>QJPP01000412.1:420000-1027508 GCA_003996215.1 Jaltomata sinuosa
ATGTTAACATGGAAATAAACTAACAAGTCTAATTCAACAACAGAAAGAATTAGTTTAAAATGCAAAAAGATAAAATAACATCTACAACATGAGTTGACAAGACTAGATTACCTGTTCAAATCAGATATAGACTGTGACAACTCAGTGTTCTTGCACATTTGATTAGAGTAAAACGCAAGCTTGTAGGGATTATCACTAGCAAGTTCCAAAAGGGAGTTGGAGATTCGCCTGAACAAGGATAAATTTCAAGCTTACATAATATAAACTAATAAAGAATGGCCTAACGTTAGCATGCTTAATTAAAAATGCAAGATTCTGCAAGTAAAAAAACTTACCCTTTTAATTGGGCAAGGGTCTGAGACGTGCTTATATTGTTTTCCATTTGAGTCCGGAAGAAAGTGGTACTAGTCTGGCTCAACGTTGTCACCTGGTCCACTAGGTAAGCCAGGTTTTGAGAGATATTCCGAACATGTTGAATGCACCTGAAGAATGTGTGAAGAATGTATTATTTAGACAGTTTATATAAACAGAGAAATATAGCATATGATTACAAAAGATCAAAACACATACCCAGTGGAATGAACAGAACCAGATTGCATGTTTGAAGCAGAATTCGGAATTTGATTACATCTGGTAAAGCAGATCAAGAATGTATTAATAATAACACACATTTTAATCTGCATCTACAATAAATTATTCATAAACAAATGTTATGTTACCCAAGAGAGAGTTCTTTTGATTCCATGATATTTGTATCTGTAGTTACACCTTTTGATCGATGATGCCTATAAAAAAATCCAAGAAAGATTTTTATGAACACTTTTAATCAACAATTAACCACATATATTCAGGATGTGTTCAAAAAAAGTAAGGTTTATAATGTTGGGGTTTTAATAGGACCAAAATCAAACTATAAAGAATATCTATAGATGATCTTCAATGTGTTCATAATATTGTTTAATTAACAGTAATCAATCATAATTATTCAATATACAATTAAAAAACACATAAAGAATCAAACTTTCGGGTTCAATTCTCTCCCAATCAAATTGGGTATGATTTACACCCAATTATTTTAGGGTTTTAACAGAATATATATCAAATCAACCAAACTCAGAATCAAGATAAAGCACAGTCCCAATGGATGATTTACGCCAAAAAATTTACCACATATACATGTGTTCAAAAAAATTAAGGTTTATAATGTTAGGGTTTGAACAGGACAAAAAATCAAACCATCAAGATTGAATTTACACCCAATTATTTTAGGGTTTTAGCGATATAAATATCAAATCATTAAAGTACTTTTATTACGCTCAAGATTCAAATTGAGTTTAACATAATAAAAGCAAAATCAAGATAAAGCACACTCCCAATGGGATGAATTACGCCAAAATCATATTAGAAAGAATTTTAAAAACCAAAAAAATTACCTTAAAATAGAGCAGTATAATTTGACCAATTCCAATGGGTAGGCTTCTCTTTTGATCACGCCACCAATAGCTTTTGCACTCTCGAGCATTGTTTTCAACTCTTCTTGAGGTAGCACAGAAAGAAGCAATTGATAATCTGGGTTATCAGCGCCTGACGGAAACATTTCTGAAAGTATACATGTTCCATTACATTGATTTCCAGAATGAACACAAAATTCACAGGAGGCCATAGCCATTCAAGGTGCTTCGAAGTTTTCGCAAATGGAGAAGAAAGCTAGGGTTTTGAGTTGGGCGAATCTAGTTTTTCAAATGAGATATAGGCGCGGAATTTAGTTTAACTGATTTGGTAATACATGATGACGTGTATTAGCAATAACCGTTGATTAGCTTGTAGGATCAAGAAATATCAACGGATATGATAGATTGGAGCGTCATTTCCGAATTTGGTTTTTTAAGTTTTCTCCCCTTTAGAAAAAATAATAATATTTCTAATTTAAGTAATTTGACTAAATGATTCTGGAAAAAAACATAAATAATTTTGAGACAAAATAAATAAAATAAAATTTTATTTCTTATTTGATATTTCCTCCCGTTCATTTTAGCAAGGGCAAAGTAAAATGGATCAATCAAGAAATAAAATTACAAAAAATAGATAATTTATGTATAAATTTAAATATCGTCTATGGCTCGAAAAAAATTTATAAAATCCAAAATTACAGAGATCTATAAAACAATAAAAATATGCATAGATCTAGATGAAAAATGGATCTAAAACAAAAAAGACACAAATACTTGATAGATGTATAAAAGAGACCAACTCCAATTCAACTTTTGCACCGAACAAAGTAAACTTAGCATAGATGAATGAGAAAGTAAGCAAAACTCTTTGAAATTCAATCTAGTTTGAGAAAAGTATGGAAAGAAGAAAAGTAGAACAACACGAACAACAGTAGTTGTTTTCTCTGACAACTAGGGGATATTAATAGGGGGTTGGGTACATAGGTTTTCCCTTGAGCCTAGACTTGAACTATTTGGGCCATTGTAGCTGAGTTTGGCACAAATTGGCATTTATTAGCCACATTTTAGGGAGTTGGCACAAAATGGCCATTATTTAGCATCAAATGATCCGTATATCAAGGAGTAGGTAGGATATAAGTGTAAGGTAATTTGGTACAGTGTATAAAAATAGTGCCAGAATATGTATGTATTATTAATATTGATATTAGTTATGTTGAGATTTTTTCTATGCAGTATTTGGTTTGGTGTACTAAAAATAACATGCATTGCATAATTTTTATTAAAAAAATTATTTATAAAAATATCCTCTATAAATATGATAGAAAGGATGTGTAAGAGGTTTTGAGGGACAATTGTGTCTTTAACCATGTTAATGCATGCATTAGAATCCATTGAATTACTAATACATGAAAATCCATGGTATTATTAGTAATACATGTCTCAATACACAATAGAATGTATAACTAATGCAAATATTAGTTATACATAGGTTGAAAAAGTGTACCAAACAAGGTACTAGTAATACAAAAGGTTAATCGTGCATTAGATTTCCTAATACACTCTACAAAACGACCCTTAAGGGGTTGTTGGGTGTGAGAGATAAAAATAAATAGTCTTGGGTTATATCAAGTGTCACGATTCAACCTACCGGGCCGTGCGGGCGCCTACTCTAACCACCTAAATAGACGAACCCTCACTCCCTGTCCAACAGGTAACTTGCGAAAAATAGGAAGTAGTAAAAATAGTCTTTCCTTTTATTATAAAAACCTTGTTATTACAATATTTGAAAATCAAAAACAGTTTTAAATATAAATCACCCTCCCTAGGACCTAGTCTAAACAGGTACAAGAGCTACTAAAAGATTATATAGAACATGTAAAAGAGACACAACTTTCGTCATGGAATCGAAGGACAGAAGTTGTTGGAGATCACCATCGTCATGTACCTATGAAACACCACCAGTCCTGCAACCAGACTATACCAAAAAGGTATAGCAAGAGTAGAGTCAGTACAACCACACGTACTGGTAGGTATCATCGGTCGACCCGAATCCATTCCTACCATCATATAAGAAAATTGGAAAAGCATGAAAATAAACAAAGTAACCCCATCCTTCACCCCTTTCCCCTTACCGGATCCGATCTCAACCGATCGTCCACTCGCACCCCTTACCTCAACCCTTTCTATTCTTTCTACTGCCAACCCCCTCTTTCTCTGGTTCTCCAAAACATCACTAAACCTAGACTTCCCAAGTCACACTACCCTTAGACTTCCCAATTCAGACTAACCTTAGACTTTCAAAGTCACACACAACCCTTGGACTTCCCAAGTCACACAACCCTTAGCCCAACCGCTAAATCCAACTCTAACTGCCCCCCCGTTGACCTAGTCAACCCCCATGACTATGCATCCAGGAACAACTCAGACCCTGTCATTCCATACCCACTATGCACAAGTAACCCGAACCGCCACGTATCCCTAAACAACTCCTCCCAGGATAGTACCCGCTAGTCACACCATGTAAAACTTTCGGCCATTTCCCTAGTTTACCAACCACATGTAAATCACTTTTATAACTATGATCAAATCAACAACATAACCAACACAACCCTTGTCGTATAGCCTGGATCCACCCCAGGATCCCCTCTAAACAACAATCACAAAATCCATAATTCATCTTTTTGTCTAGCCCGGACCCATCCTGGGATCCCTTCTAACCAACACCTAAGTGTTAACAGACCACCCGGCCTAACCCAAGACCAATTCAATAGATATAACAGAATTTTCGGTCACTCAAGGACCACCAACCAATATCACAATTCAACAAGGCAACCCGGTCCACTCACGGAACCAATACCAGTCAATGCAATGCAATCAGTAATAATGCAATGATACAGAAAAGTAAACTCGTACTATGCGTGGTACCTGAGCCAACCGTTAGTAATTCGTATCAGGCGTGGTACCCATGCCAACCATTTCTTATACCTGTACTAGGCGTGGTACCCGCGCCAACCATTAGTTTACCTGTACCAGGAGTGGTACCCGTGCCAACCGTTAGTATACCTGTACTAGGCGTGGTACCCGAGCTAACCGAATGTCAACAATCCACAGTCAATATATGAACACACAACTTGTAAACCAATAAGTACACACCGTTCAACTCACAGACTGTAAAAAAGGACCCTTAGACATTCTACACAATCCCTCTAAGCAATGAAATTCATACAACCACTTAGATAAGAGTATAAGCACATACAACATTCACAAAAATCGTAAGCCATCACCTACTCCCTATTCTGAGTATATAGTTGAACCTTGACCTTCTCCGAAGACTAAACTCACTCACCCTTATTTACACATAATGAACGGTTTTCCTTTTTTAATATAATTTAACCACCCCATTAATCCGAGACATACATAGATAACAACAATACAATTTTTCACCCTTAGCCCTTAGCAACCAAAGATTTCTTAACATGCCTTTCGCATTCTCGAAACCCCACCTAGGAGTTTCCCATTTTCATACCCACTTAGTTGTCTTTGCAATTCCCCATTCCCCGAACCTTCTCGACATCCCAGTCCCTGAGAGTCTATCATTTTTAGCATACCAAGACAACATAAACAGCCTCAATTAACTACAATCAATCCACAGTTCAATCCAACCAAGCCTTAGCTCACTCATAACTAATACCAACTTCACCGGACTCCGTGCTCGGAGGTCTACAACATGAATTCTTCATTCCACTATACAACAAGTACAAAATGTAAGTGGGTCTAACTACTCATGAAACCTAGCCTACCTGGACGCAAAGCAGTTGGAACCATACATTTTGGGCTCCGTGAAGGAGTTCCCGACTGAATGATGGTCCTGGAATCCGTTGTTCCGCGTCCCTCTGACCCCTTCTCCTCATGATTCCCTAGCCTTGGAGCAGCATGGGAGGGTTTTTGGAGAAACCCTTGTATGTTTTCTAACTGAGGAGGAGAAGCTTTTTAATAAAATCTCATTTTTAGGCTTCAGTTTCCCGTCACTCCTCTATGGCGGTTAGCCCTCCGCTATAGCAGAATAATTACCACTATAGAGGAGTGACTTCATCCCGGGTCATTTCAATTAAAAACAGAAATTTCCCCCTTACGTCACCCTACTTTAAATAACGTACTTTAATTTAATTCCCAAAATAATTTGATTTCTGATTCTTAAGGTAACGACGGGTCCGGTCGTTACAACAGATACCAATTTACCCATCGTTCATCCCCGAACGATCCCAGAATACTGACAAGATGAGTGAGGCTAGCTCGGGACTTTCACCGTCCCAATTGACCACATAATCTATGAACCTATGCAAAGTACCAGCCTTCCTCAATTAGTCTCGTCGACTTGAGAAAGATTAGATGATCTCACTCCCTCGGAGAATTTGAATTACCCATGAAAACTCACACGTGCATTCCTGAATACCCAAAAAAATTTGGGATCTCGCTTAATGTTAGAGCAACGAATTCGAAATATCCGGGATAACTTTTCCTTTCCCAATTCGGATTTTTGTTTGCTATAGCGAATTTTATTCCGCCATAGCGCTTCCGCTACAATGATCTGTCAACCGCAATAGCGGTTGATCGTAGTTTTGAAATAGGGGAAAAATAGATTTCACCCCTTATTCTCCCCATATTCCCTTCGAACACACCTCATTCTCTCCCGATCACTCCGCTCCTGACGTCGGAATTCCCAGGTAAAACTCGTTTCTACTTGTTCCCTTACTTTCTTGCACGAATTTAGACATGATTATGGTAGAAGCCTAGGAACTTGGGCGTATATTGAAGTGGGTTTTTGAACTTGAACTTTTGGTTGAATTTTGTTGAATTCCCGAAGCATGGAAGGTTCCCTTACATTTACAATGTCTCCCAGGCATTCTGGACGTAAGGATTACACTATTATTGGCCAAAAATGGGCCAAAATGGGGGTGGAATGTGAAGGGTTTTTCTTGAACAAAAATGGTGATTTGGACGATTTATAGGGGTTATAATGCCCAAATTTTTGTAGGAAACAGTAATGGGGTACCTTGGGTAGGTACATCTGAACTTGGAACATCAAAAATGGAGTTTTGCACCAAGGGGCGTCATTGTCGCACCCCTTGAAGCTTTGGGGACGATGAATACCGCTATAGTTGTTGGGTTCCGCTATAGCGGTTTCCGCTACAACGGATATTTTTCCGCTATGGCGATTCCATTATGGCGGACGATGGTCCGCTATAGCGGAAGGCCTTGAACCAGTAGCTTCTCAAGCTAACACTTAGAAAAAATTTCTCCATTTTCTGAACCCCTTATGCCTTATCGAGTTCTAACCCAACTCTTGTTACATTACAGGTTATTCAGACAAATGGCTGAAGGAGGACAACTGCCCGTATATGATTATGACCGCTTTATCGATGAAGCTAGTCGGGAGGGATTTCTGGATTACCAAAAATTAGGCATCTATTATGAGAGAGGTTGCAAGATGACCGGGATGAACAGAAAAGCAGCCGCCTTCCACCATAAGGTTCGAGAGTTCAGCTGGGAGTCATTGCTAGTAGTTTCCCCTGCCGCACGGACAGGATGGGTACGGGAGTTCTATGCCATTCTCCCTACAGTCCGTTGGGATGAGCCTAACCCCACTATCCGCATCCGAGGAAGGGACGTTCCAGTGGATGCTCATACTGTCGACGAGGTGCTTGGAGTGCCTCATGTCTCCAACGCTGCATACGAGGCCAAGGCGAGGCTTGGGGATATTACTTGGTTGAGGGACACTTTGGTATATGCAGCATTCAGGGATCAGGTTTACTGGGTCAGCCCCGAGGGTGTCACTAGCACCTACTTTTCTGCGGAGGCTAGGATGTGGCTCAACTTGGTATCCCAGAGGATTCGCCCGTCGGGTAACATGACCGATGTGACCTATTCTCGAGCCCTGGTGGTTTCTTGTGCCATACAAGGCATCATTATGAATGTGGGGGAGTAGATTATCTTCGAATGGAAGGACTTCTACCAGGGTCACAGGAAGGTCCCCTATCTTCTGGGTTTGGTGTCTGAGTTATGCAGACGAGTTGGAGTGCTTGAGGACCATACCGACTTGGAGGTGGCCATGGACGACCCCTTTGACCTTGTCCGGGTAAAGGTGGTCTCCAAGAAGAAGAGGAAGATGGACGAAGCAGGAAGCAGCCAGCCGGTGGAGGAGGCCGACTATGATGATGATGATGATGACACCCCTGCCCCTTCCCAGCCCCAGCCACCGATCTCTAGAGCCCAGCTGGAGGAGAATTTGGCAGCTGTCCGGAGGTTTATGGAGGATCCTAACACCGGAGGTGCTGCCCCACACCCATTTGATCAGGAACTTGCAGCACTCCGTAGGGAGTTGGAGGAAGAGAAGAAGAAGAGACGCTCCCGGGACCGCATGTTTGCCCGAATGTGGAAGACCGTTAAGGTCATGTTTTCTTGTGTTACCCCGGGTCAGGAGCTTCCCGCACTCAAGCCTGAGGACAGGCATGAGTTCCCTTTCCAGAGCGACGATGAGGCTTAGGACCTCTTCCTCCCCTTTTTACTAGACACTCTTATTGATTTGGGTTGCCCCCGTTTGGGGCTTGTTAGACAATATTTCCCTCTTTCTTTTCCCCTTTTATTACTGCACATGGATGCTTATCTTTAGACAATTTCTCTTATATGCACACTATGTTAATTATAGCATGCTTTCATTAATTTATACCGAGATTCGTAACTTATTACTACTTTTATATTGCCCCCGGGAAGGAATGAAAAACAGGGGAAAGACAGAGTAGGCTTCTGCCTCTTGTACCTCCGCTATGGCGGATGCCACTCTGCTACAGTGAATTCGCTATAGCGGAGAAAAATTTGCTACAGCGGGAGCGCCGTAGCGGTACCGTCCGCTATGGTGGACTCGATGGTAATCAGTCCAAAAAATTGGATTTTCAGCTACATGAACTCATCTCCCTTCCCGGTTATCCTTGTCCGAACCTATAAATCCCACCATGGTCTTAAACCACCCTTAAGACCGTTCCTGTCATCGAACGTATCACAATCAGGCATAGTGCTGCCTGTCGGACCGGTACCATTCCTACGTACCGGGATAGAACGGAATGGTATCGACAGTTGACCAAAACGGACCGGGTTTGACGATCCATACCGGCAAATCAATACCGGTTCGTACCGGTTACAAATCGGTACCGGTCCGGTCCGGTCAACCGATCAACGCGGGATTTTTTTTTTTTAAATGGTGTTGTTTGTAGCCGTTGGGTAACGACTATTTCAGCCACCCAACGGTTGTTTAAGCCCCCCCACCCCCCAACACCCGCTAGCCCCCCCAGCACCCCCTAGCACCCCCCCAACAGCCCCCCTCCTATTTTTTCATTATAAATACCCCTTCCCCTTTTAATTTTTATTCATCCATTCAACTCTCATTCTCTCTCAATTTTCATCTCTTAATATTTACAAATTCTATAATTATTCTTATTATTTTGCAAGTGAAGTATAATTTGGTGAATTTTGGAGGAGCAATCTTCTTCAAATTTCAGTTATAATCGTCTGTTTTTACGGCAGACGTTTGGTATATTCGTTCCACTCTTTAATTTTTTAATTTTTATTCTTGTTTATTAGTTGTGATTTATTTGTGAATTTGTGATTTGTGAACTTGTGATTTGTTTATTTTAATTTGCTAATTTTATATTTTATTATATTATGGATCCATCTCAAAAAAAATCCAGTAAAAAAAGTATTATTTCAAGAACAAAAAGTTATGTGAAGGGTAAAATAGGTAGTGGTTCTTCTAGTTCTTCTCTCCGCCCTGCTCTTCCTCAAATTAGATTTAATACAGATGAATTTACGCATGTTAATGAAACTAATTTTCCATTTACTACGGATGACCCTATTCCCAACGAAGCTTATGAAAGAATGTATAATGATTTAGAAGATGAATTAAATGAAGAAGTAGAAATGCATGAGGATGATGATTTAGAAGAAACTGATACACCGACTAGTCCCTTTATTGCCCCCGCCCCCACTATTCCCCAAGCTCCAACTCAGGATAATCCTCAAGTTAGAGCTGATCTTCCCCCTATTGCTCCAGTGAGGGGTAAGACCAAACCACAACATCCTTTAAAATCAGTTGTGTGGAAATTTTATTTTTTAAATGAAGAAAAAACTGTGTCTACGTGTCGTATTTGTAAACAAAGTTGGAAATATGTATCTGGTGCTAGTGGAGGTTCGACTGGGGGTTAAAAACTCATTTGCTTAAGAAACATCCGAGAGAGTGGCAAGCATATCTAGCTAGTCAAGGTGATGCTGGCTCTAGCGTTGGACCTTCTGTTGGCGGGTCAAACATGATTCAAACTTCACTAAATCCTTCAAACCCTGCTGGTCATGTTTCACAACGGCCCCATAATAGGGACCGTGATCGTGAAAATTTTGCTAAAATGGTTGTTGTTTGTGGTTTGCCTTTTAATTTTGGAGAACATGATGGTTTTATAAGATATATTCGGGATACATTTTATCCCAGTTTTGAAGGTATTACAAGAAGCATGGTAAAAAGAGATATTTTTGAATTTTATGAAAAACATATGCAATATCTTCGTAAATATTTTTATATGATGGATTGTAGGGCTTCTATTACCACTGATATGGGTCGTAGTCCTAACGGATTTGATTATTTAACTGTTACTGCACATTGGATTGATTATAAATGGATAATGCAAAAAAGAATTATCGCTTATAAAATTTGTGAACACAAAAAAACTGGTGCTTATATTTCTTCAAGTGTATTAAAAATTTTACAACGTTTTTATCTTACTGATAAAGTGATTAGTATTACTTTAGATAATGCTTCTGCTAATTTAAATGCTATGACTATGCTAGAAACTAGACTTTGTCCAATTAGTAAATATGCTTTTCATATCAAATGTGGTGCACATATATTAAATTTAGTTGTGAAAGATGGTATTAGGGTATTTGATAGTTGTATTGATAAAGTTGAAAATGCAATTTTTTGGATTTTTCATATGAATAATAATAGTAGAATTCAACAATATAAAGATTTTTGTAAGTTGTGTGAAGTTCCATTTAGAAAAGTTCCAAAGCATGTTAAAATTAGATGGAATTCTTTTTATGAAATGCTTGAAGTTGCTTATAAGTATAAAAAGCCTATTACTATGATGTTTAATAGTCATAATACTTATCCTGATGATAAACTTGCGGACAGTGATTGGGATGCAGTAGAAGCACTTAAAGACTTTTTAAAATCATTTTTTGATGCTACCAAAAAATTTTCTGGAACATATTATCCTACTATTAGTGAAATTTTAATACATATTTGGAATATTTCATGCCTTTTAGCTATCTATAAACAAAATTCATATTTTAAAGATTCTATTGAAGCTATGATTAAAAAATTTAAAAAATATTTTTTTCCTAATCCACAAATTTATTTAACTGCAATTCTTTTTAACCCGGAATATAAAGAAGTTGGTGCAAAAGCTTTAGTTAGAGAAATTTATACTAATTTAAATATTTCACCACAAGAAACACCGGATTTAATAACATGTCAAGATAGTATTAAAATTTGGGCTAAGAAAATGTATGACAAATATACTGTGACCTTAGAAAATCTTGATCATGCCCCTCAAACTTCTACGTCGAGATCAGGTGTCCATGGTAAAGCAAGATCACATCTTGGTCTTGATTTTTCTAATAAGTGTGAATTTTCTATGTATCTTGAATAGGGTGTTGATAATAATCAAACTACAGATGGCATACCACAACTATTGGATTGGTGAAAATGTCGTGAAGAACTCTTTCTAAAACTTAGCAAGATGGTGAGAGACGTGCTAGTTATTCAAGGATCATCAGTTGCTTCGGCAAGCTTTTAGCGCGACAAGATTTCAAATTGGAGACCATAGATATTCCTTAGCAAAAGACAGTTTGGAGGTATCGGTGTTGTTTAGAGATTGGATCAACGCCGAGCGAAGAAACGTTGGAAGACCAAAGTTGCAAAAAGTAGCAGAACAAGCCATAGATAACCTCATTGGATTTGATAGTGATGATGGCGCTGAACTTGAAGATCGTCAAGCAGCTTTACCAGGAATTGAGGTTGAAGAAGCTGAAACTTTACAAAGTTTAGAAGATAAATTTATAACTCTATACAACTATTAGTATTACATTCGAGGCTTAGTTGAAACAGAACCCTTCCTAGAAGGTGGCTGCGTAAATTAGGCGCGCTTAGTTGAAACAGAACCCTTCCTAGAAGGTGGCTGCGTAAATTATGCGCTTTACTAATAGTTGTAAATTGTAATATTAGTTTGAAATTTTGAATAAATTGGATTATTTTTTAATTTTTATCATTGTTTTATACTTTTATAGTTTTATACTTTTATTCATTGAAAACATAAACTAATAAATTGAAAACTTAAAAAAATAAAAAAATAAACAACAAACTTATAAATTGAAAACTTAAAAAAATAAACTAAAACATAAACTAATAGACTTCAAAACATAAACTTATAAATTGAAAACTTAAAAAAATAAAAAACTTTAAACAAACTAAAACATTTCAAATATATAACTTAGAAAATATATATAAACTATAAACTTAATCAAACTTCAATTAAAATAAATAAAACTTATAAATTAAAAAACTTTAAAAAACAAAAACTTTAACAAACTAATAAACTTCAAATATAATTTATATAAGTTATAAAATTTTAAATCATAATTAACTTTTAAGTTATAAATTATAAAAACTTTTAAGTTATAAGTTATCACTTGAAAATTAAGTTTGAAATTCAAAATGTAATTCAAAATTAAAAAATAAAAAAAAAATAAAAAATAAAAAACCATTCCGGTAAACTGGTCCGGCCTATTCCGGTACCATTCTGGTACGATACCGGTCCATTCCGATTTAAACCGGAATGGGATGGAATTCAGTTTCCATACCGGTTGAACCAGTCCGATTCATTCCGGTACTGGCCGTACCGGTCCGATCCGATACCGGTCTGTTCTGGTCCGGCCATCCCATTCCGGTCCGGTGCCCAGTCTTTCAGGCATAACACACTATCAATTAAAATGAAATCACAACAATTGTTTCCTGGCAATGCCTCCCCGCCATTACACTAATGACTCCCTTGTTCCCATGGTTCCCAACCAAGTTCCGACTGTCCTGAAATCGAAGCTTCCCTACAGTCACAGTTCCCAATCCCTTATCATCTTAACCGATGATAAGCCTTTTTTAACAATAAAACCACTCTTTAAATCAGGACATTTAACAGATTACCACAGTCTAAGGCACACAAAATTTTCCACTTAAATGGCTTCCTGCAGACTCTACATGCACAACAGATATCAATTCACACACACACACACACATCCCAAGTAAGTCACACCAGAATTGTACAACACAGTCAATTAAATTTCATGCTACCACCAAGTCGAATCACAACCAATTCAAGCCATATAATCTTACCTTCTATTCGTCCCATGGATGGCTATTAGCCGATCATCCATATCTTACCGCAGCCTCTCAAGCCAGATACCAATTGGAACCTTCCCGGTTCCAATTCCTCTTGCTTGTCTTATCGCAATCAAAGTACAAAGACCTCATGCACCTTGTTGAGATACCAATTGGAATCTAGAGATACCAATTGGACCCAACTCATACAAGCAAGTAAGCAACCGCACGAAAGAATGAAAGAAGGAGATTTTTCTTAGAATGTTTCATAGCTTCCCAAAGATTAGATGTGGACGTCAACACACCAATCCGTAGGAATCTATTCGACACTTTGCTCTTGTAATGGGAGACCGGTAACCTAGGCTCTGATACCATCTGTCACGACCCAACCTACCGAGCCGTGCGGGAGCCTACTCTAACCAGCCAGATAGACGAACCCTCACCCCCTGTCCAACAGGTAACTTGCGAAAAATAGGAAGTAGTAAAAATAGCCTTAACTTTTATTATAAAAACCTTGTTATTACAGCATTTGAAAATAGAAAACAGTTTTGAATATAAATCACCCTCTCTAGGACCTAGTCTAAACCGGTACAAGAGCTTAGGGGTGGGCATTCAGTTATTCCGTTCGGTTTTTCAAAATTTTGGTTTGGTTTTTTTGGTTTTCGATTATGAGAAAGGGGTACCGAAAACTGAACCGAAATTAATTTGGTTCGGTTCGGTTTTTCCAAATTTGGTTCGGTTTGGTTTTGGTTTATCAATTTTGGTTTATTGATTCTGGGACTTCTTAATGGGTCGGTTTTCTCTTCTTTGTTTAGGTACCAAATTCTATGGGAACTGCTCTTGGACTAGCCCAACTGCTACTTTACGTGATGTATTACAAGTCCACTAAGAGACAGAATGCAGAAAAACAGGCCCAAGGAGAGCTGGGCCTACCTGAGGCCCAAAAGAAAATGAGTAACAATGCAAGAATTTAATTTAGAGTTTTCAGAAACTTAAAAGAGTGGGTTTGGTAGGATGAAAATAAGTCATTTTCTGTTTTTGGTTGTCTGAAGAAAAAAATTAAAAATATTGAAATTAAAAAAATTTGGTTAAACCGAAAAACTGAAAAATCGGTATCCTAAAATCGAAAACCAAACCGAATACTGAAATTTAAAAAAAAATAGAACCAAAACCGAACCGAAAAACCAAAATCGAAAAACCAAATTAGTTCGGTTCGATTCGGTTTTTTGGTTTTTTGATTTTTTGATTTTTTGATATTTATGCTCATCCCTACAAGAGCTACTACAAGATTATACATAACATGTAAAAGAGACACAACTTCCGTCATGGAATCGAAAGACAAAAGTTGTTGGAGATCACCATCGTCTTGTAGCTATGAAACACCACCAGCCCTGCAACCAGACTATACCAAAAATGTATAGCAAGAGTAGAGTTAGTACAACCACACGTACTGGTAGGCATCATCGGCCGACCGAAATCGATTCCTACCATCATATAAGAAAATAGGGAAAGCATGAAAATAAACAAAGTAACCCCATCCTTCACCCCTTTCCCCTTACCGGACCCGATCTCAACTGATCGTTCACTCGCACCCCTTACCTCAACCCTTTCTATTCCTTCTACTGCCAACCCCCTCTTTCTCTGGTTCTCCAAAACATCACCAAGCCTAGACTTCCCAAGTCACACTACCCTTAGACTTCTCAAGTCATACTAACCTTAGACTTTCCAAGTCACACAACCCTTAACCCAACCGCTAAATCCAACTCTAACTGCCTCCCTGTTGACCTAGTCAACCCCCATGACTATGCATCCAGGAAAATCCCATACCCTGTCATTCCAGACCCACTACGCACAAGTAACCCAGACCCTTCCCCGGATCCCTAAACAACTCATCCCGGGATATTACCCGCTAGTCACACCATGTAAAACTTTCAGTCATTTTCCTAGTTTACCAACCACATGTAAATCACTTTTATAACTATGATCAAATCAACAACATAACCAACACAACCATTGTCGTAAAGCCCGGATCCACCTCAGGATCCCCTCTAAACAACAATAATAGAATCCATAATTGATCTTTTTGTCTAGCCCGGACCCACCCTAGGATCCCTTCTAACCAACACCTAAGTATTAACAGACCACCTGGCCTAAACCATGACCAATTCAACAGATATAACAGAATTCCCGGTCACTCAAGGACCACCAACCAATATCACAATTCAACAAGGCAACCCGGTCCACTCACAGAACCAATACCAGTCAATGCAATGCAATCAGTAATAATCTAATGATATAGAAAAGTAAATATGTACCAGGCGTGGTATCTGAGCCAATCGTTAGTAATTCATACCAGGCGTAGTACCCGTGCCAACCATTTGTTATACATGTACCAGGCGTGGTACCCGTGTCAACCGTTAGTTTACTTGTACCAGGTGTGGTACCCGTGCCAACCATTAGTATACTTGTACCAGGCGTGATACCCGAGCCAACCGAATGTCAACAATCCACAGTCAATATATGAATACACAACTTGTAAACCAACAAGTACACACCGTTCAACTCACAAACTGTAAAACATGACCCTTAGACATTCTACACAATCCCTCTAAGCAATGGAATTCATTCAACCACTTAGATAAGAGTACAAGAACATAAAACATTCACAAAAATCGTAAGCCATCACCTACACCCTATTCCGGGTATATAGTTGAACCTTGACCTTCATCCGAAGACTAAACACACTCACCCTTGTTAACACATAATGAACGGTTTTCCCCTTTTAACATAATTTAACCACCCCATTAATTTGGGACATACATAGATAACAACAATACGAGTTTTCACCGTTAGCCCTTAGCAACCAAAGATTTCTTAACATGCCTTTTGCATTTCCGAAACCCCACCTAGGAGTTTCCCATTTTCATACTCACCTAGTTATCTTTGTGATCCCCGGTTCCCCGAACCTTCTCGATATCCCAGTCCCTGAGTCTATCATTTTTAGCATACCAAGACAACATAAACAGCCCCAATTAACTACAATCAATCCACAGTTCAATCCAACCAAGCCTTAGCTCACTCATAACTAATACCAACTCCACCAGACTCCGTGCCCAGAGGCCTACAACATGAATTCTCCATTTCACTATACAACAAGTACAGAATGTAAGCGGGTCTAACTACTCATGAAAACCTAGCCTACCTGGACGCCAAGCAACTGCAACCGCACATTTCTGGCTCCGTGAAGGCGTTCCCGGCTGAATGGTCCTGGAATCCGCTGTTCTGCTCCCTCCAGCCATGACCCCTTCTCCTCATGATTCTCTAGCCGTGGAGCAGCATGGGAGGGTTTCTTCGTATGTTTTCTAACTGAGGAGGAGAAGCTTTTTAGAAAAATCCCATTTCTGAGCTTCTGTTTCCCGTCACTCCGCTATGGCGATTTGCCCTCCGCTATAGCAGAATAATTACCTCTATAGCGAAGTGATGTCATCCCGGGTCATTTCAATTAAAAACAGAAATTTCCCTCTTACGTCACCCTATTTTAAACAACGTACTTTAATTTAATTCCTGAAATAATTTAATTTCCGATTCTTAAGGTAACGACGGGTCCGGTCGTTACATCGGGTCGGGCCATGTCGTAAGTTCTACAGCATGGTGGTTGGCCCTACTATAGTATATGGGGCGGAGTGTTGGCCAGTCAAAAACTTCCACATTCAAAAGATGAAAGTGGTTGAGACGAGGATACCGTGATGGATATGTGGGTTTACTAGGAGTGATAGGATTAGCAATGAGGTTATTCAAAATAAGGTGGGTATGACTTCGGTGGACGGTATGGAGGACACGAATTAGGGCAGGGGGTAGTAGGTAGGAGTGCGTCCTTGCTATTAGGTAGGAATGCTTTATTTTATTGTCCTTGCTCGTAGTCGTAGGGCTATACTTGTAGTGTTTTGTGCTTGGAGTTTTCCTGATGTTTTTAATCTCGAGTAAATTGATTGTAGTATTATTTTTGTTACTATCTGTTATTTTGTTTTTTCCTATTGTTTCTTGTTGTTTTACTATGTCTTTGCCTTAAGCCGGGAATCTATCAAAAATAGTCTTTCTATCTCACCTCTGAAATAGTGGTACGGACTGCGTACACTCTATCCTTCCCAGACCCACTTTGTGGGAATATACTAGGTATGTTATTGTTGTTGTTGTTATTTTTATTTATTATTTAAGAGATCAAGATGGGCTGGGTTAGACCGGTTGGTTAACCGAGATAACTAACAACTTGACATTACCGGGTTCGATGGGTTACGGGTTCAAAAATTGAATCGGACGATTTCGATTATCGTAGGTGATCTAGACCAACCCAACCCTTTAATTAAGAGTCGGGCCAGGTTTTTATCGGGCCAGGCTGGTCCAGTTCTAGGTCAACCCGACCCGACTGACACCCTTAGATATAACTACTAATATTCAGTAATTTCATATTATACTCCTTTCGTTTCTTTTTAGTTATCATGTTTCGCCTTTTTAGAGTCAATTTGACTAATTTTCAAAGCTAAATTAGATTAGATTAATTTAATATTTTGAAATTAAGATTTGAATATTCAAAAACTATACGAAAAATACTTTAAGTTTCAACTTTTCTCATTTTAATATGATAAAAAAATTTAGCTTAATATGTTAATCAAAGTTCATATTGTTTGACTTTCAAAAAAATTAGGCCAAACACATAAACTTGCTCCAAAATCTCATTTAGACACTTAAACTTTACCTTGTTCCAATTGAACACAAAGTTATATACAAGTTTGTTCCTATCAAACACAACACGCTAACTTGGCATGAAATATGGGTTGCACAATATTTAGGCGCGTGAGCGTTGGTTGACATGGATTACAACGGTAATATCACCATCTCTAAAAACTTTTATCTAAACCCTAATTTCTTATACATGCTTTTCATTATTCTGTTCTTCATTATTCGTCTGATTTTATTTATCCAAATTAGGTCACACAAATAAATTTCTTTCAATTCTTGTGTGTTCTATGCCCTTATTATAAATTTTATTCTAATTTTTTTAATTATGTGGAATAAATTTTTCCACATCAGACGCATAAGTACACGCGTTTATTTATAAAATGTGTCAAGTCAGCATGTTGTGTCTAATAGGAACAAACTTGTGTATAGTTTTGTGTTCAATTGGAATAAAAAAAAGTTTAAATGTCTAAATAATTTTTTTTGACAAGTTTAAAGGCCTTAATTAGGGGTGTGCAAAAACCGATTTAACCAATAAACTGAACCGATAAAAATGTTATTGGTTTATTATTTTCGGGTTATTAGGTTAACGATTTTTTAACGATTTTGTAAAAAAAATTATTGGGCTATCGGTTCGGTTTCGGTTTTAAGGTTTTTGTTAATGGTTAAATCGATAACCCAATAAGATTATATTAAAACTATATTTGTATCCATAATTATAATAGTGGCTTTAGATTTTAAATATATACCCTATTATTTATTTGTATTTTATAGTTGTTGTTTTAGTGTTGTTGTTTTCTTTCTAAAGACGTTGGTTTGGTGGGATTCTACCTATCGGTGTTCTTTTTGAGAGATTGCTAGTGTTGCTACTTCATTCAAGTTTGCTAGTTAACAAGAAAGAAAATAAATTTGTTTTAGTAATAACGTATTTGAATTTGCTTATGCTTGTAATTTGTATAGACTTTTATGCAGGTAGGTAGTGTATATATACGTAGATGAAAATAAGAGAAAGAAAAAAAATTATAGAAGCATTTTTCTTATCGGTTAAACCGAAAACTGAACTGTTAAGGACCAAAATCGATTAACCGAAAACTGATAATGAATATCTTATTGGTTTGGTTATCGATTTTGCATGTTGACAAACCAAAAATCGATAAACTGAACCAATAATATATAAAACTGAACTGAACTGAACTGACTGATGCGCACTCCTAGCCTTAATATGTGTTTGGCCAAAAAATTATAACAACTAAAAAGGCACGGAATGAGTACATCGATAGTGTTATCCGAAAATGGTACACAACCATTGTCAGTCCCTCTAAAATTAATCCGCACACTGCTCATTTTATCTCAACTCCCACATCATTGTTTTAAGTGTATATATTTTACTCTCATATTTATTTGGCCCTACCTATTAATTTACCCCCCCCCCCCCCTAACCCCAATAAAAAAAATTAATTAGAAGTATTTTGAGACTCCAAATGTGATTACTATTATTTTATTATTTAATTAGTTAATACTAAAATTTTCTTGATTTCGTAAATTTATATACTTCCTCTGTACCAATTTATATAACCTTAGTTTAAGATTTTAAGAAAAAATAGAATATTTTAAAACATGTGATATAAAATAAGTGTTAGATGTTTGTGTGGCTACAAATTATTTCATTAAGGGTAAAATAAATATTTTTAGTTACTGAATATAAAAAGATGCCAATTTTTTTAGCACTTACCAAAAAAGAAAGTGTGTCATATAAAGTGGGACAACGAGAGTATTGTCTATTTTCCTTTTTATACCTCTCTTTACAACCGTAAGTAAGAATGATAGTTTTACTAATTTTATCTCTTAAAGAAAATTAAAACTTTACAAACTTATTTACACTTTAAAAAAGAATTAATGATAAAAGTAAAACAGAAAAAAAAATATTCTCTTAATTTTATAAATTGATAAGTAATTTAAAACAAATTTTTTTTTAGTAACAAGAAGACAAAGCGAGTAATTTCTCTGTTCATTTTTACTTTTATAGTATACTAAAATAATTGTCCAATTCACTTGTTTAATTTAAAAAATCACAAAAAAATAATATTATTGTGTATCTACTTTATCGTTGACATTAAATGTTATTTATTTTTTAATATTAGGAGGACTTATAATTAATAAATATTATTCCCTTCATTTTTAAAAAGATGATTGATTTAATTTAGACACATCCATTAAGAAATTTATTTATTCTTAAAAAATAAAAAGTGTTTTACCAACTTACTCTTAACTTTATGAAAAAATAAATAAATTAAAAATAGTAAAATTGAAAGAAAATCATTAATATTACTATTTTCTTGATTATCTAAAAGACACATTTTTTTAGGAATAAAATAAAAAGGTTAAAGAACCACTTATTTATGAACAGAGAGAGTATATACGGAAAATCTTTTCTGCAACAACTTTTTTGTTCAGTTGAAAAATCAAAAAATAAATATTATTCATTTTCAAATGTTTGAATGATTTATAATTAACGTTTCGCCTCACACTCCCTCCTTTTAAAACACTGATAAATATTAGTCCATATTTATCTAAAAATTTGTATATATGACTAAGGAAACAAAATAATTGAATCATATTTTAAGGATTTCACGGGAAATAAGAAAACAAATTAATTAGAATATTTTAACTAATAATTATTTCAAATAAAGTTGGATGACTTTAATAACTAGATCCCTAATTTTAGGGATATTCAATAACAAAATAAGGAGAAAACAAATTCAATCTCTAATTTTAAGGATATAAAAAAGGTGAACCAGCTAGGTTTCTATGATATAGAGGAACTAATTTATTTGGTAAAAATTTATCTGCATCGGGTGTTTATACCAAATCAATGGATACATGAATATATAAGACTATCACTAAATTATAATTAATTAATGTATATAATTACTTTATTAAAATATTTAATCATGATAAGTTGAATTGAATTTGATGTAAACACCTTATATGAGTAAGTATTTATCAATTTATAATTAATGTGTGCAACTTTCCTATTTTAATGGAGTGAATAAATAGTTTTATTCTTGATATACAACTTAAATTATACTGCATGGAGTGTTGAGGGTACATAGGAGGCATTTGTCCGTATAATAGGTTGATGGTAGGGGTGACAAAATCAAACCCAACATGTTTAACTCATTTAGGTTTGAGTTGATTATTGACCTGCTCATTTGTTAGCTTAACCCATTTCAATTCATTAAAAATTAGATTCATATGTAATCCAAATTGACTTTTGAAAATATTGTCAAAATATTTTTAAAAACTTTTTATTTTATTTTATATGTTATATATAGTTATAATAAAGAAAAATAATAATTTTATTAGGTACTAAAAACTTATCTAATCCGTTTTGATCCAATCCATTTTGGCCCAAGCAAATTTGAGACGGGTGGGATGTTGACCTGTTTATTATCTTGATCAATTACCTGCTCAAATTTAATCCAACCCGCATAATTGTCACTCCTAGTTGATGGTACAATTTGAAATTTATAAAATTTGAGTCAAAAATATATAATTATGTGCATCATCAATCGATCAGTCAAGTAATCGAGAGCGTATAGTTTTTTACTTTTGTTATAAGTTGTTTATTACATTTAGATGATTGCATTATTTTTCTGATGTTATTATTTTTATTTGTATACTTTGCACTATTTTTTTATTAGCTGCCATGCTTTTTTCATTGTCATTTTTTCTTTCTATAACAATTTTGATTTGTTTTAGTTGAGACGAGGGTCTCTCGAAAACAACCCTTACGAGGTAGAGTATAGGTATGTATACACTCTATCCTCTCAGATTCAGGGGCGGAGCTAGGTGGAGGTCAGAGGTTTCGAATCTTCGCCAAAAAATTATGTTATGTACATAAGGTCAAAATTTAAGATTTGGGTAAACATACTATAAATGAACCCTATTAGCACATTTCTGAAGCAAAGCACGGTGATTAAGGGGGTTCAACTCTGCCCAAATGTTGGTTGTTCGATTCCTGTTAATAACGTTTTTTTTTTTTTTTAACTTTGCAAAAAAAAACTCATTTTTAACGAACATATTTTTTTGAAAAAAATATATTTTTCAATGTATATGAATTAATGTTTCACAATTAATAAGAATTAATTTTTTCTTTGACTTGGATACAAGTGTGCATGTATTGAAATTCATGTTGTAGGTGGAGAATCTTCAAAATCAAAACTATTAATTTGATTCTTGACAAGTTTCTCCAGAGAACAACTCTTATTCGTTGATTTTAGAACAAAAAAACACAAAATCTCATAAAAGCAGTTACTTAAAATTGAAATTAAACACCTCAATTTTTTTAGCAAACAACGCTAAATCAAGAGATTTTTTGTGGCCAGATTTGAGTTGCACAAAAGCAAGAAATTATATGTATTATAAGTCAAAGGGTAATATGATAAAATTATCCTTCGATAAATACTTATTCACACTGGGTAGTGTCAAGTGAATAATTAATAAGTAATTTGTACTCTCTTTATTTTAAAAAAAATGACATATTTTGATTTGACACGAATTTTAAGAAAATAAAATACACTTTTAAATCTTGTAATTTAAAATTAAAATTATGACAAATATACTAAAATGCCATTTCATTTTTTTAAAACCAAAGTAGTATATGATATGCATAATACAAAATTACCGACCTTTGTATATAATATAATAAATCCAATCTTTTTGAATATTAATTTCAAGTTAGGTCAAAATATTTATTAGGAGTATTTAGCTTCATTACAGAAATCTTTGATTATCAGTAATATTAGTACTGTAATTTTTATTTTTCACCTTCTATGGCTACGGCCTATTTGACAGCTACAAACTGACACACGTGTCTCGAGACTAAAATATTGTCGTTGGTTCACTATTTGACGAAGTCAAATTAATTACATCCCTTTTCTTCCTCTTTTTTAAGCTTAATTAAATTTATTTATTTAAACATTCTAATATTGTCTATTTTCCTTTTTATACATCTCTTTAAAATCATAAATAAAAATAGTAATTTTACTAGTTTATCCTTTTAAAAAATTGAGACTTTACAAACATATTTATACCTTTTTAAAAAAAATTAATGGTAAAGGTAAACAGAAAAAATAATAATTAATTTTCTCTTAATTTTGTAAATTGACAAATACTCCCTTCGTCCAATAATACTTGTCCACTATTGACTTTGCACACATCTTAAAAAATAATAAATAATAGTATACTCTTTGAATATAATAAATTTAATATTTTAAGAAATGTATTGCATTATGAATAGTATTTAATACCAAGGGGTAAATGAATATAAATGAATAAATTATCGATTGATTTGAAAAATATAATAAATTTGATGATGATTGATGATCAAGCTATCAAGGGACTATTTGGTATTGATTGAATTTGGTTGGAAATTTAAAAGTTATCACAAATTACAAAAGATACAATAAATACTACATGATTAATATACATTGTGTGCATATTTGATAGAGTAGGAAAGGGCTCTACGTGACATGATTTTTATATATTTAAAACTAGGCAATTTGTCCGTGCTTCGCGCGGTCATGAATAACCTCTAATGACTGATTTTTTCACGATTTTTTTACACAAAAAGTATACCTCAAACTTAGAACTAAACAAACATGAACACAATCTTCTAACAAAGATACCTTAAATAAGGGAAAATGAAGTTAATTTGAGTAACATACCTTGGTAAATTATGCAGCAACGACTGAATGTGTCCAGCATGCATATAGTAACCATAACACTGTAAAAAAACAAAAAATAGGAAAAATATAAAAAATAAGTAAGTAGACTTGATTCTTCTGAAAGATTGACACTATAAATATTTGGCGTAATTCTTTCACGGAGACAATTCAACCATCGTGACTCCACCCTTTACTTAAGATATGTTGCACTGTGAAGGCGATAGCTCAACAAAGTAATTTTTAGGGAAACTTCTAAGAAAAATGTATCACATTACTTTTCTGGACATAGTAATTGAAAGTGAGTCTTACAAACACCCAAATCCTACTATTTGATCGACAAGAAGAGAAAGTCACAAAGCCTTGAATAATATTCTTTAAATATATATTGAATAAGTTATGAATTCATAAATGGAATCTTCATGTACTTTATGTCCTCTAAGGGCAAATGATACCATTCGAAGAAGAAATAAACGTGAAGGAAAAAAGTGAGTAAATACAAAAACATTAGGTATTCTAAAACTATTAAACGAAAAATATGATGATGAAAAAAGGAGGAAGAAATAGCAAAACACTTGTTATAACTGAGAACTACAGATTAAAAGAAATTGAAACAGCAAGAATCTATAACAATGCGCAAAATATTCGATGAATTGAGCTCATCGTCCATAAATTACCCACCATCAAGCACCACATATACAAGAGGTGTACATCAAATATAAAAATATATCCAAACGTACAATGCTCTTAAACAAAAACGTTTAATATAGTGATCTCACTCTCCATAAACTACTGACCGTCACATAGATGTAAAGCTTAATTCCATGTACTTGGGCTCTCTCTCCATAAACTACTGACCGTCACTTAATTTTCGAATGTGGGTTGTGAAACTTATGTAAGAGAAGTAAAGAGATTGCAGATACTAAACTTGACTCTATAGTAGAAGCAACACCTTACAATGTAACAGATTGTATAGTAATATTTCGTTTTTCATATCAAAATAAGTTTTAACTGAATTGACAAATCTCGCAGCCTATGCATAATTTGTACATTACGATGACTATATCTGAATCTGGTTAGGACAAGTTTTTTATTGTCGCACCTTTAAGGGTCTAAGTTGTTTAGGCTCGAGGAGGATTAATTGTGAAAAATCTCTAAAAATAGATAAATAGTAATCCTGTGTTCCGGTTGCGCCACGTAGCCGGGCTCAAGATACTCTTATATATATATATATATATATATATATATAAATACTTACATTTGTAACATTAATGTTAAAGAAATAATTTATTTCAAAGTTATTAACCTTTTTTTGTGGTATTTCAAAGATATTAACATCAATTAAATAATATAAAAATGCTATTTTGGTTGATGCCACTCTACATTTAAGCAGCAACCTTCTCGGGAGATTTGGTCTTCGAAAGAGTTGGGACTTCTACACTTCTTGGAATTAGGGCTGACTCAATAAAATTGGAGGTCTAAAGTCAAACTTTATAGAGAGTCTTAATTTTTTTTCTAGTTGCATATATAAATTAAAGAACAACAATAATAATATATTTTCAGTCAATTCTACAAGTGGGGTTTAAAGAGATAGGATGTACACAAACCTTATGAAGTAAATTAAAAATGCAAACAACGTAAATTTTTAATGAAAAATATAATACAAAGTTAGAACATTAAAACCTGGTTCAAGAATTTGAGAACTTGCTATAATGATATTAAAATAGTGTTGTAATAAAACTTGTTGAAATGCTTGAAATTTGAAAAAGACATCAAAAAATAAATTTTAATCTTTTTATAAATAGACAATTATAGATTTTGCAAAATGCAAATGATTTGACCATTTGAGAGACTTCAGAATATTCAATAATAAGTGAATAAAAATAGTTAAAAAGATAAAATATGGAAT
This sequence comes from Jaltomata sinuosa, assembly GCA_003996215.1. Classification (NCBI taxonomy): domain Eukaryota; kingdom Viridiplantae; phylum Streptophyta; class Magnoliopsida; order Solanales; family Solanaceae; genus Jaltomata; species Jaltomata sinuosa. Next base: position 445,294 of record QJPP01000412.1, read on the forward strand.
TAATAATGGATAGCCACTTAAGAAAGATACTACAATTACCTAAAAACTATTGCATTTCTCAATTATTATAATAATCTACACATTAAAAAGTGTCACGACCCAAACCGCCGTGAGTGGCACCCACCCGACCCCTGGATGAGCGAACTAGTAGAGTTCAACCCTTAGCCTAGTCTAACAGCCTAAAACCAGCAACAGAAATTAAACTAGCAGTTTCAATAAGCAAAACAAAATACTATTAAGAATAGCCTGCGGAAAAATTCTCCCTAGAATCTGAAAGTCATCGTACCAAACACTACCAATACTAGAGTACGGGAATGCAACCCCAAAACTTAAACAATAAGGAGGTAGTCTAAGCCCAAAACAATTGGGGTACAACTCAAAAGATAAACACCAAGGTGACTTGATCGAACAACTCACCCTTGATATCTGGAACAGTCAGGCCTACAGGTGAGGTCGTGCGTCAACCGCCGGAAGATTTCTTGTACTCACAAAAAGACAAGCAAGTGCAATATCAGTACACAACCACCGTGTACTAGTAGGATCATCAGTCAGTTCCAAATAAAATAGTGTATATTCAGCACAACAAATCAAGTATAAGTACGAAAGACATGCAACAAGTCATATAACCAATAAACCATCCCTTTTTGTCCAGCTCGGACCCACCCTGGGATCCCCTCTAAACAACACCTAAGTGTTAAACAGACAACCCGGCCTAATCCAAGACCAATTCAATAGATATAACAGGATTTCCGGTCACTCAAGGACCACCAACAAATATCACATTTCGATAAAACAGCCCGGTCCACTCACGAAACCAATAACAGTCAATGCAATGCAACAATATCAATGCAATGATGCAGTAAAATAAACTCGTACCAGGCGTGGTACCCGAGCCAACCATTTTTTATACCCGTACAAGGTGTGGTACCCGAGCCAACCGTTAGTATTTCTGTACCACGCGTGGTACCCGAGTCAACCAAATGTCAATTAATCTACAGTCAAATAATGAACAAACAACTTGTAAAGCTAACAAGCAACACACCGTTCAATGCACAGACTGTAAAACATGACCCTTAGACATTCTAAACCATTCCTCTAAGAAATGCAATTCATACAAACACTTAGATAAGAGTACAAAAATATACAACATTCACAGGAATCGTAAGCCATCACTTACCTCGAAATGATCCAAGCTCTACTCAACATGAGCTTTCCCGTGTTCCAAATTTCTTTCTTGTTCTTGGTATAAAACAACATACAAGTACTTGAATTAATAAACAAGGCCTGCGTATTACCCGGATTACACCAAATCTCAAATCTCAGACCAACCATGATCATCCTACCCTTTTTTCCGCCATTAATTCCCCTAGTTCTATCATTTTCACGAATAAAAATAGAGAATTTAACAACATACGGTCATAATACTTTACTTTTAACAATACCCAAGAACTTTCATGCCTAGAATCCCCCTTCTTTCCTGGATTCTACCATTCCTAGGTTATTCCAACCTTTCTCCAAGTTCCCTCCTAAAAATTTTACCGCATAGAAAAAGTAGTACGAAGTTTGGGGAGTAGAAACCTTACCTTAGGGAAGAAAAACAATGGAAAGTGGAGAAAAATTGCTTGGAATCGTCTTTCCCTTCTCCCAAAATGAAATTGTGAAAACTAAATATTTTGGGAAATGTTTCTGCTTTAATTCACGTCAAGCCCTCTATAGCGGTCCGCTCCGCTATAGCGGTACCGCCGTAGCGAAGTCATCCTCTATGATGGAGGCTGACCGACATTGACTTCCGTTGTAGCGGTAATTTTTCCGCTACAGTGGAGGTAGCTACAATGGAGTGTCAACCGCTATAGCAGTTGACACGAGATAGAAAGTCGTAAAACCTCTAAAACTAGTCCCTTTTACAACACACTTATTTTTCTGACGTTCCAAAACAACCTCTTCACGTCAACCTCAATTTTGAGAGTTCTACTTACCCGATTTCTCTAGACTCCACCTCGCTTCAAAATTGGCCGAGGCTAGCCTAGCCCAGAATTTTAAACTCCTAAACCCAGAGTTTTCTAACTCTAAAACTTGGCACGATTAGACTACCCATAACGACGGACCCGATCATTACAACAGATACCAATTTACCCATTGTTCATCCTCGAATGATCAAACCCAAATTTACTGAAATAAAATAAAGAAAGTGTAGTACCGAATCCTCAAACAAATGAGGGTATTTGTCCCGCATGTCCTTCTCTGTTTCCCAAGTGGCTTCCTCAATCGGACGATGCTTCCACTGAACCTTTACCATATCAATCACCTTTGTCCTCAACTTCTGGACATTCCGAGCAAGAATCAAGACTGGTTCCTCTTTATAACGAAGATCCTTATCGAAAAGCACCTCATTCCACTTGATGATGTAGTCCTCATCCCCATGGTATCGCTTAAGCATGGATACATGGAATATCGAGTGGACGTCCGACAAACTGGGCGGCAGTGCTAACTTGTAAGCCACTGGCCCCACAATTTCAAGAACCTTAAACGGACCGATGAACCGAGGGCTAAGCTTGCCCTTCTTACCAAATAGCATAACTCCCTTCATTAGTGACACTTTCAACAATACCTGTTCACCAACCTGAAATTCCATGTCCCAGACCTTGCGATCTGCATACTTCTTCTGCCTGCTTTGGGCAGCCATCAATTTAGCCTGAATGCCCCTTACCTTCTCTTGCGCTTCCTTTACCAATTCCACTCCCAAAGGCTTTACATCACCTTCCTCAAACCACCCAACCGATGATCTGCAGCTTTTCCCATACAACACCTCGAATGGTGTCATGTCAATACTGGAGTGGTAGCTATTGTTGTACGAGAATTCACACAACGATAGGAACTGGTCCCAATGGCCCCCGAAGTCCATCACACATGCTTTCAGCATGTCCTCCAATACCTGGATCGTCCTCTCTGGCTGACCATCAGTCTAAGGATGGAAGGCTGTGCTAAAAATGAGTTGTGTACCCAACTCTTCATGTAGCTTGCTCCAAAATTTAGAGGTGAACTGTGTACCCCTGTCTGAAATGATGGACATTGGCACCCCATGCAATCTCAAAATCTCCTTCACGTAGATCTTAGCCAATTGCTGCAAATTGTAATCTACCCTGAGCAGAATGAAGTGAGCGGACTTGGTCAGCCTGTCAACAATGACCCAAATTGAGTCATACTTCCCCAATGTCCCGGGAAGACCCACCACAAAGTCCATGGCTATCCTTTCCCACTTCCACTCTGGGATTGACATTCTCTGAAGTAGTCTTGCAAGTCTCTGATGTTCATACTTTACCTGCTGGTAGTTCTGACATTTGGACATAAAGTCGACTATGTCCCTTTTCATCCCAGGCCACCAGTAACGCTGCCACAAGTTCCTGTACATTTTAGTCACACCCGGATGAATTGAGTACCGTGAACTATGAGCTTCTGCCAAGATTTTCTGAATTATATCATCAATCCGAGGAACACAAATCTTTCCTCTGAAATGTAGCACTACACTGGAGTCTAACGTGACGTCCCTAGATTCCCCAGATATTACCTTACCTCGAAGCTTACTCAGTTTTGGATCTTGAAACTGTTTGGCCTTTATTTCCTCTATGAAGGTGGCTTTGACCTCAATGCTGGCCAATAACCCACCCTGTTCTGAAACACCCAAGTGCATGAACTTGGCCTCCAAAGCCCGAATTTCCCTTGCTAGTGGTCGTTTGGACACCCCCAAATAAGCCAAACTACCCATGCTAACTGTCTTTCGGCTCAATGCATCTGCCACCACATTAGCCTTACCCGAATGATATTGAATGGTCATATCATAGTCCTTCAATAAATCCATCCACCTTCTCTGCCTCAAACTTAAATCCTTCTGAGTGAACACATGCTGCAAACTCCGATGATCGGTGAACACCTCACACTTGACACCATAGAGATAGTGTCTCCAAATCTTGAGTGCAAAGACCACTGCTGCCAACTCCATGTCGTGAGTCAGTTAGTTTCTCTCATGCACCTTCAACTGCCTAGATACATATGTTATCACATTCCTATCCTGCATCAACATAGAACCCAAACCAAAATGTGAAGCATCACATTAAATAATAAAGTCTTTACCTTCAACCGACAAGGACAGAATAGGAGCCGTGGTCAGAAGTGTCTTGAGATTTTAGAAGCTCTCCTCGCACTGGTCGAACCACACGAATGGTACATCTTTCTGTGTCAGCCTGGTCAGGTGAGTAGCAATAGATGCAAAATCCTTAACAAACCTCCGGTAGTACCCTGTGAGCCTAACAAAACTCCTTACCTCTGTCACAGAGCTAGGCTGGGCCTAACTCTTGACTGCCTCAATCTTCTGGGGATCCACCATCACCCCTGTACTAACACTACATGCCCCAAGAATGCAACTGAAGTCAACCAAAACTCACACTTAGTGAACTTCGCATAAAGCTTCTGGCGTCTCAAGATGTACAACACAATATGAAGATGACTAGCATGCTCCTCCCTACTCTTGGAGTAGATCAAAATGTCATCGATAAACACAATCACGAAGGAATCCAAATACGACTTAAATACCCCATTCATCAAACTCATGAATGCTGCCGGCGCATTGGTCAAACCAAACGACATTACTAGGAACTTGTAATGCCCATACCGAGTCCAAAAAACAGTCTTAAGAATGTCCTCAGGCCTAATCCTCAACTGATGGTACACAGACCTCAAGTCCAATTTGAAAACACCGATGCACCCTGAAGCTGGTCAAATAAATCATCAAAGCTGGGTAGAGGGTACTTATTCCGGATGGTCACTTTGTTCAATTGCCTATAATCTATGCACATCCGCATACTACCATCCTTTTTCTTTACAAACAAAACAGGAGCACCCCAAGGCGACACACTAGGACAGATAAATCCCTTATCTAGGAGTTCCTGCAGCTGAGTCTTAAGTTCTCTTAACTCTGCCGGAGCCATACAATACGGAGGAATGGAAATGGGACGAGTGCATGGCTCCAAATCAATACAAAAGTCTATATTCCTGTCCAAAGGCATACCAGGCAAATCCGCTGAAAACACCTCTCGAAACTCAGAAACAATTGGAACTGACTCAATAGATGGGGACTCCACACTATCATCCCGGAGATGATCCAAGAAGACTAGACACCCTCTCCCCACTAGCTTTCTAGCCCGAACAAACGATATGAACCTAACTGGCTTAGGCCTGTACACACCTTCCCACTCTAGTCTATCCTTACCTAGAATCTCTCAAGCCACAGTCTTGGTGTTACATTTCAACACAGCATGATAAGGGGACAGCTTGGTCATGCCCAAGATAATATCAAAATCAGCCATATCCAGGATTACCAAGTCTACCCAAGTATGCAACCCCACAAACACAACAGAACAGTCACGATAAACCCGAGTCACAATCATAGACTCTCCAACCGAGAAGAAACATGGATAGGGGAATCAAGGATATCACAAATCAATTCCAGACCCAACGCAAAACTCACAAATACATAAGAATATGTAGAACCTGGGTTAAATAATACCGAAGCCATTTTATCGTAGACAAAAATGGTACCTGTGATCACCGCATCTGATGCTTCCGCCTCAGTTCTCCCAAGAAATGCATAGCAATGAGCCCGATCATCAATCCAGGAAACTTCCAGGTCGGCTGCGCTGCACCCCTGCCCGCGCCACCGTTCCCTCTGTCCCCTCGGCCTCCCTGAAAGTTACATCGCCCACCCTGTGGATGACCTCTAGCATTACCGCCTCTACCTGCCAGGACCACCGCTCTAGACTGCTACTGACCCTGATTACCAGTTTGCCTGAGTGGGCACTCCCTCTTAAAGTGTCCCAGATCACCACAATGGAAGCAACCACGATCAAGTGTAGGCCTGCTAGCTTATGTATAAGACGCTCCCTGGCCTCTAGGAGCTGAAGACTGATTATGAGCTCCCTGATGACCACCTGTAGCAGCTGGCAGAGCTGACTGAATAGGACGGGCTGGGTATGCCTGCAGATTCTGGCCCCTGGATTATGAACTACCAAAATTTCCCTCATGCCGGGGCTTCTTGGCTAAAGCCTTAGCCTGCCCCGCTTGCTTGACCCCTTCCAACTTCTTCACATAATCTACCACTTCATTGAAGCCCTTCCCTGATGAAGTCATATGCACTGACAGTACCTGTAGCTCAGTATTCAAACCTTTCACAAATAACCAGACCCGTTCCTCCTCGGAACCCAATATCTATGTGGCAAAATGAGACAAAGCGTGGAACTTAGCCTCGTAAGCAGAGACTGACATGCTACCCTGCTCCAAGTTCAAGAACTCATCCTTCTCACGGTTCCTCAAAGTACGGGGTACGTATTTCTCTAAAAACAAAGCGTGGAACTGTTCCCAAGTCAATGGGGGTAGAACAGAAGACCGACACTCCACATGAGATCTCCACCACTGCTTAGCATCACCTTGCAGCTGAAATGTGACAAACTCAACCCAATGCTGACGTACAATACCTAACTTGTGCAACCTCTCATAGCAATCCAAGATGAACTCATAGGCATCCTCCTTATCGGTACCCTGAAATGTCAGAGGTTTCAGCTTGAGAAACTTGGTCAGCATCTCATCCTCATTCCCTGTCATCACTGTTTGCCCCTACAAACTTATGCACACCATTTAATAGGTCATCACGGACTCCCCCAAAAAATTTTGGTCAAAAAACCGGCAGACGCAAATATCACACAAAATTCATGGACTAACACACATGAAAGTATAAAAAAAATCCCTATTTTCTGTTTCGGGCCTCGTTTTGACTCAAAAAAACATGCTTTGCACTCTCTGAATAAACGCGCACCATTTAATAAGTCGTCACGAATGCCCCCAAAAAATTTTGGCCAAAAAAAACATCGGGGTGTGCATATCACACAAAATTAATTCACTAATACACACGAAAAAAATAAAAAAATCCCCATTTCCTATTCTGTGCCTCGTTTCAACTCAAAAAAATCTTTGTTTGACCCTTCGAACCAATGCACACCATTTAATAGATCGTCAAGAATGCCCCAGAAAAGTTTCGGCCAAAAAATCGCCGGACGCACATCACACAAAATTTATGTACTAACACATACTAAAAATAGAAAAATCACTATTTTCTGTTCCGGGCCTCGTTAGACTCAAAACACCTCTGTTTGCCCATCCAAACCAATGCACACCATTTAATAAGTCCTCACGCATGCCTTTGAAAAATTTTGGCCAAAAAACCGTCGGGCTCATACAAAATGTATGGACTAATATACACGAAAAAATTGAAAAAATCCCTATTTTCTGTTTCGGACCTTGTTTTTGACTTAAAAATTCCGCGTTTGCCCCTGCGAACCAACGGGCACCATTTATGTCACGATCCAATTTCTCGGTCATGATGGCACCTACAACCCCCCGTAGGCGAACCAATCCCCGTAGCCCAGAACAGTTAGTAATGGGCTACTATCTAACCAACAAGCAGAAGAATACGTAAACTAGGTGAAAGCAAGGGATACATAAGATAAAGGAAAGAACAACAGGTGTATATACAGACGCCAAAACCAACCCAAGACCTGGTATCATAGTATAGAGCCGAATCTACATGTCAGAAGTATGAAAGGATCCAAAATAATATATACATAAATGTCTCCGAGTGGTAATAGAGTATATAAAGCAAAAGATAAACTAAAGCTAAGCTTTGGTCGCCAAGAGCTCACCCTCGGTCTAGAATATCACAAAACACCACCTCGCACGAGTCTCCACGAGCTAACGGCAATGGCTCACACTAGGATCTGCACCAGAGGATGCAGTGTGTAGGGTGAGTACCAAATGCGAAGCATAATGTATCCAGTAGGTATCATAGGCCGACTGGGCACATATAAAGCAAAAGAGCAATAGCAGACAGAGTAAAAACAGAAAGTCACAGAAATCAATGAAAGGTACACAGGAACTAGCTCAGGGGGAAGGCAATGAAAAACAACATATAAGACTAGCAACGAGGATATATATACACACAAAAGGTACAGGTACAAGTAAGGACGATGCACCTGGGATCCTCGCAGAAAAACAGTATATATATAAGAAAGTTCTAGAAATGGACGATATACCGGTAACCTCAGGTATATAAAGAATGGGAGAGAAGGATAAGGTAGACATGCTCGGGAAGAAGAAAAACAATAACCATGCTAATCACAACAATCTCATTGCAGAAACCAACAGACTCGATGTAACCAATTTCATAATTAAGACCAAGGCAATGTAATAGGAGTCTACCTACAGTCCCTCGGCCGCCCATACAACCGAGAAACATAAACAAGTGAAAACAAACTCTCTGGCATCCCATACTACCGGAGCGTACAATCAACAAACAACAAACAAGGGTGGTATCTCACGCAGATAGATGATATGATGCCATGCTAAGTAAAAGTGATAGTAGTACCGTATGTTACCCGCTTCCGGCGACCTGTCAGGCCCAGAAGACAGGCTCCATGGAAGGTCTCACCCGTATACCACTACTAAACCGTATACCCTCCTTCCGGCACACGCAGCCCGAAGCCCCAGGCCCGGAGCGGCAAGGTCCATGGAGGTCCCCGACCAACATACTAGATGCCCTGCATCTTGAAAATCATCAAGTAAAGTTGCCTGGAGGGTGTTCGGGTCTAAATCAGTAAATCAAATGGTCCTAGCGCACGGCCCCGCCGAGCTCAGTATTATCATAAAAGCAGTAGTAAAACAAGTCTAGCCCTCGGTCCCGCCGAGCCTAGTATTATCACGAAAGCTGTAGTAAAACAAGTCTAGCCCTCGGCCCCGCCGAACCTAGTATTATTAGAAATAGTGATAAAATATCCTTTAGAACTTTTCCCACCCCGAGAAGATTCAAAAAATAAGTCAAACTATTTTCAAATCATTTACGTCGAAAACGCCCCCCGGGCCATGCAAGGTTTAGAAAACAGTTCCAGTAGGCCCGAAGCCAAAACAGTAGTAAAACGTGAAAGAAACCTCTTTATATGCATGGAAATGGTATGATCGTACACACAATATCCGTCCCGCAGCTCACGATCAACCTAACGGCCATGCACAGGCTCCAAAGCTACTCATCAAGCATAACCAGCCTAGAAGGATAATTCTATGTCCGGGACTCGCGGACATTCCCAATGATCCCACCATCTATGTTCCAGAGTCAACAAGGCCCCCACGGGACCACAAGGGTAATAATATCAATAAATTAGAATACTACACACAACGGAGGAAAGAAACGAGATGAATCACGGAAGAGCGGTCAAGGTCTGTGGTACTAGCCTAACAACCCAACCCAAGGATGCCAACTAGTACAATTTTACCGATATATGCGAAGTCTAGGGAGTTAAGCCATAACTTACCTGTCGTCCGACGACAAACTGCTAGGACGAAAATGTCCAAGCTCGAACCGCTCCAAGAAGCTCCGAAACAAAAGCTCTATGTATATTTTTTATAGCAATCTCAGTGAGAGGTAAAATATTTTGCATCTCTTTTTCTATATATATAGGTACAGTACCTAACATCACCATATATATATAAATTATACTTTCTTAGTCAATGCCACTACATGGTTGCTGCACCACTTCACTTCCACGTGGTGGTGAGGTGTCAACACTATGTTATTGCTTACATGTTATATCTGTATTCGGGTATTGCATAGGTTCGTGGTAAAATAAATATAATTTTTTGAATATACCATAATTAATAGAAAATCATTTCAAATAAAACCTACTATATTATAATAATAATTTTCAACATAACTAAATTTACTATCTCCGTTACAATATTACAATGTATAAAAACCTTATAAAATAAATACATACACAATTATTTCATAACAAAAGTATTTTTCATAGACCTTTAAAATATTTTAGGAAGGCAATTAAAATATAACTTTTTACCACATTCAAATTTTAAATAAAATATTTTCAAATACGCGCGATGTTAATAAAATTCTTAAATTTAAGCTCGCAAGCCCTTGATACGGAACGGAGGTTAAGGTCGTACGATCACAATTCACCATCGCACGATTTTGATACTCAGCTTCTAAGACAGGGAATTGATCATAACGACCAATCGAACGGCCAGGGCACCGAACCACCGGTCCCAGCAAGTCATAAATGACTTGGAGCCGCTACAGGAAAGCTCTAATAGTACAAGGAAAACGTATACGCGGAAATGACCGGAAGAGTCATTACAATTTAATAAGTTGTCAAGGACTCCCTAGAAAAATATCGGCAAAAAAATCGCCAGACGCACATATCACAAAAAAATCATATGACTAACAAACACGAAAAAATCCCCATGTTCTGTTTGGGGCCTTGTTTCGACTCAAAAAAATCTGCATGTGCCCCTCCAAAATAACGCACACCATTTAATACATCATCATAGATGCCCCGAGAAAATTTAGGCTAATAATTACCGGGCGCACATATCACACAAAATTCATGGACTAACAACACACGAAAAAGGTATAGCTAGCTGCCCAACCAAACCAATATTATACCCAAGTATTACCTACCATTTTCTAGACTTTCCCGGACCTCTAGGACAGCTTTACCACCTGGTTATATTAACCAATAACCACGCCCAGACTCTTCGTTTTCCTCTATATTTACCAACCACATGCAACTCACCTAGCAACCATTGACACATTCAATGACAACAACAGAGTTATATATAAATCCCTTTCTCATCCCAAAACCTGGACCCTCCAAGGATCCTCTAACCACACCTAAGTGTTCAACAGGCTACCCGGTCTACCCCAAGACCCTTCCTTATGCTTATTAACACAATTAATCCTTGACCATCATTAGTACACTTAATGACAATAAAACATGAACTCATAACCTTTTTTACATAGTCCGAATCCACACGGATCCCCCCATACACATCTAGGTGTTAACATGACAACCCGGTCTACACCAAGACCAAACTCATAACATGATGTAACAACCCGGCCTACACCAAGACCAACTAATAGCATGATAAAACAACCCAGCCTACACCAAGACCAAACTCATAACATGATATAACAACCCGGCCTACACCAAGACCAAACTAATAACATGATATAACCACCTGGTCTACACCAAGACCAAACTAATAACATGATATAATAACCCGACCTACACCCAGACCAAACTAATAACATGATATAACAACCCGGCCTACACCAAGACCAACACAACAGTTATACAACAGTTCCCGGCCACTCAAGGACCACCAAACAATAGCACTTTTCGATAAACAACTCGGTCCACTCACAGAACCAATATCAGGTATTACATCAGTAAAACAACCCGGTCCACATACGAACCAATAACAATCAATGTAATACAAAGTCAATATGCAATATGCAATAAAGTAAACCCGTACCAGGCGTGGTACCCGTGCCAACCAATTAGTAACCTGTACCAGGCGTGGTACCCGTGCCAACCAATTAGTAACCTGTACCAGGCGTGGTACCTGTGCCAACAAATTAGTAACTTGTACCAAGCATGGTACCCGTGCCAACCAATTAGTAACCTGTACCAAGCATGGTACCCGTGCCAACCAATTAGTAACCTGTACCAGGCATGGTACCCGAGCTAACCAAATAGTAACCTGTACCAGGCGTGGTACTCGAGCCAACCAAATAGTAACTTGTACCATGCGTGGTACCTGAGCCAACCGAATGCGAATAACCAAAGTCAATAGATGAACATACACAACTTGTAAAACAAACAAGTAAACACCGTTCAACACAAATTGTAAATAGGAACCTAGACATTCCACACAACATTCCTAAGCAATGTAAGGCATACAATCACTTAGACATGAGTACATGAACATATAACATTCACAAAAAATCATAAGCCATCACCTACCCCTTTCCGGGTACAACTACGAACCATCAATTCCCGTCCGAAGACTATTCCCCGGTTCACCCTTTTTATGTTAACATGTAACTAGCGATTTCCCTTTTTATATAAACACACAAGCATGCGACACGCTTCCCTTTTTATAACCTTAGCTAGACCGCCGCTAAGCCTCAAGCAATAAACATTCCTGAAACCCCACCTAGGAGCTTCCTATTCTCGGTTCCCGTGCTCCCAAGCACTCTCCCGGTTCCCCGAACCTTCCCAACACACTAGTCCCTCAACCCATCATTTTATCACGACAATATGAATAAGTTGAACACATAATACCATTCACAAGACCAGCCATTCCATACATCCTAGAAACAACACAACCAATCCCGAATCTGCCATACACCGTGCCCGGAGGCCTAAAACATGGATTCTCCGTTTCTACTACACAATAAGTATGGAAAGTAAACAGGTCTAACTACTCATGAAAACCTAGTCTACCTGGGCGCCAAGAAATTGCAACCATGTGTTTCTGGCTCCGTAGAGGCATTCCTGGCGGTCCTGCAGGCTCGGATCCGTGGTTTTGCGTCCTTTTTACCGGAATTCCTTTCTCGTTCTTGGTTTATAAATAACACACAGTATATACCATTAACACACAAGTCCTGCACATTACCCGGACTATACCAAATCCCCAAACCCCAGGCCACCCATGATCATCCCACTCTTTTCTCGGGCTTTCCACCGTTAAATCTCCTAATTCTATCATTTTTACGGATAAAACAGAGAATTTAACAACCTATGATCGTAATAACATACTTTTAACAATACCCAAGAACATACATGCTTGGAATCCCCTTCTTTCCCCAAATTCCACCATCCTTAGGTCATTCCAACCCTTCCCTAATTTCTCTCCTAGCAATTCTACCGCATAGGAAACATATTACATAGTTTGGGGAACGAAAGCCTTACCTTAGGAAAGATTTTTGACGGAAGAATGAGGAAAATCGCCTGGAATCGCCTAGCCTTTCTCCCAAAATGAACTTGTGAAAAACTGATGTTTTGGGGAATGTTTCTGCATTAAAACCCCGTCGGCCGGCTATAGCGGTCCCCGCTCTGCTATAGCGGTTCCACTATAGTGGTAGGCTACCGCTATAGCGGTCTTAAGCAGGTTGACCGCCTTTTGACCACCGCTATAGCGGTAATTTCCACCGCTATAGCGGTGGCCGCTATCGCGCGTGGTTGCGCTCATCACAGATAGAATGTCCAGAAATCTGCCAATTTTGGTCATTTCACAACACACTTGCTTCTCCCGATGACCTGAAGCAACCCTTTCACATCAAATGCGATTCTGGGAGTTCTACTTACCCAAATTCGATTTTGAAAAGTCCCCCAGACTCCTCTATGTCTTAGCTACACAGAAAACTAACTCGAATTGAGACATCAAACCCAGTCCTTACCCGGATTGCCCTGGACTATACCTCGCTCCTATTCCGGCCGAGGCTAGCCTAGCCCAAAATTTTCAGCTCCCAAACCTGAAGTTTTCTAATTCTAAAACTTGGCACGATTGGACTGCCCATAACAACGGACCCGGTCATTACAAAAGATACCAATTTACCCATCGTTCATCCCCGAATGATCTGTAAGGCAGAAAGAGAAGAAGGAGCCCGCCCTCTGAACCTCGACGCTCTATCATGACAGCGTAAATCTAACCTTACGCAACCCACCGAAACTTTCGAATCCGTTGGTATACCCAGTTCAACCAAAATTTAATTCACTCCCACTCTGTCAAGGAATCCCTTCCTTCAAGCTACACAAGGCAACTAGATTACCCCTCCCCGAGTGCCCAAGAAATCCGGGGCCTCGTCAAAACACCAGAGTAAAAGAAACTAACCTAATGAACAAAGAAAATAGTTCCGCCAAGTGGGCTAGATCCCATCATGGCGATCCCTTTTCCACTATACCTGGAGTTCTGCTAGCCCAAACTCCATTCCGGAGGCTTCCTACGGGGTACTATGCTCCTCACATATCAAGCCCATGAGCAGTGTCCCATACTACTCAGTCAATCACGGGTCATTTATCAAATTCTACATGAGTGACTATTTCCACCGATGGTTAGTCATAATTTTACCAACATCCTTGGCTACCATATCTACCCTTTCATTTTTATCGCACATGGGTGCTAAATTCCCGACAAATACCTTATATGCGTACTATATTAGCTATCTGGATGTTTTTCTTGCTTCTCATAGCAACTCATAATGTAACCATCGCCTTTAGATGCCCCGGGAATGAAATGAAAACAAGGGAAAGCAGGGCAGGCACTCTGCCCCACGCCCTTCCGCTGTGGCGGTAAAAATCTCGCTATAGCGGGATCGCCATAGTGGTCTAGTTCCGCTATGGCAGTCCCGACGGTAACAGCCCAGAAATTTGAATTTCCAGCAAGTGTATCCTTCCCTTTCCCCGGTTACCATTGTCTAGTCATGTAAATCCCGCCATGTTCTTAAACCACCCTTAAGACCATTCCTGGCATCAAACACATCACAATTCAGCATAAATATTATCAATCACAAAGAGTTAACACTAGACAATTGTTCCCAACACTATCTCCCTACCATTACACACTAATAACTCCTTTGTTCCCATGGTTCCCAACCAAGTCCCGACTGTCCTGAAACCGAAGCTTCCCTACAGTCACAGTTCCCAATCCCTTTCTCTTACCATCTATACCAATGATAAGTCTATACCCGAATGAAAATGCAAACCATTCCAATTGGGACCTACCACAATTTATCACTAAAGCAAATCACAAACCTTTAAGTCAGAATAAATTTACTGAAGTCACGATCAGGAGTTATCACAAAAGAAAATTTCCTTATCGAAATCCCCGCTATCAAGCAATGATAGCCCATTTTCCCCTTGATTCCCAACCAAGTCCCGACTGTCCTGAAACCGAAGCTTTCCTACAGTCGTAAATCCTTTTTCCCTCACCATCTAAACCAATGATGAGTCCTTTCTCGAAAGTAATATTAAATTTTACTCTGTACACATAGCATTTTATCACCGACCAAATCATACCAATTCAATTTATGACGACCTTTAGACCCACAATTTCATAGTAAGGCAACCAATCACATATCAATCAAGAAATCATACAAGCACTGTAACACACAACAATTCGGTTTCAGACTACAACGAAATCAAGTCACCTAATTTACTCTCTATTCGTCCCATGGATGACCATCAGCCGATCATCCATGTCTTACCATAACTCCCGCTATTAAGCAATAATAGCCCTTATCCCTGGTACTTATTCACATACCAACCACTTGAAACCTGAGTTCCCACAAGTATATATATCATTTTCCCTTATCATTTTTACCAATGATAAGACCCTATCCCGCATTTAGCATACTGTTTTCCACTTGAATTACAAAATAAGAACTCCTTCAATTATTAACACATAACCAAGTTAAGACTCCTTGCAAACCACAAATTTCAAGGTAACTCAAGTAACTACACACCACACAATCGTGGTCATTCAAATAATGCAATGCATGCAATCACGAGTCTCAAGCACTAACACTCAATAAAACCTGTTTCATCACCTTTCATTCGCTTCATGGATGACCGTTAGCCGGCTCATCCATCCTTTACACAGCCTCCCAGGCCAGATACCAATTGGAACCTTCCCGGTTCTAATTTTCCTTGCTTGTTTGTTATACCCGGAGTCCAATGACATCTTTCACCTTGTTGAGATACCAATTGGAATTGAGAGATACCAATTGGACTCAACCCATACAAGCAAGTAAAGAAACCGCACGAAAAGGAATGAAAGAAGAGAAGTGTTTCCTAGAATGCTTCATAGCTTTCCTAGGATTAGATGTGGACGTCTACACACCAATCCGCGAGAATCTATTCGACATTTTGCTCTTGTACTGGAAGACCGGTAATCTAGGGTCTGATACCATTTGTCACGACCCAACCTACCGGGCCGTGCGGGCGCCTACTTTAACCACCTAGATAGACGAACCCTTACCACCCAACCAATATATGTCATGCGGAAATTACGATACAACATTAGTCAAAACATTTATACATGAGAAATCTCTTGTTACAAACATGATCAGGAAAGTAACGACTTAACACTTGCGGAAAACCTTTACAAAATTCTAAACCCCTCCCTAGGTTCTAGTCTAAACAGGTACAAGAGCTTCTACAAGATGACACAAAGAGATAAAAGACTCAACTTCCGCCATGGAATCGAAGATAGAAGTTGCTGGAGACCCTCATCGCCGTGAACTTATGAAACATCACCAACCTGCAACCGGACTATACCAAAAAGGTATAGCAAGAGTAGAGTTAGTACAAACACACGTACTGGTAGGCATCATCGGTCGACCCGAATCCATTCCTACCATCATATAAGAAAAACAGGGAAGGACATGAAATAAACATTATAGCTCCCTCCTTCACCTTTAACCTTGACCCTGACATCTAGGACTTCCCAAGTCACCTTGTCACCTAGACTTCCCAAGTCACCTTGTCACGTAGACTTCCCAAGTCACCTTGACACGTAGACTTCCCAAGTCACAGTTAACCTTTACCCCAATCAACTACCTTGACTAAATATTCAGACTTGAGCCGGCTAGCTGCCCAACCAAACCAATATTATACCCAAGTATTACCTACCATTTTCTAGACTTTCCCGGACCTCTAGGACAGCTTTACCACCTGGTTATATTAACCAATAACCACGCCCCGACTTTTCGTCTTCCTCTATATTTACCAACCACATGCAACTTACCTAGCAACCATTGACACATTCAATGACAACAACAGAGTTATATATAAATCCCTTTCTCATCCCAAAACTCGGACCCTCTAAGGATCCTCTAACCACACGTAAGTGTTCAACAGGCTACCCGGTCTACCCCAAGACCCTTCCTTATGCTTATTAACACAATTTTTCCTTGGCCATCATTAGTACACTTAATGACAATAAAACATGAACTCATAACCTCTTTTACATAGTTCGGACTCACCCGGATCCCCCTAACACATCTAGGTGTTAACATGACAACTCGGTCTACACCAAGACCAAACTCATAACATGATGTAACAACCTGGCCTACACCAAGACCAACTAATAGCATGATACAATAACCCAGCCTATGACTGGGCACCGGACCGGAATGGGATGGCCGGACCGGAACAGACCGGTACCGGACTGGACCGGTATGGCCAGTACCAAAATGGTGACCGGTACTGGAATGAACCAGACCGGTTCAACCGGTATGGAAATTGAATTCCATCCCATTCCGGTTTAAACCAGAATGGACCGGTATCATACCGGAATGGTACCGAAATGGGCCGGAATGGTTTTTTTTTTTAAAAAAAAAATAAAATTAATTTTGATTTATATTTTGAGTTTCAAACTTAATTTTCAAGTGATAAGTTATAACTTAAAAGTTAATTATGATTTAAAATTTTATAACTTATATAAATTATTTGAAGTTTATTAGTTTGTTAAAGTTTTTGTTTTTTAAAGTTTTTTAATTTATAAGTTTTATTTATTTTAATTGAAGTTTTATTAAGTTTATAGTTTATATATATTTTCTAAGTTATATATTTGAAATGTTTTAGTTTGTTTAAAGTTTTTTTATTTTTTTAAGTTTTCAATTTATAAGTTTATGTTTTGAAGTCTATTAGTTTATGTTTTTAGTTTATTTTTTTAAGTTTTCAATTTATAAGTTTGTTGTTTATTTTTTTATTTTTTTAAGTTTTCAATTTATTAGTTTATGTTTTCAATGAATAAAAGTATAAAACTATAAAAGTATAAAACAATGATAAAAATTAAAAAATAATCCAATTTATTCAAAATTTCAAACTAATATTACAATTTACAACTATTAGTAAAGCGCCTAATTTACGCAGCCACCTTCTAGGAAGGGTTCTGTTTCAACTAAGCCTCGAATGTAATACTAATAGTTGTATAGATTTATGAATTTATCTTCTAAACTTTGTAAAGTTTCAGCTTCTTCAGCCTCAATTCCTGGTAAAGCTGCTTGACGATCTTCAAGTTCAGCGCCATCATCACTATCAAATCCAATGAGGTTATCTATGGCTTGTTCTGCTACTTTTTGCAACTTTGGTCTTCCAACGTTTCTTCGCTCGGCGTTGATCCAATCTCTAAACAACACCGATACCTCCAAACTGTCTTCTGCTAAGGAATATCTATGGTCTCCAATTTGAAATCTTGCCGCGCTAAAAGCTTGCTCCAAAGCAACTGATGATCCTTGAATAACTAGCACGTCTATCACACAAAATTCATGGACTAACATGCACAAAAAAAATAGAAAAATCCTCATTTCCTGTTTCGCACCTTGCTTCGACTAAAAATTCTATGTTTGCCCCTTCAAACCAACGCGCATCATTTAATAAGTTGTCACAGATGCCCCCAAAAAGTTTTGACCAAAAAATCGTTGGGCGCAAAATTCATGAACTAACACACATGAAAAATTAGAAAAATCCTCTTTTCTATTTTAGGCCTCGTTATGACTCTAAAAAATCTGCATTTGTCCCTCGAAACCAACACGAACTATTTAATAGGCCGTCACGGATGCCTCCAAAAAAATTTGACAAAAACCATCGGGCGCACATGTCACTATTCGGGACCTCGTTTCGATGAAAGAATACTTGTGTTTTCCTCTCTGAACCAACATACACCATTTAATAGGTCATCACGGATGCCCCTGAAAAAATTTGGCCAAAAAATACCAGGGGCACATATCACACACAATTCAAGGACTAACACACACGAAAAAAATAGAAAAATCTCCATTTCTTGTTCCTACCTCGTTTTGACTCAAAAAAATATGTGTTTGTCTCTCCAAATCAACGCGCACCATTTAATAGGTCAAGGGCCACATATCACACAAAATTCATGGACCAACACACATGAAAAAAGAAAAACTCTCATTTCTGTTCTGGGCTTCGTTTTGACTCAAAAAAAACCTGTGTTTGCCCCTCCGAATTAATACACACCATTTAATAGCTCTTCATGGATGCCCTCAAAAAATTTTGGCTAAAAAATCATGGGGTGCATATTTCACACAAAATTCAAGGACTAACACACATGAAAAAAGGGAAAAATCTCCATTTCCTATTCCTGACCTCAATTTGAATAAAAAAAACTTGTGTTTGTCTCTTCAAATCAACGCGCATAATTTAATAGGTCGTCACGGACACCTCTAAAATATTTTGTCTAAAAAATCATCGGGCGCACATATCACAAAAAAATCATGAACTAATTAATACACATGAAAAAATGGAAAAATCTCCATTTCCTGTTCTGAGTCTCGTTTTGACTAAAAAAAACCTGCATTTTCCCCTCCGAACGCACACCATTTAATAAGTCGTCGCCCCTAAAAAATTTCAGCAAAAAAAATCGACGAGCGCACATATGACACAAAAATCATGGACTAACACACATGAAAAAAATGAAAAAATCTCCATTTTCTGTTCCTGGCCTCATTTCAACTCAAGAAAACCTGCGTTTGCCCCTCCTAACAAACATGCACCATTTAATAGGTCGTCACGGACGCCCCCGAAAGTTTTTGACCTAAAATTCATTGGGCGCACATATCACACAAAATTAAAGGACTAACACATGAATAAACGGAATAAACACCATTTTCTATTCCGGGCCTTATTTCGACTCAAAAAAACTTGATTTTGCCCCTCCAAGCCAACGCGCACTATTTAATAGGTCTTCAAGGCCCCCCCCGCCCCCCCGCCCCCCCTCCCTTAAAAAAATTGGCCAAGCCAACGCGCACTATTTAATAGGTCTTCAAGGACCCCCCCGCCCCGCCCCCCCCCCCCTTAAAAAAATTGGCCTAAAAACCGCCGGGCACACATATCACACAAAATTAATGGACTAACACACACGAAAAATAAAAAAATTCTCATTTCCTGTTCTGGTCCTCATTTTGACTCAAAAAAACCTGCATTTGCCCCTCCGAACAAACGCGCACCATTTAATAGATCGTCACGGACACCCCCAGAAAATTTTGGTCAAAAAATTATCGGGCGCACATATCACACAAAATTCATGAACTAATAGACACGAAAAAATAAAAGATCCCCATTTTCTGTTCCGGGCCTCATCTTGTTCCCATCTCTCATTATGTCAAGCATGTCCTATGAATAGAGCTAAGATTTATACATTTAAAAGTTTGAAGATAAAATTTACATTTATATTTCAACTGCAATTCTGGTTTCCACAATATCTGTGGATGTAACAATTTGATCTCATCATTTGTCTCAGCATATCTTTTTCATGTCTTAAAAATCTTTGATCTGTATTTTGCAATAAACTTCCTATTTAATCATGCTCATGCAAACTCGTTCCACAAGAAAAATAGAATCAGCAACGTATCTCATTTTGGTAAGTTCAAATATCTTATTACGCGCGACATATCTTTAGAGCACAACTGAAAACTCGTTTAGGCGATGAAATAGCTAAAAGTAGCACCCTTTGTCGTGGAAATTTATAAATTGCACAAAGAAGAAGAATACCAATTTAAGTTAGAATTTTCTTTACAAATAGAATGTATAAACTTCGAAAATCTTCTCCACTTTCGCCACAACAGATTCTTTCCCAGTAAAGTAATTTTCATAGAAATATGTTAACACAACACACTTTTTTTATTGGTTAATTGTTAGACAACACTCCAAAGAAACATATTGTCTTTTTCTCATCTAGTAATCCTTTTCTTTATCCACCGGTTGAGAAGGTCTAAGTTGCGCGGACTCTTCACTTTCGATGCCGCACCCGTCTCGAATTCTCCAAAAATACATTAATTTTAGAGAATTTGACACGCACCCGTTGATATTTTTGAACAACCCGAGTAACATAGGAGAAGGTAGTTGCTATTGTGAAAACAATTCTAACACCAAATAAGCAAATGTGATAAAATTCAATGAGAACACAAACCATTTTCAATCCAAGATACATGTCTTTTATATAAAGCATAATGTAGAGAATAGCATGACGAAAAAAAATACTGAGGATTAGTGTCCATGCTAAGTGATGAGCTCAAAAAAATGTCTGAAAATATTAAATAAGTAATTTTGGAGAGATCAAGCTCTCTGTATAAATAATTGTTTGACGAATTTCATGCCAAAGTTCAAATGGTCCTCTTTTGGATGTCCAATATAGAGAACCAATACGTCCAAGCTTTTTAAAGCGTAGTAGCACATCAGCATCCGCAAACATATATTGTGGTATGACTGAACCAAAATCAGTGATATCTGGTATTGCAAGCCATTGAATCCAAGATTCTTTGACACCATAGTCCTTCATTGCCCATAACTTAAAAGTGCTTGGGCACCCATCAATATTAAGCGTAGAATAATAGCAAAGCATTCCTCTCAACACTAAAACACCATGGTCGAGCCATAACATGCACCTATGGTACCTCCACTCTGGCAACGGTATTTGTCCATACACCTCATTTGAAATATTAAATGAAATGATAGTATAATAACATGGTGACTTATAACCAAGCCAATGAAATGCTCCATGTATAAATTCCAAGGAATACATACCGCAATTCAAATAACCCACCGCAGGGCTCATGCCGGTAGGATATTTACCAATTTTTCTCCAGGAACCACTTTTTAGAGGGAGAATTTCAACGGATACTTCCCCAGGATAACGACTTCCATTCAGGTCTGCCACTAGGATCTTATAGTCATCACTAGTTGCATCATATCCCAATCCAAAAACCCAATTTTGCAATTTATATTCTAGAGAGGGAAGTACTATTGATTCTCTTGTGGAGGGGTTCCAGAGCAAAAAATCCGTGAGATTCTTACTTTTATCAGAAGATGAGAGAAGAACCAATCCATCACAAGAACAACGTATTACGTAAATTGGTTTGCTGTTTGGAGACCGATCAAGTCTTTGTTCATCCTCAATCACTTGAACGGGCGAAGATAAAGAAAAACTACAGAACACAGCCTTAGTTTTAAAGGGGTATTGCAAAGTAAGAAGTTTTTGGGAATTTATGTCATTCTTGGCATGATTGAGATGCTTCATGATAAAGTAATGATCAGAGATTAATGCGTTCCAAAATGGTGAAACGCATTTGAATCGTTGTAGAGACCGCACAGGTAACCTGCCGAGGATATCCATAACTATTTCCTCTGGGAAACAAAAGGAAATAGATTTCTTCTTCGTCTTTTGGGTACATGTGCTGCCAGGAATAAATAATTCTCCATTTGAGTTGTATTTCTTCTGCTTCTTCAACTTTTCTATATCTCCCTTTGCTAATAGTAACTCCTTTCGTTTCATCTGAAAATTGAAAAAGACTCGACCTTTTTATCAACTGAAAATCGCTTGTATTTCACCCTTTCTCTTGTTGTGTTGCTATATATATAGGCCGTTCGGGTTATGAATTGGGTGAAATAGGAATCCTAAAACATATATGAGAAGGAGAATTGATATTATTAAGTTTTCTTTTTTTCTATTTGTGAAAGACTTGAAATATATGGAAAGAATCATACGTAATAATTTCTATTTTTCTACTTTCTTTCTCTATTTACTTTTTTTTTCCTATTATTTTAAAAATATATTTTTACTTAAACTTGTCACTTTTAAGTTTTAACATATCAAGAAAAGATAAAAAAAATTCTTCATATTTTACCCTAAACATTAATTATTTTAGTTTACACAGCAATGAGTATATTTTTATATATTGGAGTTCTAAATTAATAGACAAATAGTAATGCATAGAAAATAAAATTCTATTCGGACAAGGAGACAAGGCCTAAGTAGGCGAGGATTGTGATGAGCCGATACAAACTGAAGGTTATACACTCCTAAAACATATATGAGAAGGAGAATTGATATTTTTTTATTTTTTTTCACTTTTAACATCTCAAGAAAAGATAATAATTATTTTTTATATATTTTATCCTTAATATTAATTATCAATTTTTAAATTATTTTACAAAATCTAATACTGAACATTAATTAATAGGCACAAGTGTTGTAAAATAATCATGTTAATTATTGTTCTTTTACTGGGTGTGACAAGTCCAAATGTGACAAGTAAAAGTGAACAGCCGTGACAACTCCAAATATTAATCTCAATTTTTCTTGAGAAAAGACATAAAATCCCCCCTAAACTTGCCCACTAGACTTACTTTAGCACTCTAACGTTACAAATAATTCTGTACCCCTAATCTCACTTCAAGTGAATTTAATACCTCCTTATAAGTAGAGAACCACACATATGGTGGAACGTGTTCTACACGCACCTCCACGTGTCAAATCTTACTTTTTTATTTACTTTTTAATTGTTATCTTTTTTTTTCTTTCACCATTATTGAAACTTAGGAGGGAGAGTGACGCAAATGTGGAACAAATGAAGACTTGAGAATTATTTTTGACTATCTTTGAAGGGTTTCAGGGTTACATGTTAACTGGAGGAAGAGTTCTATGTTTCCCGTTAATGATCCTCAAGAATTCCAGCAATGTGTGGGAATGTTAGGAGGAAAAGTGGGATCTTTGCCCACAATTTACCTTGGCATGGCACTTGGAGCAAACAACAGATCTATAGACATTTGGAATGGGGTGTTAGAGAAATGTGAGAAGAAACTTACCAGATGGAAGAGCCAGTATCTTTCTTTAGGTGGCAGGCTAACTGTCAAGATCCAATCTACCGGGCCGTGTGGGCGCCTACTCTAACCACCTAGATAGATGAACCCTTACCACCCAACCAATATATAACATGGAGAAATTACGATACAACATTAGTCAAAACATTTATACATGAGAAATCTCTTGTTACAAACATGATCAGGAAAGTAACGACTTAACACTTGCGGAAAACCTTTACAAAATTTTAAACCCCTCCCTAGGTTCTAGTCTAAACAGGTACAAGAGCTTCTACAAGATGACACAAAGAGATAAAAGACTCAACTTCCGCCATGGAATCGAAGATAGAAGTTGCTGGAGACCCTCATCGCCGTGAACTTATGAAACATCACCAACCTGCAACCGGACTATACCAAAAAGGTATAGCAAGAGTAGAGTTAGTACAAACACACGTACTGGTAGGCATCATCGGTCAACCCGAATCCATTCCTACCATCATATAAGAAAAACAGGGAAGGACATGAAATAAACATTATAGCTCCCTCCTTCACCTTTAACCTTGACCCTGACATCTAGGACTTCCCAAGTCACCTTGTCACCTAGACTTCCCAAGTCACCTTGTCACGTAGACTTCCCAAGTCACCTTGACACGTAGACTTCCCAAGTCACAGTTAACCTTTACCCCAATCAACTACCTTGACTAAATATTCAGACTTGAGCCGGCTAGCTGCCCAACCAAACCAATATTATACCCAAGTATTACCTACCATTTTCTAGACTTTCCCGGACCTCTAGGACAGCTTTACCACCTGGTTATATTAACCAATAACCACGCCCCGACTTTTCGTCTTCCTCTATATTTACCAACCACATGCAACTTACCTAGCAACCATTGACACATTCAATGACAACAACAGAGTTATATATAAATCCCTTTCTCATCCCAAAACTCGGACCCTCTAAGGATCCTCTAACCACACGTAAGTGTTCAACAGGCTACCCGGTCTACCCCAAGACCCTTCCTTATGCTTATTAACACAATTTTTCCTTGGCCATCATTAGTACACTTAATGACAATAAAACATGAACTCATAACCTCTTTTACATAGTTCGGACTCACCCGGATCCCCCTAACACATCTAGGTGTTAACATGACAACTCGGTCTACACCAAGACCAAACTCATAACATGATGTAACAACCTGGCCTACACCAAGACCAACTAATAGCATGATACAATAACCCAGCCTATGACTGGGCACCGGACCGGAATGGGATGGCCGGACCGGAACAGACCGGTACCGGACTGGACCGGTATGGCCAGTACCAAAATGGTGACCGGTACTGGAATGAACCAGACCGGTTCAACCGGTATGGAAATTGAATTCCATCCCATTCCGGTTTAAACCAGAATGGACCGGTATCATACCGGAATGGTACCGAAATGGGCCGGAATGGTTTTTTTTTTTAAAAAAAAAATAAAATTAATTTTGATTTATATTTTGAGTTTCAAACTTAATTTTCAAGTGATAAGTTATAACTTAAAAGTTAATTATGATTTAAAATTTTATAACTTATATAAATTATTTGAAGTTTATTAGTTTGTTAAAGTTTTTGTTTTTTAAAGTTTTTTAATTTATAAGTTTTATTTATTTTAATTGAAGTTTTATTAAGTTTATAGTTTATATATATTTTCTAAGTTATATATTTGAAATGTTTTAGTTTGTTTAAAGTTTTTTTATTTTTTTAAGTTTTCAATTTATAAGTTTATGTTTTGAAGTCTATTAGTTTATGTTTTAGTTTATTTTTTTAAGTTTTCAATTTATAAGTTTGTTGTTTATTTTTTTAAGTTTTCAATTTATTAGTTTATGTTTTCAATGAATAAAAGTATAAAACTATAAAAGTATAAAACAATGATAAAAATTAAAAAATAATCCAATTTATTCAAAATTTCAAACTAATATTACAATTTACAACTATTAGTAAAGCGCCTAATTTACGCAGCCACCTTCTAGGAAGGGTTCTGTTTCAACTAAGCCTTGAATGTAATACTAATAGTTGTATAGATTTATGAATTTATCTTCTAAACTTTGTAAAGTTTCAGCTTCTTCAGCCTCAATTCCTGGTAAAGCTGCTTGATGATCTTCAAGTTCAGCGCCATCATCACTATCAAATCCAATGAGGTTATCTATGGCTTGTTCTGCTACTTTTTGCAACTTTGGTCTTCCAACGTTTCTTCGCTCGGCGTTGATCCAATCTCTAAACAACACCGATACCTCCAAACTGTCTTCTGCTAAGGAATATCTATGGTCTCCAATTTGAAATC
This sequence comes from Jaltomata sinuosa, assembly GCA_003996215.1. NCBI lineage: Eukaryota > Viridiplantae > Streptophyta > Magnoliopsida > Solanales > Solanaceae > Jaltomata > Jaltomata sinuosa. Next base: position 471,181 of record QJPP01000412.1, read on the forward strand.
TTGCCGCGCTAAAAGCTTGCTCCAAAGCAACTGATGATCCTTGAATAACTAGCACGTCTCTCACCATCTTGCTAAGTTTTGGAAAGAGTTCTTCACGACATTTCCACCAATCCAATAGATGTGGTATGCCATCCGTAGTTGGAATATTATCAACACTCTGTTCAAGATACTTGGAAAATTCACACTTATTAGAAAAATCAAGACCAAGATGTGATCTTGATTTACCATGGACACCTGATCTCGACGTAGAAGTTTGAGAGGCATGATCAAGATTTTCTAAGGTCACAGTATATTTGTCATACATTTCCTTAGCCCAAATTTTAATACTATCTTGACATGTTATTAAATCCGGTGTTTCTTGTGGTTAAATATTTAAATTAGTATAAATTTCTCTTACTAAAGATTTTGCACCAACTTCTTTATATTTTGGGTTAAAAAGAATTGCAGTTAAATAAATTTGGGGAATAGGAAAAAAATATTTTGTAAATTTTTTAATCATAGCTTCAATAGAATCCTTAAAATATGAATTTTGTTTATAGATAGCAAAAAGGCATGAAATATTCCAAATATGTATTAAAATTTCACTAATAGTAGGATAATATGTTCCAGAAAAATTTTTGGTAGCATCAAAAAATGATTTTAAAAAGACTTTAAGTGCTTCTACTGCATCTCAATCATTGTCCGCAAGTTTATAATCAGGATAAGCATTATGACTATTAAACATCATAGTAATAGACTTTTTATACTTATAAGCAACTTCAAGCATTTCATAAAAAGAATTCCATCTAGTTTTAACATGCTTTGGAACTTTTCTAAATGGAACTTCACACAATTTACAAAAATCTTTATATTGTTGAATTCTACTATTATTATTCATATTAAAAATCCAAAAAATTGCATTTGCAACTTTATCAATACAACTATCAAATACCCTAATACCATCTTTCACAACTAAATTTAATATATGTGCACCACATTTGATATGAAAAACATATTTACTAATTGGACAAAGTCTAGTTTTTAGCATAGTCGTAGCATTTAAATTAGAAGAAGCATTATCTAAAGTAATACTAATCACTTTATCAGTAAGATAAAAATGTTGTAAAATTTTTAATACACTTGAAGAAATATAAGTACCAGTTTTTTTGTGTTCACAAATTTTATAAGCGATAATTCTTTTTTGCATTATCCATTTATAATCAATCAAATGTGCAGTAACAGTTAAATAATCAAATCTGTTAGGATTACGACCCATATCAGTGGTAATATAAGCCCTACAATCCATCATATAAAAATATTTACGAAGATATTGCATATGTTTTTCATAAAATTCAAAAATATCTCTTTTTACCATGCTTCTTGTAATACCTTCAAAACTGGGATAAAATGTATCCCGAATATATCTTATAAACCCATCATGTTCTCCAAAATTAAAAGGCAAACCACAAACAACAACCATTTTAGCAAAATTTTCACGATCACGGTCCCTATTATAGGGCCGTTGTGAAACATGACCAGCAGGGTTTGAAGGATTTAGTGAAGTTTGAATCATGTTTGACCCGCCAACAGAGGGTCCAACGCTAGAGCCAGCATCACCTTGACTAGCTAGATATGCTTTCCATTCTCTCGGATGTTTCTTAAGCAAATGAGTTTTTAACCCCCCAGTCGAACCTCCACTAGCACCAGATACATATTTCCAACTTTGTTTACAAATACGACACGTAGACACAATTTTTTCTTCATTTAAAAAACAAAATTTTGACACAACTGATTTTAAAGGACGTTGTGGTTTGGTCTTACCCCTCACTGGAGCAATAGGGGGAAGATCAACTCTAACTTGAGGATTATCCTGAGTTGGAGCTTCGGGAATAGTGGGGGCGGGGGCAATAAAGGGACTAGTCGGTGTATCGGTTTCTTCTAAATCATCATCCTCATGCATTTCTACTTCTTCATTTAATTCATCTTCTAAATCATTATACATTCTTTCATAAGCTTCGTTGGGAATAGGGTCATCCGTAGTAAATGGAAAATCAGTTTCATTAACATGCGTAAATTCATCTGTATTAAATCTAATTTGAGGAAGAGCAGGGCGGAGAGAAGAACTAGAAGAACCACTACCTATTTTACCCTTCACATAACTTTTTATTTTTGAAATAATACCTTTTTTACCGGATTTTTTTTGAGATGGATCCATAATATAATAAAATTAGCAAATTAAAATAAACAAATCACAAGTTCACAAATCACAAATTCACAAATAAATCACAACTAATAAACAAGAATAAAAATTAAAAAATTAAAGAGTGAACGAATATACCAAACGTCTGCTGTAAAAACAGACGATTATAACTTAAATTTGAAGAAGATTGCTCCTCCAAAATTCACCAAATTATACTTCACTTGCAAAATAATAACAATAATTATAGAATTTGTAAATATTAAGAGATGAAAATTGAGAGAGAATAAGAGTTGAATGGTTGAATAAAAATTAAAAGGGGAAGGGGTATTTATAATGAAAAAATATGAGGGAGGCTGTTGGGGGGGTGCTGGGGAGGGTTGGGGAGGGTTGGGGGGCTAGGGGGGGTGGGAGGGCTAAAATAGCTGTTGGGTGGCTGAAATAGCCGTTACCCAACGACTGCAAACGACTATATATTTTTTTAGAAAAAAAAAGAAAATCTCGTGTTGACCGGACCGGACCGGACCGGACCGGACCGGAACTGGTTTGTAACCGGTACGAACCGGTATCGGTTTGCCGGTATGGATCGTCAAACCCGGTCCGTTCCGGTCAACTACCGGTACCATACCGTTCCATCTCGGTACGTACCGGATCGGTACAGACCGGTACGGGAATGGACCGGAATGGTACCGGTCCGTACCGGTCCGGCGGGCAGCTTTAACCCAACCTACACCAAGACCAAACTCATAACATGATATAACAACCTGGCCTAGACCAAGACCAAACTAATAACATGATATAACCACTCGACCTACACCAAGACCAAACTAATAACATGATATAACAACCCGGCCTACACCCAGACCAAACTAATAACATGATATAACAACCCGGCCTACACCAAGACCAACACAGCAGTTATACAATAATTCCCGACCACTCAAGGACCACCAAACAATAGCACTTTTCGATAAACAACCCGGTCCACTCACGAAACCAATATCAGGTATTACATTCAGTAAAACAACCCGGACCACACATGAACCAATAGCAATCAATGTAATACAAAGTCAACATGCAATATACAATAAAGTAAACCCGTACCAGGCGTGATACCCGTGCCAACCAATTAGTAACCTGTACCAGGCGTGGTACCCGTGCCAACCAATTAGTAACCTGTACCAGGCGTGGTACCCATGCTAACCAATTAGTAACCTGTACCAGGCGTGGTACCCGAGCCAACCAAATAGTAACCTGTACCAGGCGAGGTACCCGAGCCAACCAAATAGTAACCTGTACCAGGCGTGGTACCCGAGCTAACCGAATGTCAATAACCACAGTCAATAGATGAACACACACAACTTGTAAAACAAACAAGTAAACACCATTCAACACAAACTGTAAACAGGAACCTAGACATTCCACACAACTTTCCTAAGCAATGTAAGGCATACAATCACTTAGACATGAGTACATGAACATATAACATTCACATAAAATCATAAGTCATCACCTACCTCTTTCCGAGTACAACTACGAACCATCAATTCGCATTCGAAGACTATTCCCCGGTTCACCCTTTTTATGTTAACATGTAACTAGCAATTTCCCTTTTTATATAAATACACAAGCATGTGACACATTTCCTTTTTTATAACCTTAGCTAGACCGTCGCTAAGCCTCAAGCAATAAAAATTTCTGAAACCCCACCTAGGAGCTTCTTATTCCCGTTTCCCGTGCTCCTAAGCACTCCCTCGGTTCCCCGAACCTTCCCGACACACTAGTCCCTCAACCCATCATTTTATCACGACAATATGAAGAATTTGAACACATAATACCATTCACAAGACCATCCATTCCGTACATCCTAGAAACAACACAACCAATCCCAAATCTGCCAGACTCCGTGCCCGGAGGCCTAAAACATGGATTCTCTGTTTCTACTGTACAACAAGTACAGAAAGTAAACAGGTCTAACTACTCATGAAAACTTAGCCTACCTGGGCGCCAATCATCTACAAGCGTGCGTTTCTGGCTCCGTGGAGGCATTCCTAGTGGTCCTACAGGCTCGGATCCATGGTTTCGCATCCTTTTTACCGAAATTCCTTTCTCGTTCTTGGTCTAAAAATAACACACAGTACATACAATTAACACACAAGGCCTGCACATTACCTGGACTATACCAAATCCCTAAACCCCAGGCCACCCATGATCATCCCACCCTTTTCCCGGGCTTTCCACCGTTAAATCTCTTAGTTCTATCATTTTTACGGATAAAACAGAGAATTTAACAACCTATGATTGTAATAACATACTTTTAACAATACCCAAGAACATACATGCTTGGAATCCCCTTCTTTCCCCAAATTCCACCATCCCTAGGTCATTCCAACCCTTTCCCAATTTCCCTCCTAGCAATTCTACCGCATAGGAAACGTATTACAGAGTTTGGGGAATGAAAGCCTTACCTTAGGGAAGATTTTTGATGAAAGAATGAGGAAAAACGCTTGGAATCGCCTAGCCCTTCTCCCAAAATGAACTTGTGAAAAACTGATGATTTGGGGAATGTTTCTGCATTAAAACCCCATCGGCCCGCTATAGCGGTCCCTGCTCCACTATAGCAGTCCCGCTATAGCGGTAGGCTGCCGCTATAGCGGTCTTAAGTAGGTTGACCGCCCTTTGACCGCCTCTATAGCGGTAATTTCCACCGCTATAGCGGTGGCAGCTATTGCTCTTGGTCGCGCTCATCACGGACAGAATGTCCAGAAATCTGCCAGTTTTGGTCATTTCACAACACACTTGCTTCTCCCGACGACCTGAAGCAACCCTTTCACATCAAATGCGATTCCGGGAGTTCTACTTACCCAAATTCGATTTCGAAAAGTCCCCCGGACTCCTCTATGTCTTAGCTACACAAAAAACTAGCTTAAATCGAGACATCAAACCCAATCCTTACTCGGATTGCCCTGGACTATACCTCGCTCTAATTCCGGCCGAGGCTAGCCTAGCCCAGAATTTTCAACTCCCAAACCCGGAGTTTTCTAACTCTAAAACTTGGCACGATTGGACTACCCATAACAACGAACCCGGTCGTTACACTAACTCTCAAAAACAGTGTCCTAGATGCTCTACCTACCTACATGATATCTCTTTTCCCTATTCCCCCTCAGGTTGAAAAGAGAATGGATATGCTGAGAAGCATTTTTTTGTCGCAAGGAAACAAGGATAAAAGAGGCACCCACCTTGTCAAATGGAAAATCCTAACACTTAGCAAACAACAAGGGGGGCTTGGTATAAAGAATCTAAGGAAGAAGAATCAAAGTTTGCTCATAAAGTGGCTTTAGAGATATTCAAATGAAGACCAATCTCTCTGGAAAAAGGTGATTAAAGAGAAGTATGGAGAAGAAGATGCATGGAAAATCAAAACAGTTAGCACTGTATATGGGGTCAATGTCTGGAAGACTATTAGAAATCTATGGCAGATTTTTATTATCAATATTAGACTCAAAGTTGGGAATGGTCACAAGATTTATTTTTGGGAAGATAACTGGTTAGGATCTGGCCCCCTCAAACTTCAATATCCAGATGTTTTCTTACTGAATCAACAACAAATAGCTACTATTAGTGAAGTTTGGAATAACCAAGATTGGGACCTCAGTTTTAGAAGGCTTTTAAATGATTGGGAGATGGACAGATTCATAGGATTCCTCAACACTCTCAGTCTCTTCAATGGAGTTTCACTAGAGCAAGATAGATTATGGTGGTTGAGAGACAGTTCCGGAGAATTTTCGGTCAAGACAACATATCATATGAGGAACCATAACAACAATCTTAGTGTGCAATGGCCTTGGAAGCAACTATGGAAGGCCAAGATACCATACAAAGTGGCATGTTTTGTTTGGTTGGTACTTAAGAGGGTTTGTTTGACGCAAGACAGACTGCAAAGAAGGGGAATAAATCTTTGCTCTATTTGCCATCTCTGTGGAAGAAATGCAGAAACGAATAGTCATCTTTTTTTGCATTGTAAGGTGACTTCTCAACTGTGGGATATATTTCTAGCAAAGATTGGTTTGAGCTGGACAATGCCAATGAATACACTAGATATGCTATCTGGCTGGAGCAGGAAGGGAGGAACAAAAGCTCAAAAAACCAGTTGGAGTATGATCCCGGGCTGCATATGGTGGACTATCTGGAAGGAAAGGAATTCAAGATGTTTTGAGAACAAAGCCAACCCTATCCAGAAGATAAAGCTCAATTGTACTCTGCTTTTGCATTTTTGGTGTAAACAAGAGTATATAAGTGACGCAGAGACTGTCATACAATTTCTAGAGTCTCTTTAGCTATCTACCAAATTTTGTATAGCTTTTAGCCTTTTACTTGGTTGTACACGGGATGAGTTGGACTAAAAAATTCGTGAGTAAATAATCTTATCGCATAATTTTTTATCAGTAATTCTATATATTTTATTTAGGTACTAAAATGCATCTGTTGAATTGCTGCTACAGAGAGACGCAATTCAAGCTGCTTCGAGCTTTGCACAGAGGAACCAATTGCCTGCTCGCCTCCAAGATCAGATGCTTGCACACTTGTGCCTGAAGTTCAGAACGGACTCGGAGGGGCTGCAGCAGCAAGAGACACTCGAGTCGCTTCCTAAAGCCATCCGTTCAAGCATTTCCTATTTTGTTTTTTACTCATTATTAGATAAGGTAGTGTCAAACGATCTACTCTTCCAGCTGGTAACTTTATGAATCAGATAATTTATCATTGTCTTAGATCTTTTTAGCATGTTTTATTTTATATTTGACATTTGCTCCGTGATTTCAAGGTCTCCAAGATGAAGGCAGAGTATTTTCCTCCCAAAGACGATGCCCTTTTACAGAACGAAGCACCAATTGATGTCTATATTCTTGTAACAGGAGCTGTAGTAATCTTCATTCTCTTTTTCGTAATCTGAATGTGAAAATTTTCATGTATCGTGTGGTATTTTACTTGATAGTACGAATCTAATTAATGTTGAATCTGTCTGACAGGATCTAGTGGTGCTTCTAAACGGAGTTGAACAGGCAAGTTTTCATGTAACATGTGCAAAAACCTTCATATTTTCAATACGTTCACTCGATTCATTCAGGAAATTGCTAATACTAGAGTAGAAGGATTGGAATGATTGCAAGACCCTCACTGGAAAGACTGGACGGTTGCCTTCAAAAAAGAGGAAGAGAGGGAAAGGCCAACTGGTTCTTGTGGGTTAGTATTTCTTTGCAGTTTTTTTTCTTGGGAAAAAGATACAAGCTTTGTTATACTCAACACATGTTGGTGCATAATAATTGAATTTGTCAAAAAACAACAACAAAGGATATCGACTTGATAATTAACATTGATCAGCTGTATGTATATAAGCATCACCAACCTGCTTAAGAATCAAGACAAAGAAAAAGAAAAAGAAAATGGAAATGAGCCTATGGTTTAATCTTAAATTCATTTCTAAATAGCAGGAACGGGGAGTTCTACTATTCTCCTTGTGGGCGTGGTGGAATAAGTAGAAGTGATTGAGTGGAGAACTAGTTAATACTGGTTCAGATTATTAACTGCTTAGAAGGAAATGAGCATTACAATTGATCGATGATTTCGGACCTGAATTGAGATTGCTATCTTTTTTTATGTATTTGTATTCTCTATGCTGATATTGGGTGCTAAGAAGGAAATGGTTTTGGTAACTGGTATCTGTTGGATTATAAGAATTTCTATTACAGAATCTTAATCAGATGCTTTCCACTTGTTGAAGCGAGGCTCGGCTTATAAGTGAAAGGAATGATTTGGATAGTGGGAAACTGTGATATGGACTAATGGAGAGTGGAGGAACCAAAAGAACCAAGGTTGTGGTGTTGCAGACAGAACTAACACAAGAAAACAAATTTAATGTAGATTACTAGACAAGTGTCAAGTAAAGTTAACTGCACTGTTAAACGTTATCTTTCATCATAAAATACAACTAATAACCAAAATTTGGACACTGCTAAACGTTTTCTTGTGGCAATTAAGGTTGTTTGTTCAATACATAAATATCGAGAAGCAACAACGATTGAGATAGACGTCCTACAGAAACTTGTCAGGCACGATCTTGGTGGCAAATGGTAGGAATTGGTTTTATTCTTGCAGTTGTGGGCAAATAAAGAATTGGTTTGACTATCGTAATCATATATGTATTGTAAGTACTTATTGGTTCTTATTATTTGATTGGATTTGGAGGGGCAGGCTGAGCTCCTTCTTGTATGATATTTTGGGTGTAAAAACTTGAGGATGGATTTAATTGGTCTTAACAGGTTTTGAGAAGCTTGGTCCAGGCTTACATGATTTTTGTAGGTTTGTATGTGTCCACTGTCAGTCAAGGGACCAGGTCCTTGTCTGAATCTCGTACTGAAGACAGACTATGAAAAGCAACAATAACAAGAATAAAAGAACACGAGATTTTACGTGGAAACCTTCTTGCTCAAGGGAGTAAAACCACGACCTACTCCAGTAGGATTTCACCAACCAACTTCACTAAAAACAACTGAGCAATTTCGGACTACAGACTCAAGTAATCCTACGGATTAAACTCTTAATCCTCAACATTTGCAATAACTCTATTACAATGTTCAGTGCAGTAACTCTACTGCATCACACTCATATCAGCTAACTCTAGCTAATACAATTACAAACTATCAACTAACTCTAGAAGATAGATTACAAGATGAACACGAACACAAAAGACTCAAACTAAACAAGGAACTAAAGACATCAGCTTGATCACGATCAGATCCTTTGTTGGAAGAGCTTTTGTCTCAATGAAAACGTTATGCAGCCTTTGCCTTTTGAGAATTGAATTCTTGGATTTCCAAAAAGTAGGTTTTGGCTTAGTGTCTCATTGCTTATAAATGAGAGATCCAAAACCTTAACACAATCCTATTGGTCCACAAGGCGCAAGGACTACAGATGCACAATTCAAAAGTTGCAGAGAAGTATATTGGTTGTGAGATCACGTCTCACAACCTTATTCTGAACAAAATGAAAGTCAATTTAAACATGTTTAGTGCAAGAGTGAAACACGTGATTGATGGAGAGAGATAAGCAACATCAATATTATCACACCATAAGATGGGAGACCAAGGAAGATAGGGGAGAATACGCTTAACTCACAACCCAATGGTCCAAAGAGGGACTATACATGTATTGGCAATCTTTATTGACCACAAAGGAGATGTCCTGGCGAGTCAATCAAGTACTGTAATGCCCCCAACAATATGTCAATACAAGCTTGTTTAGCCTCAAGCCTTACATAGCCTCATACACTATCTTTGTTTATCAAGCAGCTAGGATAGATGAATGAGTGTACCTGCTAAACAACAAGGTTGGAAGAATAATAAGATGAATGGGAACAAAGAGAGAAGATTTTCAGATACAATATAGAGTAGCTTTCTGTAAAGAAACATAACTTTTTGTAAGAAAAAAAAGGTCTGAATGATACATAAGCAAATATTAAATAAGTAATTTTGGAGAGATCAAGCTCTCTGTATAAACAATCATTTGACGATGTTCAGGCCAAAGTTCAAATCGTCCTCTTTTGGATGTCCAATATAGAGAATTACTAGGTCCTAACTGTTTCAAGCATAGTAGCACATCATCATCGGCAAACATATAATGTGGTACGACTGAACCAAAACCATCGATATCCCGTATTGCATGCAATTGATTCCAAGATTCTTTGACTCCATAGTCTTTCATTGCCTATAATGTATAAGTGTATGGCAACCCATACTTACTAGGCATACTATAATAGCAAAGCATTCCTCTCAACACTGAAACACCATGGTCGAGCCCATACGCGCGCATATTGTACATCCGCTCTAGCAACGGTATTTCTCCGTACACCTCATTTGAAATATTAAATGAAATGATAGTATATAACTACATGGTGACTGATAACTAAGCCAATGAAATTCTTCATGTATAAATGCCAAAGAATACATACCACAATTGAAAAAACCATACACACGGTGCATGTCAGTAGGGTATTTACCAATTTTTCTCCAAGAACCACTTTTTAGAGAGAGAATTTCAACGGATACTTCCTCAGGATAACGTTCATTCAGGTCTGCCACAAGGATCTTATAGTCATCATTAGTTGCATCATATCCAATCCAAACACCCAATTGTACAATGTATATTCTTGAGAGGGAAGTACTATTGATTCTCTTGTGGAAGGGTTTCGGAGCAAAAAATACGTGAGATTAGTATGTCTATCAGAAGATGAGAGAAGAACCAATCCATCACAACAACAACGTATTGCGTAAAGTGGTTTGCAGTTTGGAGACCGATCAAGTCTTTGTTCATCCTCAATCACTTGAACGAGCGACGATAAAGAAAAACGATAGAACTCAACCTTATTATTCGTTTTAGAGGGTTTTGCAAAGCAAGAAGTTGTTGGGAATTTATGTCATTCTTGGCATGATTGAGATGCTTCATGATAAAGTAATAATCTGAGATTAATGCGTTCCAAAATGGTGAAACGCATTTAAATCGTTGTAGAGACCGCACAGGTAACCTGCTGAGGATATCCATAACTATTTCCTCTGGGAAACAAAAGGAAATAGATTTCTTCTTCGACTTTTGGGTACATGTGCTGCAAGGAATAAATAATTCTCCATTTGAGTTGTATTTCTTCTGCTTCTTCGCCTTTTCTATTTCTCTCTTTCCAAATAGTAATTCCTTTCGTTTCATCTTGAGTTTCCACCTTTCTCTTGTTGTGTTGCTATATATATAGGCCGTTCGGGTTATGAATTGGGTGAAATCGGAATCCTAAAACATATATGAGAAGGAGAATTAATATTATTAAGTTTTTTTTTTTCTATTTGTGAAAGACTTGAAATATATGGGAAGAATCATAATAATTTCTATTTCTCTACTCTCTCTATTTACTTTTGCCTGTCTATTATTTCAAATATATATTTTCACTTTTAACATATCAAGATAAAAAATTTCTTCATATTTTACCCTTAACATTAATTATTTTAGTTTACACAACAATGAATATATTTTTATATATTGGAGTTCTAAATAATAGACAAGCAGTAATGCATAGAAAATAAAATTCTATTCGGACAAGGAGACAAGGCCTAAGTCACGAGGATTGTGATGAGCCAATACAAACTGAAGGTTAATACACTCCTAAAACATATATGAGAAGGAGAATTGATATCATTAAGTTTTCTTTTTCACTTTTAACCTATGAAGAAAAAATTATTTTTTTATATATTTTACCCTTATAATTATTTTTTTTTAAATTATTTTATAAAATCTAATACTGAACATTAATTAATAGGCACAGTGTTATAAAATAATCATGTTAATTATTGTTCTTTTACTGGGTGTGACAAGTCCAAACGTGACAAGTAAAAGTGAACGGCCATGACAACTCCAAATATTAATCTCAATTTTTCTTGAAAAAAGACATAAAATCCCCCCTAAACTTATCCATTAGACTTACTTTAGCACTCTGACTTTACAAATAATTATGTACCCCTAATCTCACTTCAAGTGAATTTAATACCTCCTTATAAGTAGAGAACCACACATATGGTGGAACGTGTTCTACACGCACCTCCACGTGTCAAATCTTACTTTTTTATTTACTTTTTAATTGTTATCTTTTTTTTTTCTTTCACCATTATTGAATCTTAGGAGTGAGAGTGATGCTGCTATGTTCAAATGCAGTCATGGCAGCGTCGCTCTTCTCTTTTGCTTTGTTCAAATAACTTGAACCGTGAATAACCCATTAAGATCGAAAAACTCATTACGGGTTTGCTTCGAAATTTCAGCTATGAAGAATAAGGCATCAGAGAAATTGGGATTTTCTGTAAAGGCTTATATCCGCTTTGCAGTGATTTCACCATTGATGACCAAAAAAATCGATCTTTTTCAAAAATTTCATACCCTTTTTATTTTTCTACCAAGATCCATTTTTTTGACCGTTTAATCATACCTTTCTTATTTATTATCAAAGATCTGCAGATTATATCCTTCTCCACAAATTGCATTCCTTCTCCACAAATTTCATATCCTTTTAATTATTTTTTGTATATCATCTCTTTTTCTTACGCTGCCAAAAATTTATTTTTTCGATGAAGAAAATCTGAAATTTTTTGGTAAGGTGGGTAAAGCTGGTGAGAGACTTAAGATGCTATTAATGATGATTTATTTTTTTAAAGAAGAAAGCCTTCATCTTTATTTTTAGTCTTGAGCTTTTGAAAACTCTCCTCACATTCATCCGACCAATGGAAAGATACCTCTTTCTGAGTTTAACAGGTCAGATGAGTAGCAATGAATGCAAACCCCTTCATGAACTTGCGGTAATAGCTGACCAACCCCACAAAACTATGAACATCGATAACAGAAGTGGGCCTAGCCCAATTCTTAACTGCCTCAATCTTTTGTGGGTCTACCATTACTCCCTTTTTTGAAACTACATGTCCCAAAAAGGACATAGAAGTCGATCAGAATTCACACTTAGATTTTTTTTGCACAAAACTCCTTTTCTTTTAGCAAACTCAAAACAATTATTCTTAAATGATTTTCATAATCCTCCTCACTCTTAGAGTAAACTAAGATGTCATCAATGAAAACAATCAGGAACGAGTCTAAATAGGGCTTAAATATCCCGTTCATCAATCCCATGAAAGTGGTTGGGGCATTAGTTAGCACAAAGGACATCACTAGAAATTCATAGTGTCCGTACCAGGTCTAGAATGCAGCTTTAGGAATGTCAGCAGGCCAAATTTTAGCTAATGATATCTGAAGCTCAAATCAATCTTAAAAAAGACTGATGCACTCTGAAATTGGTCAAACAAATCATTGATACGGGAAAGAGGGTACTTGTTATTGATCGTAACCTTATTCAACTACCGGTGTCTATGCACATACGTAGATTACCATCCTTCTTATTTATAAACAAGACTGGAGCATCCCACGAAAGGCGCTCGGACGAATAAATTCCTTACCCGGCAATTCTTGCAACTAAGCCTTTAGCTCTCTCAATTCAGCCGGGGCTATTCTATAAGGGGGGATAGAAATGGGAAGAGTACCTGACTCTAAATCAATGCATAAGTCAATATCGCGGTCTGGTGGCATGCTAGAAAAATTCGCAGGAAACACCTCCTGAAACTCATGTACCACGAAAACTGACTCGAAAGGTGGGACCTCTGTACTAGTGTCCTGGAGATGCACTAAGAATGGAGAACACCCCCTCCCTATCAAACTCTTGGCAGAAAAAAATATATAAATCTCATAGGAGCAGGACTATAATTTTCTTCCCACTCAAGTCTATCCATCTCCGGCATAGCCACAGTTACTGTCTTACAATGACAGTTTAGAATATCATGGTGAGGAGACAACCAACTCATCCCTAGAATGATGTCGAGATCCATCATGTCCAAAATTACTAAATTTGCCAAAGTTTATGCCCCACAAACTTGACAGGACAAACACAAAAAATTCTATCAAGAATCACAAAATCACCAACTGGAGTAGACACATGAATATAAAAATCAAGTAATTCACAAATCATGTTTAACCCCACAGCAAAACCAGCAAATATATATGAGAAAGTAGATCCATGATCAAATAAAACTGTAGTCATCCGATCATTGTAGTTCCCTATTTCTCTCAAATGAGAGGTTGATATCCAGTTTGGCTTTAGTTATTTTTTTTCAAGATCAAACTGCATATCAGTCCCTATTTTCTTTCCTTTACAAACAAATTTAGGGCCATTCTTGATTTATTAATTTAAACCATCATTTTCAGTGGATAATTGCTTGACTTCATTTTCCAATACAGATACTCCATCAAACAGTGACATTTTCCAGCTTTTGACTCAGCAATATCATCAATTAAAGACTCTTTTTCTTTAATCATACATTAGTAAGTGATGTGCCGCCATTCTACGGCACATTTGACTCCTTTAACTAAGAATAATCGTGAGTTTTCAAGCAGCAGTCGTCGTTTTTTATGCTTTTATGTTGGAATTGCAGGAAATAGCGAAAAACATAGAAAAGGAAGGAAATACGATCAAAAGAGCGCCACTGGTTAAGAGTGACGGCCACCATGACGAGCCGTCACCCATGTGACAGTCCGTCAAGAAGACCGTCAAGTCGAGCAGCACACTGCCTAGTGGTGACGGCCACCATGACGGGCCGTCACACACTTGACGGTCCGTCAAGTAGACCGTCAAGTTGAGGCAGCACACTGCCTAGTGGCGACGGCCACTGTGACGGTCCGTCACCCAGCCCGTCAAGTTGAAGCAGTACGTGCGACGCGGATTCCGAACGTTTTTTGGGTTATTTCCTGGACTCTTATAAATACCTAAGTTAGGTTTATTTTAGAATCATTCATTTTACAAATTCATTAACCATTAGTTTTAGGATCATTTTGAGCGACTTTTGAGAGGAAGAAACACAACAAACACGTTTGTCTTCTTCTTCAATCTTGTTCTTCCATTGTTCTTGGGATCTTGGATTCTTGTTCTTGGATAAATTGAAGTTTGTGTTCATTATATTGTAAGATTCTTTTCGCTTTATTATGAATATAAATCTCTTCTCTTTTCCTAATAGCATGAGTAACTAACTTCCCACAACTAGGGTTGTGGGAGCCATGGCTAAAGTAGCAATATAGATTCCGGGTAGCGTAGGGTTCTATCTTTATGTTGTCACGTGGTTAATCATTCAATTACTAACGTTTTCTGGTGGTTGCAAACATTAGAACATGCCTAGGTTTAATTTGCTTGAGTAAAGAGATTAAAACCGGGAAATTTGATTAACTACAAGGATTCGAGACTACCAATTCTCGTCTCATGATTAATGCTGTAACTAGATTAATCTACTTGATGTTTAGGATTGAAATAAGGAAGTTCACCTTTTCAAGTTCGAGAGAATTGAAAAGGAAAGTTGTCTAATTGGTTGAGAAACGTTTAGACGATACCATAAGTTCAATCACATCGTGATATGCATATAGAGCGAACCCGGTTAAACCTTGAGTCAAAATTGTTACGACGCTATGGTGAACATTTCCCTAGTTCACTCTCATATTGATTATTAATCGCACATTATTATTTGCTTTGGTTAAATATTGTTCACACAACACCCCCCGATTTACCGAAACTATCGACTACTAGTCATTTAATTCACTATCGATTTAATTTGCACCTTATTCCCTGTAGGATCGACCCCAACCTTAGTTGGGTTCTATATTTGACAGCGCCCGCTTACGCTTCGTAATTGGAGTTGTAATTTGGGCGTATCAAATTTTGGCGCCGTTGCCGGGGATCGAACCCGGGTCACCCGCGTGACAGGCGGGAATACTTACCACTATACTACAACGACAATTTATGGGTTGCCTCCCATACAGCGCCTGATTTAACGTCGCGGCACGACGCGGGTGTCTTGATTACTCAGACTTCATCAAGATACACCAGAGACAGAACATGTACCTCCTCTGGGAGGCCCAGATATTGCTTTATCCTCTGCCCATTGGCTTTGAACAACTCACCATCTTTATTTTCGAGTTCGACTGCACCGGATGGGAACACTTGGTGCACTTTGAATGGTCCGGACCATTTGGATTTGAGTTTCCCGGGAAATAATTTGAACCTGGAGTTGAACAACAATACCAAGTCCCCTACCTTGAACTCCCTTTTCTCAATCTTACTGTCATGGTACAGCTTCATTCGTTCCTTGTAGAGAGCGGACCTCTCATATGCTCGCAATCGGAACTCGTCCATCTCATTTAATTGTTCCAACCTTAGTTCCGATGCCTCTTTCCAACTGAGATTTAACTTCTTGAGCGCCCAAAGGGCCTTGTGCTCGAGTTCCACGGGCAAGTGACACGCTTTACCAAAAACAAATTGGTAAGGAGACATACCTATTGGCGTCTTAAACGCTGTTCGGTACGCCCAGAGTGCGTCATCCAGCTTCCTCGCCCAATCTCGCTGGTTCACATTCACAGACTTAGCCAAGATCTCTTTAATCTCCCGGTTCGACACCTCGACTTGCCCACTGGTTTGGGGGTGATAAGGTGTGGCTACCTTGTGTTGCTTCACTCCATATTTTGCTAGAGCAGCCCGGAACACCTTATTACAAAAATGTAAACCTCCATCACTGATGATTGTGCGAGGGGTGCCAAACCGAGCAAAGATGTTTCTTTTTAAGAACGCCACTACACTTTTCCCTTCGTTATCGGCCAAAGCAACCGCCTCTACCCACTTTGACACATAATCCACCGCTACCAAGATGTAGCGGTTCCCGTAAGAACTTTCAAAAGGGCCCATGAAATCTATTCCCCATACGTCGAACAATTCAACCTCGAAAATAGTGGACATGGGTAGCTCTTGTCGGTGAGAGATTGCTCCTCTTCGTTGACATTGATCACAGAACTTGGCAGATTCATATGAATCTCTCTGGATTGTCGGCCAATAATAACCACACTGTAAAATCTTTCGGGCGGTTCGATTACCCGCATGATGTCCTCAAACTGGGGACGAATGGCAAGCTTGCAAGATGCTTGTTATTTCCACTTCTGGTACACATCTCCTCATTATGTTGTCAGCACACAACCGGAATAAATACGGCTCATCCCAGAAAAACTTACTTGCATCATGGAGAAACTTCTTTTTCTGGTGGAAGTTCAAACCTTCCGGGATCATGTCACTCACCGCATAATTTGCGAAGTCAGCGTACCAAGGCACCATATCACGTGACGCAGCCATCACCTGCTCATCCGGGAATGCATCATCAATCTCCGGTACTTCCATTACGTTCTCTTCCCTCTCAAGCCTGGACAGATGATCCGCTACCTGGTTCTCACACCCTTTCCGATCTTTGACTTCAAAGTCAAATTCCTGCAACAATAGCACCCATCGGATTAGTCGAGGTTTTGCATCCTTTTTGGTCATCAGATACCTCAAGGCTGTATGATCTGTGTGCACCACCACTTTTGTACCAAGTAAGTACGCTCTGAATTTCTCAAAAGCGTATACAACCGCCAGCAGCTCCTGTTCTGTCACTGTGTAGTTCTTTTGCGCCCCATTTAATGCTTTACTAGCATAATAAATGGGATGAAAAAGTTTGTCTCGCTTTTGTCCCAACACAGCTCCGAGTGCAACACCACTTGCATCGCACATTATTTCGAACGGTTTGGACCAATCCGGGGCAATTATGATAGGAGCATCCACTAGCTTTTCTTTCAGGCATTCAAACGCCCTCAAGCACTCAGCATCAAATACAAATTTCGTCTCCTTTTCAAGCAACTTGCACAATGGGGTAGCAACCTTAGAGAAATCTTTGATGAACCTTCGGTAGAAACCGGCATGACCAAGAAAACTCCTCACACCCTTTACTGAAATTGGTGGAGGTAGTTTCTCGATGACTTCAATCTTGGCTCTATCCACCTCTAGACCTCTCATAGATATTTTGTGCCCTAATACAATGCCTTCTTTCACCATGAAATGACATTTCTCCCAATTCAGCACGAGGTTTGACTCTTCACACCTTTGCAATGCCTGACCCAGATTAGCCAAGCAATCATCAAATGTATCACCTACTACCGAAAAGTCATCCATGAAGACCTCCAATGTGTTCTCCACCATATCAGAAAAGATAGACATCATGCATCTTTGGAAGGTTGCAGGAGCATTGCAAAGACCAAAGGGCATGCGTCTAAAGCAAACGTACCATAGGGACAGGTGAACGTGGTCTTCTCCTGATCTTCCGGGGCTATAGATATTTGGTTGTACCCCGAATATCCATCTAAAAAGCAATACCAACCTCTTCCAGCTAATCTATCCAGCATCTGATCCATAAAGGGCATGGGGAAATGATCACGAAGAGTACAGGAGTTTAGCTTCCGGTAATCCATACAGACTCGCCAGCCCGTGACAGGTCTTAATGGAATCAGCTCATTTTTGTCATTTGCTACCACAGTCATTCCTCCCTTCTTAGGAACACATTGCACTGGGCTTACCCATTTGCTATCAGAGATTGGGTAAACCACTCCAGCATCGAGCCATTTGATGATCTCTTTCTTCACCACCTCTTGCATTGGCGGATTCAGTCTCCGCTGGTGCTCGGTGGTGGGAGTGCAATTTTCTTCTAGCTGTATCTTATGAGTACAAATACCTGGTGGGATGCCAATAATATCTGCAATGGTCCAGCCGATTGCTCTCTTGTGTCTCCTCAGAGTGGATAATAACGCTTCAACTTGATATTGCACAAGGTCTGTCGCGATGATTACCGGTAAGGTATCTTTGTCACCTAGAAATGCATACTTCAGATGGCCTGGCAACTCTTTCAACTCTAATACCGGCGCTTCCTCAATAGAAGGCTTTGCAGGAGGTGTTGGTCTGTTCTTTAAATCGAGATCCAATTTCTTTGGGGCGTAACCATATGACCCCATTCCAACCATAGCATTTGCAATTTCCTCATAATCTTCGACGCCATCATCATCGAAATTCATCATAACTGCTGCCAATGTCTCTACAGCAAGTCTCTCTTCAACAGAAACGATCACATCAGATTCTGCAACAACATCAATAACCGAGACGACATTCATGTCCCTCGGTTGCTTCATTGATCTGCACACATTAAACTTCACTACCTCTTTGTTCAACCTGAAAGTCAACTCGTTGCTCTCCATATCTACCAATACTCTTTCGGTTGCCAAGAAGGGTCGTCCCAAAATAATAGGGACTTCGAAGTCCACCTCGCAGTCCAAAATCACGAAGTCTGCCGGAAATATGAACTTCCCCACCTTCACAAGTACATCATACAAAATACCAACCGGGCGTTTCACCGATCTGTCAGCCATCAATAACCTCATAGTTGTCGGTTTGGGGGCTCCTAAGCCCAACTGCCGGTAGATGGCTAACGGCATCAAGTTTATGCTATCCCCCAAATCACAAAGAGCTTTGGCAAAGTTAAACTCCCCTATGGTGCAAGGAATAGTGAACGCACCCGGGTCTTCTTTCTTTTGGACCAGCGACCTTGATGAAATGGCGCTACAATGGTGGAGGTTGTCTTCCGGTTCAAAACTTACCGACCTCTTCTTTGTGATCAAGTCCTTCATGAACTTGGCATAACCGGGCATTTGTTCAAGCGCATCCACCAGAGGGATGTTCACTGATATCTGTTTGAGCATGGTCATGAAGTTCAGGAACTTTCTATCTTCCACTTTCTTCTTCAGCCGCTGTGGGAAAGGAGGTGGTGGCCGAGGCATCATAGTTGGAAGTTTTTCAACCTCCTTGCTTTTATCTGTGAGCACTTGAGTAGCATCTTCTTCCGCGCCGGGTTTTTCAGCAGACACTTTCACACCCTCATCGACCATAATTTCAGCATCTATTAACTCATCATCCTCAGCTACAGCATCTTTCTGGGTCTGAATTACCGGATGTGTTTCCGATAATGCGTTACCGCTTCTGGTGGTGATTGCCATACAATTCGCGTCGTTTCTCGGGTTTTGAATGGTGTCACTCGGCAATGTTCCAGCTTTCCTTTGATTTAGAGACGCCGAGACTTGACTCATTTGCTGCTCTAACTGCTTGATTGCGGTGGAATGAGAATTCACTAACTGACTCATTGATGTTAATTCAAATTTCATTTCCTTGACTCCGGAGTCAGTAGATTCCACCTTCAACAACATCTTTGCCATCATATTCTCTAATTTGGACGTCCCTGTCTCATTACTAGTTCTTTCTTGGTTACCAGGTGGTACGTACAACCCACCTCTATCAGTGTTATTTTTCCAGTTCCCCTGATCACGATCTCTGTAGCCAGCTTTCTCATGGTAGTTGTCCCTCTGATAGTTCCGACCTTGGTTTCCCTGGCCATTGGCCTGGAACCCCCCAAATAATTTGCCTCCTCATCAGACTCGAACTCTGCTGCTCTACTTTGGGAACTCACAACTTTCACTTTCTCCATATCTGCTGACAGCAAATGTTTTGTCAGTAGGTCCATTTGTGTTTTCAAATGGGCCATATCTTGATCCCGCTCCTCCTCTTTTCTGCGCTGCTCAGCTGGCATACCAAATGCATAAGTGCTGGCTGCTACCTCTGTATCCCGTGTATGCCAGGCCCTGTTGGTTTTGGTGAGCCTGTCCAAAGTAGTTGTGGCCTCAACAAAGGTGAGACCCATGAATGCACCACCTGCTGCGTTGTCTAACGTCGGCTTGGTAGCCGAATTCAATGCCCGGTAGAACGTCTGCATCAAAAAATTATCGGTCAACTGATGGTTCGGGCATTGCGTTATCTTCTTTTTGAATCGCAACCAAGTCTCGTGCAATGCTTCGTGGGGCTGCTGCCTGAAGTTGCTAATCTCGTCCCTCAACTGTATCATCCGAGAGGGAGGAAAGAACCTTTCTAGGAAAGCTCCTCTCAACTCTCCCCAAGTTGCGATAGAGTCGGGGGTCAACTCTGTCAACCACAACGCTGCCTCATCAGACAGAGACAACGGAAACAACCTGAGCCGGATCGCTGTCTGACTCACGCCCGGCAGTTCAAACGACTTGCAGATGCCCACGAAATTCATTAGGTGCTGGTTTGGGTCATCACCAGCGGCACCACGGAATACTCCTCTCAAGTTCAACAGCTGGATCATCGTGCTAGTGATGTTGAACTTGGCTCCGGGCGGCAGCGGTGGAACAACAATGGCGCCCGTAGCGCCAGCTCCATCTAAGTCGAGATCCTCATCATTCCGTGCGATCTCATCCTGCAGACCACCAGCATTCAAATTTTGTTGGGCCTGCAGTTCTGCAGCGATCCTTGCTGCTTCCGTCTGTTGTGCGGCCATGGTTTGCCTTAGCGTTCTTGCGAGCTCGGGGTCGTAGGGTAATATTGGTTCACCCGAGCGTCGGGTACTTGGCATGCACTACTCAGTACCCTGTAATAAACAAAAACAACAAATAAAAGTAAAATCAGGAAATATGATTAAGAGTCAAATAAACACACAAGACTTAATAAACAACCATATTCCCCGGCAACGGCGCGTATGAGAGGCAACCCATAAATTGTTGTTGTAGTATAGTCTTAGAAAAATTTGACTTGTTAGAATTGGTTAATTTGTTCGTTGAGTGTGCAGGTACAAAAAGTGGACGTAACAGCGTATTCTGTCTAAGAGTGACGGTTTGAGTTGACGGACCGTCAAGAACATGACGGACCGTCACTACGGACCGTCACTTGGAGACAAATATTCATAGCCACTGGTTAGTAGTGACGGGGTGAGTGACGGACCGGCAACATGTTGACGGACCGTCATCTCAGACCGTCACCCATAATACTCACAAGGGCTCACTGCCTAACTGTGACGCCCCAAGTGACGAACCGTTGAGACTTCGACTGACCGTCACTCCAGGCAGCGCATCAGGTAAGTTTTCTTTGTTTATTTAAGTGCGACCCGACCCAAAACCAAACCGACCCGTCCGAAGATATAAAAAAAAAAAAAAAATTATCTTCATCATCTTCCCACTCATCTTCTACTCTCAAAGCTCCAAACCCCTATTTGAAATCAAAATCCCGTTTTTTTCCCACTCATCATCTTCCCACTCATCATTTTCTCCAAGCAAGTCCCATTTCCCCATTTTCACATCTCCACCGTCATCCAAGACGCAAGAAACCGACAAACTCCCGCTCGTTGTCCATCGGTTTATATAATTCAAAAGGGAATAGCGATTTCTTCTCACTAACAAGATCAAGGTATGGTTCTAAACTTTTCCTAGTTGGAATTCGTGAGTAACACGGGGTGAATTATCAGAGGAAATTATTGGGCTTGTATATTTGTGAAAGTATAATGTAAAATGTTGTTGGGTAGAAATGGGGTATCATTGTTGTTTGAAATCATAAGATTGACATGGGTGAAGTCTTGAGTAACCCATGAGATTAATTATTGGTTGAATGGTGACCGTGTGAAATCAAATACCACAAAAAATAGCAATATCCCGCAAAGAGCACAAGGTGTTCGATGAAATGCCTCAAAGAAGGAGAAAATTTACTGTCTAGCAGTGACGGTTGGCGTGACGGCCCATCGCATGCGCGACGGTCCGTCAGGCAAGCCGTCAATAATAGACAGACCAACTGTCTCAAAGTGACGGTCGGTGTGACGGTCCGTCACACCTGTGACGAACCGTCACCCAAACCGTCACTGCTAGACAGTACGTATTATATTGTGTTCTCCTGTTCTCACATGTTTGAACTCGTTCACGTGCAGGTACATGGCCCCAAAACAACAACCGCGTCGCGGTCAAGCACTAAAGAAGAAAGAAAGGATCGCTACAACTCGGACCCTAATTGATGAACCGAGTAGCGACGAAGAAATAGTTGCAGCCCCGACTTACCAAACCAGGCTAGTTAAACGAAGAACCACCCAAGTCTCCCAGTTTGAAGAGGAGAGTGGGTCATCTAGCAGTGAGTCGGGGAGCGGTAGTGGATCGGATGAAAGTGGTAGCTCCAGCCCCAATCCGGAGGATGTAGGTGGTCCCGAAACCACCAAAATTACAGGGAGTGCACCCACGGACAGAGAATCGATCCGGTGGGCATTTAAGGAGGCTCAGAAGCACTATCTTGACGGTCTTACCAAAACGATGTCGAGAAGCCACAAAAGACCGATAGCTGAAGAAGTGCAAATCATGACCACAGATCTGCCTGAATACCCAGTTCTTCAGACGCAGTACCAGAGGTATCAGCTCGAGTGGATGAGCTCGCCCCCGGGATTCTATTATCCAGAACTAATCCGGGAATTCTATGCCAACTATTTGGCACTATTGGAAAGCAAATGTGAGCCAGAAAAAGGGGTCAAATCAGTACCAAGGCAGGACAGGGTACCAGTTCGGGGTAAACAAGTGGACATCTCACGGGAAATGATCAACAGAGTCCTCTTTGGCCCGGAATACATCCCTCCACCTGACATGCCAGAGTTCCATGACAAGATTTCCAACGCCTACTCGCAGAGACCGTGGTTGGCCCGAATATTGACTGATGGCTCACCTTCTTGGCTAACTCAGAGGGGACGGATATCGAAGCAATCACTAAGCTTCGTAGCCAAGTTTTGGTGGGCGGTTGTGCGGCTCAGGTTATTTCCAACAGGAGGAGACAATAATTTGGATGAGGGAAGAGCCATCCTTGTAGCAAGCTTAATAGCCGGGTACGTCATCAACTTCGGAATGATAATTGCAGACGAGATGCGGACCAGGGCCATCAAAACTACTTCTTCTTTGCCGTTCCCGTGTCTAGTGACTGAGTTATGCAGGCGTGCAGAGGTGCCGATATGGGATGATATTGATAAGCAAGTGGCAGCGTCATCAAAGCAAAATATCGACAAATCCAGGGATGACACTAAGTTTGAAATAAGAATTCATAAGCCTCAGATCTTCGAAGAGCCAACCACATCCACCTCCGAGGCAACCGACACCCCATCAGGTACAGAAATGCCACTTGCGGTGTTTGATCCAAAAACTTCACAGACAACGAGAGCTACTGCTGAAGGCTCGGGCACTGCGGCAAGGCCCCCTCTACCACCAGAATATCACATGAACCCCCGAAATTTTGCTAAAATGGTGCAAAAGCAGAAACAGTTGGATAAACAAATTGCCGCTTGGACAGATTTGTTCAAGCCCACCATTGATGAAGCAATACGGGAGGCTCTGAAGCCATTTGAGGGGCTGCGCGCAAGGGTCGATGCGATGGAAACCCGGATGGATGCAAGGCTAAACGAAATGAGCATCCCGGACTTGGCGAGATTTGATGCGGAGCTAAAAAAGGTGAAAAATGATATCACAGTCCTCAAGCAAGAAAAAGCGCTTTATGAGGAGACTTCGGAGTTCGTGGACTTGGACGAAGAAACCACGATTGTGGATTTGATAGGTCGGCCTCTGAAAATTAGTGAACCCCAAGTAGGTGAAAGTGGGGTAAAGAAATCAAAGAAGAGGAAGCACAAAAAGACATCAGCTGAGGAGGACGAGTTAGAGGTCGCGAAGCAGCGGTCGGTAATAGATGAGCAGCTGCGACAGGAGAGAGTGCGTGCCCAAGCAGGTGGGGCATCATCCAGTGCGGCACCGGAGTCTGAAAAGACCCCAGATGTTGATGAGCCGCGTACGGAAACCTAGGTTTCCCAGGTACCCCTATTCCTCTATTCTGAATATCTGTTTACTTGAGCATTGAGGACAATGCTACATTCTTTTGCTAGGGGTAGGAGTACCACCACCGGAGGTTTTTGTTGCCATGTTTCTTTTCCTCCGGTGTGCTATCTAGTAGAACTGGCATGTCTAGGTGTCTAGGTTGTCGTTTAAATTTTAAAATTGTGTTGTGATGCCCCTAGCAAGCATGGCTTGGCTTTTTGAAAAATTGAACTAAAAGGAGCCCCCTCTGAAAATTGTTCATTTTGTACTTATGTTTGAAACAATTGACTATTCGGGATCCTTGAATGTCATTGTGTGGTCCTGATTAGAATAAGTATGCTTAAGCCGAGCGGTTGTTTTGATAGTCGGTAGTTGTATGGGTTCTTGGTGCCAAGTGTGTGTGAGCATATTGTTATAAATTCTTACTCTGTGCATGCATCTAGAACTTGCCCGGTCTATTTTGTTAAGTTTGAAGTTGGTTGCTTAGGAAAGGATCACAGGCCCTTTTTGTGTGCAGTCCACTTAGCCTATAAGACCGTCCAAATGTAAATAATCCCTTTGATCCCTGTTTGAGCCAAAAATTGACCCTGTTCTTTCAATAACCAGTCACCGTTCCTTGTTTAAACTTTGAATCACTATTTTGGCCCTGGTCCTTCCTTGGACATCGTGCACCTCAACTCAGGCAATCAGCCTAAGTTGAGGGTGGCTATTATAGAGGTAAATGATAAGAAAATTTGGATGGATAAGATTGGTTGTGAAGAGAATGAAAACTCCGGGTGTATGTCTAAGAAAAGAAAGAAAAAGAAACGAAAAGGAGATGTAAAAGAGAGAAAAAGAAATTAAAAAAGAGTTGTCAAAATAAAGAGGACGCACCTGTAGCTAGAAAGAAGGGAATAAAGAGGTGAATAAGGATGGACAAAGTAAAGTTATGTGGAAATAGTAGGTCGGTGAATCCAAGGAAGGTTTAGTCACTATTCCCCAAACGTATCCTCCCTGCACCCGAAGCCTCATTACAAGCCTAAACAAGTCCTGTAGTGATCCTGAGCGGCTCTCTGAAAAAACTGAAATAGAATAGTAAGGGCAAGCCTATGGCATCGCATGTGCATCGTTTGACTTCGTTTGTGAGTGTGAGCGTCTTACCTAGTCCTAAATCTTGTGTGTGGGACTTCTTTGTGGTGAGGGCACCAAGATCTCCGTATTATCTATTGACTGTTAGGATAGCTGCGCGTGTGTATGCATAATGTTCTATCATATCTGAATGACATGTTTGGATCCTTGCAAGTTAATGTTGAATACATTTGTGTGCTAGCGGGGGGTGGCTTGATTTAAAATCGGATGAACTGTTGAAGGGCCATGATTTGCTAGTGACACAAGTCTTAGTTGAGTCGTCTTTTTGTTTTTGTTGTCATGTTGCTTGAGGACAAGCGAACGTTTTAAGTTGAGGGTGTTGATGTGCCGCCATTCTACGGCACATTTGACTCCTTTAACTAAGAATAATCGTGAGTTTTCAAGCAACAGTCGTCGTTTTTGATGCTTTTATGTTGGAATTGCAGGAAATAGCAAAAAACGTAGAAAAGGAAGGAAATACGATCAAAAGAGCGCCACTGGTTAAGAGTGACGGCCACCATGACGAGCCGTCACCCATGTGACAGTCCGTCAAGAAGACCGTCAAGTCGAGCAGCACACTGCCTAGTGGTGATGGCCACCATGACGGACCGTCACACACTTGACGGTCCGTCAAGTAGACCGTCAAGTTGAGGCAGCACACTGCCTAGTGGCGACGGCCACTGTGACGGTCCGTCAAGCATGTGACGGTCCGTCACCCAGCCCGTCAAGTTGAAACAGTACGCGCGACGCAGATTTCGAACGTTTTTTGGGTTATTTCCTGGACTCCTATAAATACCTAAGTTAGGTTTATTTTAGAATCATTCATTTTACAAATTCATTACCCATTAGTTTTAGGATCATTTTGAGCGACTTTTGAGAGGAAGAAACACAACAAACACGTTTGTCTTCTTCTTCAATCTTGTTCTTCCATTGTTCTTGGGATCTTGGATTCTTGTTCTTGGATAAATTGAAGTTTGTGTTCATTATATTGTAAGATTCTTTTCGCTTTATTATGAATATAAATCTCTTCTCTTTTCCTAATAGCATGAGTAACTAACTTCCCACAACTAGGGTTGTGGGAGCCATGGCTAAAGTAGCAATATAGATTCCGGGTAGCGTAGGGTTCTATCTTTATGTTGTCACGTGGTTAATCATTCAATTACTAACGTTTTCTGGTAGTTGCAAACATTAGAACATGCCTAGGTTTAATTTGCTTGAGTAAAGAGATTAAAACCGGGAAATTTGATTAACTACAAGGATTCGAGACTACCAATTCTCGTCTCATGATTAATTGTAACTAGATTAATCTACTTGATGTTTAGGATTGAAATAAGGAAGTTCACCTTTTCAAGTTCGAGAGAATTGAAAAGGAAAGTTGTCTAATTGGTTGAGAAACGTTTAGACGATACCATAAGTTCAATCACATCGTGATATGCATATAGAGCGAACCCGGTTAAACCTTGAGTCGAAATTGTTACGACGCTATGGTGAACATTTCCCTAGTTCACTCTCATATTGATTATTAATCGCACATTATTATTTGCTTTGGTTAAATATTGTTCACACAACACCCCCCGATTTACCGGAAACTATCGACTACTAGTCATTTAATTCACTATCGATTTAATTTGCACCTTATTCCCTGTGGGATCGACCCCAACCTTAGTTGGGTTCTATATTTGACAGCGACCGCTTACGCTTCGTAATTGGAGTTGTAATTTGGGCGTATCAGTAAGCATCAATTAAAACATTCACAAGAGATCTCAGTTTTTTTCTAGAATACTCCTTTAAATTTTCTTGAACTTCACGGAAGCTTACCTCATCTTTTTCTTCGTCATTTGACTTAGCCATAGGAGAGAATAAGGAATTGAAAGCTGAGGATTCATTGTTAACAGTCATCATGGAGGTGTCTTCATGATTTCTTTCTTCACCTGATTCACTGGAAGTGTCTCCCCATGCAACTAGTGCTTGTTTGACCAATTTGTCTGCTGCTTCTCTTCTTTTGAACTTATCAGCGACCTGGTGCCTTCTGTTGCCTTTCTCAAAGTTGTTTTTGTTATACTCCTTGTAGTCCTTCTTATGAAGTGGATATTATTTAATGAAGTATCCATGATTTCCACATTTATGGCAACAATCATTTCCCTTGGCGTAATTGTTTGTGCTCTCCTTTCTTGGAAAACCTCCATTTCTTCTGACCATTCTCTGAAGCCTACGAGTTATGTAGGACACTTCACTAGAATCACTCTTAGCAGCCTTAAGAACTAGACTTTTCTCCTTCTTTGGCTCTCTTCTTTCCTGGTCTTGTTGTTTTTTGAGCTCATAAGTCTTCAGGTTCCCAATCAACTCATCCATGGTTAGGATCTGCGATCTTTGGCTTCTGTGATGACATTCACCTTGCTTTCCAGGCAGTCTAGTGGTTGATTGTCCTTCTTCGAGACTGGGTGGAGCAGCCATTAAAGCAAGATCCTTTCTAGGTGTAAATCTTTTAGGAGGAACATGTTCTGACACCAATTGAAGGTTTATATGAATCTCCTGCCAAGCGAGGAACCAGTTTCCTTACTTGGTTCTTCAGCTAAGAACAGAGAAGCAATCAACAAACACGAGTAATGCAGTAAAGTAAAAGACATAGGATATTTATGTGAAAACCTCCTTTCTCAGGGGAATAAAACCACGACCTACCTCTGTAGGATTTCTCAACAACTTCACTAATCAACAAGCAAACTTTAGATTACAACCTGTTGCAATCTAGGAATTAAACTCTTAATTCATCTACCTCACAATAACTCTATTGTGAAACAGTCAACAACTAACTCTAGCTCATAAACTTAGATCTACAACTTTTGAAAGAAAGATAAAGCACTCACACAAGCCTCTTGACGAGGGGTGAGTTTAAAATTATAAAAATGCAAAACAAAAACTCAATCAACCTAGAACAAAAGACATCTTCATCTCGAGCAAACTGGTTCCTTGGTTATTGAAGTTTTATTCTTGAGAGAGTCACCCGACGACTTTTACAAGAGAATAAGATGATTTTGATTGTGCAAGAGCTAGGTTTTCCACCATGTAATGATGTGTATATATAAGACAATATGGGAGGGAAAACCTTGGACAAATCCCATTGGATAACAAGAAGGACCAAAGCAGTGGTGTTGACACAGAGTAGTACAACACAGTTGTCTTTGAAAGTTACATGTATTGATCATTACAATAGATATCAGGTTCCTACGACAGGTTTGTCAATCATCAAAATAAACTACACACATAGTGAATTAACATGGTCACTGCTTCTAAGCAAATGGAAGAGAAGCATAACAGCCAAAGTCATGTTATTCCAGTGGCAATTATTGAAAGCTCGGGTATGAAGAAGTTATTTTGTGATGATTATATGCCTGAATGGTTGCCTCCAGATGCTCAGAATGAAAGAACAAATGAACCCCTGTATATCATTCATATCTTATTGGTGTTGTAGATGACTAATGTGCTTAATAGTGTTGGTGTGTAAGAAACTTGAAGAAAGTAATGGTTGTCTTGTTCAACCCTATGTCTCCTGTTTTCAAAGCCAAATGATCATATGTGGATTTCCTTGTGCATTTAGGCGTGCCTAGTGGTTATTTGGACTTGGTTACTACACTAAGCTTCCATCCCTTAAGATTCATTAAAATAAAAACTGTGCAATATCAAATTATCAATACAATTTTTTGGTTTTGGTAATAAAGTGT
This sequence comes from Jaltomata sinuosa, assembly GCA_003996215.1. Classification (NCBI taxonomy): domain Eukaryota; kingdom Viridiplantae; phylum Streptophyta; class Magnoliopsida; order Solanales; family Solanaceae; genus Jaltomata; species Jaltomata sinuosa. The sequence goes on from QJPP01000412.1 coordinate 500,365, forward strand.
TACATAACAAATAGAATATTTGGTTTTCAAGATAACATGAAATGATACATGCATAACTTATGCAAGAATTCAGTATTATCTTGTACGTCATAGAATGTGTAATACGAGTACATGGGGGAAAAGGAAGGATTTTGTGACTAAAAAATTCTTTGAACCAAAAACACAGATGACACTCTTGCAAAAACTTTTTTTCTTGTTGGTGAGAAGTTCTTCGAACTAATAGGAATCGACGAGGGCCATGGTAGTTCGAATTTCGTATTTTACATGTTAGTCTAATTGGATGTGTTTTTATTGATAAGGTAAATAGCCATGATATTATTAAGTTAATATATACAAGGCATGTGTGGATTATGAAAAGAAATCTCATGTCACTTGTTATTACTTACTAGTGAACATGGTTGCGCTTCACGCAATTGTGAAAAATATCAGTAAAATTAAAAATAATTTAATAGAGATAGAAAAAATAAAAATAAAAATAAAAACTATAGAAATAAGAAAAACAACTTCAGTTTGATTTGAAGTTAAAGTTTTATTTGGACATGCAATTTGGAGTTTTTAAGTTGTATTTTTTTTCATAATGATGAAAAGTTACAAGTTGTGAAAACTAATAATTTTTTTCCAATTCTTTTACAACCTTACCAAATGAGCAAATCATAGTTCATAAACAAGATATCAAAATATCCTAAGCGCCGCATCTATAATTCACATATCTTCATGTTCCTTTTATAAATAAATATTTGTGATTACAAACTTCCAAATACATAAAATTTTATAAAGATTCACTACTCAACAATATATATATATATATATATATGTATAAAAGAGGAACATGAGGCTACTGATGTGGCATGCTTCTAAAGTCAGCATTGTGATTTATCTTTTTTTTGGATTTTTTTAGATTTTTTCTTATTTTTCTGATTTAAATGCCTCCAAAATTAATTTCACCCTTTATGATAAAAGACTCTTTAATTTTCTCTAAATAAATTCTTCAGTTATGTCATAATTCTCCATTAACTACATTATAGAATTTGAAAGATTTCTACACATCTATATAAATAGACATACAATATACTACATTCACTATTTTACTTTTTTCATGAATCAAATCTGAACTTTGTGCAGTATGATTTGTAATTGTGAGACGTCCGCTAAGCGTTTCAATTATTTTAAAAAAAGTTCAATTATATATAGTGGATTTTACATAAAATTAGGAGAAGACAAAATAAAAAGAATATAAAGTATATGAAAAATATTGCAGAAATGAAAGTGCAAATAGTGATTCATTTATTTTGTTCCATATATAGTCATTTTAAATTTGTAGAAAACAAAATTTTAGCCTAAATTTAATATATTTTTTAATTAGACTATATGTAGTAATTTATCCGAGTTTAAGGCTAAAATTGTCCCTTAACTATTAGAGTAGGTTCATTTTGGTCCTTCAAATATAACTCTGAGCATATTTAGTCCCTTAACTTTACTAAAGTGGAGCACTTTTGATCTCCCTAACAAAATCCGTTTAAAAATAATAGTGTTAAACCCATGTGGCACCCACGTGACTTGTAAAATACAAACTCATAGAGGTTAAGTATTAGCTATTATGAGTATATATTTAATTTTGCACGCTCTTAAACACAATTAAGAAGAAATTCGCACACCCTTCACCAAATTACTAGCTACGCCACTGATTTTAAGACCATTTTGTTACTGCAATTAAGAAAATGGTTATTTTTTTCGAGTGGGCAGATTATTGTGTTCTAAAGTATTGTCTTCAAATATAAATAGCTACTACTACATTAATCCTAAAAAATTAAGAAGACAAGAAAGAAAGAAAATGTATATCAATTAAGAAAGAGATAACACTGTCAAATTTACACCGTTAGAAAATTATCCTTTTCGTTAATTTTTAACATTATTATGTTAGGAAGACCAAAAGTGCTTCACTTTAGTAAAGTTAAGGGACTAAATATGCTCAGGATTATATTTGAGGGACCAAAATGAACCTACTCTAATAGTTAAGGGACAATTTTAGCCCTAAACTCTAATTTATCCTCTTCACATCTCTTTTCCTTTTTTATTACTTTGAATTTGTATAAGAATAAAATGACATTGTTTTCGAAAAAGTTCAATATTAGTGAATTTTAATTTCTCCTTCTCACATCTCTCTACTTTTTTTTATTATTTAAATTTGTATAAAAAAAATGATAATATTTTAGAAAAAATACAATAATAGTAAATTTTACATAAAATTAGGAGAAGACAAAAATAAAAGAATATGAAGTATACGAAAAGTATTGTAGAAATTAAAGTTTAATTTGTAAATAATGATTCAATTATTTTGTTCCATATATAGTCATTCTAAATTTGTAAAGAATAAAATTTTAGCCTAAATTTAGTACTTTTTTCAATTAGACTATTGTATGAATATAGTAATTTCTCCTTTTCTCATCTCTTTACCTTTTTTTATTACTTTGAATTTGTATGAAAAAAAATTAATAATATTTTAGAAAAAGTTTAATATTAGTGAATTTTACATAAAATTAGCAGAAGATAAAATGAGAAGAGTATGAAATATATAAAAAGTATTGCAGAAATTAAAGTTTAATTTACAAATAATAATTTATTTATTTTGTTTCATATATAATCATTCTAAATTTGTAGAAAATAAAAATAAACTATATAAATAGTAGGAGATTAACAAAAAAAAAGTTGGGATATTTTTAGAATATTACAAGAAGAAAAAGAATCATTTCACTTCTTTTTTTTCTTTTTTACATTTTTAGTATATATATATATATATATATATATATATATATATAATATATATATATATATATATATATATATATTTTGCAGAAATTAAAATTTAATTTACAAATAATGATTCATTTATTTTATTCCATATATAATCATTCTAAATTTATAGCAAATAATGATTCATTTATTTTATTCCATATATAATCATTCTAAATTTATAGAGAATAAAGATAAATTATATAAATGGTAATTCTACCTTTTTCCCTTTATGCAATGTCTTTATGATAGGAGTTACACGTTATTATATTTATGATAAAAATTACACATTAGTGTATCATTATGGTAGAAAAGCAAAAGATTGTTGATATACGTAACTGCAGAATTTAAATGGCTCTTACAATCTATATATGAAACTTAGTGGAATGTCCATGAGAATTTTTCACTATTTTTCGAAAAATTATTTCATTTTTTTCGGAATTAGTGTTTGGTCATAAAAATTCCAAATACAACTCCGGAGTTGTATTTGGAAAAGTGTTCCAACTCACTTTTTTCACTTTTAAAATTATTTTTTTTGAAAAAATCCTAAATTTTTTATTTTCATAAAATAACCCCATTTAAATTATATTTCATTTTAAATCATATTTTATGTTTTTTAAAAATATATATTTAATATCTAGATAATTATTGCAAAAATTATGGCCAAACACAACTCCAACTCCAACTTTGAAAATTTCAAAAAAGTGAAATTTTTTTTGGTTCTCGTGGCCAAACGAAGGCTTAGTCTCGCTAACGTGGCACTCTCTAAGGCCTGAAATTTTATTTATCTTTTTTATAAATGTTTTGAGTTTTTTTTTCTAATTTTAAAAAACTAAAAACTCATTCCTTTTCCTTTCTTTGTTCTTTTTCCTTTCTCTTATTTATTCAATCCAAAAACTTAATTATTAGTAACTAAATTAAAAAATTAGTTACTTTTTTTATTTGTCATTTATATATCTATATTTTATATATAATAATCTCTCTCTCCAAAAAATCTGCAAGAATAAATAAGTAAAATACACCTTTCACTATTTCATTATTATCAGTTACCATACCCACGTTCTCTTTTGAACATTAAACTCCATTAACTAATTTCATTGATAACGTAAATAGATTACATCCAACATCAAATCTATAAATTTTAATCCAGTAGTATTTTGATTTCAACCGCACATCCTCTTCTTCGAAATCAGCTTTGTTTATGTTTTAAATGTATAAAAAATTTGTTTCATCTTTTTTAAGTGGGTCTGCACCTTCAAAGAATTAACAAGAGGATGGAAAAGAATTCTGATCATATAAAGAATTCACCACTATTTTTTAAGAAATTATCTTCGCACTTTGTTGCGTCAACGCCATATAAAAAATTCACCACTATTTTTTAAGAAATTATCTTCGCACTTTGTTGCGTCAACGCCATATAAAAAATTCACCACTATTTTTTAAGAAATTATCTTCGCACTTTGTTGCGTCAACGCCATATAAAAAATTCACCACTATTTTTTAAGAAATTATCTTCGCACTTTGTTGCGTCAACGCCATATAAAGAATTCACCACTATTTTTTGAAAGTCTGCCTCTGCTTAACGTTAATTAATGAATATGAAGATGAAATACAAGGTTTGGTGAGAAGCAAGAGATGAATTTGATTAGACATCTTTTACTATTTTTCTATTCTCCTCCTCTTCTTTTGAAGACCATAACGTTATAATATGTGTATACGTGTGTGTGTGATGAATTTATAGGCCAATTATAAAAGTATTTAGGTAGTAAAAAAATTATATATATAAAAAAAGAATTGTGTGAATTTTGTATAAATTTTGGAGTAAAAAAATGAAAGATGAAGTAGAAATGATAGTAAATGACAATTTGCAGAAGTTACGAAAGAGGTGATCAATAAAGAAGATATAATAATACAAAAAAAAAATCACATAAAATATTCGGTGAAATTTAATATCTTCAAATGATGAAAACTAGAGGAAATACTTTCTTTTAGGAGTAAAAGAAATTTTTTATTGTGACATTCTTATGGTGCTTTTATATTTTCACAAGATTACGTTATGGTTTGAATTTTTGAAATAAAGTTTTATCTCTAAATTAGAAATATAAACTTATATTTTAGATTATTGTTTTAAGTAAAGTTTAAAATACTTTAGTTATTGCAAAAATATTTTTTCTTTTATCTATTTGATGTTCAAGAATAATAAAATAATTATTTCATAATTGAAGTGTTTTGTAACCGCGCGAAGCGCGGATCAGTTTACTAATAGTAGTAACTAGCTAGTTATTTTTTAGTATAATCCTTTCACATTGTATGGACTATTTCTTCACGCCAAGCATGAGCTTTTTTTGCAAAATTTAAAATGATGAATCTTTTTTTTTTACAAAATATAAATTTATGTATCAAATTTTACATTTTAATTTTTTTTAAATCACAATTTAAAATCTCAAGTCCTTTTTTTTTTTGAGATTTGAAATCGTAAGTTTTACATTTTACATTTGCCGGGGAGTGATGCATAATTGTTGACTTCTTGTTGTTGTATTGTGCTTGAAATCTAGGGTCAGATGAAAAGGAAGAAGTTTTTCCCTTTGTTTTGGACGAAGGATTATAGTTACAGTTACTTAAACTATTTGCGAGCACCTCATATTTTATCCTTTTGCGGTATTTGAAGATGCATAACTTCTTGTGCTAATTTCTTCCCGCCGCATTACTATTTTTAATTTGAGAACGTGCGTTGCACATTTGTCTCCTATTACCATAGAGATGAACTCTTACTCTAAATTTTAGAAATGCACGTATGTGTGTGTGTTCACAAAACTTACAAACATATCTCAATAACTATGCATTTATCTTTGCCTCAAGCGTTCAAAGCAGGAGTTTATTTTAATTAAGAAATTTATCTTGAAAAGGAAAAATTATAATAAAATTCAACTCGAGTAATAAATATTTGTGTATATAAAACTATAAATCAATTATTAAAATGTATATACATGAATAATTGGAGAGTTCAAATAAGAATCTCCATCTAATATTACATGTTCTATTAATTTATCAGAATCACAAACTTTAAAGAAATTATGAAAAAAATTATAAAAATTAAAATAAAGAATGAAAGTTAAAGAGAAAACCTTTGTAACATCAAGTCAATCAACATGGAAAGCAACAAAATTTCTTATACTGCAAAATCACCACAACTTTTAATCTCCTGTATATTTTTATAATTCTTTTTAATATTTTTGCACCAATTTTGTACCTATGAATAGTAATTGGATATTGTATGCAATTTTCAGGATTTCTAAAATTAAGAAGAAGAAAAAAAGGCAGAAGGAAAAAAACTAATTTTTCAAAGGTGAAGAACATAATTGTAAATGATTGTCAAAAATTTATTCCACCTTTTATAGGCTAATTGTGGGAATGTCTTGTGAGATACACTTTATCAGCAAAATATTTTATGAATATAAATTTAAATTAGTTTATTCAAAATATGAATCTTTAAATATGAAAGTAAAGATAAAGAAATTATAGAAGTACAAAAAGAGGGTGAAAAGACAATAAGTAATTGCAAAAAAAAAAAAAAAAAAACTTTATCATGTGTGTTAGTCCATGAATTTATGTGATATGTGCGCTCAATATTTTTTTGACCAAAATTTTTTAGGGGCATTTGTGGTGACCTATTAAATTGTGCACGTTGGTTTGGAGGGGCAAACAAGGATTTTTTAAGTCGAAGCGAGGCCCGAAACAGGAAATAGGAATTTTTCTATTATTTTCATGTGTTAGTCCATGAATTTTGTGTGATATGTGCGCCCGATGATTTTTGACCAAAATTTATCCGGGGCATCCATGACGACCTATTAAATGGTGCAGTATTGGTTCAGTGGGGTAAACACAAGTTTTTTTGAGTCAAAACGAGGCTCCAATTAGGAAATGAGGATTTTTATATTTTTTCGTGTGTGTTAGTCCATGAATTTTGTGTGATATGTACGTCCAACGATTTTTTGATGGAAATATTTTTTTTTTGAGGGAAGGGGGGGGGGGGGTCCGTAATGACCTATTAAATGGTGCGTGTTGATTTGGAGGGGCAAACATAGATTTTTTTTGAGTTGAAACAAGGTCCGAAATAGGAAACGAGGATTTTTTTATTTTTTCGTGTGTGTAAGTCCATTAATTTTGTATGAAATGTGCGCCCAGCGATTTTTTTGGCCAAAATTTTTTGGTGGCGTATGTGTTGACCTATTAAATGGTGCGCGTTGGTTCAGAGGGGCAAATACATGTTCTTTTGAGTTAAAATGAGTCCCACAAATAGAAATGGAGATTTTTTTATTTTTTTCGTGTGTGTTGCTCCATGAATTTGTGTGATCTGTGCACCCGATGATTTTTTGTCTGAAATTTTTTTGTGACTTTCGTGACGACCTATTAAATTATGCGTGTTTGTTCGGAGAGGCAAGCACATGTTTTTTTGAATCAAAATGAGGCCTAGAACAGAAAATGATGATTTTTCTATTTTTTCGTGTGTATTGTTAGTCAATGAATTTTGTATGATATTTGTGGCTGAAGGCTTTTTGGCTAAAAATTTTTGGAGGCGTCCTTGATGACTTATTAAATGGTGTGCGTTTGTTCAAAGGGGAAAACAAAAGTTTTTTTGAGTCAAAACGAGGCCCGAAATATAAAATAAGTTTTTTTCGATCTTTCGTGTGTGTTAGTCCATAAATTTTGTGTACTATTTTAGCCTGGCAGTTTTTTGACTGAAATATTTTAGGGGCGCCCGTGATGACCTAATAAATGATGCGCCTTGGTTCGAAGGGACAAACACAAATTTTTTTATGTCGAAACGAGGCCTGAAATAGAAAATGGTGTTCTTTCAATTTTTTCATGTGTTAGTCCATGAATTTTGCGAGATATGTACACTTTGCGATTTATTGGTCGAAACTTTTTGGGGGCATGTTTGACGACCTATTAAATGGTGCGCGTTGGTTTTGAATGAAAAATATAGGTTTTTTAGTCAAGCGAAGCCCAAAACAGAAAATGGGAATTTTCTCCTTTTTTCGTGTGTGTTAGTCCATCTATTTGGGAGATATATGCGCCCGATAGTTTTTTGGCCAAAATTTTTTGGGGGCCATCGTGATGACCTAATAAATGGTGCGTGTTAGTTCGGAGGGGCAAACACAGGTTTTTTGAGTCGAAACGAGGCTCAAAACAGGAAATGGAGATTTTTTAATTTTTTTCGTGTGTGTTAGTCCATAAATTTTATAAGATATGTGCTCCCCATGATTTTTTGGCCAAATTTTTTTAAGAATGTCCGTGACGACTTATGAAATGGTGCACCATGATTTAGAGGGACAAAAGTCTGTATTTTTGAGTCAAAACAAGGCCTATAACAGAAAATGGTGATTTTTCCTTTTTTCGTGTGTTAATCCATAAATTTTGTGTGATATGTGCGTCCGATAATTGTTTGGCCAAATTTTTTCTGGGCATCCATTACGACCTATTAAAAGGTGCACGTTGGTTCGTAGGGGCAAACAAAAGTTTTTTTGAGTCAAAACGAGACCCAAAATAGGAAATGAAGATTTCTTTTTTATTTTTTTGTGTGTTAGTCCATTAATTTTGTGTGATATGTGTGTTCAACAGTTTTTTGGCCAAAATTTTTTGGAGGCATCTGTGACGACTTATTAAATGGTGTGCGCTGGTTTGGAAGGGCAAACACAAGTTTTTTTGAGTCAAAACGATGCCTGAACAGGAAATGAATTTTTTTCCATTTTTCGTGTATTAGTCCATGGATTTGGGTGAAATGTGCGTCTGATTATTTTTTTTGAAATTTTTTTCTGGGGGCATCCGTGACGACCTATTAAATGGTGCATGTTGATTCAAATGGGCAAACACAGATTTTTTTGAGTCGAAACGAGGCCCGAAACAAGAAATGAGAATTTTTTTCATTTTTTCGCGTGTGTTAGTCCATGAATTTTGTGTGATATGTGCGCCCGATAATTTTTTGGCCAAAAATTCTTGGGGGCATCCGTTGTGACCTATTAAATGATGTACTTTAGTTAAGAGGGGGCAAACACAAGATTTTTTGAGTAAAAACGAGGCCCAAAACAGGAAATGGTGATTTCTTCCATTTTTTTGTGTGTTAGTTCATGAATTTTTTGTGATATGTGCGCCTGACGATTTTTTGATCGAATTTTTTTGGGGGCGTCCGTTACGACCTATTAAATTGTGTGCATTGATTTGGAGGGGCAAAGTTAGGTTTTTTTGAGTCGAAGCGAGGCCAGAAATAGAAAATGGAGATTTTTCCATTTTTTGTGTGTGTTAGTTCATGAATTTTGTGTGATATATGCGCCCTATAATTTTTTGGATGAAATTTATCCGGGGCATCCATGGCGACCTATTAAATGGTGTCCATCGGTTCAGAGGGGCAAACGCAGATTTTTTTTTGGGTCAAAGCGAGGCCTGAAACAAGAAATAAGAATTTTTCTATTTTTTCGTGTGTGTTAGTCCATGTACTTTGTGTGATATGTGCGCTCGACAATTTTTTGGCTGAAATTTTTTGGGGGCATCCGTGACGACCTATTAAATGGTGCACATTAATTTGGAGGGGCTAACACAGATTTTGTTGAGTTGAAACAAGGCACGAAGCAGGAAATGATTTTTTTTTATTTTTTAATATGTGTTAGCCCATGAATTTTGTGTGATACATGCGTCCGGCGATTTTTTGGCTGAAATTTTTTTGGGGCATCCGTGACGACCTTCTTAAAGATGTGCGTTGGTTAGTTGTAGTGGTATACATGTGCCGCCACGTGTATAGATATATATTTTTGATTATTTTTATTTTTATTTGATTTTCTTTGTCTTATATTTAAAATTGGTTGATACACATATCAAGATGCGCGGCACCCCTTTCAGTACCTTACCTCGAAAATAGCGATGAGTAATACAAAAATATAAGGCATTTACTATATTTTTATTTTCTTTACCTTATATTTAAAATTTTCTCAAATTCACACATTTTTTTTTGAAACCCTTTTTCCTTGTTTTTTTTTTTAATTTTGTGTGTCTATTATCTTTTTATTCTTCTTATTTTTTTTGTCTTATCTTTGGATTTGACTTCAAATTTAATTACATTGTATTGTATTTAAAATAAGTTAATTTCGAATGAATGTCAACAAAAGTGAAGGAAATCAAATAAAAAAATAAAAAAGTTAAAAGTAAAAGCTACTTTTTAAATTTTTTTAAAATTGTTCTTATAAGAAAAATACACATAAATTTTTTCAAATTAATTTAAAGTAAAAATATAAAAAATTAAAGAAAGAGAAAAAAGAAAATAAAAAGTTATAAGTGAGGAGCAAAATAAATATATCACAAAAAAAGAGAGAAGAACAACTAAAAATATATAAGATTTAATATTAATAATTATGTGCATTAAATAATCATAAAATATTCAATTTAAATAGGACATGTGTCAGATATTTGTTAGATTTTTTTCTCCATATTTTTACCTCTCACTTGCTTGCAAGAGAGTGAGCACACTTTCTCTGCCACCTGAGCACCTAAGTGTGTAGTATTTATTACACTTTAAAATAGTTTGGGATAATAGGACCTCCATAAAGATAGAGTGTGTCCCTAAGATTTCAGTCATAGTTCAAGGGTGTACTTATGCCTTTTCCTTATTTTAAAAGTTTTGTTTTTCATTTGCAAAAAGTAAAAATAAATAAATACTTATTTTCATTAATTTAATTTGAATGAATGAGCTAGTGGACTTTAGTATTTTTCTTAATTTTTTTTTATTGTGGTCTAGTTATTTAATTTTATTTTTTTGATATAAAAATAGTAAATTCATTTTTAAAAAAAGGTAAAATATAAAAAAAAACAAAAAATTAAAAAAGTTGATAAACTAACCAAAAAAGTAATAAAATTAGGACAAAAATGAACCAAAAAAGAAAATAAAAATAAAAATAATAAATAAGAAAAAAGGATAATTTCAGAGACCTCCCCTCACGTTTAACCTTATAACACTCACTTCCCTTGTGGTTTCAAATATTACACTCACCTCCCTTCTATTGAATTTTTTGAACGAAATGTATTTTAATGATAAAATTTATCCAATATTTCAAAGATGCTCTTTCTTGGCATTATATTGAATACTAATTTTGGTCATAAATCTTCAAAATTAATTTTAAATTTGAAATATTTACCGACGTAGGGGTGTGCATCGGTCGGTTCGGTTCGGTTTTGTATATTATCGGTTTGGTTTATCTATTATCGGTTTGTAAACATGCAAAATCGATAACCAAACCAATAAGATATTCGTTATCGATTTTCGGTTAATCGGTTTTTGGTCCTTAACGGTTCGGTTATCGGTTTAACCAATAAGAAAATGCTCCTATAATATTTTTGATTTCTCTTATTTTCTTCTTCATATATAGACTACTTTCATGCATAAACATCTATACAAATTATAAGCATAAGAAAATTCAAATACGTTATTGTTAAAATAAACTTATTTTCTTTCTTCTTAAGTAGAAAACTTGAATACAGTAGCAACGGTAGCAATTTCTCAAAAAGAAAAGCAACACTGATAGGTAGAATGCTATCAAACCAATGACTTTAGAAAGAAAACAACAACACTAAGACAACAACTATAAAATGCAAAAAACAATAGGGTATATATTTAAAATCTAAAGCCACTATTATACAATTATGAATAAAAATATAATCTAAATATAATCTTATTGGGTTATCGGTTTAACCATTAACTAAAACCTTAAAACCGATACCGAACCGATAGCCCAATAAAAAAATTTACAAAACCGTTTAAAAACCGTTAACCCAATAACCCAATACCAATAAACCAATAATATTTTTATCGGTTCGGTTTATCGGTTAAACCGATTTTTGCACACCCCTATACCGACGTGCTCTAATCTACACAATTTCTCATAGGATCCATTTTTTTTATTTCTTGTAAATAATAAATTACACAACTCGATAATTGCCTACTTAAACATATAATATCTTTAAGAACAAAAAAATGTTAATAATTTTATTATAAGTAAATACAATTTATGTATTATCTGATGTCCAATTTTTTTTTGTTAGAGCTATCTGATGTTAGATTATAGTAGTAATGGTTATTTAAATATTTGTAGGCCAAATAGGTATGAGTATCATTTTTTATCCAAAAAGAAATTTATCCATTAATTGATACTTATCATTTTTAATGGGTTTTCAAAATTTCGAAATATAATTTATTTTTCAGGTAGATTCATCTTGAAAATCGAGGATCAAGCTAAAAAAAGAGATATAATATTGAAGATTGAATGAAATATTGTTTGGATTACCAGTCACATAATAGTATTAAATAATTGTATTGTCACAAAAGGAAATTTTTTGGAATATTGGATAAATTTTATCATTAAAATACATTTCGTTACAAAAAATTCAAAAGAAGGGAGGTGAGTGTAATATTTGAAACCACAAGGAAAGTGAGTGTTATAAGGTTAAACGTGAGGGGAGGTATCTGAAATTATCCCTAAGAAAAAAGACAAAATAATAAATACAAAAGGACAAAATATTAAATGCTAAGTCAAAGCAATTAATGCAAGGAGAAAAAGAACAAGAAGAAGAAGAACGTACAACTAGGGGGGGGGGGGGGAAAGGAGCATCTCGGGTAATTACTTTGAGTTGCAGGTCTATTTAAGGGTAAATATTTTGGGTTGGAGCATTTTCAGATAAATATTTTCACAATTTGGACCAATTTGCGTAGTTTTTCCTTAATTTAATATATAAATAATTTATCCTTAACTAGCTACCAAACGTGGTATTATTTATATAAAATTTAATACTTGCATATTTCACCTTCGAATCAGCTACCAAATAATCCCTAACTGCACATGTCACACAGAAATAAAGACAAATGAGGTTATACTCACTCCGCTCACTTTTACTTATCACATTTTTATGGGTCTTGCAAGAAGATTGTGGATGCATACAATGTATTTGATGTAATGTCATTTAGAACTATTGTTTCTTGGAATTCGATAATTTCAGCTTGTGTTGAAAGTTGCAATATCAATTCTGTATATTTTAGTGAATAATAATTATCTTTTCTTGATATGTTAAAAGTGAAAATATATTTTTGAAATAATAGACAAATAAAAGTAAATATAGGGTGACTAGAAAAATAGAAATTATTTTAAGATTTTTTTCATATATTTAAATTTTTTTTGTCACAGATAGGAAAAAAGAAAACTTAATAATACCAATTCTCCTTTTCATATATGTTTTAGGAGTGTATATATATTAATTTTGTATATTTTAGGACTCCGATTTCCCCAATTCATATTGGATCATGATTAAGCCGAACGGCCTATATATATACAACACAGAAGCAATTTTGAGTTGATAAAAAGGCCGAAACTCAAGATGAAACGAAAGGAGTTACTATTAGCAAAGGGAGAAATAGAAAAGTGGAAGAAGAAGCAGAAGAAATACAACTCAAATGGAGAATTGTTTATCCCTTGGAGCACATGTAACCAAAAGACGAAGAAGAAATCTATTTCCTTTTGTTTCCCAGAGGAAATAGTTATGGATATCCTCAGCAGGTTACCTGTGCGGTCTCTATAACGATTCAAATGCGTTTCACCATTTTGGAACGCATTAATCTCTGATCATTACTTTATTACGAAGCATCTCAATTGTGCCAAGAATGACGCAAACCGTCTAAATTCCCAAAAACTTCTTACTTTGCAATACCCCCTTAAAACTAAGGGTGAGTTCTATAGTTTTTCTTTATCTTCGCCCGTTCAAGTGATTGAGGATGAACAAATACTTGATCGGTCTCCAAACAGCAAACCAATCTACACAATACATTGTTGTTGTGATGGATTGGTTCTTCTCTCATCTTCTGATAAAAGTAAGAATCTCACGGATTTTTTGCTCTGGAACCCCTCCACAAGAGAATCAATAGTACTTCCCTCTCGAGAATAAAAATTGAAAAATTGGGTATTTGGATTGGGATATGATGTAACTAGTGATGACTATAAGATCCTTGTGGCAGACCTGAATGGAAGTCGTTATCCTGGGGAAGTATCCGTTGAAATTCTCCCTCTAAAAAGTGGTTCATGGAGAAAAATTGGTAAATATCCTACCGACATGAGACCTGCGGTGGGTTATTTGAATTGCGGTATGTATTCCTTGGAATTTATACATGGAGCATTTCATTGGCTTGGTTATAAGTCACCATGTTATTATACTATCATTTCATTTAATATTTCAAATGAGGTGTATGGACTAATACCGTTGCCAGAGTGGAGGTACCATAGGTGCATGTTATGGCTCGACCATGGTGTTTTAGTGTTGAGAGGAATGCTTTGCTATTATTCTACGCTTAATATTGATGGGTGCCCACGCACTTTTAAGTTATGGGCAATGAAGGACTATGGTGTCAAAGAATCTTGGATTCAATGGCTTGCAATACCAGATATCACTGATTTTGGTTCAGCCATACCACAATATATGTTTGCGGATGCCGATGTGCTACTACGCTTTAAAAAGCTTGGACGTATTGGTTCTCTATATTGGACATCAAAAAGAGGACCATTTGAACTTTGGCTTGAAATTCGTCAAACAATTGTTTATACAGAGAGCTTGATCTCTCCAAAATTACTTATTTAATATTTTCAGACGTTTTTTTTCTCCTCTTTTTTTTTTTTTGAGAATGATGTACCAACCTCCTATTCTGATTAAGTTTATCTATTGATCTTATTTAATATTTGCTTATGTATGATTGAGAGGCTTTTTCTTTTTCCAAAGATCATATAACAACCTCTGATTCTGATGAGTTTGTCTATTGCTCTCCAATTTTTGGTCCCGAAATGTATTCAGCAAAGTTGTCAGGGTACTCGTTCATGTCTCAAGAAGCGACAGTCACTTGGCTCCCTCTCTTTTTACCTATTATTGCTTGCAGAAAATCATATATAGTAATTGCTACAAGTAATGCACGGTTTATTCTTCAGTGGAATAATTGCTGGCTTGATTGATCAGTAAAGAAAGTTATGTTTCCTTACAGAAAGCTACTTTCTATTGTGTCTGAAAACCTTCTTTCTTCGTTCCCATTCATCTTATTATTCTTCCAACCTTGTTGTTTAGCAACTCATTCATCTATCCTAGCTGCTTGATAAACAAAGATAGTGTATGGCTTGAGTCTAAACTCATTTGGTTCATTGAAAGCTCCGAAATCCTTTAGACAGATGTGCTTAAAAAAAACTAGATGTGATTGTGCAACCACATTACATTCTTGATTCAGAGTAATTTTGTGTTGTGGAGAGAAATAGTAAAGTTTGCAAGAATTCACATTGACATAGATGAATATATATTGCTTGTTACAAACGTAGCAGCTTGGTCTAGGTATCGACACCACAAAATCTATAGTCATAGGTAGGACTTCTTTTCTTTAATCAGAGTTTGTTTGATATTTGACATCATAGTCTGTGTGTGAACTGGTGCAAGTCCAGATGAGTAAATTAGAAGAGAAATGATCGTTTATAATCTCTGTTAACTCGTGCAAGTCAAGACAGGTGATTTGAAAATAGTGATTTGCTAATGTAGTTGAATGTAGCACAGAGGAAAAACAATTTTGTGTTCCCTTAATAGATTAACTTGATCTTTTTTTCATTGAAAATCAGATGTTAAAGATGCATTTTTGGATATCTACATTGAAAATCAGATGTAGATATAAGGAAAGTACATATGTATGACTTTTTTTCTTTTTAGGTGAAGGTTTCATTTTACATTTCACGATAGGCCTACAAGCCACACTCCACCATAAGTATAATCATTGTGTGTACTTTTTGTCTTTGATGTTTCCTGCTATATGTTTAGTATATCTAACTCAAAGGTGGCAACTTCACTTACCAAAGAGTACTGCAAACTACTGATCTTCCAGAGAATTTGCTTCATATAATTCTTGGCAACAAACATGTGTATTCTACGTGTCATGGACACCTCCGTTCATTTGTTCATTTGTGAGATTCTCAGAAAGAGAAGGAATAGAAAGGTTCTTACTGGAAGTTCACCTGCTTCCAATAATGAGAAGTTGGTGAGTACTGCTTAAATTTTATTCTCTGTTTCTTTCTTGCTGAGCTTGTAAATACTTGCTTCTATTTTTCTCAGACTTGTAAATACCATGGTGTTTCAGTGTTGAGAGGAATGCTTTGCTATTATAGTATGCCTAGTAAGTATGGGTTGCCATACACTTGTACATTATGGGCAATGAAAGACTATGGAGTCAAAGAATCTTGGAATCAATTGCATGCAATACGGGATATCGATGGTCTTGGTTCAGCCGTACCACATTATATGTTTGCCGATGATGATGTGCTACTATGCTTGAAACAGTTAGGACCTGGTAATTCTCTATATTTGACATCCAAAAGAGGACTATTTGAACTTTGGCCTGAACATTGTCAAATGATTGTTTATAAAGAGAGCTTGATCTCTCCAAAATTACTTATTTAATATTTGCTTATGTATCATTCAGACGTTTTTTTTCTTACAAAAAGTTATGTTTCTTTACAGAAAACTACTCTATATTGTATCTGAAAACCTTCTCTCTTTGTTCCCATTCATCTTATTATTCTTCCAACCTTGTTGTTTAGCAGGTACACTCATTCATCTATCCTAGCTGCTTGATAAACAAAGATAGTGTACGAGGCTATGTAAGGCTTGAGTCTAAACAAGCTTGTATCGACATATTGTTGGGGGCATTACAGTACTTGATTGACTCGCCAGGACATCTCCTTTTGTGGTCAATAAAGATTGCCAATACATGTATAGTCCCTCTTTGGACCATCGGGTTGTGAGTTAAGCGTATTCTCCCCTATCTTCCTTGGGTTCCCATCTTATGGTGTGACAATATTGATGTTGCTTATCTCTCTCCATCAATCACGTGTTTCACTCTTGCACTAAACATGTTTAAATTGACTTTCATTTTGTTCAGAATAAGGCTGTGACACGTGATCTCACAACCAATATACTTCTCTACAGCTTTTGAATTGTGCATCTGTAGTCCTTGCGCCTTGTGGACCAATAGGATTGTGTTAAGGTTTTGGCTCTCTCATTTATAAGCAATGAGACACTAAGCCAAAACCTACTTTTTGGAAATCCAAGAATTCAATTCTCAAAAGGCAAAGGCTGCACAACGTTTTCATTGAAACAAAAGCTCTTCCAACAAAGGATCTGATCATGATCAAGCTGATGTCTTTAGTTCCTTGTTTAGTTTGAGTCTTTTGTGTTCGTGTTCATCTTGTAATCTATCTTCTAGAGTTAGTTGATAGTTTGTGATTGTATTAGCTAGAGTTAGCTGATATGAGTGTGATGCAGTAGAGTTACTGCACTGAACATTGTAATAGAGTTATTGCAAGTGTTGAGGATTAAGAGTTTAATCCGTAGGATTACTTGAGTCTGTAGTCCGAAATTTCTCAGTTGTTTTTAGTGAAGTTGGTTGGTGAAATCCTACTGGAGTAGGTCGTGGTTTTACTCCCTTGAGCAAGAAAGTTTCCACGTAAGATCTCGTGCTCTTTTATTCTTGTTATTGTTGCTTTTCATAGTCTGTCTTTAGTACGAGATTCAGATAAGGACCTGGTCCCTTGACTGACAGTGGACGCATACAAACCTACAAAAATCATATAAGCCTGGACCAAGCTTCTCAAAACCTGTTAAGACCAATTAAATCCATCCTCAAGTTTTAACACCCAGAATATCATAAAAGAAGGAGCTCAGCCTGCCCCTCCAAATCCAATCAAATAATAAGCACCAATAAGTACTTACAATACATATATGATTACGATAGTCAAACCAATTCCTACCATTTGCCACCAAGATCGTGCCTGACAAGTTTCTGTAGGACGTCTATCTCAATCGTTGTTGCTTCTCGATATTTATGTATTGAACAAACAACCTTAATTGCCACAAGAAAACATTTAGCAGTGTCCAAATTTTGGTTATTAGTTCTATTTTATGATGAAAGATAATGTTTAACAGTGCAGTTAACTTTACTTGACACTTGTCTAGTAATCTACATTAAATTTGTTTTCTTGTGTTAGTTCTGTCTGCAACACCACAACCTTGTTTCTTTTGGTTCCTCCACTCTCCATTAGTACATATCACAGTTCCCCACTATCCAAATCATTCCTTTCACTAAGCCGAGCCTCGCTTCAACAAGTGGAAAGCATCTGATTAAGATTCTGTAATAGAAATTCTTATAATCCAACAGATACCAGTTACCAAAACCATTTCCTTCTTAGCACCCAATATCAGCATAGAGAATACAAATACATAACAAAAGATAGCAATCTCAATTCAGGTCCGAAATCATCGATCAATTGTAATGCTCATTTCCTTCTAAGCAGTTAATAATTTGAACCAGTATTAACTAGTTCTCCACTCAATCACTTCTACTTATTCCACCACGCCCACAAGGAGAATAGTAGAACTCCCCGTTCCTGCTATTTAGAAATGAATTTAAGATTAAACCATAGGCTCATTTCCATTTTCTTTTTCTCTGTCTTGATTCTTAAGCAGGTTGGTGATGCTTATATACATACAGCTGATCAATGTTAATTATCCGTTGTTGTTGTTTTTTGACAAATTCAATTATTATGCACCAACATGTGTTGAGTATAACAAAGCTTGTATCTTTTTCCCAAGAAAAAAAAACTGCAAAGAAATACTAACCCACAAGAACCAGTTGGCCTTTCCCTCTCTTCCTCTTTTTTGAAGGCAACCGTCCAGTCTTTCCAATGAGGGTCTTACAATCATTCCAATCCCTCTACTCTAGTATTAGCAATTTCCTGAATGAATCGAGTGAACGTATTGAAAATATGAAGGTTTTTGCACATGTTACATGAAAACTTGTCTGTTCAACTCCGTTTATAAGCACCACTAGATCCTGTCAGATAGATTCAACATTAATTAGATTCGTACTATCAAGTAAAATACCACACGATACATGAAAATTTTCACATTCAGATTACAAAAAAGAGAATGAAGATTACTACAGCTCCTGTTACAAGAATATAGAAATCAATTGGTGCTTTGTTCTGTAAAAGGGCATCGTCTTTGGGAGGAAAATACTCTGCCCTCATCTTGGAGACCTTGAAATCACGGAGCAAACAAATGTCAAATATAAAATAAAACATGCTAAAAAGATCTAAGACAATGATAAATTAAATGATTCATAAAGTTACCAGCTGGAAGAGTTGATCGTTTGACACTACCTTATCTAATAATGAGTAAAAAACAAAATAGGAAATGCTTGAACGGATGGCTTTAGGAAGCGACTCGAGTGTCTCTTGCTGCTGCACCCCTCCGAGTCCGTTCTGAACTTCAGGCACAAGTGTGCAAGCATCTGATCTTGGAGGCGAGCAGGCAATTGGTTCCTCTGTGCGAAGCTCGAAGCAACTTGAATTGCGTCTCTCTGTAGCAGCAATTCAACAGATGCATTTTAGTACCTAAATAAAATATATAGAATTACTGATAAAAAATTATGCGATAAGATTATCTATTCACGAATTTTTTAGTCCAACTCATCCCGTGTACAACCAAGTAAAAGGCTAAAAGCTATACAAAATTTGGTAGATAGCTAAAGAGACTCTAGAAACTGTATGAGAGTCTCTGCGTCACTTATATACTCTTGTTTACACCAAAAATGCAAAAGCAGAGTACAATTAAGCTTTATCTTCTGGATAGGGTTGGCTTTGTTCTCAAAACATCTTGAATTCCTTTCCTTCCAGATAGTCCACCATATGCAGCCCGCGATCATACTCCAACTGGTTTTTTGAGCTTTTGTTCCTCCCTTCCTGCTCCAGCCAGATAGCATATCTAGTGTATTCATTGGCATTGTCCAGCTAAAACCAATCTTTGCTAGAAATATATCCCACAGTTGAGAAGTCACCTTACAATGCAAAAAAAGATGACTATTGGTTTCTGTATTTCTTCCACATAGATGGCAAATAGAGCAAAGATGTATTCCCCTTCTTTGCAGTGTGTCTTGCGTCAAACAAGCCCTCTTAACTACCAACCAAACAAAACATGCCACTTTGTATGGTATCTTGGCCTTGCATAGTTGCTTCCAAGGCCATTGCACACTAAGATTGTTGTTATGGTTCCTCATATGATATGCTGTCTTGACCGAAAATTCTCCTGAACTGTCTCTCAACCACCATAATCTATCTTGCTCTAGTGAAACTCCATTGAAGAGACTGAGAGTGTTGAGGAATCCTATGAATCTGTCCATCTCCCAATCATTTAAAAGCCTTCTAAAACTGAGGTCCCAACCTTGGTTATTCCAAACTTCACTGATAGTAGCTCTTTGTTGTTGATTCAGTAAGAAAACATCTGGATATTGAAGTTTGAGGGGGCCAGATCCTAACCAGTTATCTTCCCAAAAAGAAATCTTGTGACCATTCCCAACTTTAAGTCTAATATTGATACTAAAAATCTGCATAGATTTCTAATAGTCTTCCATACATTGACCCCATATACAGTGCTAACTGTTTTGGTCTTCCATACATCTTCTTCTCCATACTTCTCTTTAATCACCTTTTTCCAGAGAGATTGGTCTTCATTTGAATATCTCTAAAGCCACTTTATGAGCAAACTTTGATTCTGCTTTCTTAGATTCTTTATACCAAGCCCCCCTTGTTGTTTGCTAAGTGTTAGGATTTTTCATTTGACAAGGTGGATGCCTCTTTTATCCTTATTTCCTTGCGACAAAAAAATGCTTCTCAGCATATCCATTCTCTTTTCAACCTGAGGGGGAATAGGGAAAAGAGACATCATGTAGGTAGGTAAAGCATCTAGCACACTATTTATGAGAGTTAGCCTGCCACCTAAAGAAAGATACTGGCTTTTCCATCTGGTAAGTTTCTTCTCACATTTCTCTAACACCCCATTCCAAATGTCTATAGATCTGTTGTTTGCTCCAAGTTCCATGCCAAGGTAAATTGTGGGCAAAGATCCCACTTTTCCTCCTAATATTCCCACACATTGCTGGAATTCTTGAGGATCATTAACGGGAAACATAGAACTCTTCCTCCAGTTAACATGTAACCCTGAAACCCCTTCAAAGATAGTCAAAAATAATTCTCAAGTCTTCATTTGTTCCACATCTGTGTCGCATAGGATAATTGCATTGTCAACATACAGTAGATGTGTAATTTCCATGCAACCATCTTGCTTGTTGTTGACCTTGAACCCTCTGAGCCAACTATTTTTATGAGTTGTAATTAACATGTTATGCAGGCCTTCCATGGTCAACAGAAAGAGGAAAGGGGAGAGAGAGGATCTCCCTGCCTCAGTCCTCTATGTGAGGGAAAAAAACTTTTCGGGGATCCATCGATCAAAACTGAGAACTTGACAGTACTGATACAAAATCTAATCAAATTCACCCACTTTGAGCCAAAGCCCATTTTCTTCAGCATATTCAAAATGAAACCCCAATTCACATGATCAAAGCCCTTTTCTATGTCTAGCTTGCAAAAGATCCCAACTCTCTTCTCTTTAATTCTGGAATCTAAACATTCATTTGCAATTAGTGCAGCATCCATGATTTGCCTGCCTTTGATGAAGGCCATTTGATGCGAGTCCACCAATTTGTGCATTACTGTCTTGGATCTTTCTGTCAATAACTTGGAGATGATCTTATATACACTGCCTATCAAACTGATAGGCCTATAGTCCCTTAACTCCTTTGCATCATTTTTCTTAGGGATCAAAGCTATATAAGTTGCATTAGAACTTTTCTCAAAAAACTCTTGATTGTGAAAATTTTGGATTGCCAACATTATGTCAGCTTTGATCACCTCCCAACAGTGGATGTAGAATCCCATGTTGAAACCATCTGGCGCTGGTGCTGTATCAACAACACAAAGTTTAATATTATCACGAACTTCCTTTTCCTCAAAAGGTCTCTGTAGCCATTCCCTTTCCTGAACAGTGATTTCAGGACCTTCAATTTGATTGAACTCTGGTTTCCATCTTTCTGTCTCTGAATAAAGTTGCCTATAGAATTTGATTATTTCCTCCTTAATAACTTTGGGCTCCTCTATTTCTACTCCTCCAACCACTAAATGATTAGTGGTGTTATTTCTTTTGTGGGCATTTGCTATTTTCTGAAAAAACTTTGTATTTCTGTCTCCATGGTTTAGCCATTGGACTTTGGACCTTTGCCTCCAATGAATCTCTTCATTTATAGCCAGTTCTTCAAATTCAGTAGATAATTTGGCTCTTAATGCCATTTCATCTCGTTCCAAGCCTCTTTGTTGCTGAACAATATCCAACTCTTCAATTTGATTGAAGATGCTGATTGTCTTCATTCTCAAGTTACCATGTGTAGTTAGGTTCCATTCTTTAAGCTTGAGCTTCAAGGCTTTTAGCTTACTTGCTAGTATGTAGTCTGGCCTGCCTACAGCTTCAAAAGAATCCCACCAAATCTTAACTTGATCTTTGAAACCATCTGTAGGGCTCCGAGAAATCCCGAATATAAGTTTAATGCTTTAAACGAGCATAACTCTTAATCTATAAAGAGTTACGTGGTGTACATATTTTAAGGAAATTATAGTGCACCTATATAATGGTAGAATACACATATTAGTATGTCTTGCTATGTGAAAGGAGGAAAGTGCAAATAAATTAAGTGATCTTCCATGATTTAATTTGTGATACTTGGAATTGGTGGGGCCCGGGCTTTAGTTATTAAAAAAAAAGAATGAAAGGGCATAGATAAGGAGGGGACTTTGGTTGCTGGCAGCGAGCAACAACAACAAACAGCATACTAGTGCACTTCACATCCCTATCCCCTTTCTTTCCAGAAACTCTATTAAGGAAAAAAATGAAAGGTGCCAAGAGAGGAGATTAAAGGGAGGAACTACACCCAAACTATTTTACACAAGTTAAAAGATCTTCGTGATAATTTCGGAGGTCTTCAAAATTTGATTTCAAAATCTATAGTGGTGATTTAGACTCCAAGAGGTAAATTTCTTATTCTACTCTTGGATATGATTATGAATAACTATTTGGGGATATTTGATTTTAATTTTTAGTAGCTCTTGAAATGAGTCTTGATTATTGGGGTTCTTGAAAAGGGGAAAAGATAAAATTATGAGAAAAATGGAGTTTTGGGGTGTTGCTATTGATGGGAAGATTTAATGCCGAATTTTTATAAGTTGGAAAAATAAGAAATTCACTCCAAACTATGATTAAGGAATTTGATTAAACCTTGGGTATAAGTGAAAAATATTGGAATGGATTGTTAGATGAACCTACGGGATATTGATGAAGATATATATATGTTTTGTATATATAGTTGATTGGATTGGTTGCGTAAAGGCTACACTTTAGTGTGTTGAGTGCTTGGAACTAATGATTCAACCTTAAGCTAGGGAAGCATCAAAGGTATGTAAAGCTAAAACTTCATTCGCCATAAGGCACCACCCTATGTCACATGTTCCTTTTATAAATGTCAAATAGCCTACATGAAAAATGAAAACAAAGTTTTTTAGTTGCTTTAAGTGTCTATTTATACGTACTCCTATTACTCCCTTCGCGTCAACTTTCTTAATATTTTATATGACAGTAAGTGTCTTTACTTGAAATCCTTAGAATTCACACGATGTGGTCTTATATATGTATCACTTATTATAAATAAAATAAATAGCTATAGCATAATTACATTAGCTTATGTGACGACCTATTTGATATAATGATAAGTTAAAGCAAGAACTAGTGTTTGGATAGTGATATTATATTCGAAAAGTTAAGTATTATGTATAGAGATCTTACTTAATATTTTGACAATCTTTGCCATAGATTACATACCATAGGCATGTTAAGGCGTTACTTGATAAAAGATAGCGACGGGAGGGTATTCATAGGTTTTACTTGACACACTTGCACGACGTGATTCTGTGCACAAGATTGGGACCAGACCCTTATAGTGAGCCTGAACATTGTGGCGTACCCGCCCTTGTGGCACTATTTGTATTTGGAGTTAGCTGGAATGTCATGCACTAGTTTCCTCTGACTCGAGCCAACACATGGCATATGTGGCCTGCGAGCAGACCCTTATAGTGAGCCCTCAAAGGGCGTACCTCATATCAGACCACAATTATAGTTATGTGTATAAAATTATAGCAATAAGTACTTGAGCAACATATGCTTTACATGTGACTTGGATCGCCTTCGGTAGGCCATCACATGATTATTTCTATTAAATATAGTGTAAGTATGTCACCTAGGCAAGCCATAGGGGCTATATTATAATGAACGCTTCTTTGAACGTTATATGAAGAACAATAAGGTTGGTGTATAGGTTACAGTTTCATATCGTACATCTATTACTTGTATGCTCATAATTCTTTCATTTTGATACTTGATTCATATGAGCTTCCATATCTGTCTACTTGTTATTCTGTCTGCTTTACATACCAGTACATATTGTATATGTACTGACGTCCTGAACTTCTTTTCCAAGAAGTACATGCATGTGATACAAAAATCACATTCACAGATGATGATCTTCTACTTGGTGAAAAACCACACAACCATCCTTTGTATATGGTAGGCCATGTGCTAGAGAAGAGGATAAATAGAATCTTGATAGATGAGGGATATGGAGTCAATATTCTGAAGGGACTAACTCTTCCTATCAAACAAATTGATGTGATAAACTTATCCTCAAAGTTGCTTGGAAAGTTCGTGGCTCAAAGTCTACCACAAGATATGACACTTCCTACAAAGCGTATAAGTGAAGGTTTTGATCCAAATGCTTATAGGTTATTTGCGAAGGCTGGATATAACCCCAACGAAACATCAAAGTTAGGGAACTTCCATCAGATGCTACTATCAGGCAATCACGTGAAGGCTTAGGGTACGAGCAGCCACCGCCAGTTCGCATCTCCATAAGAAGGGCAAGTAGCAGCTACATCACTGTGGAAGATGAGTCTGTCGCTTCCAACAAAAGGCCTTATGTCTTTGATAGACTTGGGAGATCAACCCCAAGAACTTCTGTGTTTGAAAGATTGGGTCCATTGAGGAAGAATAACAAGCTCGGGAGAGACTTTCAATGCTTGATAACGCCTGCTTCACCTAGAGTCCAAAGGGATTTCCAAAGTTTGACCCCTTCTAGGATGAGGCGATAGACGAAACTTGTGGTTTCATGTGAGGAGACACTAAAAGCAAGAATTCATATTGTGGTTCATACCAAGGAGCGTGAAGAGAATGAAGAAAGTGTAGGCTCTTCATATCACATCACTGTTCAAAGTGAGCAAGATACCTCATCTCAAAAGAAGATTGACAAGAAGATGATGGATATTGCCTGGTGTCATCACATATCTGTCAATGATGGTGATCCTCAAGAAGATGAAGATGCTGGAGATGCTCCGCCGGAACTAAAAGAAAGAGTGAAGACCATAATAGATCCCTTGAAAAAAGTTAATCTTGGCACCGAAGAAGAACCAAGGCCAACCTACCTAAGCGTTTTTCTAGAAGCTGATGAAGAAATCACTTAAATAGATATACTTAAGGAATACATGGATGTCTTTGCTTGGAGTTACAAAGAGATGCCTGGCTTGGATCCCAAAGTGGCAGTTCATCAGTTGGCAGTCAAGAATGGTGCTCGTCCTGTTAAGCAGGCCCAAAGACATTTCAGACCAGACTTGGTTCCATTGATCGAGAGTGAAGTTAACAAACTCATTGAAGCTGGCTTTATTCGGGAAGTAAAGTATCCCACATGGATTTCAAGTATTGTCCCTGTGCGGAAGAAGAATGGCCAAATTCGAGTCTGTGTTGACTTTAGGGATCTCAACCATGCATGTCCTAAGGATGAATTTCCACTCCCTATCCCAGAGTTGATGATTGATGCTACCACAGATTATGAGGCGATGTCTTTCATGGATGGTTTCTCCGATTATAACCAAATTCGCATGGCACCAAAGGATGAAAAGCTCACCGCATTTCGTACGCCTAAAGGTATTTATTGCTATAAAGTAATGCCTTTTGGTCTGAAGAGTGCTGGTGCCACCTATCAAAGGGATATGCAAAATATCTTTGATGACTTACTCCATAAAAATGTTGAATGTTATGTTGATGATTTGGTGGTGAAGTCAAGAAAGAGGAGCGGCCATTTGAAAGACTTGAGAATGGTGTTTGAGCTGCTCCAAATATATCAACTGAGAATGAATCCATTGAAATGCGCTTTTGGAGTTACTTATGGAAAGTTCCTTGGCTTCATTGTGTGACATCGAAGAATTGAGATTGATCAAGCCAAAGTGGATGCAATTCTGAAGATGCCTAAGCCTCAAAATATTCATGAGTTAGAAAGTCTTCAAGGAAAGCTAGCCTACTTGAGGAGGTTCATCTCAAATCTAGTTGGAAGATGTCAACCGTTCAGCCATCTCATGAAGAAGGGTGCTCCTTTCAAGTGGGACCAAGCTTGTAGTAACGCCTTTGAAAGTATCAAGTCATATTTGATGAAGCCTTCAGTCCTTGCAGCTCCTATACCTGGAAAACCATTGATACTTTATATTTCGGCCCAAGAAAGGTTAGTTGGAGCACTATTGGCTCAAGAAAATAATGAAGGCAAAGAGAACTCCCTTTATTACCTAAGCAGAATGATGACACCAAATGAGTTGAGGTATTCGCCAATTGAAAAGTTGTGTTTGGCGTTAGTCTTCTCAATCCAAAAGATGAAGCAATACTTTCAAGCTTACGTTGTTCATTTTATATCTAAAGAAAATCCCATCAAGTTTGTGATGTTGAAACCAGTTCTTAGTGACCGACTTGCTAGGTGGTACCTTCAGTTTTAGCAATTTGAGATTGTGTACATCCCTCAAAAGGCTATAAAGGGAAAAACATTGGCAGACTTCTTGGCGGATCACCCGATACCTGATGATTGGGAGCTAACTGATGAACTTCCTGATGAGGATGCAATGGTTATTGAAGTTCAACCTCTATGGAAGATGTAATTTGATGGTGCAGTGCATCAAGGTAGAGCTGGCGATGGCGTGGTGTTTGTCACTCCACAAGGAGAGATTCTCCCATACTTCTTTACTCTGACACAATGTTGCTTCAACAATGTCGCTGAATATCAAGCGTTAATACTTGGGCTTGAAATGACGGTCGATATGAAGCAATTACAATTGCAAGTCTTTGGTGACTCTCGGCTAGTGATCAATCAACTCTTGGGAAGTTATAAAGTCAAGAAGCCCGAGCTACGCCCATATCATAGTTATGCTCAGAAGCTGATAGAATGGCTTGGAGATGTGAGCCTTCAACATGTACCAAGAAAGGAAAATCAAAAAGTCGATGCCTTGGCTGCTCTAGCTTCAAGTCTAACTCTTCCAGATCAGACACAAGTTACTATCTGTCAAAAATAGGTAGTACCACCGCCAAATGATGATGAACATGTAGAAGATGAGCTTGAGCATCTTGTCGCTATTTCTGAAGCCGTGAAAGAAGATTGGCGACAATCTACTATTGACTACTTGTGTTATGGGATACTTCCAAAAAATCCAAGGAGAAAGACTGACATCCGTCGTCGTGCACCTAGCTTCCTTTACTACAAGGACACATTATATAAAAGATCATTTGAGGGAGTAATTTTATGATGTTTGGGGGTAAAAGAAGCAATCCAAGCTCTGCAAGAAGCGTATTCAGGAGTATGTGGATCACATCAATCTGGACCGAAACTACATTTTCACATAAAAAGAATGGGATATTATTGGCCGACAATGGTGAAAGATTGCTTGGATTATTCTCGGAGATGCAAGGCTTGCCAGTTTCATGTAAATTTTATACATCAGCCACCTGAAGTATTACACCTAACTATCGCATCTTGGCCATTTGATGCTTGGGGACTAGATGTTGTTGGACCACTACCAAAGTCTTTTGGTGGACACTTGTACATCTTGGTTGCAACAGATTACTTCTCGAAATGGGCAGAAACAGTCTCTCTCAAAGAAGTGAAGAAGGAGAATGTTGCAAACTTCATCCGAGTGAATATTATCTACAGTTTTGGCATTCCTCGCTACATAATAACGGACAATGGCAAGCCATTTGATAACAAGTTGATGAACAAGATTTGTGAACTCTTTGTGCAACTTGTTGAAGAAGGTCGTCTCCAAGTCTAAAAGAGAATGGCACGAGCAAATGGAAGAAGCTTTGTGGGCATACAGAATGACTTACCGCACACCAACGCAAGCAACCCCATACTCACTCGCTTTCGGAGTTGAAGCAGTTCTACCACTTGAGCATCAAATACCTTTTTTAAGACTTGCTATCCAAGAAGGGCTCGCTGAATAAGAAACTGCTCGATTGTGTCTTGTCGAGTTACAGGCACTCAATGAGAAAAGGCTGGAAGCTCAACAAAATCTTGAATGTTATCAAGCCCGTTTATCTCGTGCTTTCAACAAAAAAGTTCGCTTAAGGTGCTTCCAAGTTGGAGATCAAGTACTTGCAGTAAAGAGGCCTATTATCACTTCTCACAAGTTTGGGGGCAAATTCACCTCGAAGTGGGATGGACCATACGTTATATAAGAAGCATATTCAAATGGTGCTTACAAGCTTGTTGATGCAGATGGCGTAAGGGTTGGCCCTATAAATGCAAAATTCTTGAAGAAGTACTATTCTTGAAGGAATATGACGCTCCTTAAGGCACGAGCATAAACTGCATGTAACTCTTGGCCTGCAAGAGTATAAATTGTGTACGGCTCTCCAAAAAAATCATTCGCTAGGTTGAAAACCTCACAAGAGGCGGCCTAGGCAAAAGTTAGGACACAAAAAGTCCGCTAGGTTGAAAACCTCGCAAGAGGCGGCCTAGGCAAAAAATTAGGACACAAAAAGTCCGCTAGGTTGAAAAACTCGCAAGAGGCGACCTAGGCAAAAGTTAGGACCCCAAAAAAAATCACTCTTTCAGAACTACTTTATGACTTGATCCACTTCACCGAGGTACATAGGAGCTTAGAATTTCATTCTGGGTTCAGTCGTATGAGTGATAAAAAAAATACAAGTTCCCACTTGGAAGTCAAGCCTGCAATACTCACTCATCAATTTTTGGACTTATACCACACGTTCATGGCTCGATGGGGGCAGACCTCTATGAATGATGATCTTCTTCAACAAATTTTGGAATGCTCAAGTTTTCAAGTCCAACAAGTTGAGGTCAAAAATCTATCAAGCCCGCAAGTTGAAGTCTTCAAATTCAATCAAGTATGCGAGCTGAAGTCTTCGAATCCTCCAAGTCTGAAAGTTGAGATTCTCAAATTCGCCAAGTCTGCAGGTTGAAGTCTTCAAATTCAGTCAAGTGCGCGAGTTGAAGTCCTCAAATGTTCCAAGGTTTCAAGTTGATATTTCGGATCCACTAAGCCTGTAAGCTGAGGTCTCTAAATCTTCAAAGTTTTCAAGTTAAAGTCTCAAATTCACCACATCTGCAAGTTGGAATCCTCAAAATTCACCAAGCCTGCGGGTTGAAGTCGATATATGCCAAGTCTATGAGGTGAAGTTCTCAAATCCTCCAAATCTGCGAGATGAAGATTTCAAATTCGCCAAGTTCGAAAGTTGACGTTCTCAAATCCTCCATGTCTGCAATCTAAAATCCTTAAATGCTCCAAGTCTTCAAGTTGAAATTTTGGTTCCACCGTGTGTGCGAGTTGAATTCTTTAAAGTCATTGAGTCTACAAGTTGAAATCTTCAAAAGTTTGAATCTACCAAATCTTTAAGCTTTGGCCTTCTAAATTCCCAAGCCTTAAGATGGACAAATTTGTCCCTTTGCACCTTAAGCTGGCCTTTTCGCGGATTTATCCTTAAAAGGATCGTTCAATTCTCGTGCCTTAAGGCGGACAAATTTTTCCCTTTGCGCCTTAAGCTGGCCTTTTCACGAATATGTCATTAAAAGGAGCCGAGCTTGAAGTCGATCGTTGCATGGAGACGTCGTTGAAAAGAGCCAAGCTTGGAGTTATCAACTCTCGCACCGTAAGCTGATTGTTGCATAGGTGCCAAATTTGAAGCCGAACTTGTCAGTCTCAAGGTGTCGGAGGCGATGTTAAACTCTCGCACCATAAGCTGATTGTTGCATAGGTGCCAAATTTGAAGCCGAACTTGTCAGTCTCAAGGTATCGGAGGCGATGTTAAACTCTCGCACCGTAAGCTGATTGTTGCATAGGTGCCAAATTTGAAGCCAAACTTGTCAGTCTCAAGGTGTCGGAGGCAATGTTAAACTCTCGCATCTTAAGCTGATTGTTGCATAGGTGCCAAACTTGAAGCCAAACGTGTCAGTCTCAAGGTATCGGAAGCAATGTTAAACTCTCGCACCTTAAGCTGACCCTTCATGAGTGATTTTTGT
Source organism: Jaltomata sinuosa (assembly GCA_003996215.1). Lineage (NCBI taxonomy): Eukaryota > Viridiplantae > Streptophyta > Magnoliopsida > Solanales > Solanaceae > Jaltomata > Jaltomata sinuosa. The sequence continues at coordinate 530,540 of QJPP01000412.1, forward strand.
TTTAAGCATACAAAAAAATAAAACACAAGCAACAGGCAAAAAAAAAAAAGGGAGAAAGAAATTACCTTTGGGTGGCTTGCAAACGCATCAATCGATGCTTACAAGAGGAGCATATGGCTATATAGAGGTATTGGAGGAGTTGAGATTCCGCTTGAACGTTCGATGTGGGACAACTTTGCCACCTCTCAATTGTCAATTAGCTTCCTACTAGGATTTGGTTTAATAATGAAGTGGAATTTTCCTTTACTTCGTAAGAAAAATTGGATGAGAAGTATGGCAAAGCCCAAATAAAAAGAAAAAGAAAAAAAAAGGAAAAGAAAAAAGTTGCCATAATAGCAACAATATCACCGCCTGAAGTTATGATACATGCATGCAAACCAAAAAAAAAAAAAAAAAAAAGTCAACCCCTCTTACTGATGTTAAGCAACCACACGTGATTTTAAAAAATTCCACATATCAAGGGAATATTTAACTCATGTTCAACATATTGTTATTTGATATGATATGTATAAGTTCATGATTTTTTTTTTCCTTTTGTACACAAATATCATCACACTTAAAATATCAAAGTTATTGCTTCAAGTCTAGTCTTCAAAAGATTATATATCTTGACAAGTCTTGAATTAGAGAACAATTTGTATATAATAAAATTTTATTAAATATAAATTCATAAGAAATTTGGATTATATTAAATTCAAAATATATTGATCCAATTAAATATCATGGATTAATATAATTGGATCAATAATTGAGTCCAACAAATATAGATTTAATTAAAGTCCAATTTCTATTGGGCTAGTCCATTAATTTGGGTTACAAATGATGAGCCTACTTTGCAAAGCCCAAGATGTCATCTTATTCTAGAGGCCCAAGCTGGTGCCACGTGTCAGGCGACGTGGCATGCCAAGTCAAATGAAGGATCCAATAGAATCATGCCACATATTAAAATGATGCAGCATGCCAAGCCAAACTAAAGACCAATGGAAACACATCACGCGTACAAGTGACATGTTTCAACCAATCAAATATGGTCACATCACTTCAATCTGATTGGTCGAAAAGAGTTGGTACTTACCATAATTCTTCCCTCCTACAACTATAAATAGGGGTCCTCCATAATACAAAAAAGACACCAGAATTCTAGCAAGAAGCCAAAGAGAGCTCGTGGATCAAACACAACAAATTTCTCTACAAGCTACAAGTTCAAGAATTCAACATTCAAGTTCATACAACTCAAGATCAAGACCACCAGATTCAAGATCAAGCTCAAAAGTCATTGGATTCAAGTACAAGTCAAGATCAAACTCATCAAATTCACAAGTCAAGATCAATTCCACCAAATTCAAGATCAAGTTCAACGACCCTTGAATTTTCATACTTGAAAAGATGAATCAGAGAATTAATAGAGATTGTAACACTCATATATTCAAATCAAATACTACGATTGTTGCGATATTTTCGGTCCTGATTATTATTTTCTGCGACTCAAATTTTATTGTCTACAACTATATATTTGAATTGAGATAAATATTTGAAATCAATAAGATAATAATAATAAATTGATAATAAAAATATTTTTTTTTATTATTATTATTATTATTATTATTATTATTATTATTATTATTATTATTATTATTATTATTATTATTATTATTATTATTATTATTATTATTATTATTATTATTATTACTACTACTACTATCACTACTATGCACTACTACTAATTTTTATTTTTTTTAATTATTATTATTATTATTATTATTATTATATCACTACTACTACTACTACGCACTAACTACTATATTATTATTATTTCTTATTTTATATTTAAATTAAATCTATTCAAATAGTAAGAGTTCATTTAGAACTCTTCAACCATGTGTTGCTAATTTTAAGCTAATTGAATTTTTTTTTTTAAAAAACTTAATATTTTCAAATTCAAATATTATTAATCTTTCAATTCAAAATTTTTATTACAATAATATTAAGTTTTTTCCTAAAAAAATTCACGTAGCTTCTCAGTAGCTTGCCACTTGGCTTCTTCTGGTGCTTTGTCCTCTGCTATATAATATATATATTATTATTATTATTATTATTATTATTATTATTATTATAATAATAATAATTATTATTATTATTATTACCACTACCACTACGTATGCACTACCACTATTTTTATTATTATTATTATTATTATTATTATTATTATTATTATTATTATTATTATTATTATTATTATTATTATTATTATTATTATTATTATTATTATTATTATTATTATTATTATTATTATTATTAGTATTATTATTATTATTATTATTACTACTACAACTACGTACTACTACTACTATACTATTATTATTATATTTTATATTTAAATTAAATATATTCAAATAGTAAGAGTTCATTTAGAACTCTTCAATCATGTGTTGCTAATTTTAAGCTAGCTGAATTTTTTTTAAAAAAAAAAAATCTTAATATTTTTAATTTTTCAATTCAAAATTTTTATTACAATAATATTAAGCTTTGTTCTAAAAATTGTCACGTGGCTTCTTAGTAGCTTGTCATTTGACTTATTCTGGCGCTTCATCCTCTGCTTTATAATATATACTAGTATACATACCCGCGCGATACGCGGATAATATTAAAATATTATTTTAAATTATTTTAAATTATGATGTCTTGTTCAAGCTTGTTAAATCATATTATCCTTTTAAAAATTTCAACTATCATATTTTTTCTCAATGATATGCACCCCCCCTCCCAACCCGTCTCGCCCATAATCAAATATATATGAATATACACAATCATGTAGTTGTCAAAAATATTTTATGTTTCATATTTTTTTAATTATACTGTTTATAATTTAAAGTTATTAGATTGTTAATGTTGATTTTTAATAACTTATTGCGAAGCTTTATATAATTATCAAGTGTTCTTCTTATTAATATAAAATAGATATATTTATTTTACTTTTTCGTGAATTTTTTATTTTCAATTTTTTTTTATTATTCACATTTGTTTAATTTAAAATTTATGAATAGTGATGAGTATATTATCTAATTACTTCATTATATTTTCAAAATCAGTTCAAAATATTATCTCCACCCCCCTCACCACCACCCACCCACCTTCTTTGTACATTCTTCTACTGTATTTTAGTTACTTTTCTCTAATTTTAGTTAGAGTTAATTTTTCCTGTGTGTTACCCACATAAGTAATTGAATTTTTTTTCTTTGATTTCAAAATATAAAAATTAGAATAAATAAGTTTTGTTATGCATAACAGAATAAATGAAATACAAATTAGAAGAAGACTCTAATATAATCTAATTCTTAGAAGTGGTTCAAATTTAAATTCAAGTTAAACACTTTTATCTCTATCGAATATAATTTTATCACATATTCTATTTTAAAATTTTATTTTCTATTAAAATTTAAAATAAATTATTAACTTTGTCCTAAGAATTAAAAAGATTTTCATAATGCACAAAAAAAATTTGAATATGAATTTTAAATAAAAAAAGTAAAATAATGAAATCATTTTACGAAAAAGAATTTAACATGTAACCTGTGTACATCATGTTTAATTTACTCTATTCTATTCCTTTTTTTTTTTGTTTTTATTTTATTTTATAAAAAGAAATAAACTCCTTTCTTTTAGCATGTAGAACAGATTATTTAAAAAAAATATGCTCATTTATTTATACATAAATTTATTTGAAGATAACTACACAACTTTTTCTGATAAGCATGAGAAAGTTACCTTTTAACTTTTTAAAAAAATAATTTTAGAAAGATTCTAATCAACTTAATTTCGATTATAAATATATAGTTCAAATATAAATTAAAATTAGTTCTAAATTTCATAAATAACCAATATATGTTATTGATTATCAAAATTCAAATTTAAATACATATTTATTATATATTTTAAAATTGTGCACTATTATATATATACACATATACATATATACATACAAAGAAATAAAACTATTTGCATATACAACGTATGGGTAGAATGCACTATAAAAAACAATTTGTGTTAATCAATAAAATAGAAAATATATCAATTATGTAAATGACTATGAAGAGAATGCCTTAAGTATGTCAATAAATGATAAATAAATAAAAAATTCATCAGGACAAAAGTTATTGGGTTAACAGTTGCTTAATCTTGTCTTCATTCAAAATTTCTCGCAACATAGATTAAATAAATAGATCATTAAAAAAATACATAAAATAATATAAGCACTTATTTTAATAAAATAATAATATAAAAATAAAATAAAAAATTACATTTATAAAGCTAAATGCTTTTAACTGAACTTCTCAATAAAAGGTGGTTTCATATTTATCATTTACGTAATTGAATGTATTTATTTTTATCAAAAATCAAATGAACAAAATTTGAATGAAAAATTATTACTTACTTAAATTCAGTCTTAGATATAATAAAAAATTAGCTTGTAATACGATCATCACTCATCTGCATATAAAAAAGCTAATGAAAGAAAATATTAAAATAAATTTTTTTTCTAGAAAATAAAAAATATAAAGAATATAGTAAATAAATTCACCATAAAGCTAATGATCAATAACATAAAAAAAAAAAAAGCTAGCTAAACATTATATATCATTGTTGGAGTATATAAGAGAGGTTAAGAAGTTAAATCTCTTTTTCAACTCAAATTTTATTTAAATTTAAATTCAAATATCATATATCAATTTATTTTTTAAAAAAGATCTTTTTATTACTCTTCTTTAAATTGAGATAAATATTTAAAATAAATGAAATTAATTCAAATATTTCTTATAGTTAACCATAACAAAATAAAAGAAGAACATTTTATTACTCATCCTTATCCCTTGTTACTACTTTTTTTTCCTACGGTTTCTTCTCTCTTTTTTTCTCATTTTTTTTTCTTTCTTTTGTTAGTTTGTTATAAATATCAAGAATAAATATTCAATAAGATAACGAAATTGTCATGAACCTTAACAAACATGGAAATAATAGAAAGGAATAATAATGAAGATACATGTAAATTGGATTATGGTGAAAAATAAACAATATTACTCTTTAAATTGAATCATTGAAAAGTTGAACATCAACATAGAAAGATGAAGTTGAAAATGCCATATCCTTCTTACATATAAAAAAAAATTAAATCAAAAATAATTTTTAAAAATAACGAATATAAAAAATACAGTAAAATAAACTAATAAATAAAGCTAATGATATAAGAGTATATATAAGAAAAGCTAGAACTCCATTCCGATTCAAACTCCATTTAAATTCAAATTCAAATTCAAATACTATTATATTAATCGGAGAAGGGCCTAAATTATCCTTCAAGTATGGAAAATGGTACAAATATATTCTCCTTCCACCTTTAGGCTCTAAAATGCCCTTTTCATCCACCTTTGGGTTCTAAAATACCCTTCACATCCACCTTTGGGCCCTATTTTGCCCTTTTCCTTAACAAACTCTTTAGGAAAAATGATTAGGATTTTCATTTAATATGTAAGAATATTTTATTTGTTAAAATTTTAATTAATTAAAACCTATTAACTCATAAACTCAATTCGAATTCCAGATTTAGCTTCTCTTCGTTTTTCATCTCTCCATTTTTTTCAAGTTCTTATTTAGATTAGAGACATATATCATAGATTTAATTTAATGACTGAGATTTAGTAAATTAAAAATAAGTTTTAATTATGATTAAAATAATTAATTACTTTCATATATTTACTTTCAAAATATTATTTTAATCTCACAATTTTAGTTGTACAAGATATTTTTCCTATATATAAAAAAAATATTCTCACTTTCCTTGAGGCTTGAATAAATTTTGTCCTACACCATTTTTATTTTAATTTTTTTGCTACTATTTTTTTCACTCAAATTATTTTTTAGCCTAATTTTGAATGTTGGAAGAGAAGTCCTCCGGCTTTTAAAAAAATTACAACTAAAATTTAGTATATCTTTTTTTCTGTTTTGTAAATAATATAGCAATCAAATATTTGAATATTTGACAAAGTAAATAATGATATAATTTAAAATAAATTTAATGGCTAGAATTGTGGAATTGCCTTATATTTTAGAGTAAATAAATGAAAGTAATTAATTATTTTAATCATAATTAAGACTTATTTTTAATTTACTAAATCTGAGTCATTAAATTAAATCTATGACATATGTCTCTAATCTAAATAAGAACTTGGAAAAAATGAAGAGATGAGAAATGAAGGGGAGCTAAATCTGGGATCCAAATTGGGTTTGTAAGTTAATAAGTTTTGATTAATTAAAATTTTAACAAATAAAATATTGTTACATATTAAATGAAAATTGTAATCATTTTTCCTAAAGAGTTTGCTGAGGGAAAGGGCAAAATAGGGCTCAAAGGTGGATGTGAAGGGTATTTTAGAAATCAGAGGTGGATGAAAAAGGCATTTTAGGGCCCAAAATTGGAAGAAGGGTATATTTGTATCATTTCCAATACTTGAAGAATAATTTAGGCCCTTCTCCGTAGATTAATTTGTTAAAAGAAGATTAGTTTATTATACTTCTTATTCTTACTTTTTTCAAATATAATGCATATTTATCTTATAATTTATATATTTGAATTGAGATAAATATTAAAATCAATGAGATAATACTAATAATAATAATAATACCACTACTACTTGTGTACTACTGCTACTATCTATGTATACATACCCGTGCGATGCGCGAATGATATTAACGTATTATTTTTAATTGTTTCATATTGTAGTGTCTTGTTTAAGCATGTTAAATTATGTTACCTTTAAACAAAAGTCACATATTGTTTCTCAATGAAATGCACCCCTCCCCCTCCCCCGTCCACTCTTAGCCAAATCTATATAAATAAAGAGAATCAATAATTGTTAAAGAAAAATTCTATGTTTCATATTTTTCTTTAGTATGAGCCTGTTTGAGTTGACTTATTTTAAGTGTTTTTACATCAAAATAGTTTTTAAGAACTTTTGAAGTGTTTGGATAAATTAAAAAGTGCTTATAAGCACTTCGTTTTAAGCTAAACTGATAAAAAATCAAAAGTCAATCCAAACAGGCTCTATATTTTTCACAATTTAAAGTTATTAGATTGTTAATATTGCTTTTTTTATTTTTAAAATTTTTATTTCTATTGTTCACATCTCTTCTATTCAAATTCTAAAAGAATATGTAACTTTCAATTCAAATTCAAAAATTTAACACCAATTCACTAATTTTCAATAAACTTTATCTTTATCTTAAAATTAATTTTAATAATTTATGTCTTTAATAATAAACTTTATCCTTTTGTAGATTCGATTTAAAACTATAAAAAATCAGACTAAATAATTTTTAGCAAATTTTATTTTTATTTGTAAGCTAATTATAATAAACTTTAAAAAACCTAACGTCATCTAATTAATAATAATATGTCATTAGAACAGTTTAGGGAATTAGCATGTTAGAACATTCATGCATCAGTTTTGCACTTCTACAACCTTGTCGTCCTTAGTTTTTTTTTTATTTGGATGAATACATGTAAACAATTAAAATTCAATAACATTATTTTGAAGATAAAATTTTTATCTGCGAACCGAATATAAATATTTATTCAGAGTTAATATAAAATCTAAAAATTGTTAACAATTGAATTTTCAACCTTCTTCATGTTTGATATTTTCTATGTGTATAATTTATATTATATTTGTTGAATTGAAATTTTAAAAACTAATATTTGTTGAGTTGGTATTTTTATTTACATTGATAATATTTGAAAATTAACAAATGCGGGAGGAAGCTTGCGGCTACGTCTATTAAAAAGTTACAAACAATTATAATGACTTTTGTTTCTTTTAATTTAGAATAAAAATTGGAAAAATCGGGATAAAAACCAGAAAAAAGTAATTATATAGATAGAAAAATTATAATTAATATGTATCTTTAATTCAAATTCAACAAATATTAATAGGTTGAAGAATAATCTAGGAAAAATTATTAGACTAGACAAACATAAGTCATTTAATTATATACTTCAACACTACTTTAAAATAATTACATAACATAAAACTACTTCCAATTATATAATATTTTTTCCTTATTTTAATCCATCCCTAAATTAATGGTAATATATCTCTTAGTATCAGAAACATGATTCCCTCTATCACTCACTTTCTTTATTTTTCTCCCTTTCACTTAAACTTCCCTAAATTATCTCAACCAAGATCTGTGAATTCCTCACCCATTTCAAATCTCTCCAAAAATCTCGCTCGATGATTATCTAGCAGAGGTAAAAAATCTTCAATTAATTTTACACATTACGTATAAGTATCAACAAGTTTATTTCTTGAATCTTACTTTTCTAAGTTCGATTCTTCGATTTCTTCTCAAGTTTTTTTCAAAGTTCTCAAATCTTTTTCAATGACTGAATGTAGCACACCAAAGAAGCTTACTTCTGATAAAGAATATGTCTGGTGTTTCTTCTGATACTAGTATCAAAAAAGAAGAAAGCAAAAAAATTCGAAGAAGATAAGAGTATCAGAAGTGTGAAGAAATCAACTTCTCAAACTCTATCCAATGTAAAGAGTATTGTATCAAGTATCACAACTTTGTTTAGTTTGTAACTAGTAAAAGAATGTAGCTTTTAATTTGTATTAGTTATTTAAAGATTTTGAGTTGTACCATATACGTGTTTTGCTTAGCCGTATATATGCAGTTTGTCAACTATTCAGTTTAATTCAAGATCCAAAAATATTAAATATATCATGTATCATATTCTCCATATGTATCAAGTATCACATGTATCATGCATCTTAATTATCAGACACTAATAATAAAATTCTTAATGCTAAAGTATACAATTGAAATTATGCAGTATGTCCAGTTGTCAACTATTCAGTTGAATCCAAGATCCAACAATGCTAAATATATCATGTATCATATTTCTCCATATGTATCAAGTATCACATGTATCATGCATCTTATCTGACATTAGTAATAAAATTCTTAATGCTAAAGTATACAATTGAAATTCTGATACAATTATGTACAATTGATACATTTATGCATAAAAGAAAAGAAGATTCGATTTTTTTTATATATGGATATAATTGATTTTATAAATATTTATCAATTGAAGAAGAAGAGAAGATCCAAAAGGAATTCTGATACATTAAAAAAATCAACAAGAAGAATAATCAGCAATAGATGCCTTTAACCCATCATCAATAACTCCTGATTTGTAATTGATGTTGTTGGGTAAAATATTGCATTTTGGGGGATAATATTGACGATATTATGTTGAGAATCGTAAGCCATCGACGGAAGAGAGATGTCGTTGTAGTGGTCATCGCCATTGCCATGCCTGTTGTGTTATCTAATTTTAGATCTATTGGCAGCACTTTAAAATAGCAAAGAATTATAAAAGTTTGTATTGGTGGTTGCTCATCGGAGAAGAAAGAATAAGGGGAGGGGCCGGCGATGGAGAGTGGATCATCGCAGAAGGAAGCGAAAGGAAAGGAATCGGCAGTGGAGAGCAGGTAGCGAGAGAATATAATCTTAAGGAAGGTGGCAACTGAATGTGCGATATTTACTCCCATCAATTACGCCTAATTAGTTATGAAACAACGTAATAAAATGCCCTAACAAATATTGTATCAATGATATCACTCTCATAATTTTAATACCTCAAAAAAAAAATTTATTGAGCTATGTAAATAAGAAAACTATTACTCCGTATGTAATATAGGTCTAAACTATACACAGTAAATAATTCAAAAAGAGTCCAATTAAAACTGTTTTTCGACAGAGATAGCTATGTTAGACAATAATGAGAGTCTAATTAGAACTCTTTAGTGTGGTAACTACTATCTCTAATATGTAATTTATATTTTTTAATTCAAAAATAATAATTTAAAACTTTTATTACAATATTTATTAGCTTTGTCCTAAAAGCTTCCACGTGGCTTCTCATAGCTTGCCACTTGACTTCTTCTGATGCTTCGTCCTTTACTTTATAATATATATTGATGGATAGATATAGATGTGAAATAACTCATATTTTGAAATTAACCCCGACTGGTATAGTTAATGTCATTAATTGATACTCACTCCGTTCATTTTTACTTGTCATTGTTTCGCTTTTCGAGGTTAAGCTGCATGAACTTTGATCAATATTTTAAGATGTATTTTTTCATCAAATTAATATGAGAAAAATTACAACTTCTAATATTTTTCGTATAATTTTCGATCATCTAAATTTAAAAATTTAAGATATTAAATTAATCTATTTCAATTTAGCTTTAAAATTTAGTCAGATTGAATGAACGGAGAGAGTATTTTGAATATATCTTTCTCCATATATACGAGACACAACCTAAATCTTACTCCTCCTCCCTAGCCCTTTTTAAGTTAGAATTTTAAATACTCATTCAATGAATCTACTTTTAATAGGATAATACTCCACCCGTTCTTTTTTAGTTGTCATAATTTTCTTTTTGGGAGTCAAACAATATGAAGTTTGATAAATATTTTAACAAGTGTTATGAAATATTAAACAAAGAACAAGAAGGATAGAGAGGGAGAAGAGAGAGCTTCTTATTTCTCTTGAGAGATTAATTAAGGGATGTAGGGATGAATTACAATGAAAGAAAATCCCTATATTTATAGGAGAAAATTGACTTGGTCCCAAAGTTAGGGTTCCTAACTTTTCTTCTAAGAAACATAATTATGGACATTCACTATAATACAAATATATTTATAACACTCCCCCTTGAATGTCTACTTGATGGATAATGTGCCTCGTTAAAACCTTACTAGATAAAACCCAGTGGAAAAAATTCTAGTGAAGGAAAAAGAGTACACATATCACATAATACGCATTTCTGGTTGCCTCATTAAAAACCTTACAAGGAAAACTCAGTGGGACAAAACCTTGCGAGGAAAAAAGAGTACAACGCGTATTAACTCCCCCTCATGAAAACATCAATTCAATAGCTTGAATCTTCACACTCCAATCTTGTGCACCATTTTTTGAAAATTACAGTTGGTAGAGACGTGATGAATAAATCAGGCATATTATCACTCGAACAAATCTGTTGCACGTAGATATCACCATTCTTTTGGAGCTCATGTGTGTAGAAAAGCTTTGATAAAATTTGCTTCGTTCTATCTCCTTTTATGAATTCTCACTTCAATTGTGCTATGCATACTGCATATTATCTCAGCATGATTTGATAAAGTAGCTACAATAGACTGCTTTGTAGATTACCAAGATATGACAGTACCCCACATATGAACACATATAACTTATTTGAGATCAAACTTTATGTATATCTTATAAATGCCCTGCATTTATAACCAACAAAATCTTGACAATATTTGTTAGGATAAACACATTCATATTAGAACTTGCAGTTGATCTTATCTCAATATCTCCACATATATAGAAGTGAAACTATATCATGCTCATAGTTATAGCAAGATATATGAATGCAATAATTGTACAAGATATGGTACTTCAGGACCAATCCAATTTTGGATGTTTCTCATTCCAACTTCTTTCAGCAGATAATCTATTGCTTTTGAAAACTCTCCAAGAGTTTCAATTCAAGTCATCGACCTTGATTGATTTAATCCATATGAGGATTATAAATAAGTTTTTTCAAAAACTCGTATATGCTACAGGCATTTTGAATCCTATAAGGATTTTCATCTCAAATTTGTCAAGTGACGCAACGACATCTTCTAGTGTCTAGATTGCAAGTCAAATAAGCTTTACGCTTACCAAAATGCATCCTTCCATGTCACTTTATAAATATTTCTACGTCAGCATGCTTTAATAGACGTAGAATTCAGATCCTCATAATCTTTTACAATATTGCACTATATTATATCAAAGATATTTTTGATGATATATCATTTATATCGGTTCGCAATGCGACATAACTTATTGAGATCTCATCACTTTATTATTTTCTTAGGTACCTAAAACTCTCATGAGGTTTCATGAAGTGTTATGTCGTAGGCTTTTCAAGAGCATATTGCCTCACATTATGATCATTTGCTCCTTTTCTCTTTCAAGAATTTTTGTAATTTGAACCAATTGGTCATCATGCTTCATGCATGCCATAGACTTTGTCCTTCAGGAACATTCAATAGGAGCATTTGGATCTAAATATGAAATTAATTTTGGGTCAATAGCATTTGACTTGAATTATCTTTTGAATGAGGATCATACTAATGATAATTCGTAATTATTTCATAGATGCTTATTCTCTCCCCCTTATGTTAGAAAAGCTAACATATATCTTCTATCTTCTTTGAGGAATCCATCTTTGTGCATCATGGTATATTCATTAATCATATACCGCACATTAAAATCAATTAGATGAAAAATATTTGGTTCCTGACCTTAAACCAATTGAGGGAGAAAATTAATCATAATTTATTGGTCTAATGCATACAAATTTTGTTTTACACAATATCTCATATCTCAGACCAACATATGAAGCTTTGTTCTCATAAACAATGGTTTAGCTATTCATCGGAGGCATTCAACACCAAACCAGCATTATCAAGATCAACCGTTTTGATTACACAATCTGAAAATTATGCTCTTAACTCAGTTTATATTGAGCAAGCAACTTTACAAATGTCAAACTGCAGGTTGACAATAAACGCACATGTGACCAATTTATAGATGCATCATATCACATGGCAGGTGAACGGGCCCATATTCACCTTTTATACTTTTCAGATTTTAGGGGATTCAATTCCAACATTAGTTGATCCAATCAACTTATCATAAGAACAAATAACATTAATAATTCTTGAAGAATTTTCCAGTTCTTCAATATATGTTGAATACTTATGCACATCTTCGGGATGGCAAAATCATTCATGTCAACATATTATTTGTATTAGTAACTCCAAGTTACCATAACATGTGTTATTTCTTTTAGTAAACTTCAGGTTTACTATTGCATGAATTTCAGATTTGCTACTTCTGAGTAAATTTCTGAATAATTCTTTTCAATTATTCTACCTCTTTGGATTGTGATGTAGTCACAACCAAGTGTACGTCTGCATTTATATGCCTTACTAAGTATTATCACATTCACTTCAGGGAATGGATCTGTTCGTAATAATCAAAATTTTCATTTCTCAGGAATAGAATATAATCTTGCCTTAAGCCTATCAAATTATGATAGCTTATAACCTCTTTTAAGATATTGCTACTTCAGAAGCAAATCGAGGTATATATGATGTTCTTCAAGAACAACTTTGAGGCATAAATGGTCCAGAACCAATTAGGTTCTTACAGATTAAACGAACTTAACGAGTTGTATCAATTAGTAGCAAACTCGTGATATCCGTATATACTCCTTGTAAGCCATTCTTACCACGTGAAAGCATAAATTAAATAATTTAAAATATTAATTGCATACTAACCTTTCTACCGTAGAATATTTGGTAACTCTGCCTTTTGCCGACTTTGGTACCAAAGCATATTTTGGAAAAGATCTTGGAGTGTACAATAATATATTTAATGATCTAATTTAAATAGGAAGAATAATTCCTTACCGTGATATCCATGGTACTATATCTCCACTATCAACAAGTTTAAATACATACAGTGGCTGCCGGAAAATCTTATCATCTTATGCAACTTATGAATTAACACGATTAAATCGTAGATGCATGCCACTATAGTTTTTAAAAATAATAGTAGAGACTCGTGTTGATAACATGTTATGAAATATTAAATAAAGAACAAGAAGAATAAAGAGGGAGAAGAGAGAGCTTCTTATTTCTCTTGAGAGATTAATTAAGAGATGTAGGGATGAATTACAATGAAGAAAAACCCCTATATTTATAGGGAAAAATTGACTTGATCCCAAAGTTAGGGTTCCTAACTTTTCATCTAAGAAACATAATTATGGACATTCACTATAATACAAATATATTTATAACAACAAGTATTTTTTTATCATATTGATATGAGAAAAATTGCAATTTGTAGTACTTTATGTATAGTTTTTAAATATCTAAATTTTGATTTTAAAAAATTAAATTAATCTAATTTAATTGAGCGTTGAAAATGCGTCAAATTGACTCTCGAAAAGCGCAACATGACAATTAAAAAGGAACAGAGGGAGTAGCATTTTAAAATTATTTTTTTAATATATTAAATTAACATGAAAAAAGGTGCAACTTGTAGTACTTATCATATAATTTTTGTATATCTAAACATTAAATGTAAAATTTTGAGTTGATCTAATCTAATTTAGCTTTGAAAATGAGTCAAATTAACTTTCGTAAAAGAAATATAATAACTAATTTGAGACGGAGGGAATATTTAATATCATATTATAAGTACACAACGTTTCTTTTTTTTCTTTTTTTAGAAATGTCTTGATGAATGTGTTACTACTATATTTTATAGATGAAGGATTAGTTGGATACAGTTGTATAGGAAATGCTAGCTAGTAGGATTTTTATATCATACTACGTATTTATTAAATTGATCATCTGATTTGGGATCTTAAAATTCGGAAAAAATACCATAGATATATGGTGTAGGAGTTTAAAATTTGGGATCACGATCTGTTATAGTTGACTAATAAGAAGGTTTCACATTTTATTTTTTGACGATTACGTCGAATATAACCTTATTTATAGGGTCAAATTATCAAGAATTAGATATAGCAAAATCAACCAAACTTTCTTGAAATGGCTATGAAAGAATTAGGAGATGTTGTTGTGGTCATGGTACCTTTTCTACCACAAGGACATCTCAATCCACTTCTCCATCTTTCTCGACTCATTTCTTCCTACAATTTACCAATTTATTATGCTTGTCATAGTGACAAAATTAAGCAGGTTAAAAATCGCGTTCATGGTTGGGATCCTCTTACCACTCCAAATATCCATTTCCAAGAATTCCCAAATCCACCACCTCGTGATCAAAACGAGTCAAACTTTGTGTTACCAATAATTGATGAGGCCCTTATGTTGCGCGAGCCAGTAGGTGCATTCCTACTAGAGGTAGCCAGAAAAACTCGCAGGATGGTGGTCATTTATGATGCTCTAATGGCCTATGTTGTTCAGGACATTGTCTCTATACAAAACGTGGAGGCCTATTGTTTCAATCCCTCATCTGCTTTTGTGGTATGTTCCGTCTTTTGGGAAATTGCGTTGAAGAGACTCCATCTCCCACAATTTGTTGGGAGATTTGCTGGGAGATTCTTGCTCCCAAACGGGTACGAATTTCCCAATGATCCACTCCCATCTCGTGAGAGTAGTTTCATGATTGAGTTTCTCGATTTCATTGGAATGCAATATAGGCACAACAATTTTAGCTCTGGTAATCTTTATTCTACGTGCAAGGCCATTGAGGGACCTTATATTGATGTTCTTGCAAAGTTCAATAGGTTACTAAGAAGAGGCAATAAGCAATGGGCTGTTGGTCCATTACATCCAGTCGCGACTATTAATGATGATCAAGACAACATTAATCGCCACGAGTGTTTGAAATGGCTAGACAAACAAGAACCAAACTCGGTAATATTAGTGTCATTTGGAACAACAAGTTCCTTATCCACCGAGCAAATCAAAGAGCTTGCTATAGGGTTGGAAGAGAGTCAACAGAAGTTCATTTGGGTAGTGAGAGATGCTTCGTTAAGAGAACACGAACAAGTCCAACTTCCACAAGGTTACGAAGAGAGAGTAGAAGGGAAAGGAATTGTGGTGAGAGATTGGGCGCCCCAATTAGATATCTTGGGGCACTCAGCAATAGGAGGGTTTCTGAGTCACTGTGGGTGGAATTCTATTTCAGAGAGCATAGCCATGGGAATACCATTAGCAACATGGCCTATGCTTTTTGACCACCCGCGGAATGCAGTGCTCGTCACAAAAGTGTTGAAAATTGGCATCACTGTGAAGGATTGGGAACGGCGAGATGAGTTAATTACATCCACAACTATTGAAACATCCCTAAGAAAATTGATGGAATCGCCCGAAGGAAAGGAGATGAGGAGGAGGGTGATAGAATTGAGTGAAAGAGTTAGACAATCCATGATGGATGGAGGGGATTTTCCAATGGAGATGGATTCTTTCATAGCTCATATCACTAGGTTCTAGCTAGGTTTTCTTTATTACCAATAATATGTGATTTGCTTTGTAATGATATGTTGTTTTATTTACTGTCTTTCTTCTATCCTAATAGTTTTGTAACCTTTCAGACTTGTATTTTGAATTGCAGATGGTCTTGTACTTGTGTCACCAAATCTTGAGAATTTCTTTCTTTGACTTGGGATATAGATCTCATACTTATTGATGTTTTCTTGAATTTCTGCACATATCTCTATGTCACTTATCTTAAAATGATTATAAAAATGAAGGGGAAACTAATGGTGGGTGCTCCCACGACTTAATGAGATTAGGATCTTGTTGACTATTCAATTCTAACTCATTTTTGTTATATTCCTACAACTGAAACTTAAAAATAATACTATAGGATAATTAATCATACGATAATTTAGCTACAAATTATATCCACCTAGACAATGGATTATTGCTAAATTCATTTTTTTCTTTTCCTTATTATTTTTCGAAAATCTATGAATAAAATACAACTTCAGAACAAGCATATATATATATATATATATATTTCATTTATTTATTATCATTAAAAGTATACTCAACAGATAGTAATCAAGTGAAGGATGAGGGCCTTCTCTATTTTGGAAGGGTTAAAATTATTTCTTTGTATTTCAAGAAAGAACAACATTAGGAGACAAAAGACGAGTGCACTATTACGAAAATGTGAATTCAGAATTTATAAATGACCAATTCGACTTTTAGATTTTTACATGAGCCCATTACACTTTTCAGATCATAGATTCAAATTTAAATTTCTTTGAAAAGTTTAGTAGTTATTTTTAACATATATACCGATATGAAGAAACTAAGGTTCTTCCTAATGTGCTCTTGGAAATGTTGTTTATCCTAAAAATAGTACAGTTGAATTTGTAGATAAGGCCAAGAGCACTCGCATTAGATCAAGTTTCATTTAGGACCCATTACCAGCGCGGATCGATTAGCTAAGTGGTAAAATAATGAACGTAAACAAAAATAAAATAAATCAAAGCTATAGACGATAAAAGGCGCATGTGCAAAAGAACCCTTGAGGACGTTCCTCGAGGGTCGAAATTGATAAGTCGGTAATCTACCAACTTATTGAGCTTATATCCATGAATTATTGCTATGTTTTGAATAGATTTAGAGGTTCTTATGACCTTTATTGATGTCTATGCAGGTACTTTTGATAGATGATGATAAACAAGGAAATGGACCCAAAAAGAGCTCAAAAGGAGTGAAGTGTGAAGTGTTCGGAAAAGCTGGAGATTCTGTCCTGAGATGCGGTGGCCGTGCGACACGCACAAGCCGAGGTATATCCGCACCTCCTCCGCATGAAGCTGCAAAAGCCACTGAAGAATTTGTTAAGGGGTGCGGTCATTGTGCGACGCGCACATCCCAAGGTGCAAACGCACCCCCTTCGCATGAAGCTCCCAAAGTTAGCTGAGTCACTAGTCCAACTGAAGGCAGTGTGCGATGCGCACATCCCAACGTGCGAACCGCACGTTGCGCCGCATACCTTCCGAAGGGCATTTTTGTCCTAACTTTTAGTGATGTTCTGAGAAACTACAAAAGGTCTATTTAGGCACAATTGTAAATAACTTTCTTCAGTCCTTGATATTCAAAAGAGCTTTTTGCTTTGAGAGTAAGTTTTTCTCTCCAAAGAGAAGAGGGTTATGAATCCATCTCTCTTGGTTAACCATTTGTGCACTCAAATTGAGCTTAGAACTTGAGATTTAGCTCCAATGAAGAGAGTTTTGACTTACCCATTTGGTATATCTTTCTCCTTTGCTATGAGTGGCTAATTTCTATTGTCTAGGGGTGTAACACCCCAAACTTTCGAGCTAGGATTTCAATCATTTTCACGTGTAATTAGACCTGAACCTAGAAATATTTCCTTGTAACTAAGTGTTATGGTCAATCACTATGTGTGGGAAGAGTGTTGGGCATGAATTAAGGTCTTAAGAAACCTCTAACTCAAGTTAAGTTAAAAGCCCCTCTACCGACTAAGTTTTCGTATAACTTTCTAACTTGGGTCATTTTCAAACGATCATTTCTTTGAGAATATAAAGAGTTAGGTGGCCTATAACCTACCAAATTAAAAGTCTTCGAGTCTTCTTTTCAATGCCACTGACCGCGCATTAATCCAAGTCCGGAGTAAAAAGTTATGATCAGTTTACCAAGAAGACGTTTGTCTGTCCAGAAGACCGTCGAATGTTGGGAGTTAAAACGGAAAGGAAAACAGACCATTTTCTGAGACAACGGTCCATTTTTAGGACCGTTTTCGGAGGCAGAAACTCAAAAAATTTAAAAGTTAAAACGGGCTCAAAAATGGTCCATTTGTGGCCAAAATGGACCATTTTGGCGATCATTTTCTGACGCGTTTTCCTTCCCAATCCGATCCGGATTTTAATTGGAATTGCCTATAAATAGGACCCCTAGGGTATTTTTAATTGAAATTGCCTATAAATAGGACCCCTAGGGTATTGTTGCGGGAATTGCCTCTTTTAAGCTATTTGAGGGTGTTTTGGTCCTTTATCCAAGATTCATCCCCCACTTATTCTAAACCTCCTAAGGCACGATTAAAATCAAAAGAAAGAGCCTTACTTCTCCTCTCTAAGTTATTGAAGCAAAGGTGCCTAGGGTTCTAAGTTCTAAGGAAAAACTTGAGAGTTTCATAAGAGTTCTTCATCAAAAGGTATGTTGAACGATCCCCTTTCAACTATACTCGTAAGGATTGTATTTAATCCTTCTTACTACGAAAACTATGTCAGTATTATGTACAAATAGTTGAAGGATTTTCAAAGAAAGTGATTGGCTTAAACTTTTGAATGTTTATGTATGAAATCATCTGTATTCAATTACTATTTTGAAGTTATGGTTTGAAGTGTGACTTTAAATTACGGATTTGTGAATTTGGGATAGATTTGAAGCCTTGAGATACGATTACTACGAAAATTATTTCTCTATATAAGAAATTGAGTTTTGACACAAATAGGAAGATCTTTTCAATTCCCTTGATTTTGAAATGATTGCTTTAAATTGATTGAATTATAACCTTGAGGGAGTTGATTGTTAAAGGAGATAAAAGATCATTAAATGCGGGTCGATTGATGTATAAATGATAATGGCATAATACGATAAGTGTGAGTTGCAAGTCTTGGTATAATAGTACCCACTCATGTATGCCTTAATAATCGTAAAAGAACCCCGGAATGATTCTTTTGTAAATTATTTTACTATTTAAATCTTGGCTTTTGATGAAAAAGGAAAAGGATTTCTACATCCCTCGGTTGTGAAAGTGTTGTTTATGAAATATGAAATCTTCAACCTTTGAGGGATATGGTAAATGTGTTTAAATCCTTTTAAATGATGGGACTAATGATGTACGAATTTATGAAATATTTATGGCATGATATGTATGGCTTGCAAGTCTTGGTATGACGATACCAAAGTTATAAATGCCTTAAGAATGTTAAGAGTCTTAAATGAATGTTTTGTGAAATGTTTGAAATGTTAAAATATGGGCTTAAGAGGATTAGATGGTTAGCCGAGATGGTGTGAGCCGAACGGGGCTTCACACTTGAAACTGTGTTTTGCCGACACGGGTATGAGTCGAACGGGGCTCTTCCCTTTGAGTCGAACGGGCTCTCTATTGTACGCTTGATTTGTTCAGATGTATGCAGTCATGAGGTGATTATGATATGATGCTCCGATCTTTACGGCAAACTTGGATTGGAGGCTCAGCCGATCGAGTGATGGTCGGACCCACATAGCCCGTGGTGAAATAAATGTCGGTAATACCATCTAGTCCAGAAGTAATGAAATTGTGAATTTTTTCTATTTTACTGATTTGGGAAAATTGCCTCATATTTGATGATTATGGTCTCGAATTATGTTTTATAACTTGCTTTATAAATTATGATATCCCTTCCCTTGGGTTGAATGCCAGTACTTGCCGTACTGACCGTCTTCGAGCGCTGCATCGTATCATGATGCAGGTTCCGAGACCTATCCTCGTGGTTCCGTGCAGCACTAGGACATTCGGGATTCGAATAGCAAGTGGTGAGCCCTCCATACTTCCGGAAGGCCTATGTTTCTTTTTATTAGTCTTTGAGAACTCTTTCCATATTATGGTATCGTCGGGGCCATGTCCCGTCTTAGATGTTATTCTTGATGATATAGGCTTTGTAGACTGGTATTAGTGAAACTATTGTTGATCCTTTTATACAGTTGGATTTATCTATAATGGGCTTGTTTCCGCTAATCTTTTATAATTGTGCGTATGATGAATGCTAAGGGGTTGACTCAGGCCTCTTTGGTCTGCATTGCCCGTTATGTCCGGGGCCTAGTCTCGGGTCGTGACAAGGGGTGTGTTGATGATGGGTGCTTAACAAATGAGTGTGGGTGTTGTTTATTCTTGCTTATAATTGCTTATTTGACATGGGTCTAGTAATTTCACCGAGTTTTAATCCTAAAATTGGTGGTTGCAAACATTAATTTTTATTACTTGACTATGTGATTGCTTGAGAAAGGATTTCATGGTTTCGGATGTGAAATTACTAGTGGGAACTTGGGACTCCATGAAGATTCGAGGCTAGAAATAACTCTTATCGACGGAATCACCCATTTAAGGGTCTAAGCTAGAGATAGTGTGACCTCCCCAAGCTTAGATTGGTTGTTTGTTGATCAAACTGATGATGCTCTAACCGAGATCGTCGGATATAAGGTTGTTGATCGAGAGATAAACAATTCTTACCCATGACCAATGCTACTTATGTCAATATGCGAGAATAAGTATGAATTGATAATCACACTATCCCATGATTAAAGCCCCATCGGATACTTTTGCGAGAATAATCAGATTTCACCAATGCTTCACCTAAATTGATTATTGATTATTAATCCTCATCATGGAGAATTTTCTCATTTTTTAACTAAATTAGTACTATGCCGTGACTTTGTAGAAATCTGATTAGGGTTCTCAAGAATATTGGTAGCTGTGGTATATAATGAATTGAATTTATTTGCTGCCTTCCCATGTTATTAGACTATAAACAAGAAAGGACGAGTCTCATGAATATGATATCAGTTAGTTATATGCTATGTTAAATTTCTTCTTTTTATATAAGCCCTTTTTCGTTTAGACAACGTTGTCTGTTGGGAAAAATCATCATTTGATATTATTGTGTGTGCAGGGCGTGGACTAGGTATAGCAAGTTTTTTGGTTTCATTGGGGTGAGATGGAGCTACTAGCTCTCTGAGATTATTGTACCATTTGGGATTTTGTGCTGCATGGGAAGCTTGTTGGACCTCATTGATTTTGATCAAGGAGGGATGGCAAGGAAGTTTCTTTCACTTAAGAGACATGGCGGTAAGTTCTTTCGTTCTCTAGTTGCATCATGAGCATGCTATTGTGGAAGCTAGTAATGTTGGCAAGATGTTATCTGTTAAACAACTAATTGCTCGAATTAACATCCTTTTAGCAATGTCCGATGAATTGCCTATGATTTGTCATAAGGAATGCATCCCTTGAAGGTTCAGGGTGACGCCTGAATTAATTTAATTCATTAAGCTCAAAATCTTTCTTAGCTTAGTCAATAGAGTTAACTTTCAAGTTCTGAAGCACAATGGTTTCTGCTTTTACTCTAGCAACTATTACAATACGAAGAACTTGTGGCATTACCCGTATATATAAGCACAAAGTCACAATTTAATTGGGACAGGGGATATATCTTTTTTCTCCCCAAAACCAACAGAAAATATGATGATGCATTCATCTATTGTGCAGGCGTGGATACTCCTAGAAATAGCTTGGAGCTTCAGTTGAAGCTTCTCAATGGTTCTATGCTGAAGGGGACAAAGCACAGGCAAAAGTTTTATTATGTCATATTCAAATTCTCTTAACTGATGTTGGAATACTCTTAGCACATCGAGCACTGAAAGAAAAGATTAATTAGGACATATTTGCATTTGATAAAACAGCTATAACCTGGAGTGTAGGATTTCTCCAGCCTCATGTAATCCTTGTAACTATGGTCTTATAGATTGTGGCTAATTTTGCAAGTTCAGGCTGACAAAGAAGCTACTCGAAATTTGCTTCTATGTGTGAGATCTAGGAGTTCACGGTCTAGGATTTCTTAATCTTTCAGTTCTTCTATGTTAACATTATGTATTAACTTTGTAGCAGTGCTCTCTTCTACTTCTTCTGACATAAGTTCCATATGATTATTGCTCTTGGGAAGGAAGAAATATGCAGTATGATAATGTCATATTCTTTCTTCTCGACTTAGAAAACACTGTCGTTATTAAACACTGCCATTCTCAACTTGATACATAGCTGAAAGACTCGAATGCAAAGCCAACTCATAGGTGACCTCCTGAATGCGCCGAAGAATCTCCAAAGGACCAATAAACCTTAGGCTAAGCTTGCCCTTCTTCCTGAACCTCATCACATCCTTCATGGGTGATACCTTTAACAAAACCCTCTCACCAATCATGAACTCTAAGTCACTGACCCTCCAGTCAGCATAACTCGTCTGTCTATTCTGCGCTGTCAAGATCCGGTCCTGAATCAACTTCACCCTATCCATCAAATGTCGCAACAAATCTATACCTCAAGGCCTAACCTCAAAGGAATTAAACCAAATAACCAAAGATCTACACTTCCTTCCATACAAAGCCTCAAATGGCATCATCTGAATGCATGAATGGTAACTGTTATTATAGGAAACTCCACCAAAGGCAAAAACTGGTCCGAATGACCACCAAAATCAATCACACAAGATCAAAGCATATCCTTCAAAACTTGAATAGTCCACTCTAACTGGCCATCAGTTTGTGCATGAAAAGCCATACTCATCTCCCATTGAGTACCCAACTCACGCTGCATAGAACACCAAAAGTGCAAAGTGAACTGAGTACCTCTATCTGAAATAATGAAAATGGACACACTATGCAACCGAACTATCTCTCTAATGTAAATCTTCACTAACTTCTCTACACTGTAGGTCACCTTCACTGGAACAAAATAAGCTGATTTAGTCAATCTATCCACAATCACTCAAATAGAGTCAAACTTCCCCAAAGTATGAGGCAACCCAACTACGAAGACCATAGTGATATGCTCCCACTCCCACTCAGGTATAGGCATTCTCTAAGTCATATCACCCAGTCTCTGGTGCTCATACTTCACTCGCTGGCAATTCAAACACTTAGCCACAAATTCCACGATGTCTCTCTTTATCCTACACCATCAATGATGCTTCTTCTGGTTATGATACATCTTGGTTTCCTCCACATAAATAGAATATCTCAAACTGTGAGCCTCCTACATGATCAAGAAGTGGAAGTTGTTAATTAATTTAGATTTAGTTATGGGGCAGTCTAATGGTATATATATTGATGGGTATTTATACAGTAATTTATGTTGAAAGATTCAAATGTTTCGATGGAATATTGGTGTGTTGTTACCTTCTTACCTAAACCAATTTATGATTTGGAAGTTATATATACCAAATTCTTTTGATCACATATATACTCGCCATCAACTTCAGTTACCTACTCGATCTTAACGGGCAAAGCGAGCCCCTATTCTAAATTAAGGAAGTCATAATCAGTTAAATCTCTAAGTAGGAATGATATGAAGCTACAACCAATCGATTAACAATCGGTTGCTCTACCACTGATATATCGAGGAACAACATGAGATTCGGTCTTATATATAGAGGTCAATTCCATTTCCAACTCATGATGACCAATTTGAGCTTGAAGCTTTCTTCATAACTCCCGAAACTTATTTGTAGTGGTTCTACAATCAGACCTATAATAAAAGTCATCCTCTATGACAATATTTTCTATAGCGGTCAAGTTCTTTTTCTCAAAACAATTTCATTATGTTATATTATATGTTCTCTACAATATTTCGCTATAACATTCAAAAATATTCAAAACAAATAAGATCGCTATAAAGAGATATTACTGTATTTACTTTTGGAGTAACACTTTTAGAACTATTTTCATAATGTTTGGATTAGATCATATGGTAGACTTCTCTATTTTTGTTCTTCCCTTCATTTTTCAATACAAAATTGTCAAACTTCTCGTCTATTTAATGATGAATTAGTTTGACGTAATAACTTGACTTAACTATAGCATGAAGAGAACCTGAAAACATAAATATAGAAAGATTTTATCCCTTCATTTTTACTTGTCCACTATTTTAAAAATAGATTTTCATTTTTACTTATCATTTTTAACATATCAAAAAAAGGTATTTCTTTTCATGTTTTACCCTTAACATTAACTACTTAATTCCTAAATCTATATTTCAAGACTTAATATTAAACATCAATTTAATATGGACTTTATGTAAAATAATCGTATCAATCATTAGTATTTCTTAAGGGGCGTGTAGTGGTCTCATTATTGCCTATTCTAGCAAAATCACCCATCAGAGCAACCGTTAACCATTGATCGTTAAGGCTTGTTCTTAAAATTCATATACCTACAGCTGTGGCAATAGAGGCGTAATTTGGTAATATGTCAATTTGACTATTATATTAATAGATAAAATAATTTCTTCCACTTCTGAATTCCAAACAATTCGATTAGAGGTCAATACACTAAGATTTAAGGGACATTCCTTTAAATTTCTCTCTATTTCTAAGTTTAATAGCCTTTGCGATAACTTCATTAACATTACCTACCAAAAAAAAATAAGTAAAAATGAATGAAAGAAATACTTTTTTAGTACGACTAAAGAAAAAAAAAGTATCACATGAACTAAAAGAAAATATATTTGATCGTAAAATGACTATTGGTGCACTCCTTATAATAATGAAGGGATTTAATTAAATTCCTTCATTAAATTGTAAGTCACAAATTTAATTAAATTTCAAAGTAATAATATTATTTCATACTTCTTTCGAATCGATTTTGTTAGAATTTCTGATTTCGCCACTCATATGCTTACTTCAGTATGTTGAAAATGATTTAGCAAAAAAAATCCAAGATTGACCATACGAAGATATTGACAAAATGTTTATTTGTAAGCATCATCATCTCATATTCCACGTGTAAAGCCTTCAAATGCACCACGTAGCTTAACCCTAAGCTTACTTGTTTTCCCATAATCAGTTCGTCATCCATTGGAGAAAGTTTCTAAATTTATGATTTCTCCGTTTTAATTTATATATCATTATTAAAAAATTATTAATTTTTTTTACCATTTTGTCGAAATTTAGCTCATCGTTAAGGGATATCAGATGGATGATCCAACGAAAATGTTATTGACGAGCTAGATTCAAGATGTTCGTAAAAAAAATTTGATGGAAGTCAGTTGATTTTTTTGGTAGTTCTCTTAATCCATCGGGAATCTCTTAACAACAAGTTGAATCAATTAAGGGTTTAAGGTATAGAATTCAGCAGTTGGGGCTGAACCTTTATATAAAATGATGTAATCATCGATACAGATCAACAAAGAGAGCATAACAAGAAAATTACAACTGTTTAAATACAAATCAATCATTTTCTCATAGGACGTCCATCGAAAATTAGTTGTTCTTTTTGATAGTATGTCTTACTTTTCTTTTTAGTTTTAGTCTCTTCGTATGTATATTTTTTTTTTATAACTTTTTATATTTAGATACTCGTTATTTCTTATATCACACATGGTATATTGAAGGCAATAACGTTCAAGGGCATTTTGATATATTATGCACGACTTTAATTAAAGACCGCTAAACTCAAAAATATTTGTTACTTTCTTAAATTTCGTACCCAAATATCAAAGTAAGACACATAAAATAAAACGTCCAGAATAGAGTTTATAGTCAAGATCATCACCAAGAATACATAAGATTTTATGTCTTGTAGTGGGAATTTTTGGGTATAAATAGAGGCTAAGTTGAAAGCTAGTTTCTTTGTACTCTCAAAAATCTTTCTTTGTTGGATTGTGAAAGAAGATATGAAGCTCAATAATAGCCTAATTATTCTCCTAGCACTTTTTAGTGCTGCCCTTTTTCTTGCTTCTGCTCTATCAGGTAACGTGTACAATATACTTATATACTTAATTTTCTTGAACATATGGATTTATTATCTTTCATAATCACTCTTTTTGTTCACTTTTATTTGTTCACTTTGAACTTTGCACGCCTCTTAAGAAATAATAATTGATATAAATGTATGTAAAAATAATTATCTTTTTTTGATATGTTAAAAGCGACAAGTAAAGGCGAATCTATTTATGAAATAATGGACAAGTAAAAGTGAACGAAGAGAGTAATACAGTTCATGCAATGACAAGAAGTAGAAAATACTTGGTAGATTTCACTTGATACAATACTCTTTTCATTTTATTCTGTCTTAAAAGGAATATTGTTATTTTTCTACATTTGAAGGCTTTTAACGTTAAATTTTTCATTTTACTCCTAATAATATGTTGTTATAATCATAAAAATGTGTCATGATACATTTAATCCACAACTAAGGATATCCTTTTTATAAGTTATGTTGAAAAATTCATTTAGATTCCAATAAGCTATCTTTTAATTTGTAGAATTCAGAAATAATTAATCAAATCAAAAGTCTGAATCCGCCTCGACATAAATTTTAACGTGTGTCAAGAGGTTTAATAATTTTCTTGAACTTCATATTCAGTAAATACTGCTATACGAAATGTAAACGAGTTGTATGTATATATGTAGCAGCAAATGAAGGCCAACTAAATGCTGCAACACAAGGCCATGGCGGTGGAGGCCACGGAGGCGGCCATCATGGTGGTGGAGGCCACGGGGGCGGAGGTCATGGTGGTGGAGGCCATGGAGGCAGTGGGCACGGCCGTGGAGGCCACGGAGGCGGTGGCCTACATGCAAAATGAAGGGCAACTAAATGCTGAAACACAAGGCCATGGCGGTGGAGGCCACGGAGGCGGCCATCATGGTGGTGGAGGCCACGGGGGCGGAGGTCATGGTGGTGGAGGCCATGGAGGCAGTGGGCACGGCCGTGGAGGCCACGGAGGCGGTGGCCTACATGCAAAATGAAGGGCAACTAAATGCTGAAACACAAGGCCATGACGGTGGAGGCCACGGAGGCGGACATCATGGTGGTGGACGCCACGGAGGCGGTGGTCATGGTGGTGGAGGCCACAGAAAATGAAGTCAACTCCCTTAAATGAAGAATATCATAAGTTAAAAGAACTTTAAATTAAACTACTCGCATCCACTTTTTATAATTTAGTCCATAATAAAAACTACTTATGTTTTAAATTTGAAGTTCTAACTTATGCCTTAGGCCTAATGAAGTTGCATGTCATGTCATGTGTACTGGAAATGCTATAGTAAATATCAAATAAATATCAGTATTTTATTTTTTCAGACTCTAAAGTTCGTCGATAATTATTAGTGTATTTTCACATGTTATAGGAAGAAAAAGATATACATGAAATTAAACAAGATCGATCAGGGAGGTTATATAGCTTAAAAGTATTTAAGTTGAATATATTAATTATGCCAAAAATCTTTATACCATAAAATATTGATTTACTGATTTTTTTTTATCATAATTAAACGATTTGATAATGTAAAAATTTCTTATAACTTATAAAGGATAAGCTCAAGTAATAATTTTAAAAAGTTAATTTGTGGAAGCAAGCTTATTAAGTCAAATTCTTACGTCAATTAATTCATCATTAAATGAACGAAAATTTTGACAAATGAAGGAAAGAACAAAAATAGCAAAGTCTACAATATGATCTGATCACCAAACTTTATGGAAATAGTTCTTAAAGTATACATAACTCCAAAAGTAGATAGTGTTAAATCTTTTTATAATGATATTGTTTAGTTTGAATATTTTTTGATCGATATATTATGAGATATTGTAAACAATGAGAATCTATTCATCATTAATTCAAATTACACTAATCTAATCTAATAAAATTCTCCCTTACACTAAGCTAAAAGCTATACTCTCAAAGGAGTTCTTCAATTCTCAATTAATCAAAATCTAAGAATAAAAATAATTAAGACATGTATTTATAGTGTTAAGTTCAGAAAACACTTAATCGTTATAGGAAAATATTGTTATAGAAAATGGCTTTTATAGAGAGCTATGACTGTACAATCACTACGAAGAAGTTCTGGGAATTACGAAGGAAGTTTCGAGCTCTATTGGTTATGGGTTCGGAATGAAAATTGAACTCTATGAGATCAAATTTCTTGTTATTCCTCAATAGCTCAATAATAAAGCGGTCGGTTGTATGTTAACCGATTGATCATAATATAAGCTCGAATTGGAGAATTGATTTCTTAATCTCCTGTTATTCCTCCTATGCCTTTTATTCAAAAAATCCCTACCATTCCCACTATTTCTACTCTCTCGCCCAGTGGCGGATCCAAAAATTTACACAAGTGAGTTTAATAAAAAAATAACTATAACTAATAATATTAAGTAGTATTCGACACGATAAGCAGGACTTAGTGACTTTTTTTTAATTACGATCATAGATAAAGTCATTTAAAGTCAACATGTTATAATTGTAAAAAGTTGAAAACATTTTTTTAAAAAAGAAAACAAATTATCTACTTGTATTTTTAACAATTAAATTATTTAGGTTTCTTAAAAAAATATTTCAACAAAAAAAATCAATTTAACCAATTTAAACTTTTATTAGCTCTATGAAATTTAACAAAATCTAGATTTTTTTCTTGTTTGAAAGTACTCCTAAATAACATTATTTGCAAATATATATAAGACAATAAAAAAGAGACACAACTAAACTA
This sequence comes from Jaltomata sinuosa, assembly GCA_003996215.1. Classification (NCBI taxonomy): domain Eukaryota; kingdom Viridiplantae; phylum Streptophyta; class Magnoliopsida; order Solanales; family Solanaceae; genus Jaltomata; species Jaltomata sinuosa. Next base: position 559,474 of record QJPP01000412.1, read on the forward strand.
AATTAATACATATAACTAAAAAGAAAGTAGAGTTATATACTAATTTAGAAATTTTAATATAAAACAAAAAATAATTTTTAACATAATATAAATCAAAAACTTATAGAACAATTGCCAAGGGAATTTGTAAGTTCAAATTATAAGGAATTTATAAATACACTCGCATGTTTTAGTAGTTTATGAAAGAGAATTCACAATTCACTTTTGAGAGGTGGATGTGAAAGTAGTAATAAATTGTTTAAGATTAAAAAGAAAAGATGTAACATTAGTGTATTTTAGCATCTATATATTAGAAACTTTGTCCAATCATTGCACATCTTGCAACTTACATAAAATAAAGTAAAAAAGCAGTGAAAGACATTCGAACTCATGACCAGGAGAAAGAAAAAATGAACCCACATGACTACCTGAGCAAAGTAGGAAGTTATGTCAAGTGAAATCAAAATGTTTGTTATTAATATTTTTTTGTCTAAAAAGCTGGTTTATTCTATCTATACAGTGTATTTTTTCGACGAAGTGGGCTTAATTGAACCCGCTTGAACATATGTGGGTCCGCCCCTGCTCTCGCCACCTCCATCGAACTAAATTATAATCTTGAATTGTTACATCTAATAACGGAGGTAGAATTTTCATCAAAAATCATCGTTTATTACATATTAGAAAAAAAATTCAACCTTAGTATGAGTTTTTCCGACAAAAGGGTTCACTGCCTAGGTTTACATCACTATTTACAAATACATGTTTATTGTAACTTTTTTATGGGGTATATGACCATGTTTGTTCTTAGCTAGAGAGTTTTGTGGATTTATTTGAATTTTTGTGTGGAGTTTGAATATATTTAATTTCTTAATTAATTTGTACTTGTGTAATGTAAATTATACTACTTTTCTTTTTTATGTTTGAAGATTGAAGTTATTTGTTTATATTTACTGAAATTAAATCTTGAAAAGTATAGTCAGGCAGAATTATCAATGAACGACGTACACTAAATCTTCCTTTATTTTAATAACTGAAAAATAAAAAAATTAAAGAACAACAAAATAGAAAGCTAATATAAAACTTGAAGTCCTAGTAATAAATCTCAAAAATCCTAATATCTAAATAGGGTGAAAATCGTTTACACCCTCAACTTTGCTTTAAAAATCAAACTCCCCTCTCAACTTTGAAAAATAATCATTCTTCCTCCTTTATCATATGCATTGTCTATTTTATCTTTGACATTCATTCCTCCATTTATGTAAAAAAAAAAAAATTATATCTATATAATATTTTATTTTTTAATCTAAGAATTCATAATTTTTTATTTTAGTTCATTAATATTATAAGTAGAATAATTCTTTTATAAATTTATTACAAAATCAAATATTATTTTTTTATAATTATTTATCTAATATCACATGCATTAAATATATATGTATATATATGAATTTGAACTTGAAACCTCAAGAAGAATTTTGAATCTCCTAAATCACCGAGCCAACCTCTAGTCCTATGTTAAATGGATTCAAAATCTATATATACACACTAAAATTAAAAAAAAATTATATACAATATAATTTTTTATCAAGGGGGTTCGGGTAAGCACCCTCGCCCCCTCTTAGATACGCCCCTGCATATTTTCTTTAACTTTCACTTATCTCTTAGTCTCTATTGTCTATATAGATTAACGAATTTTGATTGTCATTAATGAAATATTTTTTAATATAATTTAAATTTTATTTATAATATAAATAAATATTTTTAAAGATTTTTTAAAAACAATATACTTTTATTTTTATTAATTTTTTTTATTACATGCATCAAAATATATTTATAAAGTTTACATTATAGTTTTCATTATTATTAATAAAATTATTTCTTTATTTTATTAAAATGACATTAGCTTTTATACTCAATAAAAAAAATTCCTTTTCTTTTTTCAGTGAAAATAATATTTTTTATAGACATTTTATTACGTAGATTAAAAAATAAAAATATCATAATTTTAAAGAAGTAAAAAAGAAGAAGATAATGATTGATAATGTAACGGTAGAATAGATATATAGAAAAATAAATTTGAAAAAAGGGGGGAGAATGATTATTTTTCAAAGTTGTGGAGGGAGTTTGATTTTTAAAGCAAAGTTGAGGGGTGTAAATGATTTTCACCCCATCTAAATATAACTTTGAACTTAATTAGTTGAATCTAAACATTTATTAATAACTAGAACTAGAAAATAATAAATAAATAGGCTATATCATTCTTTTAGGAATCCCCTTTTTCTCCAATCTGTCTTCGAGATTGTCCTCCTTATCCTTTAACTTCCAAAGATCACCCATTGCCTCGTATCTGTCTTTCACACTTTGATCTTGTTGCACATTGGAGTTTCTAAGGTCGTTTGTTTGCTTATCTATCTGTTCCCTCGTATCGACCAGCTTCTTCCAATTCTCGTCAATGATTTTGTGTTTTGAGGACGACATTCTTGCGTTTAGTATCAAACTAAGCTCAAACAACTGTTGAATGGAGAAATAACAAAGTTAATAAAAAATTAAACTAAAATATCGAACATATTAAAAGTAACTTCTTCGTTCTCGAGAATAAGTAGTTTTTTTATACCAAATATATTAAATGTAAGAGAACAATAAGCACAAAAAAGAAGAAGAAGAGAGTTATAAATTGTAAATTAATGTAGAACAAATTGATATCAACTCAAAGCTAAAAGAAACTTACGTTAATTAATGTTGTAGAAGCCTAACTCAACTTTGCAATATGCATATTCTCCATTGTTTATATAGACATTAATTTCCTAGTTCTTTCCTTATTTTTTTTTCTTCTCAATTTTACTGCTGCCAATTAATGTAAACATTATACTAAAAATAAGAATTACCATATTTTGAGGGAAAAAGTTACCAAGATGAATGAAAGAAAAACACCATCGGAAAATATTGAGAGTAAAAAAGGAAAATTTGAATTCAATAGTACAAAAAGAGAAATAAATACAATACTAACTAACGTATATCAATAAATAATATAATAGTACAAAGTCATTAAAATAATAAAAATAAATTAAGGATTCCTTGCTCTCTCTTAACACTAGATATTGGAGCTCGTGCCAGCACGGGCCCAATATATGTTATTTTAATGTCTCAATTTATGCGACACAGATAGATTTGGAGAGTCAATTAAATTTTTATATAATTTTTAAATATTTTAAATTATTAATTATTAATTTATTACATAATTTTCAGATATTATATATTAGTTTTATGTTTCAATTTATGTGGCAATGATAGAATTGAAATAGTCAATCAACTTTGTTATATAATTTTTTATATTTTAAGTTGTTAATTATTATGTCTTTTTGTGGTTTAAATTTCGTGATATATATTGTGATTTATGATACTTTTTACGTAATTTTTAAATATATTATTTCATCATATTAATATGAGAAAAATTGCAAACTTATAGCATTTTTCGTATAATTTTTTATCATCTAAATTTTAAATTTAAAATATTAAATTAATCTACTTGAATTTAGCTTTGAAGTTTAATCAAATTGATTTCATAAAATGAAATGTGACAAGTAAAATGAATGGAGAGAGTAATACATAAGTACCAATAATGGATTAAAAAATTCCAACAATAATAATTAATTAATGAATAAAAAAGAAACTAAGCAACCACCAGATTGAAGCCAAATTACGGGCAAGCCCAAATCCAAAAACAAAAGCAACTGAAATATCAATTGCATCAACCCTTCTAGAGTGTTGTGTAATAACGTGATTTGTTGAAGTTGATCCAGTTTTAAATTTCTCTATGCAAAGCAAAACCATCCAAATTCAGATGTGAAAACATTGGGATATATCTGTATCTGAACCACCGCCTAAACAAAGTAATGACGTATACTAAATCTTTATAGTTATCGCGGTTTTGTGCTAAGAGATCATGCGTGTGTCTTGATATTCATGAGTACTCTAGAAATCTGTCACAATTTCATAAGAGCGGCACCACTCCACACTCATATAGGTCCAATCATCAAGTGTATTTTGTAGAGCAATACACCACCTATAAAGGATATGACTTGGATTAAGAGTATAACTCAATCCTCACTTTGCCTTGCAGCACTGCACTATATTCACACATCATAGGAGGGACAAAAAGTTTAATAGTGCACTTTTGATCAACTAATGACTTGTTATTACTCATATGAACCTAATTCATGGGATCTCCGATCACATAGGTTGGGTTACCATCATTGTTAATCTTCTCAAATTGACTAAATAATTCACTTCCCTCAATGTTTCTTTTTAGTGAATTGATCGTATTCACATCTGACTACACATAATTTATTTACATAAATAATTTCTTCTCACAACCGTTGTTTTATCTCATTATGTTTCAAACACATGCATTTAATTTTTACTATAGAATTTTTTTTCCACAACAATTATGTTGCATGACAACCACAAGATATATATAGACACATGGATTTTATTTCAACCCCAATACTCACTAAGAGATCTCTTAGCCCTCCAGCCTCATTACCAATCAACTTTAAATCGATAAGTTTAAATTTCATGTTATAACACCCCACGTAGGGTAAACATAATAATTTGTGAATGTTATCTCGTTTGAATCAAAGATTCAAATTTGCATCACTAGTACAACGAGAAGTACACTATATTCAACACTAATACTATCAACAATAAAAGTGTAAAAATCAACCTCAATTTTTTTTTTAATTTATTCTCAAAATAATTTTAAACAAGGCCACATAAAATATTTCACTTCTCAAAAACTCAAAAAAATTCTTTTCAACTATAAAGTTGTGTTCAATCACATCACTATATTTAATCTCAATATTATCACCAATAAAATTTAAAGCTCATCAAAAGATTTTTCTTTTCCTTGAAATCACCATTTTCCAAAAAAAAATTAAACAACAAAGCAAGATAAATATTATCACTCTTAAAGAAAACAATATTCTTCAACAAACTCAAATATTTAGCACTATCATTAAGACAAGCTATAAAAAGTTTTGAACTCAATATTTCTTAGAATCATGTAATTAAACATTAGCTAGATACTCCATACTTTCAAGTATTTTAGCATAGGGGATAACTTTTTCACAATTCATAAAGTTTTCCAATTTTATATTCACATACAATTTATACACTAATATATCAAAAACTACCAATGCAAAATAATGATGTAAAAGACTATTCAAACCGTCAACTTCATTTCTCACAAATGGCCAAAGCTTATAACGTAAAAATTATTAGAATATACAAACAACTATTATAAAACTAATTAATGTCCAGAAGCAATTTCACAGAAAGCTACCATTAGGAAAATATTAAAGTAATTATATTTTAAAGGATATTAAATACAAATAAAATAATGGCTATAAACTCATCACCCACAAAATATTGTATTTGTTGATACATTATCAAACTCAAATAAATTTTCTCCCAATTGTTCCTAATTAATCTCATAAACATCAAATTAGTTCAACATTAGAAATATATACCACCTCAATTAATAATGTTAATGCTTTTTATATGTGAGTCTAATAAGAAGAATTTTCGCCGACTTAGGCCTTGTCTCCTTGTCCGAATAGAATTTTATTTTCTATGCATTACTGTTTGTCTATTAATTTAGAACTCCAATATATAAAAATATATTCGTTGTTGTATAAACTAAAATAAGAAAGCTTTTGCATATTTTATATCTGATTTTTCTGCTTAAGTCCCTGTCAAGATTTAACATTGTCCAAATGTCAGAGGTTCCTTTGAGAAATGAAACTACTTTGGAGTTGGAGTTGAGGTGTAATTGTTTTAACATCTTAATGGAGTCTGTAGCAACATAGAGACATTTAGCGACGGATTATCAAAAATAAATTGTTAGCTATGAGCTACAATGAAGTTCATAAACAATTTCATTTATTTTTTTGACATTTTTCTCGTTTTTTATTTCATTTTTTGGTTCATTTCTTCTACTAAACCTATGAATTAATAAAATAATAAAAGCCCATCCAATAAATATAGCACTCAAGCCCACCTTAAATGGAGAAAACGGGGGTAATTAAAAGAGGATAAAACTCTTTGATACCTCACGCTAATGAAACTCTTTGTTGCACTAAAGATCAACTTTATAGTATTCATGGATTTTCCCTATTAGAATTGTCAAAGGGGGAAATTGTGTGAGAATATTTTTGTATTGTTTGATCTTATTTCTTCCGGTATTCATAGGATACAATTTTTTTTATGATGCAGTAATATCTAAATGAAAATCTTTAAAAAACAGGAGATTGGAGAATTGAGGTACGTTGTTTTAAATATTTGGTGAATTATTCCTCACTTTTTAAAATAAAATTTACACAAATTCTTGATTTCTTTTCTGTAAATTCTTTTGTTGCGTTGTATTGGTATCTTGTGGCAGGAGTTGTGCATGAAAAAGGTCTTATAGTTCAAGACTGTAGGTAGGCACTGAACCCTTTTCCCTATTATCTCTATATTAACAAGAGAGAAGTGGTGAAAACATTCCTAAACTAAATGCGAATTATTATTTTAGTCCTCAAATTATTCCTAGTAATTAAAACACTTCAAACTTGACTAAACGAACTTAAAAGCACTCCTGAACTATACTAGAATTATAGCTTTAGTCCCTAAACTACTCCTAGCAATTAAAACACCCCCAAACTTAACTAAACGAACTTAAAAACACCTCTCGATCTGCCACATTGCATAGCAAGTGGTCTCAACCTCATTTAGGCGCGCGAAGAACTTATAAAAAGAATCACGTAGGCAGCCAACAATAAAAAATCTCATATTTAATATTTTTCATTAATTTTAAACCCACCTCCAACGGCTAAAACCCCATCTTCTTAGCTATTTATAGTTTTCTTCATTAAAACATTTTAAACCCCAAGCTTTTACTCAATAGTCATCTTCTATGAATTAACCACAATGAAGAAAATAACTGAAAATACAATGAAAAAGAGCAGAAAACATGAATAATTCTAGTAGCAAATGTCGGAGATGGAACCCTAATCCATATCCACGAACTGTAAAATCTAACGCAACTCTAAATCAGATTTATGAATTAACCACGCTGAAGTGTAAACATGTTCATTAGATCTGGCAAATCAGGGATTTTTTAAGTTCGTTTAGTCAAGTTTAGGGGTATTTTAATTGCCAGGAGTAATTTGGGGACTAGAATAATAATTCGTGTATAGTTCGGAAGTATTTTTAAGTTTGTTTAATCAGGTTTGAAGGTGTTTTAATTGCTAGGAGTAGTTTGAGGACTAAAGTAATAATTCTCGTATAGTTTAGTGGTGTTTTCACCACTTCTCTCTATTAACAATTGATTACAATGTGAAATGTATTTCTGACTTCAAATTTTGAGATTATGAATTTTACTTCTTAAATTTAAAGAGATCAAGTATTCACCTAAGAATTTGCTGAACGTTTTTCTTTTATTAAACAATATATATTTGGTTATTTAAAGTGTTAGAAAGATGACAAATTATATTTCATATTCACTTTATTAATTTAAAAATGACTTTTACAAATATAACAAATCACTTGAAATTAGTAAAATCATAGCGGTGAATAGATCCTTAATTTACTTTATGTATATTAATTTGCAATTTCATCTAAATCAAAGTTAGACAAAAAAAAAATGCAATACTTACTTTTTGTATTAAGATTCTAAAGCTTTAAAAGTCCGTATTTTATTAATAATTCTTTCTAATTTTACATGTTTTTGTCTTCAGAAATGATATCAATTTTAGCTCGAACCTTACTAAAGAAATGAGTTATGCTTTTATCGACAAGATGCATGAACAAATACATCTTCAGAAAGAGCGAAGCAATAATAAAGTCTTACAATTCGTTTTGTTACTGTTCCTCGAGACACAAACTAATCAATACTTTTTGTCTCGTTTTGTTTTTTTTAATTATGTATAAATGTAGAAATTTTAATTAATCATGACTAAAAATAACTAACATTATTTTAGAATTCTTCCAATATATTTTAAATTTTTGTCACACATAGAAAAAAAGAAAACTTAATAATATCAATTCTCCTTCACATATATATCTATGGGATAATTTTAAATATGTACAATAAAGTAATTAGTTTATAAAAAATATAGTCAAATTTTCTTTACAAAAAAATAGCCCAAAAATGAACTAGCCACAAAAAAAAATTACCAAAAAAATAGCCACATATATATGTAATGTATCGATAGTATATAAAAGTTATGTAATGTATCAAAATTATATAAATAATGTATAAACGTGTATCGATATTATATAAAAGTTGTGTAATGTATCAAAATTGTATAAATGATGTATAAACGTGTATTAATATTGTATATATAGTGCATAAATGTGTATCGATATTCTATAAATGGTATGAAAATGTGTATCGATATTGTATAAATAGTGTGTACAAGTGTATCGATCTTTTTTTTTTCCAGTCATTAAGTCTTTAAATGGAAGCATAATAAAAAAAAAACTTTCAACCATTAATACAACCTCTCCAAATAAGTTCTTTTAATCCCGACCAACTCAAAATCTCCTCTAAACAGTCCCAAATTTTAGATATGAGCTTCCCTCAGTGTTTCGAGTCTTTTGGTATTTAATCCACTCAAAATAATTTACATTTACGATACGTTAATTTTTTTTTAAAGAGAAAAAGCAAAAACGAAGAAGAAGCAGACGAAGAAAAAGCAGACGAAGAAGAAGCAGAAGAAGAAGAAATAAGAAGAAGAAGAAGAAGAAGAAGAAGAAGAAGAAGAAGAAGAAAATAGTAGTAGAAGGAAGAAGCAGAAAAAGAAGAAAGAAAAAGGAAGCAGGAAGAAGAAGAAAATAGTAGTAGAAGGAAGAAGCAGAAAAAGAAGAAAGAAGAAGGAAGCAGGAAGAAGAAGAAAAAAAAAAAAAAAGAAGAAGATCAGGACGAAGAAGAAGAAAAAAAAAAGTAGGAAGAAGAAGAAGTAAGGGTGACAAATTTTTGGTAAATAATTTGACCAACTGGCCATTTTGCATAATTTTCCCTATATCTATACTAGATACTAATGGCCCGTGCAATATATATTATTCTTCTGTCCTAATTTATGTGACACATATGAAAGTTAGAGTCAGTTAAAATTTTATATGTTTTTAAATATTTTAACTTGTTAATTATTGTGATTTATACTCTTTTAATTTTGTTTCACAGTAACTGATATTTTGTAGAACGAAGAAGTCGTTAGTGATGTCCTGTCAATTTTAAAGAGAGTTTTACATAACCAAGAAACTACTAAAGAGTTACATCTTTTATAAGATATTTATTAATAATAAGTTAGTAAAAACATTCATTATTTTCCAGGAATGAGTATTTTATTATTTTTTTTACGTAATTTTCACATAATCTATGTTACTCACTCTATCCCAATGAGATTTCAAGAGTCAATCAAAATTTTTAATATCTTTTTTTGATGTTTTAAGTTGTTATTGATTATAATTTATAGTATTTTTTACGTAATATTAAAAAATATAACATACTAAAAAGGAAAGTAAGACAAATAAATTAAAACAGAATTTAAAAAAAAAATTAATAATATTCACATTTACATATTATGATTTTAATTTATCTATTTTTTTAATTCTCAAGTAGCTTCACTAAGGAGTGTAATAATTATTTTAATTCAGATTAACCTTTGATAATTTGAGGTTAACAAGTAAATGGACACTTGAAATGGCTAATAGTGGGCCCAAAATATAAGAAAAAACACAAAATGCAAAGCCAAGAAAATAGCAAAACAAAAAAGGGTTGTAAAGAGACACTCCTTGCTTTATCCAAAAATTTAAACCAGCCCACGCTTAGGCTAGAACTTAGAACCTCATACATGAAAAGTCAAGCTTCGACAATTGAGGCAGAAGCAAGCAAGACAACTTTCACCTGCTTGCTTTTCTATATACATAAAAAATATTTTAGGAGTGTATATATATATTAATTCTCTATATTTTAGGACTGCGATTTCCCAATTCATGATTTAACCCGAACGGCCTATGTAGCAACGAGAGCAATTTTCAGTTGATAAAAAGGTGTCGTCTTTTTCAATTTTGAGATGAAACGAAAGGAGTGGAAGAAGAAATACAACTCAAATGGAGAATTGTTTATTCCTTGTACCCAAAAGGCGAAGAAGAAATCTATTTGAGGAAATAGTTATCGATATCCTCAGCAGGTTACCTGTGCGGTCTCTACAACGATTCAAAAGTGTTTCACTAGTTTGGAACGCAGTAATATCTGATCGTTACTTTATCATGAAGCATCTCAATCGTGCCAAGAATGACATAAATTCCCAAAAATTTCTTGCTGCCAAACACCCCGGTATAATTGATCCTTAAACAAAGTCTTGATCGGCCTTCAAACTGCAAACCAATTTACGCATTACGTTGCTGTTGTGATGGATTGGTTCTTGTCTCAACTTCTGATAGACGTACTAATCTCACGTACCTTTTGCTCTGGAACCCCTCCACAAGAGAATCAGTAGTACTTCCTCTCAAGAATATACAATGTGCGATTGGGTATATGGATTGGGATATGACGCAACTAGTGATGACTATAAGATCCTTGTGGCAAACCTGGACTGGATTATAATGGGGAAATATCTGTTCAAATTCTCCCTCTAAAAAGTGGTTCCTGGAGAAAAAATAGTAAATATACTACCGGCATGCACAGTGTGTTGGGTCATTTGAATTGTGGTATGTATTCTTTGGCATTTATACATGGAGCATTTCATTGGCTTGCTAAGTCAGCATGTTATACTATCGTTTCATTTAATATTTCAAATGAGGAGTATGGAGAAATACCGTTGCTAGAGCGGATGTACGATAATTGCACGTTTAGGTTCGACATGGGTGTTTTAGTGTTGAGAGGAATGCTTTGCTATTATAATATGCCTAATATTTGTGGGTTTTCAAGGACTTTTAAGTTATGGGTAATGAAAGACTATGGTGTCAAAGAATCTTGGATTCAATGGCTTGCAATACCAGATATCACCGATCTTGGTTCAGCCGTACCACAATATATGTTTGCGGATGGTGATGTGCTACTACGCTTGAATCAGCTTCAACGTCGACATATTACTTCTCTATATTGGACATCCAAAAGTGGACCATTTGAACTTTGGCCTGAACCTCGTGAAGCAATTGTTTATACAGAGAGCTTGATCTCTCCAAAATTACTTATCTAATATTTGCTCAGGTATGATTTAGACAGTTTTTTTTTTTGAGAATATTGTAACAACCCCCTTCTAATATTTGCTTTTGAATGGTTCAGACGTTTTTTTTTTAGCATAATGTAAGAACCTCCTATTCTGATTAAGTTTATCTATTGCTCTTATTTAATATTTGCTTATGTAGGATTGAGAGGTTTTTTTCATTTTTTTTTGAGAATCATATAACAACCTCTGATTCTAATGAGTTTGTCTATTGCTCACCAATATTTGATCCCGAGATGTATTCAGCAAAGTTGTCAGGGTACTTGTTTCATGTTCTCAAGAAGCGACAATTACTTGGCTCCCTCTCTTTTTACCTATTATTGCTTGCAGTAAATCTTATATAGTAATTGCTATAAGTAATGCACGGTTTATTCTTCAGTGGAATAATTCTTGGCTTGATTGATCAGTAAAGAAAGTTATGTTTCCTTACAAAAATTACTCTATATTGTTCTGAAAACCTTCTCTCTTTGTTCCCATCCATCTTATTATTCTTCCAACCTTGTTGTTTAGCAGGTACACTCATTCATCTATCCTAGCAGCTTGATAAACAAAGATAATGTATGAGGCTATGTAAGGCTCGAGGCTAAACTCCTTTGATTCATTGAAAGCTCCAAACTCCTTTGGACAGAGCTGCTGAAAAGCTCGACTGCGCTGCTCCCCTGTTTGACATTATACCTCTCCTCTGTATAATGCTTTTTAGTATTACATACAGCTATATAAAATGATTCGATACATGGCATCAGTGAACTTGTTTCTTAGAACATCCAACTTTCTTGTACCTTAATTAATTGTAAGACCTTTTTTCAAAAAAACATATTTTGGTTCTTAATTTGGATCTCTACCTTTTAAAATGAATATTGAAGAGAAATAATGGTAGATATATGGTGTGGTTGGTATGACGAAAAATGTTTTTTCACAATTTTCTTACTTACTTTTTTGGTGTTTTGTCAGTTAGGAAAATATAATTTTTTGAAAAATATATAATCTAGGCAAACACTATTGGAGACTAAATGGGTGAAGGGTGGGGTGGGATGGGAGGGTCTAGGTTCGTGGTCGAGGTCAGGGGGCGGTGCGGGAGTGATTCATGTAGTCATATGCAATTTTTGAAAAATATATAATTTGCATATGTGTGCATGAATCACTCAGAAGTTTCCTTAGATACAGGACATGGAGCCTTTTGATATGATGTTTGCGGAGTTCATCTTATAATTCAGTACCATACTAAAAAAATAAATTTGAGAGTTCAGGGATGGAAATGAAGCTAAAAGGAGGAGAGATGGAAGATTGTCCCTGCTAGTATATGGTGGACAGTATGGAAGGAAAGAAATCAAAGATGTTTTGAAGGAAAACAGAGCAACATTCAGAGTTTTAAGTTTAATTGTCTAGCTCTGTATTATTTTTGGTGTAAACCGATAGTCCTAGATCAGGCAGAAGCTATTAACACAACTATAGATTGGTTGTAACCTAGAAGATATAGGACTCAATGTAATTACAACACTTTTGTGGGGAAACTACATCATTTTGATGTAGTATACCTGTGGACATATATAGAGTAACTGTTACCTTTTTCAAAAAAAAATCTTAATATTATGTCACTAACCTATTTGTATTTACTTTGAATGAACTTGTCGAACAATTCTATGTTGCTCTGCGCACTTCCTAAAGGAGACTTTATTAGTGTAGAACTTTATCAAAAAGAAAATGTAGAAAATGTAACTAGAATAAATAGCAGTGAATTTGCCTTCTTGCTTTTCCGAGCGTTGACCACTTCTGAATGCGTACACATAGTTTGTGTTCTCCTTGATGCCTTCTATGAAATCCATTATCTTATAAAAAAAACGTAGTTTGTGTGTCAATAGAGCAAATAGATGGCAAATAGAGCAAATAGTGTGCTCTAGCAAATAGAGCGAAGATGTATTCCCCTTCTTTGCAGTCTGTCTTGCGTCAAACAAGCCTCTTAACTACCAACCAAACAAAACATACCACTTTGTATGGTATCTTGGCCTTTCGTAGTTGCTTCCAAGGCCATTGCACACTAAGATTGTTGTTATGGTTCCTCATATGATATGCTGTCTTGACCGAAAATTCTCCTGAACTGTCTCTCAACCACCATAATTTATCTTGCTCTAGTGAAACTCCATTGAAAAGAGTGTTGAGGAATCCTATGAATCTATCCATCTCCCAAGCATTTAAAAGCCTTCTAAAACTGAGGTCCCAACCTTGGTTATTCCAAACTTCACTGATAGTAGCTCTTTGTTGTTGATTCAGTAAGAAAACATCTGGATATTGAAGTTTGAGGGGGCCAGATCCTAACCAGTTATCTTCCCAAAAAGAAATCTTGTGACCATTCCTAACTTTGAGTCTAATATTGATATAAAAATCTGCCATAGATTTCTAATAGTCTTCCAGACACTGACCCCATATACAGTGTTAACTGTTTTGGTCTTCCATGCATCTTCTTCTCCATACTTCTCTTTAATCACCTTCTTCCGAAGAGATTGGTCTTCATTTGAATATCTCTAAAGCCACTTTATGAGCAAACTTTGATTCTGCTTCCTTAGATTCTTTATACCAAGCCCCCTTTGTTGTTTGCTAAGTGTTAGGATTTTCCATTTGACAAGGTGGATGTCACTTTTATCCCTGTTTCCTTGCGACCAAAAAATTTTTCTCAACATATCCATTCTCTTTTCAACCTGAGGGGGGAATAGGGAAAAGAGACATCATGTAGGTAGGTAGAGCATCAAGGACACTGTTTATGAGAGTTAGCCGGCCACCTAAAGAAAGAGACTGGCTCTTCCATCTGTTAAGTTTCTTCTCACATTTCTCTAATACCCCATTTCAAATGTCTATAGATCTGTTGTTTGCTTCAAGGGCCATGCCAAGGTAAATTATGGGCAAAGATCCCACTTTTCCTCCTAATATTCCCACACATTGCTGGAATTCTTGAGGATCATTAATGGGAAACATAAAACTCTTCCTCCAGTTAACATGTAACCCTGAAACTCCTTCAAAGATAGTCAAAAATAATTCTCAAGTCTTCATTTGTTCCACATCTGCGTTGCATAGGATAATTGCATTATCAACATACAGTAGATGTGTAATTTCCATGCAATCACCTTGCTTGTTGTTGACCTTGAACCTTCTGAGCCAACTATTCTTATGAGCTATAATTAACATGTTATTCAGGCCTTCCATGGTCAACAGAAAGAGGAAAGGGGAGAGAGAGGATCTCCCTGCTTCAGTCCTCTATGTGAGGGGAAAAAACCTTCCGGGGATCCATCGATCAAAACTGAGAACTTGACAGTACTGATACAAAATCTAATCCAATTCACCCACTTTGAGCCAAAGCCCATTTCTTCAGCATATTCAAAAGGAAACCCCAATTCACATGATCAAAGACCTTTGCTATGTCTAGCTTGCAAAAGATCCCAACTTTCTTCTCCTTAATTCTGGAATCTAGACATTCATTTGCAATTAGTGCAGCATCCATGATTTGCGTACTTTGATGAAGGCCATTTGATGTGAGTCCACCAATTTGTGCATTACTGTCTTGAGCCTTTCTGTCAGTAACTTGGAGATGATCTTATAGACACTGCCTATCAAACTGATAGGCCTATAGTCCCTCAACTCCTTTGCATCATTTTTCTTAGGGATCAAAGCTATATAAGTTGCATTAGAACTTTTATCAAAAACCTCTTGATTGTGAAAATTTTGGATTGCCAATATTATGTTGTCTTTGATCACCTCCCAACAGTGGATGTCGAATCCAATGAAACCATCTGGCACTGGTGCTTTATCAACAACACAAAGTTCAATACTATCAAGAACTTCCTGTTCCTCAAAAGGTTCTGTAGCCATTCCCTTTCCTGAACAGTGATTTCAGGACCTTCAATTTGATTGAACTCTGGTCTCTATCTTTCTGTCTCTGAATAAAGTTGCCTATAGAATTTGATTATTTCCTCCTTAATAAATTTGGGCTCCTCTATTTCTACTCCTCCAACCACTAAATGATCAGTGTTATTATTTCTTTTGTGGGCATTTGCTGTTTTCTGAAAAAACTTTGTATTTCTGTCTCCATGTTTTAGCCATTAGACTCTGGACCTTTGCCTCCAATGAATCTCTTTATTCACTGTCAATTTTTCAAATTCAGTAGATAATTTGGCTCTTAATGCCATTTCATCTCTTTCCAAGCCTCTTTGTTGATGAACAATAACCAACTCTTCAATTTGATTGAGGATGTTGATTGTAAGATTCTCAAGTTACCATGTGTAGTTAGGTTCCATTCTTTAAGCTTGAGCTTCAAGGCTTTTAGCTTACTTGCTAGTATGTAGTCTGGCCTGCCTACAGCTTCAAAAGAATCCCACCAAATCTTAACTTGATCTTTGAAACCACCAACTTTCAACCTTGAAATAAGATTTTGAAATGCCCCAACTACCACATCTCAATGAAAGAGGCCAATGATTTGAAATGACTTTTCGGAAGACTGTCTGCTTGATATTTCTAAATTTCTCATCCCATTTTGAGGTGTAGAGAAATCTATCTATCCTGGAAGTGGAGTCCTGAGTGCCTCCCCTCGCCCAAGTGTACTGTCCACCGTTGAGTGGTGGATCCACCAACTCTGTTGTATCTTTAATGAAGTTGGAAAAATCTTTCATACTCCTAGACAGGGAGGTTGCATTCTTCTTTTCCGAGATGAACCTAGTTGTTGAAATCACCACAAGCTACCCGAAGTTCTTCACATAGCCCCCTGGCTCCACTAATCTCTTCCCAAAGTTCCAACCTTTCTTTCCTGTAGTTGGACCATAAACTCCAGTCAAGCTCCACTCAAAATCCTGATCAAACTTTCTTGTTTGCTCTGTGATTCTTTCATGGGTAGCAGGTGCTACCTTCACAACTAACTACCATATTTGCTAATAACTATGGGAGTTGCTGGAACAGAAGTTGCCAAAGAAAGTTCAGATATCATCATACTGTATGATAATTTTGCTTCTGTTGTGAAGGTCAGTTTATCAAGCTGACAGCCTTCGCAGGAAGTTATCAAGCTCTTTTTTCTTTTTAAACCTAAACTTGCCTCGTGTGTTTGACTTAAAAATTATTTCAAAAATTAAGTCAAAAATTCTCAAAATAACTTTAGAAAAAGCAAGAGTCGCCATTTAATTAATTAAAGGGAAATTAGTACTCTTGGAAGGGTGTTAAGCCACCAAGAGTATTCGCTAACTCGCGGTTATCCAACGATTTAAAACTAACTCTTATTTTAACTAACTTTGAAAAATATTATTTGAAAGCGTGAGAATGATTTATTAATGAAACAATTTGAATAAAGTATAAAAATTTGAAATCCATGGTAACATTTGGAACCAGTGGGTTCGTTTGAAATAAGGGACATGCTTCGTGTTTTCTGGAGCTTGCAAGGAAAACACTTTTATCATAATGAGAGTAAATGTATCGTAAGAGAATATTTAAACGAGAAAGGTTATTCTTTTGGGAGAATTTTAACTAAGTTAAATAAATAAAAGTTAAAACTATTCACAAACAATTAGCATAAATGAATTACAAGTAATAAGAGAAAGAGTTAAGATTTGGGCCCCTTTTTGGCCCACTTGAAAGCTGTCCAGATTTGGACTTCAACTTTTGTGAACTTTTAGCCCATTTTCGCCATGGTATATCAGTTGTATATCACAACCCATCCGCTTGCGTTTTCTGGTATACACACTGTATATCAGTGTATAAAATCTGTATTTGCTCCCCTTCTCCGTATATTAGCCTCCTTTGCTTTGGGGCTGACTCGAGAGACGTTGGGTTTGACCCAACAGAAATGTAAGATGGGAACGTGAGTCCAACATGGACTCATACGATGCACATGTGAAAGAAACATAAGACAGAGATTAGGATCAACACCAACTATAGAGATATAATCTTGTTCGCAAAGACTTAATGAGAGAAAAATAATTCCTTTTCAAGTAAAACATTAAACTTTCAAGTTTAAAAGAGAGTCACATTTTGGCAAGGAATGATAATATATATAGCAGCCAAACACTCAAGAATGCAGTAACAAAATGGTCCAATTGCAACATACATTTGTTCTCTAAAATATAAAGTCTATTGGTCAAAAAGTACAGCGAATGATTCATCAAAGTTAAAGTTACAAATGGTCAAATGCAATTACAATATTGTCAAGTTTGGCAGTCAAGCAAGTGTAATGGTCTAGAACAACATCTTGGGTAGCAGACACTATTTTCCTCAAATTGTGACAAAGCTTTAAAAGAGATCAAAACATCCTAAAGAGCATTGGTGACTGGAAGCTATTAATTCATCAAAAACTATACCATTCTTTAACAGTTTAGGAACTGAGCATAAAGAAACCAAACAGAGCAATCATTGGATGATGTTCATAACATATTGTTGTCAAAGGGTGTGATTAAGACACTAATGAAGCCATTTAGATGATGACAAATTAAGAGAACTTGATAAAGAGATGCAAATGGCTGCTGCTAACATCAAAGTATTGGCAGCATGGATACCGTAATCAATGAGTCAGATTTTGACAAGAAAAATAGTCCAAACGACAAATTTGATTGTTATCGAGGAAGGCCGACATTTAAGGAAACCAGTTTATTCTGTACGACTAAACAGATTTGGAGGCCTATTATTATCTAAAGTAAATTTATCAACAACTCGAACTGATCTTTATGGAACTAAACATATTCAGTGATAAGGATAGCCAAAACTTCGCACCAAATGGAGGAGATAAAGCTACTGGGAAGGGAAGAAGGAGTTGTTCCAGCTTCGCACCAAGTGTGGCCGATTTAACTACAAAGCTAACCAAATTGGATTTAAGATATAATCAAATTGATCCGATTAAAGAATTTAAGCCAAAATTGGAATGAGAATGAATTAAATCCTTAATTAACTAAACGAGCTTCTAGATTTAACAATTAAGAATAAATCTCTTAATAAAATACGTAATTAACCCATTTATAGTCAAAGAATTAATCATACAATCATTTCTTGATTTTTAAATCAATTCGAGGAAAATGTAGAATTTTCAATTTAAAACATGATTTTTATTCGAGACTAAACTTCCAAAATCTTTCTTTAAGTGAAACTTCATATTGGGTGTATGGGAGTGCAAGTTTGAAACTGAATTCTTCATATTGATCTTTGCAAGTGAGCAACATAAATTCAGATATTTGCCTTCCTATTGAGATTTATTAATCACTGCTAATGACTCAAAACTGTAGGTTTTCAATGAATTCAATGCTCGGAAACCAGACGAGATAAATGTGTTCAAAGGAGTCCACAAAAAACGTCTATTTGTTTCAATCGTCGGCCTCACAGTGGTGCTTCAGGTATATACATTGTCCCTATCCTTCTCTTTGGCATTGAACATTAACCCTTTTATATTATAACATCATCTTTTTATTGCTTAGGTTATCATAATATTCTTTCTTGGAAAATTCACTTCAACTGTGTGACTGAGTTGGCAACTATGGCTTGTTTCAATTGCCATTGGAATTATAAGGTTAGTCTGGTCTTTTGCACTTGCATTATAGTTGATCCAGTAAATCTTTCCGGTGCTAAGTAGAGTTGGTTTTTGCTAAACAGTTGGCCTCTTGCTGCTCTTGGGAAGTTGATACCTGTCCCCCAGGGGTGGACCCACCTTGAGTCAAGGGGTGTCACCCGACACCGCTTCGTCGGAAAAAAATATTAGACATACTTATAAGAATTTGCAAAAAACGAACGAAAGGGATAAAACAAATATCAATGACACTGCTTGACATCATCTACCATATGGTTCAGCAGTAAAGGAGCTCTAATGTCTCCCCGAGGTTGAGGGATCAAGCCCTACTCATGGCCTATTTTTTAATTAATTTTGAAGTCACCGTAACCTGATAATGAGAAACTTCTTTTTGTCTTCTTCTTTTTAATTAAAATTTTCAAAGAAATTCATTGTTTTCTTGTTTGTTGAATTTTGTGAAATTACTTAGTTTTTATCTAAATTAATCTTTTGACTTGTAATTTAGTGGAAGAGATTTTTTTTTTAGAAGGATTTTTCAAACTTTTCAAATCAAATTTAACATCTCAAAATTCATCTAGCTTAAAAAAAGGATGAACAAGACAAAAAAGGGTCGATCTTTGAAAGAGTTACATTTAATTCCTCAAAAGTTGATATCGAAAAAGTTTAGCAGTTTAAAATATTATCCAAACTAACGTTATACAACAGTAACATCTCATCTTCAAAAAAGTACTTTTCAACCTTGAAGTACTTTTTTTTTCAAAATATATTTTTATGGTCATTGTGTCTTATATTCTAATCCTCACTGGTTTGTTGAATATGATAGGTTTGAAGTATAGTGTAACAACATTTTCAACTTTTTAATATGACATTGTCATTGCAATGATTTGCTCTCTTATTTACTTTTTTAAAGTGACACCGCTTATGAAAAATCCTGCGTACGCCACTGATTGTGTCCCTTTTCTAGCTGTGTGAAAGTGAAGATCTGCCCTTGATAGACCTTGTCAGAAGTATACAATACTTCAAATTAAAATATGAATTTTTGAAAAATCTTACTATGCAAAAGTAAGAAGATTCGTACATGGGCAAAAATCTTACAATTCAAGAATCTTACTGCAAAAATAAAAAGAATCTCACTTTTTACTATTCTACAATATCTATTACTGCAAAGTAAGAATCTTGTTAGATTGAATAGTGAGATTCTTATAAGAGGTCAGAAAAATTGGATAATAGTTATGAGATTGGATTTTAAATAGTAAGATTCTTGTAAGATTGAATAGTGAGATTTTTTGAATACCTATAAATAATTTGACAGGACTTCTTATTTTATTACCATATTGTAGTAGTTTAAACAATACTCCTAAAAAATGTCTAACAACGACAACATCAACAATGTTGGAAGCTCTTTGTCCTCGCACCTCACATGCTTCTTGAACGTGACGATGATTTTCGTATACTGAAATATCTGACCCGCGTAAATATTTTTGCAGACTAAGACGTGAATGGAATCACAGGTACCAAGAATCCTTTCGCCCCGTTCAGGACCTTGAAACATCGGGGGCACCCTTACCATGATGATATTCACTCCTTATGGAGCGTCAAAATGTTGAACACTACGAGATGACTGTCAAACAAATTCGAAAGGAGAACAATAGAATGTTTGTAAGTCGTTGTAGGTATTACCTCGTAAATCTCACTGAAGAACAAGTTGAATCAACAAATTGCACAATGAGGAAATTTGAAAGAGCAAGTGTTTTAGCGTATGAACTTTATCAATTGGAGGATGAAATGCCTAACGAATAAACTTGAATAATTATTACCTTTTCTATCATGAAATAAAGTATTTCCAGCTAATTAAATTATTTGTTAACGATAAATAGCGATGACATTTTAAATTTCAAGAAATAGCGGTTATATAAAAGGAATATTGGGTGGACTACAACAATTTTGGGCGAACTGCAGTTCTAGAGTTCGACATTTTAAATTGCAAGGAAATGTAGTTCGCCACTTGTTGGGCGAACTACATCAATTTTTCCCTTTTTAAAAGATTTGTAAGATTTTAAAAAAATTGTTGGGGTTCGTAATCAAAAAAAATATTCGTTTAATAATTTCATGTGAACTGTGTGAAGTGATGTAGTGAAATTTACTATTTATTTTTATATTGAAATGAAATATTTTTGTCATTTTTATAATTAAAAAACCTACTTAACAACAAAAATATATTCATTTAATAAACCAAAAACAACAACATAATTATACAACATTCGTAGTATAAAAAAACTATTGAGGCCGATGGGGATAACGATTCTTCTTATGAGCGATTTCTTTGCAGAAACTGTTGAAATTTTCAAGAGAAAATAGTAGCAGGAATAAGCAAATGGAAAAAGGGTTATGGGCATAGAATAATGAAACAACACGTTGCTTTGTGAAACAAGAAGGTGAAAGTGACTCACAATTGGAATATGCACGAGTATTGAAAGTTTAATGTATATCATGAACTGTATGTGATCAGATATAGCATGTGTTATTAGTAAGCGGAATTGATTCACAACTAATCTCAATCAAACTCATTGGATGGCAATGAAGTGAGTTTTGAGATTTCTAAAACATACTCAAAACTATGCTTTGTATTATATTAAATATCCCGCAGTACTTGAAAGATATAGTGATGCAACTTGGATCACTGGATCATCTTAAGTTAAATTCACAAGTGGGTCTGTATTTACACTTGATGGAGGAGCACTTTCTTGGAAATCATCCAAACAAAT
This sequence comes from Jaltomata sinuosa, assembly GCA_003996215.1. Classification (NCBI taxonomy): domain Eukaryota; kingdom Viridiplantae; phylum Streptophyta; class Magnoliopsida; order Solanales; family Solanaceae; genus Jaltomata; species Jaltomata sinuosa. The sequence continues at coordinate 581,007 of QJPP01000412.1, forward strand.
ATGTATCGCTCGCTCTATAATGGAATCTGAATTTATAGCTTTAGATAAGGCCGGTGAAGAAGCTGAATGACTCCAGAATTTCTTGAAAGATATTCTCTTCTGGGTCAAATCGTTGGCACATGTATGCATACATTGTGATAGCCAAGCGGCAATAGGTAGGGCAGGGAGCACTATGTATAACGAAAAATCTCGTCACATATACATGATGAAGACATAATACTGTTAGATAACTACTCTCTAGTGGAATTATCATGATTGCCTATGTAAAGTCAAAAGATAATGTGTCAGATCCACTTACAAAATGTCTAACTAGAGAGGTAGTTCAAAGATCATCAAGGGTAATGGGTTTAAGGTCTAGGATAAGTCATCTTGGCAGTAATTATACCTAGTAGACTGGAGATCCCAAGAGCTAGGTTCAAAGAGATCAAAAAAAGTTATAATTGATGGTTCAACATTGTCAAGTAACTCAATCCATTCTCGTGATGAAGACAATGTTAAGATACAAGGATAAAGCTTTTAAGGTTCAAAGCTTTTTAATGGTTTCTAAGTTTTGTAGATATGACCAAATAGTTTATCTATTGGATTAAATGTTTAGGAATCACCTATGTGAGTGTGAAGTGTAAGCCGCTTCAAGGAGAATGATGGTAAAGATCAATTATCTATGCACTCATGAAACAAGACAATGTTCATGGCTGAAATGAACAAAACTGTCAGAATCATAAATAGTTAAAGGTTAATTATGTGACTTGAATTGTCTAAGTGTACAATAAAGTTCAACGGTTCAAAGATATCGCATCTATCGATTGACTGAGTGCATCCGATATAAGTTCACTACGGAAAGTTCAAAGGGAAACCTACTTATCCAGACGCAATGAATCTTTACTTAAATCACACACTTGTCCGTATATTCTTTATCTTATAGTCATTCCCCATTCATGTGGGGGATTATTGGGTTCTAATGTGAAAAGTGAATGGAAAATGGAGAAAATGAAATAGGAGGGAAAAATGAAATATTCTTTTTTTCTTTTTAAAGAAGCATTTGTACCATATTGATGGTGGAAAGGAACTTTCATGTGCTTAAGTAAAGAAGCACTTTCTCATAGTGTTAAAGGGTTGAGAAGAAGACAAGCCTCGCGCCATCGTCATCGCTCGCTCGGCTCGACTTTGGCTTTGGCTTCGAATTTAAATTCGAAAAATATCGATCGAGAGATTATCTTTTTAGAAAAAGTTTATTGAAACTTAATTTTTTAAGTCAAAAATTCTAACCCGGAATTATTTCTCCATTTGCGGTCATAAACACCACTTGCAAACCGCAAATGAAACACAAGTCAAAAGGGTGCGCCCCTTCAACTCACTATCTTGGACTTGTGGTAGAATGCGGAACGCAAACGTCCATTTGTGAACCACAAGTGTGACGCAGAATCCCTGCCAGAAATTAGCGTCTCACTGGTTTAGACTTGTGCTAGAGTTGCGGCCCGCAAGTGAACACTTGCGAACCGCAAGTCTAACGCAAGTACCCCGATGCTTTTGAACCAGTGCAACTTTTTTGAAGCAGTTCTTGTTGGCAATAAATATCTAATTCCTCCTCAGATATTAAGTACGAAATTCAGTATATTTTTTGAGTACGAAATTTTTGATTCTTCTACATTTCTTCTTCATATTAGTAAGTGTGATTTACTGCCGTTGAGTGGTTCGCTGTTCAACAGAGTTTGTGGTACCACTATTCTATTGAAGTAAATCATTCTATCCTGGAAGGATATATTTCATCAACCTCGAGTGTTTGAAGGGAATAAATTCCTTAAGGACACACTGTATATTCAGTGGGCTCGATTTTTTCTCCATCCTCTCTTTTACCTTACTATTTTCTGAATAATTTAAAGTTCTTGTTTTTAATTATATTTTAAATACATATTTTATTCACAAATAACATTTTTCTACTTCATGCAACCCACTATTCCCTTTTTTTCTTTTACCCCGGCTATTTTACATGTATTTGTAATTATATGATTTTTATTTTGAGTTTTTTATATGGGTAAATTACTTATAAGACTTATAATTATCATTCTTTAGGGTTGTTTATTTTTATCAAATATTGAAAATTAAATCTTCAAATTTTAAAATTTTCTTTAGACCTATTTTTGATCCAAGATATAATCGTTGACCTATTTTAAAATTTTAAACACTTGTCACAAACTTTTATATTTTAAAAAGACCCCAAAACTTTGTATCATTGTTATTGTTTGATTTTCACTGATGGATTTCTGTAACTAATTGTAGTTTGATAAATTGTAGTAGTTACTAATTGTGTTGTTAGCAATATTTATTAAAATATTATATTATAATTTTAGAATAATGTATTATTTAGTTTATTATAAAAATAAAAAATTTATAAAAAAATAAATTATTTATGATAATGAACGTCATCAATGAAGATTTTGCATAATTAATTTTGGATTAGCAAGTATGTTTATTTAGTACGATTAAACATTATTCTTAATAATTTTTAGAAGTAATAAATATCCACACTTTCCAAAATTATTGAACACAATTTTAAATTTTTCAAACCTATTTTTTTTTTTTGGTAAATAACATTTCATTTATTACCAAAGTGAGGAATTACAAAGCATAGTCACTGAGACTAAAATTGCCATTGCACTGGACAACCCCAGGCTCTTCCTTGATGTCAAACATCCTAGAGGTTTTAGCTACTCTTAGAACTAAGGTACTACTAAGGGTATCAGCTCATTGTCTGAAGTCGTTTGGCCAGTTTGGTGTGGGTGCTAGCCCGAATAAACATAGCCTGGATAATTTGCTTCACTAAGCTGTCACACTCATTCGCGACTGCTGGAGTACAACCTAATTTCTCTCTAACCATATATGGTAAACTGTGGCTGCAAGTGTCATCCTGTATAAGGTAGCAGCACTGCCTTTTCCATTGCACTGAGTAATACACAATTGGAGTTCCTCTTGCCATCCCCTTGGAGCCCTCCTTATCCCTAGCCACGTGAGCAACTTGCCCCAAATTCTTACAGAGATATCACATGTAAAGAACAAGTGTTCTACGCTCTCATTCTCCATACCACACAGTGGGCACAGTGGGTCAACTTGCATCCCCCATTTGTTGAGCCTATCTCTAGTGTACAATCTTCTACATATTGCAAGCTGCAACACGAATTGCCACTTAGGGGCACCAGGAGTATTACATAGCAGTCTCTTCCAGGCCACCATTGTAGACACACCCAAGAGTAACTTATACATAGCGTTTATAGAGAATGCAGTCATGTTAGTTAGGACAGTTTCATCCATACCAACTGTTTCTATGTACTGCTGAGCTTTGAATACTCTTTGTATGATCCAGCAAGCTTGTTTAGGCCATTGACCCCAGATGGTTCCATCTTTACTATAGTAGCTATGCACCCACTGTATCCATAAGGTATCCTTTTTCCTCCACAATATCTTGCATAATGCAGCCTTGTTCCACAGCTGCATGTTGATCAAATTCATACCTTCTGCAACCTTGGGCAAGCAGAGCTTATCCCAAGCAATGAGGGCCTTCTTGGAAGTATCAACACCTCCAGTCCACAAGAAGGTTTTGCATATTCTTTCAACATATTCTAGGATCTTTTGAGGTAACAAGAATAGCTATGACCAATACGTTTGGATAGAGAATAGTACTGATTTTAGGAGCTGGAGTCTGCCTGCATAGGATAGGAACTTAGTAGTCCAAGAAGTTATCTTTCCTAGCATCTTATCAAGCAAGGGTTGCCATTGTGCATGATATACCCTTTTAGTGCTGAGTGGCACCCCCAATTATCTGATGGGAAGCTCCCCTTTAGGCATGTTAAGCTGGTCAAGTATTTGTGTTTGCATTGCTAGACTCACCCCACCAAAATAGATGAAACATTTCTGCAAGTTTGCAACCAGCCCTGAAGTTTGTGAAAATAAGCTGAAACAATGAAACATGGCCTGAACTGACTTAGCCTCACCTTTACAGAACAACAGGAGATCATCACCAAAACTCAGCTATATGATTTTCAATTTTGCACATCTGGGATAAAACTGAAACTGAGGATGATTGTGTAGAGTCTGTAGTAATCTATTCAAATACTCCATGGCAAGCATAAACAAGTAGGGTGACATAGGATAACCTGTCTGAGTCCTCTTCTAGCCTTAAAAGGTGGTGTAGGAGTTCCATTGAGATTGATAGAATAAGTCATTGTAGTCACACAGGTCATTATCCATTTGATAAATCTCTCAGGGAACTGGAGGCTCACTAACACCTGCTCCAGATAGATCCACTCAATAGAGTCATAGGCTTTTTGGAGGTCTATATTCAACATACATCTAGGCGAAATATGCTTCTTGGAGTAGCCTTCACCAGCTCATGACTCAGTACAATATTATCTGAGATCAGCCTCCCAGGGACAAAGGCAGCTTGGCTACCATCCACCAAACTGTCCATCACTGAGCTCATCTTGTTTGTAATTATCTTCGCAATAATCTTGTATAACACATTACAACAAGAGATAGGCTTGTATTCCTTTATAGTGGTGGGGTGTTGCATTTTGGGTATGAGTGTGACTGAAATAACACATTACAATAAGAGATAGGCTTGTATTCCTTTATAGTGGTGGGGTGTTGCATTTTGGGTATGAGTGTGACTGAAGTGCAATTAACAGGATTATAGAGCTTGTTGGTCCAAAAAACTCCAGCACAGCATCTATAATATCCTCTCTAATCTGTGGCCAAGCCCTCTTGTAGAAGAAAGCATTATATCCATTAGTCCCGGGGGCTTTATTATCATCTATATCATTAAAAGCTTTCAGCACCTCCTCCCTACTTAGTTCTAAATCAAGTTGCTGAGGTCTGTTGAGGACTGGATCTTGAATTATGACTTCCAGTTTGACACTTGGTAATTGGGTGGCAACAGAGCCCAAAAGTTTTGTATAGAACCCAATGATTTCTTCCTGCACCTCATGTCTGGTCTGAACCAAGGTACCTTCAGTAGTAACTAAACTCCTTATATGATTTTGAGCCACCCTGCTTTTCAAACAAGCATGGAGATAAGCTGAGTTAGAATCCCCAAGTTTCAGCCAGTTTATCCTTGCTTTTTGCTTCAAAGCACTTTTATGTATCTTGTACCACCTCTCAATGTCCTTTTTAATAGTATTTTGTTCATCAAACAACCTTTGATGGTCAGTGGGTAGTAGCATGTGGTTTTGTAGCAGCTGCAATCTTTCCCTCTAACCCTTGGAACTCTTTTGTATTTAGCTATTTCAGCCTATATTTCAGTCATTTAAGTTATCCCATACCCCTTTCAGAGTCTTACTCCTCCTACCCCTCTTCCAAGTTGTACTAATAGCCAACTGGAAATTTGGATGAGCTGCTACACAATTAAAGAATTAGAATGAACTCCCCTTAGTAGTTTGTCTCTCATCCACAGTCACACATAGTGGTGAATGATCAGATAATTCAGGATGCATGACAATAACCTCTAGCATAGAACATTGTTGAGCCCAGTAATGGTTAACTAGCCCCCGATCTATTCGACTAAATACATGATTATTCGTCCATGTGTACTGTCTGCCAATAACCTTTAGTTCCAGCATGCTAGCTGCTTGGACAAATTCTGCAAAGTCAGCTACTTCACTTGCTAGCACAGCTGAACCAACAAGTCTATCCTCTATATGTATCATAGCATTAAAATCGCCCATGACGAGCCAAGGGGAAATAATGCCCTTAGCGATGTTCCCCAATTCAGTCCATAGTGATTTCCTGTCATTGATTGTGTGTTTACCATAAACTGCTGTAAAGTAGAATTGTTGATTAGTACCATGGTCCGTGATCAAACCATGTATAAATTGGTCGTGGACATAAATAACCTTGAAGTCCCCAAATTTTGGATTCCACAAAGTCCATATTCTCCCATTCTCCTCATTCATATAATTGCATTCCAATCTCCATCCTTTTGCTACCTTATTGATTATTGGTTGAGCTGCTTTCTTGGTAACTCTATGTTCCACTAAAGCAAGCAAGTCAACATTATTCTTTTGCAAAAACTGAGCTACCTCCTTATGTTTGTAGGCTTGATTAAAGCCCCTAACATTCCATGTGACAACCTTCATCGAGACATGATTAGAATGTTGGACTATCCCTATCCCCTGCACTACTTTACCCTTTATCCACCATGTCAGCTACATCCAGTAGTTCATTGTTTATAATACTGACCAAAGGACTGAAAATGCTGGCTTTTCTGACTCCCCCCTCCTTCATCTTCTGTGGTAGTCTCGCTAAAGCAGTATGTTTAGCTGTTTGCCATAGAGGGCTAGGTTCTTCTCCACTCTTTTTGGTGTTCTCATGCTGAGTTTCTTTTGGGGTACTAGGAGGTTCTTTGTTAGGGACTAATACTGTCGGTTCATCCCTCTTAGCATTCCTCTGTCACGCTTTGATGACCCTAGGCCTTTCCTCCTTGATTTTAACCTTATTATTTAGCTGTTTTTCATGACAAACATGCCTAATTTTAAGGCATTTAAGGCAGAATTTAGGCTGCCAGTCATATTCTACATGTTGAGAAAATAGTTTCCCATCTGGATCTTGCACCTTGATAGATCTTGGTAAGGCCCTCATAACATCCATTTCTACGAGGATCCTAGCATAAGAGATTCGCTCAATACTCGTAGTGCACTCATCAACATAGATTGGAAGCCCTAGGACACTCCCAATCCTACTTAGTGTTTGATTGCCCCAGCAGTTCATAGGCAAATTTGGCAATCTGACCCACAGGGGGATAATCCTCAACACTTCCTCACCAAAGTTAAAGTCAGGGTTCCAGGCTCTCACAATCATAGGTTTGCTATTGATTGTGTGGGGGCCTGAGAATAGCACAACCTCTTTATCATGTAAGCTATTAAACAGGACTACAAAGTAGCCATCGTTGTGGTAGTAGACTCGTGGTTTAGATGCGAAATTCCAAGTTGTCCCAATGAATCGAGTAATGGCTCAAATAGATGGGGACCCCCTTATTACATAGAGTATCACAGCTTGTTTCAATTTTAGCGTTTCTTGCTCGATTTCAGCCTGTTGGATCTGGGAAACACGTTCATCGTCGAGTAGGATAGGTTCCACAAAACTGAGGTTCATACCGTTTGCACCCAGCTTAGCTCCGGCAGTCACATTTGCCCAGGTGGTCTGTGGTTCTTCATTAGTCTTACTGGTACTACCTCGTTGCTCTTGCACTAGAGGTCCTCTGGGTTGAGCCCCCATGACTAGGGTAGGCCAGCTTTGTGGATCTAGGAGGCCCTCATCACTGCTTGCATCCTCTGCGTCACCCATGTACTCACCTTCCACACACTTCTCCTTGTTTCTACTAGGACCTCCCTTGGGATTAGAAGCCATTGTGGCAATTGTGTTAGGGAGCCCCAACCCCTTTCGAGTATATCCATTCGTCACATCGATAGCCAATGGAACAGTAGTTTCGCTTGGTGCAGTCGTTGGGGTTGCGATTCGTGAAACCCCGGTTATCGTTGTCTTTGTTGCCTTAGGTGCTTTCCCTGTCTTCATGGTCTCCTGAATCAGTTCCTTTCGTGGTCTCCCTCGACCCATCTCCGGCGGCCGGCGTATGTTAGACAGTTTACCTAATCGTGCGCCGCCAGATCTATGTTTATTTGACAAATCATACTACTTTCACTTTTAAAACCTATTAATAGCCTATGTGGCCAAGCTTCTAAAATCAGCTTATTTTGAAAAGTATTTTTTTTAAAAGTGTTTTTTAAAAAAACACTTTCGATGAAAAATAGTTTGTGTTTGGCCAATAGATTTGGCAATCAGAGATGACTCGTAGTCCGTATGATATCGTGTGGTAATTCATATTTGGGTGGCCAACTATCATAGCGTCCCGTAGGAAGTTTCAGAACTGAATTCGAGTTCATAGAACTCCGGATATGTTAGTTATTGTGTCGGAGATAATTCGTGTGGTTCATAAAATAAAGTGTGTTGTGAAATGAAGGCCCGGAGGACAGAAATTGACATTCTAAAAATTATCGTTCATCGCAATGAAGGGACGCTTCATCACGGTGATCCATCGCGATGAAGGATCCTCATCGCGATGGTCTATCGCAACGAAGAAACGGGCAGTATATATGTATGTTCTGCAGTTTTCTAAGTTTATTTCCCTATTATTCTATTTCATTCTAGAGCTCTAAGAAGTGGCTCCTCCAAGAAAACTAGGGTACTCTTCATCGGTTGAGGTAAGTAATCTGTGAAACTTCTTAATTATTGATATTTAATTTTTCTAAAACCTTGGGGGGAGGATTAATGGTGGAATTCCTGAATTTAAGCCCTAGAAGAATGAACTGAGGGAAGAACCATATGGTAGGTGTAAATTCACCTAGAAACAATCCTAAGTTGTATAATTTTGATTCCTAACATGGAATTAAGTGTTTTTAGTATTGATTAAGACTTATAGGAAACCTTGGGTTCTACAAAGGTGAAATCTTTAGGCATAAAAATGGATTAAAAAAATGAATTTGATTAGAAACCCTTTGGATATTGATTCTATGCATGTATTGAGACTAGTAATCGATTAATTAACTCTTAGGGAACGCTACAAACCTTGAGTAAGGGTAGTATTAGTGGGTTGAATCCCCATGATCGAATTTGGGAGAGTAAATGATTAACTACTTTCATGTTATTGTTGTCTATAAACCTTGGGTATTCCGAAGAGTTAAGGAATGGCAAGGTCATTGTGAATTAGCTTGCGGGTGTTGATTCTTCATTTGAGGTAGGTTATGATTTGAATTGGAGTTAAGACTCACCGTATTATATGTTATGTGATGGAACTATGTAACTTGTGATTGATCTTCGAATATGGTTGAATTGTATATTTTTTCCTGTTATGCTTGAGTGATAGACTAGATAAACAGGAAGTAATAAGTGAGCTGAAATGACTGAGTATAGTTGTGCCTTGGGCACTGTGTATGTTCGTGAGGGATAAGTCTAAAAGCCTGGTTATATAGATATTGATGTTGCTACAGTTGCTACGGATCGAATACCACACCAGTATGATACATGGTCCTTGTAGGTCATGGCTAATGGGTAGAAATAAGACTCATAGCATGTGTACACTCTTTTATTCTTATATTGCATTATTACACTATCTTCTATAGTAATTGATTGAGTATTGAGATGGGACTAGAGGTACAAGTGATATTTCATTGACTTATGAGATTGAGATTGTTAGTGATTTAACTTGCAAAGACTACCTATTGACTGATTATATGCTTAAGTGTTGAAGTTCCTTTTACTTGTTTGTGGTTTTGTTACATTCATGTTTTAGTTTGAGACGGCCTATAATATCTACCAGTACATAGTATTTTTTACTGATACTACCTTGTACTCTTCTTTTGTATAGTGCAGATCGTATTTCAGAGGCTGAAACGCGACCTCGGCTAGAGTGAAAAGTTCACTTCAGATCCAAGAGTGAGCACTACTTCTCAGACTGTCATGAATCATCCACGAGTTGTTATCCTTCTTTCAAATAATGAAACTCTTATCATTTATTATTTTTAGTACTTATTGAATATCCTAGATGATGTTTAGTTTAGAGTTCTGTATGATGACTTTCAATTTCTTGGGATATGTTATAGTTAATGATTTTCGCACATTTTCTTATATTAGTTGATTTTCATTATATTTGATCTGTTTCTCCTAGAACTTGGTTAAGTGTAAGGTTAAGATTGGATTGATTGATTCTCCCATCGGAGGATTAGTGTGGGTGTCACTCACGACTCAATCAAACCCGTACTCCATATTCATTCCACCTCCTCTGTCACCACTAACCCCAACTTTCCACCCCTATAAAATTATGCTAAATTAAGTAGCACCTATTTAATAAGATTTTTTGTTAAGTAAATATTTATTTATCTAAATAAAAAAATAAAATAAAAAAAATATTTTCTTAATTATGTAAAATATATTTATTTTGGACTTATTACTTGAAATTTGAAAGATACCACATAAATTGAGACGGAAGAAATTTTTTTAAAAAAAACAATAACAAACAATACGACTATCAATCAATAAAAATAACAACTAGTAATGAAAATTGAAGAATAAAGTAATAAAAATTATTATTAGTATTATTATTATTATTATTACTGATAAAAAAAAATTAGACATATTCAATTATCTATTAATCTTCGATTTTTATATCATCAATAAATCACAAATATATGTCTAATCACATCAACTCAATATTTTTTCAATATATATATATATTCAGTGTACTAGGTGGGGTCGTCAAGTCCTGTTGACTATTGGACTATATGGAGTGTTGAGTGTAATTTGGAGGCATTTGTCTCAATAATAGGTTGATGGTACAATTTGAAATTAATAAAATTTAAGTCGCACATAAAATTGTATTTGATTATACTTTTTGCAAGATGAGAGAAGAGAATGTTTCGTTTGAAATTTATGAAAATAAAGTCAGAAAAAACAAATTTGGAGTACTTCCCTATATTTGAAATTCAAATCCAAGTTGAATTTAAAAAAAATTATAACCAAATACTGATTTCAAAATAATGTTTTAAAAAATCCTTTAAAAAGTGAATAATTTTTTGGTCAAATGGCTACTATAAGGGGTAGTTTGGTACGTGGGATAAGAAAAATTAGTTTATATTTGATATTAAATTTATACATTATTTATTCACGATATAAATTAATCTCAGGTAACTTTTGATAATCTTTTAATACATACAGGCTATAATAGTAGCATCATCAATAGTCAATAGAGTTGGTGATGTAGAAAGTAAAAACGAAGAAATTATATCAAAATATCATTAAAAAAATATGACAAAGCATTCTGCACAGTAACTAATAATCAAAGAACAAAAAAAAGCAAAAATTAATGAAAATTGAGGACAAAAAACTACAAGGGTAATAGCACAACTACTAGCATGAAAGAACAATCGAGACCACACAATAATACCTGCTAACCTATTACCATAATCTGTATCCTCCACATATTCTATCTATGATTATGTCCTCGTTTGGTTATGCACAATTATATTTCGTGGAAATGGTCTTTTCTGACCGTTATAAATTGAATAGAAGAAAATGGTCTTTTCAAATCTCTTATATATAAAAATGAAGATCTCTTAAACAAAAGAAATAAAATAAATTTATAAAGGACTACAAACTTCAATCACCATATTTTGTTATTTGTCAATATTAAACTTCAAAATTTGAGTTACAGTTGAAATAATAAGGTACTATTTACTTATTTAACAAATATTTTAAAAAATAATTATTTCACTCACGAAATTTCAAGTACTTACACAAAATGATCTAATTATGTGCATCACCAATTTGATCAATCAAGTAATTGAGAGTGTATAGTTTCTGCTTTTGTTATATGTTGTTTATTTTTAGATGGTTGAATTTGTTTATTATATTTAGATGACTGAACTATTTTATTAATGTTATTGTTTCTTGTTTGTATGCTTTGTATTACTTTTTTATTAGTTGTCATATTTTTTACACTATCGTTTTTTTTTCATAATTACTTTCATTTGTTTTAGTTGAGCCGAGAGTTTTTCAAAAATATCCTCTCTACCCAGAGCCAGATCTATGTTATGCTTGCGTGAATAGACTAGATGACAGGAAGTAATAAGTGAGCTGATCAAATGACTGAGTATAGTTGTGCCTTGGGCACTGTGTATGTTCGTGAGGGATAAGTCTGAAAGTCTGGTTATATAGATATTGATGTTGCTACAGTTGCTACGGATTGGATACCACACCAGTATGATACATGAACACTTGGGGTCCCTGTAGGTCATGGTTAATGGGTTGAAATAAGACTCATAGCATGTGTACACTCTTTTATTCTTATATTGCATTATTACACTATCTTCTATAGTAATTGATTGAGTACTGAGATGGGACTAGAGGTACAAGTGATATTTCATTGATTTATGAGATTGAGATTGTTGTTAGTGATTTGACTTACAAAGACTACCTATTGACTGATTATATGCTTAAGTGTTGAAGTTCCTTTTATTTGTTTGTGGTTTTGTTACATTCATATTTTAGTCTGAGATGGCCTATAATATCTACCACTACATAGTATTTTTTACTGATACTACCTTGTGCTCTTCTTTTGCATAGTGCAGATCGTATTTCAGAGGCTGAAACGTGACCTCGGCTAGAGTGAAAAGTTCACTGCAGATCCAAGAGTGAGCACTACTTCTCAGACTGTCATGAATCATTCACGAGTCGTTATCCTTCTTTCAGACAATGGAACTCTTATCATTTATTGTTTTAGTACGTATTGAATATCCTAGATGATGTTTAGTTTAGAGTTTTGTATAATGACATTCAATTTTTTGGGATATGTTATAGTTAATGATTTTCGCACATTTTCTTATATTAGTTGATTTTTATTATATTTCATCTGTTTCTCCTAGAATTTGGTTAAGTGTAATGTTAAACTTGGGTTGGTTGATTCTCCCATCAAAAAATTAGCGTGGGTGTCACTCACAACTCAACCAAACTCGTATTCCTATTCATTCCACCTCCTCTGCCACCACTGACCCCAATTTTCCACCCCCATAAAATTTTGCTAAATTAAGTAGCACCTATTTAATAAGATTTTTTGTTAAGTAAATATTATTTGTCTAAATAAAATAAAAAAATAATTTTTTTTAATTATGTAAAATATATTTATTTTGAATTTATTACTTGAAATTTAAAAGATACCACATAAATTGAGACGGAAAATATTTTTTAAAAAAAAACAATAAATAACAATACGACTATATCAATCAATAAAAATAACGACTAGTAATGAAAAATTCAAGAATAAAATAATAAAAAATTATTATTAATATTATTATTATTAATAATAATACTGATAAAATTTTTTAGACATATTCAATTATCTATTAATTTTCAATTTTTATATCATCGATAAATTATAAATATATGTTTAATGACATCAACTCAATATATATATATGAATATATATATATATCATAATATATATAATATATAGTATATATATATATATATATATCATATATATATATATATCAGTGTACTAGGTGGGATCGTCAAGTCCTGTTGACTATTGGACTATATGGAGTGTTGAGTGTAATTTGGAGGCATTTGTCCCAATAATAGGTTGATGGTACAATTTGAAATTAATAAAATCTAAGTTGTACATAAAATTGTATTTGATTATACTTTTTGCAAAACGAGAGAAGAGAATGTTTTGTTTGAAATTTATGAAAATAAAGTTAGAAAAAACAAATTTGGAGTACTTCCCTATATTTGAAATTCAAATCCAAGTTGAATTTAAAAAAATTTATAACCAAATACTAATTTCAAAATAAAGTTTTAAAAAATTCTTTAAAAAGTGAATAATTCTTTGGCCAAATGGCTACTATAAGGGGTAGTTTGGTACGTGGGATAAGAAAAATTATTTTATATTTGATATTAAATTTATACATTATTTATTCACGATATAAATTAATCTCAGGTAACTTTTGATAATCTTTTAATACATACAGGCTATAATAGTAGCATCATCAATAGTCAATAGAGTTGGTGATGTAGAAAGTAAAAACGAAGAAATTATATCAAAATACCATTAAAAAAATATGACCAAGCATCCTGCACAGTAACTAATAATCAAAGAACCAAAAAAAAGCAAAAATTAATGAAAATTGAGGACAAAAAACTACAAGGGTAATAGCACAACTACTAGCATGAAAGAACAATCGAGACCACACAATAATACCTGCTAACCTATTACCATAATCTGTATCCTCCACATATTCTATCTATGATTATGTCCTCGTTTGGTTATGCACAATTATATTTCGTGAAAATGATCTTTTATGACCGTTATAAATTGAATAGAAGAAAATGGTCTTTTCAAATCTCTTATGTATAAAAATGAAGATCTCTTAAACAAAAGAAATAAAATAAATTTGTAAAGGACTACAAACTTCAATCACCATATTTTGTTATTTGTCAATATTAAACTTCAAAATTTGAGTTACAGTTGAAATAATAAGGTACTATTTACTTATTTAACAAATATTTTAAAAAATAATTATTTCACTCACGAAATTTCAAGTTCTTACCCAAAATTATCTAATTATGTGCATCACCAATTTGATCAATCAAGTAATTGAGAGTGTATAGTTTCTGCTTTTGTTATATGTTGTTTATTTTTAGATGATTGAACTTGTTTAGTATGTTTACATGACTTAACTATTTTATTGATGTTATTGTTTCTTGTTTGTATGCTTTGCACTACTTTTTTTATTAGTTATCATATTTCTTTTACTATCATTTTTTCATTTCATAATTACTTTCATTTATTTAGCTGAGCCGAGAGTCTTTCAAAAGCATTCTCTCTACCCAGAGACGGATCTATGTTATATGAGTGGGTTATATGGGTGGAGCGCCATGGCACCCGAATGCCTCGATTAAAATTCTATATATATATGTATATATATATATATGTACAATATATAAACTAAAGATTAGCTGCATTCTATCTTTCTTTTGCAAAAATAAATCCCACCAAGCGAGATTCAAACTCACAAACGGTTGATATGTAGTCAGACGTCATTTCCATTAGGCCATGGAACCAACCTAGTACTTCAATTGTAAAAAATGTTTTAACTTAATATTTTTTTAATCTTCTTATGTTATTAATTTTTGCTGATATTTTTCCTTCACGATCGATGAGAAATCCTCTTGTTTAACCTATTTCCTTTTTCTTTCAATCCTATCAGCCTTCTGTTAATGTGTGAATTTTAATGTATGACAATACTATGTGCAGGAAAATAAGGAAAGCAACACAAAGATCTATATGGGATCCTCTTACTAAGGAAAGAAGATATCATCTGATATGAAGAAGTAAAATCAGCACGAATCCAAATTAGGATGAAATCTCAAGCAATCAATCAAGGCCCTCGCTATGGAAAGAAATTATGCAGACGAGTCCCAAGGGAGCACGTCAAAGCTGTACTCCCCCATTTATGGAAGATAATCTGCAAATCAATAGAGTCAAATCTTGATTCAACCTTATTCTTGGAAAAACGATATTTCACATCCTTTTTCAAGGATCAAATCTCTTGGGTTGCTCTCTCTCTCTAAACCTTCTCCAACGGCTCCTACATCTCTCCTATTTAAAGTCGTTTGAAGAAAGGAAGAGCACATACACTTAGTCTAAACCTTCTCAAATTTTTTCTTGTGATTTACTGTGTACTCAAAAAAGAGAGGAGAGAAAAATATTGCTGGTGAGGCTACTGTATCAAAAAGAAAAAGAGAAAGAATTGAGTGTAGTCGTAGGAATTACATTCAACTCTTGTAACCCAAAAGCTTCAAAGATCTTAGTAGAAAATCCTTTGCAACCCAAGGGGACTAGAGTAAGATCCGTTCTGGATCCGAACCAGTATAAAAATATCGTGTGTCTACTTTTACTTTCCAGTTCTGCTTATTTTAATTTTTGTTGTGTGCACAAATCGACTAACTAAGCGAAGCAGTCAACTGATAATCGAAAAAGTAGGCAAATCACCCCCCCTCTTGCACTTTCACCTTTGAGTGTAGTCTGGGGAAAGATAAGCCCTACTCACTATCTTTTCTCCAAAAAAAAGGGGTCCGTCCTCGAGAGGACTCAAACTATAACTTATATTTAACTAATCAAAACCACCTCCCCCCATTATTGTTAACGCAATATGTACGGCTTGCGCAAAAAAAGTAAAATAACTCGAATTTTAAATCATTCACTTGCTTGAACTACTCATGCTATGGATGTAGGAGCATCAACTCTATTTCTGTGGGCTTTTGAGGAGCGAGAGAATTGTTGAAATTCTATGAGAGAGTCTCAGGAGCCAGGATGCACCGTCATCTTTAATCCTGATCGGCCAACCTTTCCGATCGCGAAACAAAGAGAGTTTGGCTCTCTTTTTTCGTTCATTCAGATGAATAAATTTTGTGAAGACGACAAGAGATGTCGCCTGCAAAAATTCTCCTCTCTCTTCGTCAACATTTCAGAAACCCAACAATAACATTTGAATGCATATGAAGAAAATAATTTAAACGGAAAAGGGCTAAAAATATCCCTGGACTATCTGAAAAGGTTTAAAAATACCCCTTGTTCATCTATTTGGCTAAAAATACCCCTCAATCCACCTTTTTGGCCCATTTTTACCCTTAAAACTAACATCCCTTTTTTCTATTAATTCTTATTATTACGTGGCAACTCTCTATTGGACAAAATTAAAACCCCAACCCACCAAACTTTTCCCTCCTGCCCCGATCCAATTCCAATGCCCCATGACCCAAACCCATTTAAAAAAATTCATTAGCACACAAAATTATACATCTCTCTTTCACCTGAACTTGATCCCACTTTTTTCTTCTTATTCAAAGCTTAAAATTCAGGTATTTTGAAGGCTAAAATTCTGGCTCAAACATACTCCAAAGCTGATATACGTTTAGAGAGATCCTGAAAATCTGCAACACAATACTGATAATAATGATCCCGAGAGCTCGAAGAGAGACCAAATACATGTGATATCAATGTTCTGATTAATCACTATTAAATACATATGATTCCACTCTTATCTGAGGTAGCCAAAGGTTTACCAAGATCACTCCATGGACAACAACGTATTAGGGATGTGTGTTCTTTCAATTAGCTTACCATTTTAGCATTGATATCGACCAAATATGAACAAGTCCATCAACAGAACCAGCAGTAACATAACTGTCATCTGCAATGATACAGGATCAGCTCCAATTAGATGCAATTCGATTTGCATTTGCTCCAAAAGTTCCACAAATTTCTACCATCAACAAGACCGAAACGAATACTCTTATTGTAGTAGAAATCAGGACATTTTAGCGGAATTTTTAGCCTTCAAATTGCTGAATTTTAAGCTTTAAAGAAGAAAAATGGGATTATGTTTAGGTGAAAGAGAGATGTATAATTTTGTGTGCTAATGAATTTTTTTAAATGGGTTTGGGTCATGGGGGCATTGGAATTGGGTCGGGGAAGGAGGGAAAAATTTGGTGGGTTAGGGTTTTAATTTTGTCCAATAGAGAGGTGCCACATAATAAATAATAATAATAAAAATTAATAGAAAAAAAGGATGTTAGTTTTAAGGGTAAAAATGGGTCAAAAAGGTGGATTGAGGGGTATTTTTAGCCAAATAGATGAACAAGGGGTATTTTTAAACCTTTTCAGATAGTCCAAGAATATTTTAGTCTTTTTCCGCAATTTAAATTACGACAACTTAAATTTTGTTAAAGTTAATTTACAAAATAGTCACATATTAATTTCAACAAAGGACGATATGAATGTTAGACTGAAATTTCATTTGATTTCTTCGGCCCTCTTTAGATTTTCTGTTGTGAGTCGAGACTTTCACATACAACTTCGTAATCTCTATAATTGAAATTATGTAAATAATATTCTTTGGCCTATTTAGATTTTCTGTTGTAAGTCAAGACTTTCACATACAATTTTGTCTATATTACTGAAAATTATGTATGTGAAATTCTTCCGCCTCTTTATATTTAATTTTTTACATAAAGTGTGAAGTATTTATAAAAATTGATAATTGTGCCATCACTGAGTATTTTAAGTATGAAAACTCGTTGAGTGCAATAATAAACAAATAATGTCGTTGAAAGCTTTTTTCTTTGCGCCAAATTATCATAATTATTTCATTTTTTCTGTTCGATTCATTTGTCTATATAGTCTGAAAAGACGAATAACCCGAACCAAAGCTCAAGGTTGATTACAAACAATATTATTAATGTCGTTGAAAGTTTTTTCCTTTGCGCTAAATTATCATAATTATTTCATTTTTTCTGTTCGATCCATTTGTCTATATAGTCTAAAAGACGAATAACTCGAACCGAAGCTCAAGGTTGATTATATCGACCAAATATTTACTCTTTTTGGACCTTGTTCACAGCAATATAACTATGTTCAAAGTGATGTGACACTCGTAATCTCTAAATCCTAGATCGGCCTCTGGGTGCAAAATGAAGAAGAAAACCCATTGCTCTTAATTCTCATAACTAGCATATTGAGCCAATTACATGATACGAGAGTGAGAGGCAAATACACCAAAAGTATAGGGATCAAACTTAGGGCTTGTTTGAATAGCCTTGTTAAATTCTTTTGAGCCAAATTAGCTTTTAAATACTTTTAAAGTGTTTGAGTAAAAAAAAAATATTTATAAGAACTTATTTTAAATTTAAATGATAAAAATAAGTCAGAAGTCAGAAGTCAAAACCTAAAAATTCTAACTTTTGGCTTTTGACTTATAAGTAAAAAGCAAAAGTCAATCCAAACAGGCTCTTTAACATTTTAATATATAGATTCAACAAGAAAGTAATACACCTTTGATATATGTTGGATAGCATGTTTATAAGCCAAGGCCCATGCTCACGGGCCCAACTTTGTTTTGTTATATACAAAGTAATTATATTAAAAAAATTAACTTTTTTTATTGTTTTAAGTTCAAACTCATAATATGAAAACGGAGAAAAATTGGTCCCTTCTTAACATGCATGATATCTTGCTACTTTTGATACTCTCTCAATTTTTAAATTTTATTTGTCTTAGTTTGTTTGAACTTGGCTGAGACTGCAAAATTTCATCCCTTTTTAGTACCAAAGTTTCTTGTGTAGTTTGTTCAAAACTTAGCAAAGACCGTAAAGGAGATCGTAGTCTTTCCCAAAAATTGATTTCGAGATATTTTGGTAATTGAGTGTTACTTTTAAGGCTCTAAGTTTTTCAAAAATATTGGACATTTTCATTTCGATTGGTGAATTGATGAATCGTTGCTTTTTCTGAATTTCGTTACAGCTCTGTATGATGCGCTTCAAGTTCTTAATCTGTAAGTATTTTTTTTAGTTTGTGATTAATTTTAATTGTATATACAGATTAGTAACTTAAAGCACAGCATAAAGAACTGTCGCAAAATTCAAAGGAAAATTACAGAATACATCAATTCACCCATAGAAATTTGATGTGTCCAACATTTTAAGAAAAAATTATACAATGTATTATACATTATTTGATAGATTATACACACTTATACAATATAGATACATTATTTAAACATTATATATACATAATTATACAATGTATCAACATTGTATAAGTGTGTATAAATTGGAGAGGAAGAAGCAAATCAACGAAATAAAAAGGCTATATTGTATATACAACAATATATACAAATAAATACATTGTTATAAAAAAAAAATTACTTTACACTTATGGCCAAATTTTAATTTGGGCTATAAAATTTAATGTATTTTTTGTCACGAAATTACAATGTATATTTACTAATTATTTTTAAAAAAATTACCCCTAAATTTTTCTCTCATTAAATTAAATAATATATTTATCTTCTCATTGATTTTACTTTTTCTTTCTAATAATCATTTTTTATTTTTTTTTCATGATTTCACTTTCTAATTTTAACTCAAATTCTTTAAATTAGCTATTCATTATTGTCACAATATTGTCACAATTGATTGATTCATACATCAACAATCAAGTTCTTTTGTGTTTCATTTTCTTTTAACTAAGAAATTTCAAATGCAAGTGTCACAAAATTCAAAACTCATTGAATATATGGACTCGATCATTTACTATTTTCACTTAATGTCATATTTCTTTTTATAGGGAGAGTTTAATATCATCATATGCGTCCAACACATACATCATGCATTGTGCTCCACCACTAAATCAAAGTCATGTAGACTTTTTTTTTTCATTTTTATATGAATTTTATGTAAGAACTTTAAGGGTCATTTAATATATTTTGATTTTAGTCCGTCGATTTTATTATGATCACTTCACCAATTTTTTCTCTATAAAATTTGATTGAGAATGTTAAGCTGAAAGGCTGGCTCAAAGGGAGAGGCTAATAAATTCTTAATTTAGACACCAAAAATTTTTGATAGTGAATCTTATGATTTTATTTTAAATTAGAAAGTATTAAAGTTTTCAGAAAAAAAATAAAAAATTAATATAATGGAAGAAAGATTAACTTTTTACTCTTCAATAAAAATATTTTAAAACTGTAAGTTAAACTACTTAAGTTCTCGTATTGGTAATACAATTTTTTTACAATAATATCAAAAGTAATATATTGTAAATATATGTCTAACATCTTATTTTTTTTAATTACCTCTTTGTAATATGTAATTTTCCTATATATATAGACTTGATTGTTGATGTATGAATCAATCAATTGTGAAATACAACTCTGACAATATTCAATAAACTCAAAATTAATCAAAATTGTCAACACTATTAATCATAATGCAAAAATTAGTCAAAGTTGTAAAATACAACTAAATTATTGCATATCTAACTATAGAAATTCAAAAATACTATAGAAATTAAAACAACAAAACAACAAAGCAGTTGATGATCAAAATTACTGAAAACAGAAAAATTGAATTCAGTAAAAATATTTTGCACCGGTGAAAACAACTAAATCGAAAGTTCTTATACCTTTTCAAAGTCGTTTCAAGTTCTTCTAACTTCTCATTGAAGTTATGCACATTCTTATTGATTTTTCTAGAGACGTAAATCAAAAAATATGAGATTCAATTACTTAAAATAAAACAATACTATGAATAAGAACTTACACTTTCGAAATTTGAAGAACATCGGCCAACGTTGTTCAAGCACAAGTGCAGGCCGCTGGATGAATTCACCGAGAAAAAAAGAGATCTCTAGCAAATGTGGGAGATTCGTCACACCACCAATCGAACCAATAAGATGATGCAGAGTTTCAATTTGTTTGTCTCGAACTGGGCTTTTTATTGGGCCAAAATTAGGCTTTTTATTGGGCCAAAATTGGGGTTCTTATTGGGCCAAAGTTCAGCGACCGCGGGTAGAAGATTGAGACGAAATAATATAAATAATAAATAAATGAAAAGAAAAACCTCTTATAGATAGAAATAATTATCTTTAAAATAAATAAATAAATAAATAAATAAAAAGAAAAACTTCTTATAGATTGAAATAATTATCTTTAAAAGTATAAAAATCAAATTAAAAAAATAGATCTAAATGGATAAATTTCATAGATCTGACGAAAAGAAGATAAATAGATATATCAAAATTCAATTATTTTCATAGATCTATTATAAACGATTAGATAACAAAACAAAATAAATTGATATGAGATAAGCAAATTTAACACGAAGAAAAACACTTATTGACATATCTCACATCGCATAACAAAGAAAAAAACTAACAATTAGTAATTAATTTTCTATTTTTAAAATGCATGGGAAATCCCAAAAGATGCACACATACATCATTTCCAATAAACATGAAATTTCTTTAATCAATTTAATTTTCTATTTTTCCCAATGCATGAAAAATCCCAAAAGATGCACACATACATCATTTCCAATAAACATTCAATGTTGATAATATTTCTTTCTTTTTTTATTGTATACACGTACATTCAACTTTATACTAATTAGACTAAAATATATATGGATTGTTTTGAATATGATTGAAAAATTAATTTGAATATATAAATAAAATTTTGATTCTAAATTAAAAATAATTTTTCTAATATAACAAAAAGTAATAAGATTCGTTGGCCATGAATATTATTCACAAGGCTAGAACAGATGGGAAAAATCACCTAGTATTTTTTGTCTCTGCTGGGATTTGAACCTGAGACCTCATGCCTCAAGGCTCTTTAACCCACTTCTGTAACGACCGGGTTCGTCGTTATGGATGAACTTTTCGTGCCAAATTTCGAGTCAGAAAACTTTCGAATTTGAAAGTTGAAAAATTCTGGACTAGGCTAGTCTCGGCCAGTTTTGGAGCAAAGTAAGGTCTAGGGAAATCCGGGTGCGGATTGGGTGTTATATCCTGGGTCGAACTAGTTTTTCCGTTAGCCAAGACCTTAAAGAGTCTGGAGGACTTTTCGAAAATGAATTCGGGTGAGTAGAACTCCCGATATCGAATTTGACGTGAAAGGGTTGGTACAAAACGTTAAAATTTTGAAATTTTGGGGGACTTTACGACTTTCTGTCCCGTGTCAACCGCTACACCGTTGTAGTGACCTCCGCTATAGTGAAGAAATTACTACTATAGCGGAAGTCAACGCTGGTCAGCACCACTATAGCGGTAGGCTTTGCTACGGCGGTACCGCTATAGCAGAGCGGGGACCGCCATAGCGGAGCGACGGGATCAGAAAACTCAAAAACGAATTTTATAATTCGATTCTCTCCCATTCAGCCCCATAAACAGACGAGGGTTACTCCAAAAACCCTCCTAGGCTGCTCCAAGGCTTGGGAACCATGGGGAGGAGGAATTTCGACAAAAAAATGCGAAACCACGGATTCGGGCCTGCAAAATCATCAGAAAATGCCTTTACGGAGCCATAAAGGGCATGGAACAGCTGCTCGGCATCCAGGTAGGCTAGGTTTTCTTCATTGAGTAGATTGACCTATTTTCATTTCATACTTGTTGTATAGATTGAAAGGGAGAATCCATGCCTAGGCTTTCGGGCACGGAGTTTGAAGGAGAATTGCTTGGTTGAATTGGTTAAACTAGAATTGGTTGAGTTGTGATAATGTGTTGTGACATTTTGGGTTGTTATTGCTTGTTGGTTTACAAGTGTATTTTATTCATTGTGTGTGACTGATTGAAATTTCTGTGTGACATTCGGTTGGCTCGGGTACCACGCCTGGTACAGGTTACTTATTGGTTGGCTCGGGTACCACGCCTGGTACAGATTACTATTTGGTTGGCTCGGGTACCATGCCTGGTACAGAATTATTTATTATTTGGTTGTATTTCTTTTGATGTTCCACGAGTGGATCGGGTTGTGTTCATGATTTGTGATATTGCATATAGTCCGTGAGAGGCCGGGTTGTTACAATTAAATATGGGGATGATCTTGGGGTAGACCGAGCATCGCATGTAATCACTTAGGTGTTGGTTTAGAGATCCTTGATTGGTCCGGATAATGAAAAAGGGTAAATGCCATGTTTATTATTATTGTTGAACCTGTCCTCTGTGGTTGTCAAGTCAAAAGGTAGACTGAGAGTCTGGAATTATATTACTGACTGTTATTATATGTTGTACTGCTTTACTCAGTACGGGTGTACCATTTATTCTTTATATATTGAATTTCTGAGATGGTCAAAATTTATTATTATTTTGCGTATAACTGATCCTTGAAGGGCGGGTTAGTGTGCTTAAGTAACAAGGTGGTTCTTCTGTGAACTAGAGTTGTATGTTATTGTCCTAGGGATCCCTGTTGGGTTCGAATTTCGTTAAAAGGGATATATATTTGTTGTCACTGGAATTGTTAATGTCGGTTAGACTTGTTACATACGTTTGATAAGTTAAGGGAGAGACTTGTGGTCTGGTTATAGCATTGATTGTTGTCACTTGCCGAGTATGGCCCTGGGGGTCACAGGAACAGTTTTGTATCAGTAGGTGGCGGTACGATGGGTACGATCTACGTCACTAAGTAGTGGGGTTTACTTCGAATTGTTGAGTCATAGTGGTTGACTTGGATCAGGAAATGATAGTCTGAGTATGGACATAGATGTTAGCATTGGACAAGGTGACTTGAGAAGTTTAGGTGACAAGGTGTTTTGAGAAGTCTAGGTGATAAAGTTACTTGGGAAGTCTAAGGGACAGGTAGGTTTGGGTTGACATTGGGTTTTTGATAAGGGTGGATGTGAAAGAGGTTGGAGTATTTAACTCATGTATTTACCTTGATTTCTTATATGATGGTAGAAGTGAATTCGGGTCGATCGATTATGCCTACCAGTACGTGTGTTTATACTGATTCTACTCTTGCTATACCTTTTTGGGTATAGTCTGGTTGCAGGGTTGGTGATGTTTCACAGGTTCAGGATGACGGTGATCTCTCAACAACTCTTATTTTTGCTTCTATGGTGGGAGTTGAGTCTTCTTCATTTTGCATCATCTTGTAGTAGCTCTTGTACCGACTTAGACTAGGTCCTAGAAAGGGCTCTTTCCAGATTGTAAAAGGTTTTTCCGCATATCTTGTAAAGGTTTTCATGTATTAAAATGAGATTTGTTTATTGTTATATTTATTTTTCCGCATTACATGTTGATTCGGGTGGTAAGGGTTCTCCTATCTAGGTGTATTAGACTAGGTGCCCGCACGACCCGGTAGTTGGGTCGTGACACCTCAAGGAGTGTTTTCACTTTATTTAGTTTCACTTTTTTCACTTTTTAATTTATTTTTTTCAAAAAAAATTTAAATTTTTTATTTTCATAAAATAACCTCATTTAAATTATATTGGAGGTTCAAAAAAAATTTAAAAAAAATTTAAAAAATATATTTGAATTCTAAATATTAACTCCAAATACTATGACCAAACACAACTCCAACTCCAACTCCAACTTCAAAAATTGTAAATAAAGTGAATATGATTTTGATTTTCATAGCCAAAAGCCTACTTAATTTACTTATAATGTACTTTTTAATTCACATTTAATATTTACTTATAATGTATTTTTTTTAGACAAATTTATATTTTTGAGGATATATAATGGTTTATTATATGAAAAGTTGACTTTATATATTAAATGTATTGTGTTGTTTTAGTTAAAAAAATTTAACCGAAGTAATTTTAGATGCATCTCCCACTAATTTTTAATTTTTAATAATGTTTATGTACTTTTACCTTCTTTGTTTTTGATGATGTATTTATTTTAAAAATATTTATTTTAATTATATAAAATATTAAAAATTAAAGGATTATGGGGCACATCTCGCTTCACGCCTCCTTCTTTCAAAACACTGATAAATATTAGTCCATATTCACCTAAAATTTTGTATACATGACAAAGGAAACAAAATAATCGAATCATACTTTAAGGATTTCACGTGAAATAAGGAAACAAATTAATTAGAATATTTTTACTAATAATTATTCCAAATAATTTGGGACAACTTTAATAACTAGATCCTTAATTTTAGGGATGTTCAACAACAAAATAAGGAGAGAAAAATTGAATCCCTAATTTTAAGAATACAAAAAAGGTGAAATATGCAGCTAGGTTTCTATGTTGAAGTGTGCAACTTTGTTATTTGAATAGAGTGAAAAATAGTTTTATTCTTGATATACAACTTAAATTAAACTATATGAAGTGTTGAGTGTACTTAGGCGGCATTTGTCCGTATAATAAGTTGATGGTACAATTTCGAGGGCAAAATTGACATTTGCCAAATTTGTTTTACTATTTTCATAACAAAAATTATTTTCCTCATTCTTAATAAACTTCGTTTCGTTATAATAACAACATATTCAGTGTAATATTATATAATGGGGTTTAGTAAGGTAGGTGTATGCGGACCTACCCTACATAGAGATAGAGAGGTTGTTTTCGATAGACTTTTGATTTGATGAAAAACATATTAAAGCATTTTGAAAAAATAATACAGTAACAAAAATGAAGAAGTTATATCAAAATACCATAAAAAGCATGACAAAGTATCCTACACAGTAACTATACTAAAAATTACAATAATGGAAGAAAAAAATAGCAAAAACTAATGAAAATCGAGGACAATAAGCTACAAAAGTAATACCACGATTACTAGCATGGCATGATAATCGAGACCACACAATACTACCTCCTAACCTACTATCATAATTCGTGTCCTCTGCAAATTCTATCTATGATCATTTTTTCATTTGGTTATGCACAATTATATTTCGTGAAAATGATTTTTTATTTACAAATCCAATAAAAAAAATAGTCTTTTCAAATCTCTCAAGTATAAAAATGAAGAACACTTAAAATAAAAATGATACTTATTAAGGAATGAAAGGAGTAACGTATAGCATTTTAGGAAAGTGGAGTTAATATTTGTAAAGGATAGTATAACTAATATTTATCAGCAACCTTAACACTAGATAAAGTTTAGTCCGTTTAGTATAGTCTAAGGTTTTGTTTGAAGAGGTCGAGGGTTCTCTTCTACATTGTCACAATATTTTTTTAACAATGAAAGTAGCATGTTAAAATAGTGCTAAAAAATGAAGACAGCATTGTGCTTTAACTACGGCACCCCACTCTTCTACATAGAGCCGCTCCTGGTACGGATTGTAATTAACAAAGTGTTATTATGAAAGTCTCATTAACTTTCTATTAGTTGGTGTTTATGATCTCCTTTTTCAATTTTCATATTTCTTTACTTGCCATCCTTGTATTTCGAGGTTTAGAATTTATTTTTGACTATTTCACGGATTGCCCATATTTAATTCGCTTCGCATCAGTTTTAAAAATTGGGACACTTGTACACCAAAAAAGAAAATTATTTACCCTCAAATGTCACATTACTTTCATATCCCTTTTATCCTAAAATTGTATTTATTTAAAAAAAAAAAAAAAAAACGGGGACGTCAGCGCCCACCCTTTTTTTCTTCTTTGATACCATCACAGTATATATATACTCTGATGGTATCAAAAATTAACTGGACAGTGTCTTCACTGAAGGACTACTTCTTCCTCCTTGATACCATCCAAGTATAATATACTCTGGTGGTATCAAAGAGTAACTGATTAAGGTTTCATTGAGGTTTGCTTCAGTCGTTTGATGAAACTACTCAATCATCCATGATACCATTACGGTATATCTATATACTGTCATGGTATCGTTGAGGTATGTTTCAGTTCTTCAATATTTTAATTTAAAAACAGTTAAAAAAAAGAATCATAATTTAGATATAATTTTTTTAATTTTTAATTATTTCGTATTTATTTCTTAAAAAAAAAAAAAGCTCAGTCCTATATGATACCGACATGGTATCAATATACCGATGGAGTATCACAGAGGATTAAGCTCAATCCTATATGATACCGATAGAGTATCAATATACCGACAGAGTATCACAGTGGATTAATTTATGATAGTGACGCTGACGTCATGCGCAAAATAAGAAAAAGAGAAAGTGGGCAAGTGGGTAATTACTTTGGGTTGAAGGTCTATTAAGGGTAAATACTTTGGGTTGGGTCCATTTTGAGTAAATAGTTTCACAATTGGTCCAATTTGTGTAGTTTTCCCTAAAAAATTTTGCCTTGTTCGGTATAAGTTATGTCTCTTAAGGCATCACTTTATAAGTTCTAATATTAAACTTAGAATATGTTTCGATCGACTTATTTTAAGTGCTTTTAATTCAAAATATCTTTTAAACACTTTTAAAGTGTTTGGTAACTTATGACTTTTGACTTATAAGTCGAAAGCCAAAAGCCAATCCAAAACGAACTCTTACTCCTCCAACGGTATAGGAATTAAAGTTATGAACGGTAAAACATAACTTATGTTTTATTATGATAGGAAAATATAAACTTATACGTTACAATATTTTTAAATTTTTTTGGATATCAGAATATTTTTGGCTACCTTTATGTTACTTAGTGATGGAAGAACAAAAGTTAAACACGGGCACACTGGTAATGACCCAATTTTGGTTGGTAACTTGCAAATTGGCATATTACCAAATTACGCCCCTATTGCCACAGCTGTAAATATAGAGATTTCGAAAATGTAAGTCGTACTTTTTTCTGAATCGAATTAAGGTTTTATTCATTGTTTATTTGAGGTTACCTAGAAAGGGTAGCTATATCAGAGTCATTATGTTGAACTCAAATCGAATTAACGTTTTTTATTCATTGTTTATTTGAGGTACCTAAAAAGGTTAGCTATATCAGAGTCATTATGTTGGGAGCGATCTTCTTTTTTTCAAGGAGTTCATGTTGTATATGCTTTGCAGTAGTATCAGTCCACAAAATAAATGAGAATTCATGCCACATTCATTCATCTATGTCAATGCAGTTGAAAGAATCATGCTACACTGTATTACTATTTCGTCAAGGCAACACTAACGAAACGAATTCTTACTGTGTAATCAAAGATGGCGAAAACATTCGCACAAGCAAAATAATGTATAATCAAGTGCACATACAAATGGGATGGCACAAGGAAAACTTTTAAGTAAAACCCAAAGTGCTCAAGTAAAAACACTATAAATGATAAGAAGTTTCATTTTATAGGAACAATATAAACGGGCTTTCTCAACCATAACATCACAGTGAAATACAGTCGCAGGAAAACTAATATTTGTTGCAAAAGGCAGACTGCATCCCCGTAACGCAAAAGCGGCATTCAAGAAATTTATACTAATCTACTACATCCACAAAATGAAATATTAGCAACATACTTCTGTACAGCAGCAAACAAAAGCCACTTTTACAAAGCACGACATACTTTTGGTTAGTTGAGTTTGTGTATGTGTAAAATGTCCTATGAACACTCCTGTTGATTTCTTCTTCGTTTTGGTAGTTTCTTGGAAAAATATTCACCAAATGGCTTATCGGGGACAGGTATCAACTTCCCAAGAGCAGCAAGAGGCCAACTGTTGAGCAAAAACCAACTCTACTTAGTACCGGAAAGATTACTGGATCAATTATAATGGAAATGCAAAAGACCAGACTAACCTTATAATTCCAATGGCAATTGAAACAAGCCATAGTTGCCAACTCAGTCTCACAGTTGTAGTGAATTTTCCAAGAAAGAATATTATGATAACCTATGCAATAAAAAGATGATGTTATAATATAAAAGGGTTAATGTTCAATGCCAAAGAGAAGGATAGGGACAATGTATATACCTGAAGCACCACTGTGAGGCCAACGATTGAAACAAATAGACGGTTTTTGTGGACTCCTTTGAACACATTTATCTCATCTGGTTTCCGAGCATTGAATTCATTGAAAACCTGCAGTTTTGAGTAGTTAGCAGTGATTAAGAGCCCGTTTGGATAAGCTTATTTTAAGTGCTTTTTAAGACGATAGCTTTTAAGCTTTTTTATAGTGTTTGGGTAAGGTAAAAAAAATACTTTTGAACACTTAATTTTAAGCCAAAATAACAACAACAAAAAGCTAAAAGTGAAAAGCTGGGATTTCCAACAGCTTAAAATAAGCCAATCCAAACAGGCTCTAAATCTCAATAGGAAGGCAAATATCTAAATTTATGTTGCTCACTTGCAAAGAGCAATATGAAGAATTCAGTTTCAGACTTCTACTCCCATGCACCCATATCCCCAAACAAACTAGCTTCAGACTTTTACCTCATACACCATTCTCCCGAACAAACTAAAAAAAGAGGAAAGAGGAGGACTGCGGGAAAATTGAAGGAAGCCCAAGAAGATAGTTATATCTCATATTTAATTCGAGAGTCGTTTCCGGAAACACAACCAACATCCTAAGAAGGGAAGAGATTAAATACCCATCCATCCAAATTTGGTTGTCCACTCTTGATTCAATTAAGGGAAGAGTCAAAAAATATGAATTATTTAAAATTTGTTGAGTAAACACATGGAACTTGTTTTGATGTTTTTATTGGTGAATGAAGGAAAAATTATAACAAGGTGGAGAAGTGGGGAGGCTAAAGTTTGTGGCATTTCATACGTATTAGAATTAAGAAAGTGGACAACTTGCACAATCCAAAAACGTAAGTAGGACAAATATCCTGGGACAGCAGACATGCTTGCGTATGCACGAAGTACCAACAATAGATAATCTTTCTTATGTAAAGAAAGGAAAAATACAATATGGAGGGTACAAAAGTCAATCATAGGATAGTTTGTTATCAGTTATATTCTTACCTGGCACAAGACAAAAGCGTTGAAAATCAAGGTGTTCTTCACTTTAATAGCCCGCTCATTCGTCTCATGCTCCAAATGCAGAATCTGTTTACCTCGGAAATTGAGGACCAGGAGAACTGTAACTTGATACAGAGCCTGCAGATGTTCAACAAGGAGATATTAACCTCAAAAACTAACTAATATAGATTGAATATTTCTCATTTTGGAACATCGCCGTTAAAATTATTTTACCTGTATTAATAGGTTTCTCCACATGATATTGGTGACAAGAGGTTCCCTAAGATAGAATTAAACAAACAATCAATTGATGCAAACATTATAACTATAGGAACATCAGTTAGTAATACAGAAAGAAGCTGAAAATCAGTTGATCCAATTGGGAAATCATTGGCTAGAGTTGCAAAATAGATTCATGACCAAAGCATGAAGTAGCCTAATGGCCAAAATTGAAGTGGGAGGAGAATCATGAGGTCTTGGATTCAAATCCCACAGAGACAAAAACACTAAGTGATTTCTTCCCTTCTGCCCTCCTAGCCTTGGACAAAGTACACGTCGCTGGTGGGAGGTAGCAGGTATCCCGTGGAACTAATTGGTCCGGACACCATGGTTATCCCCAAAAAAAAAAAAAAGTACCAAAGCATTAAATGAATGGCAGAAGGTATTTGGGAAATATAGAAGTCCCTATAATCTAGTAACACAAGTGGAAAGAGTCGGAAACGTATAGAATCCAGCTTACACTATAATCACATGAATGTTAAGAATGTAGTGAGATTGTTCAAACCAAGTGAAAGAAGAATGTGCCAAAGAACAGTTTTCAGCACATCGTAGGGACACATGTTAAATAGGTCGCCCTATTTACACGAAGTTCTGATTCATACAGGAATTAATATATGGGCGGCATCCAAATAGAGTGTGACAACAGAAGATGGAGAAGAGTAAAAATATTATGCATATAACATTGGTGGGCGGGCCAGATTGCGTGCACCTCAACTATTCCACCGGGTACCTGCTATCTCTTACCTTCCACTAGCACAGGTACTAGGTCACTCTGCAACCACCTAGTGTCATTTGTCTTTGTTGGGATTTGAACCCTAGTCTCCAAGGCGTGAGCCCACTTAATTGACCCCACTATGCCACATGTCATTGGGTGCTTGGAGCTCTAGATATCTCACAACTTCAATACAAATTCACTTGCAACACATTATGCAAATGACATGAAAGAAGAAATTCCAACAAACCATCATGCATAAAGGCCTCCTTATAGGAACCAAGTGCACAGCCACATGATGGATTAGTTATCTTTAAAAGCCTACCCCACCAGTAATACTACAAATAGGCAGAAAAAGTAATGGAACCAAGCTAAAGTAACTTGACGTCACAAACTAACCTTCGACCAACAGGAGCTCGGCGCATTAGATGATCAGTTGGTGGTTCTGTGGCCAGTGCAAGTGCACCCAAGGTGTCCATAATAAGATTTACCCAAAGTAGCTGCACAGGTGAATGGAAAAACGTAAATGATCAACCTCAGAATGTAGATGTAGAACACTAGGGGTGTGTTTGCTAATCACGCTGATCAATGGTACGAGGGCAGAGAAACTAAACCTGAACAGCATTCAATGGGACATCACCAGCAGAAACTGCAGCAACAACATTAATTATAAGAGCAGCAACGTTAACAGTGAGCTGAAACTGTATGAATTTCTGGATGTTAGCATACACGGATCTGCCCCATCGGACAACCTGCATTTAGTGGGGAAAAGAACAATAGAAATAATTATACCGTGCACTGGCCTGATAATTTCCTGCAAAAGCTGTCACATTGATAAACTGACCTTCACAACAGAAGCAAAATTGTCATCCAGTATGATGATATCTGAACTTTCTTTGGCAACTTCTGTTCCAGCAATTCCCATAGCAAGACCAATATCGGCCTACAAGACAGCAGCGAAGGAAATCTTATTGGCAAATATGGTGGTTAGTTGTGAAGGGTAACACTTGCTACCCCATGAAAGAATCACAGAGAGCAGACAAGAAGGTTTGATCAGCAAATTGTTAAAAAGAACTCAGATAAGCGGCAACTGATGTACTCAGCCACGACTATGCATTTTAGAGATACACCCCGAGGCCCTATACGTGTGTATCACCATAAGTAACACGAGCACAGACTTCATATTTCAAAGGTTCGGCAAGTACCCATATAGCAACAGAAGGAAAATTCTCAGGCCGAAGGGACAGCGAACAGGATAAAACGTTTCAGAAAGAGAATAAAGCTAAAGTACACCTATCAGACCTCATGTTTTCTATAATCACATAACAACTTTCTTAACCAGCCAAGAAGAGCACCTCATGTAATGCAGGAGCATCATTAGTACCATCTCCAGTTACAGCTACAACATGGCCCTTACTCCTTAGTGCTTGAACAAGCAAGAGTTTATCATTGGGAGACGATCTTCCCATAACCTGGACATGATGGTGATTTTACAGTGAGGAACAACTTCATTGAACGACTAAGAACAATCTAGTTACATTCCATACCGATATTTTATCTGCCACTTCCTTTCTCTCCTCCTCAGACAAAGCTCTAAATCTCTTCCCTTCAATCAGGTTTGGTTCAGTTGCATCAGCATCAGACCTAAGTATCCCACATTCCAAAGCTATTGCCCTTGCTGTTTGTAAGTTGTCACCAGTGACCATCCTTACCTGTGAAATTTAGGGAAAATAGATTTTTGCTATCACATATATTGGAAGGTAGCAGGGCAGCTAAATATTTAAAAAGGATTTGGAAGAGACAACCAGTGATAGAACAGTACATCCTATAGTAGTGGACATCCTACACTACAAGCTTATAACACAACTCCCCATGCTGGGACTTACTAAGTTCAAATACGAAAAGAGACGGTACAATACGAGTAAATTAGAATCATTTTTTTACGGTAAAAAGAGAGATACGAGCATCATTGAGATAATGACAGAATACATGACAAACCAAAAAACTAAGGTAGGATTACATCCAATACAACATTATATTTCAAAGAATCAAATGCAAATGTATTGTTCCAATTACCTTCACTCCAGCATCAATACATAACTGAACTGCATCTCTTACACCTGGTCGGCATGGATCCTACAAGACATATATAAAGAGATAATAACATGTGGCAAGTATCAATTCAAGATTAGCACATAAAGATCTCAGCTTGGTTTTGTATTGGCTCAAAGTTTACACCCTTAAAACAGATGACCAAAATAATTGAATAACTTGGGAGTTCTGTACCATTTTCCTTCAGTGTGCTGCAGAAAAGTTTCCCTTGGTGCATAGAAAAAAAAGCGATGTCCTATAAAATATATTAATCAGGTTCAGAAGAGTGTTACGAAGTACCTTAATGCCTACAATTGCAAGCAATATCAGGTCACCCTCAGGTATTTCCCACTGATCTATTTCTTCCTCAGCAGGTACTTTTTCAACCTCATATGGCCGGTAGGCAATGGCAACACATCTCAAAGTCGAAGCAGCCATGTTTCCAATTGCTTCCTTGAAATTGGACATCTGTGGACCGTAAATAAACTTACACTCAGAATTAAAGCTGAAAAATTTATAAAATAATGCTAAATCTTTTTTGGAACAGTAAGATTATTGCTAAATCTCCTGTGAAAATAACATGCAGAAATCACTCACATCTATATTGAAGAAAGTTACAGCAGATGGTAAAATTTCATGGAAGAGACTGTTCAACTGTGGCATTCTTTTATCTCTTAAAGTGCCCAATTAAGATTCAGTGGTTCATATGACAAATTTTCGGAGTGATAATTGACTGATATACCCCCAAATGAAGAAGAGAATATCACACTTTTTAAATGGGATAAATTGCTAGTGATGGATTAGTTTTTAGTTCTTTAACAGACGAACTGCTTGATAAGACCAACAAATCCACAAACCTTATCATCACCCAGAGGAACCACCGACCCATTCTCATCGATGAAACTTGTACAACAAGAGAGAACAATTTCAGCAGCTCCTTTCCAATGCAAGTGAACCTCAGAATCCTGCAAAACACCAAACCACACATGCAGGGTCACTACATTTCAAATCAAGAATCACAGCATTGGTATGACCCGAGCATCGTTCAGATACAAATCCAATTTAATAAGGTGATTTTTCCATGACCATAAAGCTCTAAGAGCTGATTTACAACATCCGACCTTCCAGATAGCTTCAGATATTTTCCCTATCATGAGAAAATTTTATAGCACCCAAAGAAGAAATGGATTTTTTTTTTACAAGGAGATGGACATAGAAGCAATGTTTTCGTTTGAGTCATCTGGATGCCAAATAAAAGAACCAGATCTTTTTTTTTAAAAGGACCAGATTTTCTGAACATCACCTAAGCAACTTTTGGTCTTTAAGCTTGCCATCAACTAGAAAAAATATCCAGCAAGTCAAGTTCTAGAATGATAAAAGCTCGAAGCATAAACAACTTTTATATTATAAGCCTGACTCTTCAAGATGAGGCGGAGATTGCTCTTCAGAAGCAGGTTGGAGAAAGAAAATTGGAAGATAAGAAACAGCACATGGCTACCATTCAGAAGCAAGGATGAAATGGGAATCATGTCACTTTTCTCTTAGTTTGCTTTCCCTGTGAATTCCTCAAGTAGAATGTATAATCACACAAAACCTATGTTACTCGGACTCATCAAAAATGCCTTTAGGTGTGTGTCGGATCCTCAAAAAATGGTGTATTTTTGGAAGGACGGACACGGGTATGTGGCAACATTTTTGGAGAGTCCGAGCAACATAGCTAGAATCTTAGTCATATTATATGACAAGAAAAGAAGCTTCAGAATTGAGCATTGCATTACCAGCTTCACCGCAACGCCGCCTCTTTTTTTCTCTGAGTTGAATGGGAAAGCATGGATAATAGATGCTTCTGATCGTACTGCATCAAAATTCATCCCTAGCTATAGAAGAAAATACCAGTTCACTTCAGAGAATTCAGACATCAATTACTATAAGCATAAAGTAAAGCATAATTACATTGACACCCCATTGGAGAATAGCTTTCTCTGTCGGTGATCCAGAAATCTCAGCAGCAGCACCACCCTATCAGAAAAATGAGGAAGCACGTGATCTTCGATTGCAGTATGTTCTCTATCTAGATTCAGAAACGTAATCCCCACAAAATGAATAAGCAAAACCGGTAAGACCATCCCTTAAATGATAACACGAACTCACACCAGAAGGAACCAAAAGGACTCCATAGCGGCAGAGAAGGTGCTTCAGCACTTGTTTATTTAGAGAGATCACTCTCAAACAATCTGTTCTTTCTTTGATAAGTACAATATTTATACACAAGCATCATCAGCACAGACCTTAGGGTCCCATGTTGGACCGACATATCAAGCAGTATCTCACCACCAAAAGGATTCTTTCTGGAGAAAACTGTGCCTAAGCCTCCACTTCATTGAACTATTCGATAAGCCACCATTTTATTTAACCATTTAATAATTTCCATTCATTCTGAAGTTCATTTTCCTCTTAATATTTAAAAAATAACCTAGAGTATACCAGCTCTGATACCCTGTCAGCTTTGCAAGTAAGCTTCCACTAATTGAAACACTATATTTCAAGGCAACTGGTTCATGTCAAAACTCACCAAGACCACTTCTAGCTAGATCACAAGGACAAGGACAACATACAACCTCAAAAATATCAACTACCTTATAAAATGTGGAAAACTATCAATATTAGTGAGGAAAACAGTTTCAGCACTAGTAACGGAACCGCAGAGTAACAATCATTAAGAGTTATCAGATTACTGAAAACATCAATAGTTCCTCAAACATATATAGTATACGTCAACAGCATATTGTCAAGGCACAAGTGCAACCAATAACTCTTCTACTCCACTCATAATCTAGAAGCACGAGTCAGTAGGGGTGTCAATGGGATAGGGCACAAGCAGGGCGGGGCAGGTTAGGAGCCTGACAGGGCGGGGCAGGGGAGTACCTAAACGGGGCAGGGCAGAGCGGGGAGGGTCAAAACACATTTTAAGAAAAGTATAAATAGGGCGGGGCAGGTAGTAGGGAACAAATAAACTGAAATTCACATTGAATTTGCTACATCTTCATTGAATTTTTTTTTACAGACGAGCTGCCTTCTACTGCTACAACCATTTCAGCAAAATTCAAGGTCAAAAGTTTCAATCCCCTCCCCCCCAAACAACACACACAAATCCCTGGCAGCTTGCTTAATTGTTTAGTGTACCTCTTCCACTTCATTTATTAAATATTATTTGTTCTTGAAAGAAATCTGTTGGTATCTCCATTTTACTATAATATTTAGCTGTAATATTTTACGATTGCATAAAAAATATAATTAGTGTCGTAGTATATGCAAATTAATATTTATTGAGATGATAAATCTTCATCTTTTGTGTTCTCTGTTTACAACTCAGTTGGAAAAAAAAATCCTATATATAGCATAATGATATGCTTTCATCATCTTCCCAGTTGTAGATTTATTTTCCTCTGAAACTTACTTTCATACACTAACTTGCGAAAAAATTCTTCTGCCAAGAAGCATTTTAAAAAAAGTACTGTAAAACCGTTTCATCATCTGAAGCAGAAACATTATTTGAGTTGTGGAAAAAAAAAAAGCAGAGTTACAAACTTAAAAATAAAAGAGCTAAACGGGGCGGGGCAGGGCTAAATAGGGCAGGTTAGGGAAGGGTGAACAATAAGAAATTGTTAAACGGGGCAGGGCAGGGCGGGTTGAATCTGTAGCAGGGCAAGGCTTCACCCACCCCGCCCTATTGCCATCCCTACGAGTCAGGTGTTAGTGTAACTTGATTTTACTTTACAGAAAGTGTTTCAGCTATTCTTCTTTTTTTTCATCTGTTTCAGCTATTCAAAGAACAAACAAATGAACACCCATTCAAAAAAAAAATGCTACTGAAAGAGACCATCAGCTGGGAGCAGTAATGTTGCACCGAAACCTAAGGAATAAAAGAATAATCAACCCTCCCTCATCTTAGTAGACTCAGCCTCAGATCATAACTTAAACCCCACTTGTTTACACCATAACTAAGGAAATAACCCATCCCTCGTCCATTTGGACATGGACCTCAATATATATAGCCTGACTTGTGCATTATACAATTGGTAGTAGAAGTAAATACTAAAGTAATAGTTGAAAAGTTAATATGATGGAGAAAGCATTACAACAAAATGTAAATCAATATATTCAATGACTTTGACACTTGAAACCTGTGAAATTCATATAACAAGTTTAATAAAGAAATCATATAAAAAGTACTATGAATGCTATAGTGTTGAGTATTCTGGAATATCAAAAGACAATGTAATATAAATTAGGGGATTGACACTAAAACATCTTGTTACCCAAATTATATTAACTTCTAAAGGCAAAGGATAGAAACCACATAAAAGCTCCAACTAAACAAAGCAGACGATTTTTGTTAACTTGCCTGTGGCACAAAAACACTGCCAGTTGTATTCAGTCCCACCCCTTCATGGAGCAGAGACAACACAGTTGGAGGCACTTCAGATCTATCATCAGGTGGATCAATCTTTTTACCAGAGACATAGGCCTCAACCACAGTCATCTACAAAGGGGGGAAAATCAGAATTGAAACAAGGCAGCATCTTAAAGAAAAGTTGTACACAGTATAAATTGGCTCTTCATCCACAACATCAGCACTAAACCCATCCAGAACCAAAGGGAAATTGGAATGGATAAAGAGAGGAAGAGGAAGCGGGAAAAATAAAATATAAGAGGATGTTAACCTGATTCAAAGTCAAGGTTCCAGTTTTATCACTGCAAATTGTAGTTGCAGAGCCCATAGTCTCACAAGCAGAAAGCCTTCTCACCTACAGTAAAATATTGATTAGAACACAGAAATCTTGAGAAAAGAATTCAGAGAAATATGACTGCTATTACCAAAGCCTTATCTGCCATCATTTTCCTCATTGAATAGGCAAGCCTGCAAGACAAATCAGAGATACCAGTTGTTAACAGAGAAATATATTGAAGCAAAGACCAATAGTAACCCAAGTTGATGAAGAACAGAAGGACCAAACTAATCAATCACTTAAAGATCTCCAGCAATACATATGACCTTCACAACCATACTCAGATTTGTGTTTAACAACCAAGGAATCTAAAAGAGAAGCAAGAATTGAAGGACCGAACTTACGTTAGGGTAACTGCCAAAGGAAGTCCTTCTGGCACTGCCACAACCACAATTGTAACCTACATTTCCACAGGTCGCTGATTTGAGATGACAAACAATTAGAGAACATAAAGGTCATTATAAAAAATGCACATACAGCAACAGTGAAGATTTTTATAGCTCCATCTACAGCCTTGCCAACCCTTGTCTTCCCAGCTGTGAATTGAGGAGTTCCGTCTGGGTCATAAGAATGCCCAGTAAAGAATCTGCACATACATTCTCAAACTTAGACTCCTGGAGCAGTAGAGGTAAGCTGAAAGATAAACAGTGTCAACTGAATTCTGCCACTACCTGATCATAAGGACAATCAGAACAGCTAAAGCTACAGTAAGCCCAACTATGCCAATGAAGGTTGCCACCCCATTAAGACGGACCTAAAATGAAATACAAAGATTTTGAATTCATGAATGTAAATCATTCAGCAGAATCATAACATTTTACACTCAAATAACCTGCAATGGTGTTTCCTCTCCATTATCCTCTGTAATGCTTGCCATCAGCAATCCCCATTCTGTGTTTATTCCAACACCTACTACCTGGAAATGAACATGAAGTGTATAAAATCATTTGCAAATCAATCAATAAATCTAGCATGCCTCAATCTCAAACTAAGTTCGGGTCGACTATATCATCTCGATTTGGGCCCTAATCCTTCCAATATTTTGCTTATTTAACAATGTCTTTTACAGCAAATCGGGGATCTCTAAAGCCATTTGAATATCTGAAATTAAAGTTCAAAGGGGAACAAACAAAGAAGACCCTTCAAACACACAAGACATCATGCAGAAAAAGAGCCTACCAGCATCGTTCCATATCCATCGGCTACTTTGCATCCAGACATTAGGAAAGGTGATTTAGAATCCTTGTGAACCTGGACAACAAAATTAATACCAGTTAACAAGGAAATTGCAGCAGTGTAACCTAAGAGATTACTAGAAACACTCACAATCTTGCTCTCTCCTGTCATGCTTGATTCATCAAGCGCAAGAGATTGACCCGAAATTAATATTCCGTCAGCAGGTACCTGCAATCAAAGTAGAGAAAAGAGGTTCATCGAAACATTATTGTACTTACAACATCAAGAAAGGAAGAAGAAAAGGAAACTGACCTGGTCACCTATTTTCAGAGGTACAACATCACCAACAACTACCTCAAATATTGAAACAGGAACTCTTCGCCCACCTCTAACGACCTGTACAGATTTAGTCTCAGAATATTAAAAGAACAAAAGGGAAGGGAAGGGAAGGACAAAAACCGGGAGACTGTCACAAGCAATACCAGGAAACAGTAGAAGACAAACCTCAATTTGTATGTTCTGCTTCTCTTCATTAAGATTTTGGAACTGAAGTGATTGCTTATAGTCACTAACAGCTGCAAATGCATACAGGAGACTTGTGAGTTACCAACAGGAGAGCATAAAATGAACTTTAAGGCTTTATTCATTGGTCAGATATAATCCAGTTGCTAAAATAGTTCCTATGCAATGACTTGCATCAACAACTTTAGGGAAATATATATAGACGAGTAAATGCATATTAAACTTAGATATCTTTTTAATCAGCTATTATGATATTGTTGTAACTGAAACTACTAATCAAGAGCACACAAGATTTGCTCCAAACTCATTTTCCTTCCATAATTTCTTTTACAATTCATCCGTCTAACTAGGCAGAGATCACGGAATTGACAACATCTGCATCCTCATTACAATATTATGTGATAATGCTTAAGGTAATTCGGTATCGTCACTGAACATAGAGTTGTCGTTTATCCTACAAGTTGAATGCAAATTGGACACAGTTGTACCGAACAAAAACCTAAACGAAAAAAATAGATACTGGAACTGTTAATAGTTGTAAAGCATTGGTTGCTAAGAGAAATCAAGCTTCCGGAACTTGGAGGGAGATGTTAAATTATCATGAAATGTTTATCCCAGTGCAGGAGATGTTCATCCAGAGCTTGAGTCGCAAGGTACCACGTAACTCTCTTATACAAATAGTGACACACCTTATCCCATCTGGCATACCAATGACTCCTTATTGGACTTCGACTATGTAAAAAGGCCACCATGTACGATTGACATGTATGTCAAATTACAATTATCAGTATAATTACCAATCAACCTCTCAATCTTCACCATTTTATATTAAATACGAACTAACCTAATCAGCCTGAGTCTTCCCCATTTTAAATCAAATTTCAACTAACCTTGTAGTTCTAAAGTTTGACATGAAATTCAAAGACTATCAACTAAAGCAATCTAATAACTGTTTGGCTTCTAGGAAGTTAAAAGTGCTTACTTTAGAGAATTTGAGATGTTTGGTCAAAGCTTTTAGAAAAAATAAGTGTTTTGGAGTAGTGGCCGAAGCTATTTTTTAGAAGCTAAATAAAGTAGCTTTTCTCCAAAAGCACTTTTGGAACCTTAATTAAACACAAATTACTGCCCTAATATTTTGGCAAAAGTTCTTTTGAAATTGTATAGCCAAACACAAACTGCTACTCTACAAAAGTACCTTTTTGAAAAGCACTTCTGACAAAAAGCACTTCCCAAAATAAGTGGCCAAACAGGCTATAAATAATGAATCCGCGTTTTTGATAACTTATCCAGTACTGACATTGCACATTTCTTCATACTAGCCAAATTTAACACAAGTTGAACATCAAGAGCTCTATTGAAATAAATCGCTACATAAATCCTTGTACCTGTCACAACTATGACAATAATCACTGCCAAAAAAATGCTTCCTCCATCGTACCATCCTTCTTTTATACCCTAACAGAGCGAGGTTAAATTAGATCACAGGGAGAAACTCACAAGCAGATATCAAATACTTGTTTGAAGACGAAACATACTGGAAAAGTTAGACATAATAGGCCCAAAAAATTGTTCGGAAAAAAGAATAAAGATGTTCACAGACACAAACTGATGGATATTGCTGCATCATTCTCTATATAATATATACTTTGCATATGTGAAAGTCCCATAAATGACAAAGAACTTAAGAGCTTTTACTGATAGGCAAGAACATAGGAGATTTTACTAGCACAAATGTGTTTTTCAAGATCTATAAGACTATACTATTCTCAACGCAGTTGTGTGAATCTTCTAAATATATTTCCACTGGATAACAATAAAGAAAGACAGAGGGACAGAGATTCTTTCTACTGAAATTTCAATAAATAACTTTCCAATGCAGAATTTATATCCTAAAATGGTGACCAGAAGTTATCATGTGTTCAACGCACCTCAGTCTTTATGCCCAGCGCCAATGATGCAGCTGCGGCTACCATCAAAATTATCAGGGTTGTATCACAGCAAGCTTCCCAAACAAACCTCTAGTGGAGAACACACGAAAAGGGTGAATATGTCTGATGATAAATAATGTGACATTGATTCTCAACAATAAATCACGGAATGATGTAGTAACTGTAACACATACCCAGAAACTCCTTCCTTTCTTCCGAGGATATGTGTTGGAACCAAATGCATTCTTTCGCTTAAGCAGATCTACTTCATCTCCATCAATTCCTTTATCTAAATTTGTTTTCAACTTCTCTGACACCCCTTTAACCTGATGTTACACCATTGCACAATGGGAATAGCAAAGATAAGACTATTACTTCATCCAGCACTAGTATGACAAAAAGAATAAAATTAAAGATTTTGAAGGTGAACTTGCCCCTCCACGTTGCTGTAAAGTAGTAACATCATGCTCTCTAGACATAAAGGTCAGCTCCTCCTGGCTGATATCGAACTCGCCAGGAGAGGTAGTAGTTGGAGGCAACGTTTTAAGAGGCCCATCCCCTAAAACAAGAAAAATGTAAGACAAAATAGTACTCCACAGAAACATGTGACAAACAAAAATTCTACCATTTCAAAATACGATTAGAAAATCCAGGCTCAAAGGTGCACCTATAGAAAACCTCTCAATTATGTTGTTCGGACTCTTCAAATATGCCCATGGGTGTGTGTTGGATCCTCCAAAAGTAGTGCATTTCGGAAGGATCCGACACGAGTGCGGAAACATTTTTGGAGAATCCGAGCAACATAATTCAAAACTAAAGTGAAAGAGCCTAATGGTAACACTCCCCTTCAAACACAAAACAAACTCTCTGATACCTTTCGCATAAATTATCAGCAAAGATGTAACTGTTGCAGTTAAAGAGTAACTATGGAAGACAGTTCATCTTCATCCGACTATTGTCCTACTTTCTGTGATAGATCCTTTGCAACAACTACCTGTTAGTAATT
Organism: Jaltomata sinuosa; assembly: GCA_003996215.1. Lineage (NCBI taxonomy): Eukaryota > Viridiplantae > Streptophyta > Magnoliopsida > Solanales > Solanaceae > Jaltomata > Jaltomata sinuosa. The sequence continues at coordinate 623,244 of QJPP01000412.1, forward strand.
AAATCTGAATCTGTGTTTGTGGTATGCACCAAACAAGCATACAAGAACTGGGCTTCATCTTCTTGAACTATTTCTTCATTTTAATACCGTAAAACAAATTAGAAAGGTATCTGGAGGATATCTGTCGCCACCTTCACCCGGTTACCACACTAACTTAAAAGACGAGATATTACAGATTAATCCCCTCCACCAGAAAAGGCTGATTAGCAGTCCAAACAGCAAAGGGGAGAACATAAACTTCCAATATATTGGTTCAAGCTCATTGGTTCAGGTGAAGTAACAAACAAACAACCATGAGACATTTTTATTTACTACCCACTTTCTCTCACCTACTTCAGCATTCCTGTATTTAGATATGGATACAAATTTTTTAGGCTAAACAAATAAGCTGTCACAACATAGTTTTCACTCAATGACTTAAAGTAGCATCAGGAAGTGTTTACCGTTGACTGTTTTCCCCGCTTCTTGAAAAAGAACAGCCGCCTGATTCAATGCAAAGAAAAAAGGAACAAAGAATATTTACTTCCATTTAATGCACTGTAGGGTAATGTGAAATGTTCGAGAGTAATATTTACCCGAATGACTTGTGCATGGGTTCTTATCTTAGCAATCAATTGCTTTCTTTCTTCTTCCTTTTTTAAGTCCAAGGTATATCGAAATCGACGAGAAGCATTAAGGACAAGTGCAGCTTGCTGAGAAAAGATAACTCGGGTCAGCAAAAGTTTATACCCGTCTTAAGCCAGCAGAAGAAACACAGTTTGCAAGTCTTTTAACAAATAAATTAAATTTATAAGCAGAAAAGGCACGCAATGCAGCAATCGTCAAACTGCCAAAGAAACAAGAAAACTAAAACACTAGAATTCTCCAACACATCAACAAACAATATAACAAAAGAAGATTCACATAACCAGGAAACAAACTGCTCTCTGCCATTTTGTTAAAAAAGTTTAATCTTCTTCCTGAGGGCATAACCGTCATTTTGGGATAGGCTTTATTTACAGTCCAACCACTGTGGTCGTGTCCATCCATTTCACAACAACGGCTATATCACCCTTGAACTAACTTAAAAACATAACACAGTCATGTAGGAAAGTGGACATTGATAGCCACATTGCATTGGGTAACAGAAAAGCTTCAATACTCCACATTGTATTTGTTTTTTGATATGGTAATTTGCTCCCTTGGTGACTCAAAACAACAGCCTTAAGGTTGGAGGTATTAAGGTTGGAGGTGGAGGTGCTTTTCACTTGAGCACCTCTCTTGTCCATCAATACTCCACATTGTATCCCCTTGGTAATGAAATTTTGGATTCAGTGTAACCGCCATTAAGATCGCATCATAACCATTTGGATTTTGGCAATGGTTGCAAAACAAACTTTTTGTTTTGGAAAAAAGGATTCATTTACTCCACTTCCTTTTTTATGTTATCAGTAAACTCACAGGATTGGAATCCAAAGACCAATTTCCCAGTGCATTATGTCAAATGTAAACCAAGTCGTTCATGATAGCGTGATAAAAATATTATATTCAGAAAAATCTAAAACATAAACATGAGGACGGAAGACAGAAAATCAATGTCTCTAGCAGCGACATCTATAAGTTCAATCCTATCTCAAACGTCTCCCTCCAGTCAATTCTTTAACTATTGCCAACCAGGTGATTCAAGATGGCCATATTTTTTTAAAAAATGAACAAAAAAACTTAAACATAGAAAGGAAGGAAGTTGGAGAAACCTATCCTTTTATCACAAAGCCAGCATCAAATTCACTGACATTTAACCCTAATGAAAAAACTATAATCCATTTCACCATAAATCTTGACCTAATGCAAATTATACTCTCCCTGCTTCATTAAAGCCCCTATTAAACACCACAACTCCATCACGACTCAACCCGATAGAAGACCAACACCCAATTCTCCTTATAAAAGAAACAATATACGAAAACTAATAAAAAACCCTAAAATTGAAAATCATAAATAAAACAAATATGCAATCGTTTTTTTCCTGATAACCTGTTGCTTAGACCAGCTTGTGCGCACGTCAACTAATTCCACAAGATACATAACACCTCCCAACACGACTAATTCCACGGGAAACCTGACACCTCCCACCACGATTAATCCCGCCACGACTAATTCCACGGGATACCTTACACCTCCCACCACAACTAATTCCATGGAATACCTGACACCTCCCCACCACGACTAATTCCACGGGATACCTGACACCTCTCACCCGTCCTTTTAAGTAGATGACTCATCGGGCAGTCGGAGCGGGACTTCTTTGGGAAAAAGAACTTGAATAAGTTTGTTTTTCAGAAGGAGACGTCATTTTCTAGCAGGAACGCTATGTCATTTTCAATCCCGGCGTATTTCGGATGCTTGAAGGTCGATTGAAGAGCCAGGTCAGTTAACTTTTATTGGGACTTCTATTGATTATTAATTCGACTCTAGGGACTCCCGGCAGCAAACTAGTATTAAAAAAAGGGGCACCCATAGAGAGGCAGGAGATGCAAGAGCCGCCAGCCGGATCGACCAACAAATGATAGGCCAGAGAGTTGGGCTCATTCGACTAATCAGTGATCCCCGGAGGTAACTCCGCAATGAGTTTTACTAACACAATATACAAAGAATAAGCCAAAAGCATGGATCCTTAAAACCCACACAAGATTTTCATCCAAAAATCACATAACATAACACCAAAAAACTTATTATAAAGGGAAAAAAACAGCAAAAATGCATCCCAAAAAACCCATATAGAACAAAAGCATGGATCCTTAAAACCCACACAAGATTTTCATCCAAAAATCACATAACATAACACCAAAAAACTTATTATAAAGGGAAAAAAACAGCAAAAATGCATCCCAAAAAACCCATATAGAACAAATAAAAATGAATAAACCCAAATAAGATTTCACTCCAGAAACCACATAATACAAAAAGTTCACCAATGAAGAAGCATACACAATATACACACAAAAATAATAATAATAATAACAATTATACGAAGAAATGAAAAAGGGACTTACCCTCCATCTTTTTAACCTATCAATAGGTGCACTCTTAGTTCTTGGTATATCAAAAGGACTTCCACAATCATCATCATCAATAGACTTGTTATTACTACTCCCACCAGCTTCCAAATCCTCATTCTGATGCCGCCTATACGGCGACGTTTTCACATTCTCTTCACTCATCCTTTCCAAACTGTCGCAGGAGAGATGACACCAGATTTTCACAACAATTTTTTTTTTCTCAACAATAAATCTGATAACACACAACAACAAAAAAATACTAAAAATAAACCCCAATTTCACAATCAAATAAAAAAATCACTAGGGTTTATCCACTAACAACACCGACCAAATACTAGCATATTTACAAATACTAGCATATTCAGCCAAAATCACTATTTTCAAACTTGAACTATGTGCAGATAAACATAAAAAATTCTAGATGATATAATATAGTATACTGTATTCACTAGTTATCTGTAATTACTTTTCTTTTTTTTTTTACTGCACTAAAAAAATTTGAAAAAATTCATAAAATTTAAAAAAAAAAAGTTTCGGAGAATTTACCAGTAGTGGGGAAACCGACAATAATGGCAAGAAAATTTGTTTGACAAAAAAGGGAGAATAGAGAAGAATGGAAATTGAAGATGTAGTTACCTAGGAAAGTGTTGGGAAACTTCGTGTGTGTTTTTTTTTTCCTGTTGTGTTTTGAAAGCAAAGTGTATTTTTTTTTTCTATTATATACTTTTCTGTTGTGATTTTGACAGGAGAGTACTAGTAGGGTAGCATATGGTACGACATAAAAGAGCATCGTAATTATATTTTTTTGAAAAAATAAATTACTGGATTTTTTGGATTTTTTTTTCTAACTAGGAATTTTTTTCTTGGCTTTATATAAATTTATATTGTATTTAATTATTAGGATAAAATAATTTCAAATTTAACGGTAAAATGGGGAATATTTAAAATTTATATTGTGTTTAGTTGATGATATAAATTTGTATTTATATCATCAACTAAAAACAATATTTGATGTTCTTTTCTATAGACATCTCCAAGCGGCAGTTAAACGGGGGCGTGAATGTGAGATGTTAGCGTAATGATCGGCCGGACAGAGGCTAAAGTTGCTTTCTTTTCATCGCGTTCTTTTTTATGTGTCGGAGATAAAAAACGAATGCATCAAAAAGGAACGAAAACAAAATCGATCTGTTCTATAATGAAGCATCTGGTTCATTTTGAAACTCAATTAATTTAAGCCCGAAAATTAATTTAACGAAAACTCATAACTTTTATTCAAACAGTGTATTTTAAGAAATTTATTAAATATTTTGTTGATATTAAATTTAAAATTCAGTTATTATCTTTTGAAATCGTTATTTTAAAATTCAGGATTTATAAAATTAAAATTTTGCTGCCTCTATTTTAATTTATTTTAGTGATATAGTTTTTACTAATCTCATACTCACTCACAAAATTTAAATTCAATACTTTTAATTAAGGAAGGAGAGGTACCTTTATTATCTACCACAACTTTGATGATTATTGTCATTATTTTTGTTTTTATCTGATATATATAGGTGATAAAATCAGCCAAAATAATCATGACCCGCTTAATTTGTTATGTTTGAATGAATTAATAATCCATTTATTTTATTAATTGGACTCATTTCAACCCGCTTAAGTCAACCTGATTTAAAACAAGACTCATATGCAATTCAAATTAACCCAAAAAAATTTTTATCTAAATATTTTTTGGAAACACTTTTTTCTTATTTGATATGTTTTTTTTATAATTATAACATAAGGAAAAAAGTTTTACTAGGTAATCAAATAAATTATAAAAAAAATTAAAATTTTAAAAAAATTGAATGGATTAAATTATGTCTTATTTTTAGCTTGTCTTAATTCAACGCTCTTCAGCTTAAATAACTCAATTATTTATTAACTCAATTTACTTAAATATTTTTAAATTTAACTCAACTCGCTCATTTGATATCTCTAGTCTCACGTATACCTACGTACTAGGTAAGTAAATTCTATCTATTGGAAAAAATATGTTGCGTGAGTAATAAGTAATAAATAATAAATACTAAAAAGTGTGAGTAAATTTTTAAAGCAAGGTGGGTCATGAATGTTTGTTGGAGTCTTAAAAGAAGAACACGAGAAAATTCACTTGTACTCAAATTTTAAACTGCCACAAAGTAAAATATTATTCCTGACACAAGTAAAGTATTATTCATTTTAAATAATAATAACATACTCGATATAATTACATATTTGTCAACTCAAATCTTACTACTATTTTTACGAAAAAGATTGTTTTGATAGATACTTGATTTACATTTTAAGAAAAATATTCGAAGCAAAATTACAAAAAAAATAAAATAATAATAATAGCACTGTGCAGTTTATATATGAATTTAATTAAATAAACATTATTTATGCCTAATACACTCTCATGATGCAGGCCAATCTTGCTGGTCGACGTGCCTTTTTTCCTTATTTTCCTCAAAACGCGTTTACTTATAGTTTTTTGAGATTTTTATTTATTTATTTTCTGTTTCTATTAATATTTTAGGTGTGAAATCAATTATTCCCTTATTTGATTAGTCAAAAATTATAGAAAATGAGTCTCCTATTTGAGATTTTGTAACGAGTAAATATTTCTGCAGATCAAATTTTAGAAAATTTTAAAAATCAAAAATATTTTTTATTGTCCATCCCCCCCCCCCCCCAAACTCATTTCTACTCTCCAACATTAGCCTAAATCACGTATAATTATTTTTGGGATTATTTTTTTGTTGTTTAAGTAGGTTCAGTGATAGATCGATGACAATATTATTAATTTTCACGGAGGAAAACTTCTTGTCTAGACTTATCAAATATCAAAAAATAATAAAAATAATTTACTTTTTTATAAAAATAATAATTTTATTCACACCCTTAATCATTATACTTTATGTTTCTCCAAAAATAATATAATTTCTTCTTCTTTTTCGAAAGTTTTTCTTTTTTAAAAAAAAAAACAAATAAAAACGCGGTATTGGTTTTCTGTATGTTGAGGGAATTCCTAAAAGGGAGGCACGTTGAAGGATACGTGGTATCCCAATCTTTAAGGAACCTACTACTCATCCATAAACATTATTATAAAATACTATATTATAAAAAGTGAGGCACTTTTTTAAGTTATTAAATTAAATAGACAAAAAATGCCGTGACTATATAACTTTCTATCTATCTTAATAATAATAATATTATATATTTGATATTTGTTGATTCGATTAATCCGAATATGTAATGTATTGAGCTTATTTGGAAAGAAGGTGCTAATTATTAAAAAAAAAAAATCAAACTCAAAATATCTAAAAAAAAATTAAAAAAATTGAATAGGTACAGTATATATATCCAATTTTAATTTCGTTATTTAATTTTTGTGCACTTTTAAATCTTTTGCATGTATATTCAATCCAGGATTACTTCAAACATCACATGTTTGAAGTTAGTTTTAATAAAGTCTAATTTCAAACTTAATGTTCAATTTATATGACTAAAATTTAGATATATCTGAAGTTTGATTTTTATTATTGTCTATCTTAAGTCGATATATGTGGGGGGGAAAACATAATTTGAATAATAATGTCAAAATAGATTGTCCCATGAAAGTTTTAGGAAAAGAATATGGTCATGACTAGCCGTAAGAGTGTGGCTTAGTGATTAATAAAGTGGGATAAAAATTATGAAATATTATATTTAAATTTTAGTGAAGATAAAAAATATTAAATATTAATTTCTTCTTATTTATTCTAATTTTGTTAGATAAAATAACCTAATTTCAAGAGTGGAGCCAACTTTAACCTAAGAGGTTCATTCGAACCCTATATGATAAAAAATTAAATTATTTATACATAATTAATATTATATATATATATATATATATATATATATATATATATATATATATATATATATAATAGAAGTTGAATCCCTTTTAATTAGCTCATGTATTTATCTTTTCATATTCTGATTTTTTTTAGCGAAAATTTTAATTACATCATCATTTGATATTTATTAATTATCAATAAAATATATTAATCAAGATATGCATAAGCTGATCACGATACCATGATTATTAAAGAAAAATGTGGTCATGAGTATATAACTTTAATTTGTTCAAAAGAGACAGATGTGTCACATGCAGAAACCCCAGATATAAAGGACTATTAGTTTGTCCCCCCCACATGACTATGACTTTTATATGAGTCTTTAAATAATAATTTCCACTTCTACGTGTTTAGAAGAGGAATTATATATATTTATATTTTTATTATTAGTTGTCTTAAGATAAATTTAATTAATTAATTAACTGAAAATGACAACCTAAAAAGGCCGTATCTAATTGTTTCTTCTAAAGTATTAATTGTTTAATTTGATGTGATAATTAGGCGGCATTTTGTCTGAGTTTTGTAGTTGTTGAGATGTGTCTTCTTTTTGTTTCCTTATTCTTTAAGTCAAGGTTTATCATGTTCGTTATTCAAATCGAGAGTCTTTTAAAAATAATTTTTTTATTATTTTTAAAATAATAATAAAATTTATGTATATTTTACTTTTTTCAGTACTTGATTTTGAAACCATACTAGGTTGTTGATTTTGTTGTTGAATCAAAATCTATCGAAAATAGTTTCTGTACTTTCATAAAAATTGAAATAAGATTTGCATATATTTTTTTTTTCAGAGAGCTCATTTATGACGTTATATTTGGATAGGTTGTTGTTATTTATTCTCAGGGCCGGTTTAGACGTGATTTTAAATTAGTGATGAGTCTTTTTTTTATATATAAAATTAAAAATAATGAGTCTTTAATTTATTTGTAAAGTATAAATTTATGGGTCAATTTTTATATTTTAAAATTTATTTTTTGAAAAATTTAAGATTTGAAATCATGATTTAAAATTAAAGTTCCATAAATATAGGCTGATTTCAAATCAAAATAAAATATCTCCCCCTCCCCCAAACACACGTCTTATTGCGGCTATTGGCATGGAGTAAGTCGAGACTTTTTATTCGAGTTCTGTCATGATCGTGCACTCGACGAAGAGTTTTTATAAGTGACATTGATGAATTCCATCATGTCTCTCTTTTCTTTTCGAATTTCGAGGATGAATTGATTGATCCTAACATTATTCATGAAGAGCCAAACGACAAAGTCTTTTCCTCTGATAAAAAATATCTTCAACGCTACTCTTTCGACAAGAAGAGCTTTTTCTATTGTGATTTTTTGACGAGTTAATTTAGATGCCAAATCACATGATACTTGTTTAATAATGGTAGTTCTCAAAGCTTCTTTTCTCTTTTTTTCTTAATTTTGGTCCTCTTTCATTATTATGGCTTTTCTTCTGTTGCATGTCAATTAAACTAATTAATATACACTAAAGTTTTTATTTTGGGAATATGTTCTTGCCACTAGAGGTGTATTTATCAAGTATCTTCCCTACAAATGACGAGGAAAAACAAAACTTAAATTTTATAATAATAAAAACCATTTCACTACTAAAAATAAAGTTTTTTCCGCCTCAAATTAGTAAGAAATTTGCTATAAAATATAATTTTTTTACTTATTTTTCACCGATCAGTCCACTAAGAAAATGCGAGTGTGAAAAAAAAATTGAAATAGTAGAAACTTTCTAATTTTCAAACATTACTAATTTTTTCCTTCCCGATTCAATCAAAATATTCAAAAAAATAGCCAGTAAACATTTTTCGATAAGAAATTTTAGAAAAAAATAGTGACTTTTTAGTCGTGATCAAACTAAATCCTACACGAAAGTAACATGCATGATTACGTTCAAATCCAAATTACTTTATTTCTACCCAGAATACTTACTATATATGAATTTAAGTTATATGCACGAATAATATAATGATTTTTTTAATAGCATTAATGTAATTACCAATTGATGTTATTAGATAAAATTATTTTTAATTATCTTTTAAAATGACCTGATTAGGTAACATATACCCAGCCATTTTTTTTCTTGCACCTAGGCCCTAGCTAGGTGATTGATATATTGTTGTGTGGAGCTATAATTCCTATTATATTCCTCCAATTAATGGGAAAGAAAATAAGGAAATTGTGGAGAATAAAATCAAATATACATAGCATTGTCCACCATGAACATGCATATTACACTATTGTAATTTTGGAAATTTTTTGAAATCTCTCATTTTATTCTATTATCTAATTTAAGATATTCATAGAGACAAGATATATTATTAATCCAAGGGAAAAAATGAAACTTTGTCCGAATTTTAGTAGATGGAGTTATCTAATATCTATATTAATAAAAAATAGTACTTAATTATCTCGTAAAATTAGTTGAAATGAACGTAAACTAACCCCGAACACCAAAATTATCGAAACAAACAAAATGATAAGTAGCAATATTTCATACGTACCACAAAAGAAAAGACACCTCTCAAAATTGTTCCTCCTCCTTCTTCTTCTTCAACTTCCAAAAAACTGCTAAAATATAAAGCTGCAAAATTTTAGATTGAAACAAATATAAGAATATGTGTTTCTAGTCAATCATATAAATAAAATATTGCAAGAGAGGGAGAAGGAAAAATGAAAATGTATTTACACGAAAATAGACAAAAAAAAAAAAAACACAATTACTTCAATAATTTGGCTAAATCCAACACTTCATGATTTCCACAAATACTAATTGTTCACATCCACAATTATGATAGATGGCCTTTTTATATCTTTTGTTAACACAATTAATAAATACATATGTATATTCCCTCTTTACTTACTTTCTTTATAATATTTTTTTCTTCCTCTTTAGTCATGCTTCACTAGAAAGAAAAGAATTTCTAAGAATGCCAAATGTTCATATTCTATAAATCACTAGATGCAGGCCTTTTTATAATAGTAGTAAATTGATTATTCTTCCCCCCTTTACTTTTTCTTTTGGTGTTACAAAGTAAAACTATTAAACACGTATTTGTAATTCCAGCTATTAAACAACTCATAATCAGTGGCGGAGTCGGCTTGGGGCTAGAAGTTCATTTGAACTCTTCGACGCAAAATTATATTATTATATATATAATAGATGTTGAATCTATTTCGATTAATTTGTGTATTTACTTTTTTATAATTTAAATTTTCTTTGTGAAAAATCTTAGTTACGTTCTGCCACTCCTCATAATATATAGATTACATAGCAAGACAATCCAGCCATGATATGATAAAGTTGTGGATTGATTCACCTTGTCTTTAAAATGTTTTTTTTTGTGTGTATATATTTGAGATACTAAGGGTAAAACTCAAAAGGCTAGCCAAGAATATTGGAGTCATATATTCCGAAAACAAGTTCACAATAAACATGCATGCATAATTACAAAACATATTTGAAAAAAAAGGACTTTTTGTATTATTTTATTATATCATCAATTAGGTTGTGTGATTCGTCCAAACAAAAATACGTACAAAATGACACATTTAGGGTGTGTTCGATAGGAAAGAAAACATTTTTATTTTAAATTGGTCAAAATATTTATAAGAACATCTTTTCTAGGAAAACAAGTTCCCTGAAAATGAGAAAAATAACTTTCACAGTGAAAGTATGAAAAATCAGTTACACAAATAACATTATATATTGATTATGTTCTTTTCCACCTTCTAATACAGCTCATCTTCACCCACTCCCTCTCCCTCGTTTCCCCCATCCCCATCCCCACCACCACACGCCCCTAACCCCCATCTCCGAGGCAGAGCCATCTTAGGTTAGGGATTCATCCTAACCCCTTCGGTAGAAAACTATACTATTTATATATGGCTAAAAGTATTTTTTAGTATATCTAGTAGATATTGAACTCTCTTCATCTAGTTCGTGTGTTTACTTTTTAATATTTGAACCTTCTTAGTAAAAATTTCAACTTTATCACTATTTATTTTTTATAGTATTTATTTAAATGATTACGTATAAATATTTTTAAAATAATTTTTTATATATACTGATCAAGCACAAGAAAGTAAGTAAAGAAACTTAAAACACACCCTTAGTTTACTTTTGGTTTTTCCAATTTTACATGTAAATTACTAGGAAAAGAGGGGTGTGGAAAATGGGAGGTGTGATGAGGTATAGCCTAGTCATGAAGTGCAGATTACACGTTGAGCGCCTGTCAAGGAAGTATGAATGCTAGCAAAGCAATTTATACAAAGCAAGTCTTTCCACGTTGATGATGAGTGACACCAAATACAAGCAAACAAGAAAACGCCTCTTTCTTCATTTGCTTGCACTTAATAGGGACACCAAATGATGACTCATTAAGATTTAAGACGTTTAATGATGACTCATTAAGATTTAAGACGTTTAAATTTGAATGCACATCTGAATAATTAAAATATTATCTATAAATTTGAATACTAAACGATTAAGACTGTTCGTTGAAATGTGATAATTTATTTATTTATAAATATAATAAAAAAATTTATATATATATATTAGTAATACTTAATTTAATAAAATTAAATTATTATTTGATTAAAAAAATAAAACATTTATGTTTGCTAGTGATGGAGATGGTTTGTTATGATGATAGTGGTGATAACAGTTGGTGTTAGTAGCTAGTAATGTTGGCGGTGATAGTTGTGATGGTAGAGGTGGTTGGTGTTATAGTGACTGTTATTATGGTAGCGATTGGTAGTGTTGATGGTGGTTTTATGATGGTGAAATTTGTTAAGGTTACTAGTTAATGGTGTTGATGGTGGTGACGGAAGAATGTGTGGTAGTTGGCGGCGATTCTAATTGTGTTGGTGGAGGTGGTTGGTGACAACAATGAAGGCGGTGGCTAAAAATGTGTGGTGATAGACGTTGTGTTGGTGGTAGTTGACGGCGGTGCTAGTTGTGATGGTGAAGTTGGTTAGTAGTAGGAATTGACCACAACGGTGGTGGAGGTGACGGTGATGGTGGTAACAATGGATATATAATTATAATTATGGAGGTAGTAAGTGTGGTAGTGACTGATAGTAGTGGTGGTTGGTGGTGATGGTTGACGATGATAATGGTGGTTGACAATGACGATAAGTGGTGGTGACTGGTGATTGTGGATGGAGCGGTGGTGAATATTATCCATACAAGAGTACCTTTTAGAGGTATTAAGACTTTGTTCTAGATCTTAATGATTAAGACTCATTCAAAGCAATTAAGTGCTTAAATCTTAACAAAAATAAATGCACTTAATGACCTAAGGTCTGAACCATTTAGATTCAGACCTCCATTAAGTGCAAACCAATGACGCCTAACTTACTCCCTCTAACTAGAGAGTAATTTAATTTAAATGAGAGTAATTAAATTACTCTCATTTATTACTCATCTCTATTTAATACTTCTCTTTTTTATATTATATCAATATCTCTTCATATTTATGACTAATAAAGGTAAAGGTGGAAACAAATACTCCTTTTGTCCAATTTTACTTGTCCACTATTGACTTGGCACACCTCTCTTAAGAAGCTATAAATAGAAGGACACTTTTATCATATCACCGTTTGAATATAATAAATACAATGTCTTAAAATTGCATAAGGAAAACGATTATAATTAATGATAATAGTAAATTAGGAACTAACTGTAAAAAATTATTTCTTGATTTTATAAACTGAACAAGTATTGTTGGACATCTATTTTTAGTATATTAGATAAGTAAAGATTGACAAAGAAAGTAACTAATTATGTCATGATTTTTTAAAAATGACATATATTATAGAATATCTAATTTTTTTAGCAATAACCATGAATATTTAGGGGGGAAAAGTAATACTATAAGTTCTCTTAAATATCTTTCTCAATATATTCTCTTACGTGGGCGGCAAGGGATTAAGAAGTGTGAAAATGAAATGCAATTCTTGTGAGAATGGATCGTGGGGTTTAAAGGTTAAAAGAATTAAGTTAGACTATTAAGGGAGGGTTTGGGTTTATAAAATGGATGGATTTTAATTTTAAAAATTAAATAATATATGTGACAAATTATAATAGGTCATGTAGATATTTTAAATTGCAAAAAGACATAAATTTAGGGTGTTAGTTAACTTGAGGGGTATTCTTAAGCTAAAAATACGTTAGAGATATTTTTAGATGAATAAGTGAATTGTGGTATGTGGATGGAGGGTTTTGTAAAAATCATTTTTTATCCGATAAGAGTATTTTAGCCTTTTTTCATTGAAAAATATTATATTTTATTGGATAGTAAGAAACTAATTTTTTATAGAGTAATCGTTATTAGTTATTACTACTAATTATAATTATCAGTAATAATCTTGTAATAAATTCTTTCCAATTCATTGAGTTTTTTGTTGATTGATTGATTAGAGTTGTTTCTTGAAATATTTTGCATGAGATTATAAGCAAAACACATGTATGGATAAAGGGATAGATGCTCAGAATTAGAGAGTTTTAAAGACAATAATCACTATCAATTTGGTTGAAAAAAATTAAAAATGGGAATGAAAAATTGAGGGAGAATTCGAATAGGGAAATATTAATAGATTAATTAGTTGATTATCTAAACTTTCATCTTAATGGTAAGACTTTGATCACCTTGTAATTATAATTATTGAATTAATAGGATAAAAACTTTGTAATTGTCCCTGTTAAAAACATAATTATGTGAATATAAAATATTTCAGCTTATATTTTGCATATTAGAAAACAAAGACAACCGGATTGTGTACTATTTAGTATTTTCCACCGAAAATTCATGTTGACTTTTAAATGACTTTATCTTTTATGTGGGACCCATGTATCTATTTTATTTAAAACTGTATCGAGTAAGGGTGTGTTTGGTAGAAGGAAAATGTTTTCCACGAATTTCATGAAAAACAAGTAAGTTTCTTACTTATTTTCTAGTGTTTGACAAGTAAGTAAAGAAATAATATCACAAAAGCATTTATACGTAAGTTAATAAAACATAATGAGGGTAGGATTGGGTGGGTAGTGGGGGTTCGGGAGTGGAGGGCAGGGGCTTCTCGTCCCTTAGGCCACTAAGGCAATTGCCTAGGGCCCCATAATTATGAGGGCCCCATATTTTCATATATAAATAGTTATACATACAAAAAAAAATTACTGAAATCTTTTAAAGAAAACAACGCATATTTTTCAAATGTCTATATTCTTTATAGAATAATGTTGACAATTCTTGTTACGATTGCTTCAGCCAAAAGAAGTTTTTCAAAATTAATTGATAAAGTCTTACCTAGGATCAACAATGTCTCAAGAGCGATTGAATAGATTAGTTATATTATCAATTGAAAAAGAATTATTCAGAAATATTGATTATAAAAGAATTATTAGTAATTTTGTGTCTCCAAAAGCTAAAAAAATAAAATTAAATAAATAAATATTTATAAAAAAAAATTAGTTTAAGGCCCCTCATTATAGTTTGGTTTTAGGCCCCCGATATAGTGGAGACGCTCCTGGTGGAGGGAGGTGGAATGATCAAGAGATGGAGCTAGGTTGAGGATGTTGGGACTTGAGTGGTAGGGAAGGAGACAATGAACTCGAAAGTTACTTATGGAACTTGTTTTTCCTATTTCCATTAGGAAAATCGTTTTTCTCATTTTTTTTAAAAATATTTTCCTAGATAAAATATTTAACAAACTAAACACGAGAAAATTGAAAAATATTTTTCGAATTATGTTTTCCTCCATACCACACACCCAAATGAGGACTCATTTAATTTTTTGCCATTTCTCTCGTATTTTATTTAATTTTTTGCGGGGCAGAATTAATTAAGTAGTGTACATTAATATAAATTTTCCTAAAAGTATTTGGAGAAAAAAAACAAGGGTTCTTTTTCCTTTCATATTCAAGTGTATGAGAGTTGATTTCAAACTGAAACCATAATACTTCAAGTCAAACATGTCCTTTTAATATTACTTTAATATATATTAATTCATTCATACGTAAGTCTTTGACTTTTGACTTCAGGTTACATTTTTTCCCCATAACTAATGACTTTTGGTGTTTAAGCCTATTTGATTCACTTTCACTATTTCATCGAATATATATATTATCTTTTTGTATTTATATAAATATTAAATAACTTTACTTATCAAAACTTAATTTGATAAAGAGTGTTTGAGTATAAGATTGATCTGTTTATATGACTTGAACAATTTTACTTTATCCAATACCAAATATGAAGAATACCCAGATGAAAAATGAACCTTAATATGAGCAAAAATTTATAAAATCTTGAATTGAATCTTTTACCAAAAAAACATGGGCTATACACTAAAAAGAAAAATTAATGGTGGTTGTGTTGGGTTTGAATAAGAAAAGTGAATGGAAAATAGAGGGATAAAATTGGAGAAAAAATGAATTTTTTTTTTTGCTTTTTGAAAAAAGCAAATGTACTATATTGGCGGTGAAAAGGAAATTTCAAATGTTTATATTGAGAAACATTTTCTCATGGTCTCAAAGGGTTGAGAAGAAAACAAGCTTCGTACCGTGATTGTCGCTCGGCTCGACTTCGGCTTCGAAAAATTCTAATCCAAAAATATTCTTTTATGTGCGAGCCGCAACTCGGCACTTGCGAAACGCAAATGAAATCGCAAGTCGAAAGGATGTGTTCCTTCGACTCACTGTTTTGAACATGCGAGCCGCAAGTTGTCACTTGAGGAACGCAGGTGACAATCAATTTTGGCAGTGTCACTTGTTTGTACTTATGCCTAGACCTGCGAGCCACAAGTCGTCATGCGTGAAATGCAGGTCCTAACGCAGGTGACCCGTCTTCTCCGAAACAATGTAACTTTTTTGAACCTTTGCTTGTTTTCTGAAGCAGTGTTTTTTGGCTATAAATATTTGATTCTTCCTCAGATATGATACACAATTTAAAAACAAAATATACACTTCTACATTTCTTCTTCGAAAAATTCACGTGATATATTACCGTTGAGTGGTTCGCTGTTCAACAGAATTTTAAGTACCGCTATTCTGTTGATGTCTAATCGTTCTATCATGGGAGTATATATTCCATCAACTTCGAGTGCTTGAGGGGAATAATTTTCTTAAGGACACACTGTGTATTCAGTGGGCTCGATTTTCTCCTTCATCTCTTTTCTTTTACTATTTTGTGAAATAGTTTAAGTTCGTATTTTTAATTGTTTTAAATACAGATTTTATCTCAAAAATAACAGGTTATCTGTGGTTTTCGATTAAACAGAAATAGATAAAAGATTCATCAATTCACATTACATATATTTTTGGATTAGAGGTTCTGTAAACGGATGAAGAGAAAAGGAAAAAAAAAAAGGAAGAAATGAAAAAAGAATAAAAATCTAGTGGTGAGGTGGCATGTCACGTGGCGTCCATTTCATCCAAATATTTGGCCATATGGAATTTAAATGTCATGGTGGAAAAATGTTAAAAGCAGGGATATTTTTGTTAACCTTAATAACAACATGAATATATTTAATCTCATAATATAACTAGGGATAAATTTAGCCAATAAACTAAAATAAAAAAAATATTTTAGACCATTTTTTCTTTTAAAAAACAGAAATTAAAATTACCGAATAAAAATTTCAAATATCATATCATGCTCACATGCATGTTAAAAGAGTACAATTTATACTTTTAGAGGAATCATAATTAAACCCGAGGTTTGTTTAGACTAATTCACACATGGTGTGTTCGATACGGAGGAAATTCAACTTTTCTTTATATTCAATCAGTGTTTTAAAAGGTGAGAGCGTGAGGCGAAGCGTAAGTTTCGAGACATGGGGCGTACCGCGTAAGTCCCATCTATCTACTGGGCGTATATCTCACGTACTTCAATTTTATAATTTTATTACTAACAAAATATATATGTAAAAGTAATAATTTTCAATAATTCTGCAAATAAATTTAAATAAATTACCAATAATATAAAAATAATATTATAATTATTATTTGAGAAATATAATAATACAAAAAATGATAATACCCGAGATAATTTTTAAAATGAAATTATCATCCATTTTCATATCTACTATATATTCTTAACCTCAAATAATATTTGCACAGATTATTGTCTATATATTTCAAAAGAGAAAGATAAAAAGTGTAAGAGCAATGACAAAAATGGATAAAATTGTCTGAGAAACATAAAAAATCACTACAATATGAAAATATGATAAAATAAAGTATAAATATTATTACACCAATAATAAAAAAAAATGATTTATAGCAAAAATACTTTAAAATAATGAAAATCAAAATTAACGTCCGGGACTTACGTTTTTGCACCCAGGACTTACGCTTTTGCATCCGGGACTTATGCCTTATGGATCTGGACTTTTAATTTACGCCCAGGAGCATTTTTGATACGCCCCATCTCAAAACTCGCCTCGGAATTCGTCCGAAAAATATTTTTGAAAACACTGTATTCAATTGATCAAAAAAATTAAAAAAACTTTTAACTAGAAAAATAAATTTCTTAAAAACGAGAAAAATGACTTCTTTAATGGAAGTATGAAAAACAAGTTTCACAAGAGACACTTTATATTGATTGTGTCTTTCTCACCCTCCAACACATCTCATTTTCACCTTACCCTCGTTACTCCCATCCTCACCCCTCCTTTCGTGGTATTTGTCTAGATTATATACAAATATTTTTAGGATAATATCTTTTGCTTACATACCGAACACAAAAAGGATTCGCTTATTTTTTAAGAAAATACTTTTGATGAAAATCATTTTCCTCCATACAAGATGGACGAAGATTTTATGGCCAAACACGCCTAAAATCGTTTGTAAATAAATATTTGATCTAGTCAATGCTAAATATATTTTTCTAACTATTAAGTAATTATTCAGATAAAAAATACACACTCTATAATTCACATATGAGGTTAAATAAATTAAAATAATTTAAATATATTTTTGACCCTTAATTTTATTAATAAGTGACTAAGAAGTATTAACACAGCACTAACAATTTATACCTAAAGCAATTTAAATTGTACTATATTGGTAAGACCAACAAATTTATTATTTTATAGCTTCATTCTTTTATCCAATTTCACTTCTACCCTCTTCTTGGTGACATATATTCTCTTCTAGTGACACATAATCATGTGGGTTCCATTATTTTTTTTGCTTCAATCATAGCATTTTGTCTTCAGCCATAGCATTTTAATCTTATTTATTTTGGATAAATTTCACCAATAGTAATCTAATTTTGAGTTTATAATGTAAAATTACTTTTCTATTCTTAATTATAAATTTTCAATTATATCATATCACTTTTCTATTTTTTATCATATAAAAGTCACTTAACTTTAAAATTTATTATATAAAACTCATTCTTTTATTTTTTACCACATGAAAATCATTTAATTTTAACATTTATTACACAAAAATCACTCTTCTATTTTTTTTAATCACATAAAAGTCATTTAACTTTTTCCAAGTTAACTAAAAAGCATATTTCACTTGAATTTTTATATTTTGTACCTCAAATATGACATGACACTCCAAAATAAATTATACTTGAAATAATTTTAAAAACCTTCTTCAATATTTCGCTTCATAACATTAACTTTGTTATGATTTATCATATTAAATTTAAAATGGACTAAAAAGAAAAGTAAGACAAACAAATTAAAATAAAACAAATATAAATTAAATGTTACTATGTTAATTGTAATTAACTAAATAAAAATATATGATGTTATTGGTGATTAAAGTAAATACCACATTATAGAATGCTATCTCCATCCCATTTTATAGTGTTTTGAATTATGCATGAAATTTAAAAAGCAAGAGATACTTATAAAGTTTTTAGAAAATATTATTAGAGTAAAAATATGTTTTCCAAATGATAGCCAAATTAATTTTAAATTAAATTTCTAAATTTTATTTGTGCCATATAAATTAGAACCGAGAGAATAATATAATATTATTTAAAAATTACTATAAATCATAATAGTTAACAGCTTAAGTTTATTAAAATTATATAAAAAATTTGGTTGACTCTCCAAATTGCATTTGTATAACATAAATTAGGGACAGAGAGATCTAGTATCATATATCATTTGAAAATAATGTAAAAAGTACTATAAATTATAATGATAAATAACATAAAATATTTAAAAATATATAAAAAATTTAATTAACTCTCCAAATTTATATATTTCACATAATTAGATCAGATACATATATTGGGCTCGTGCTAGTACGGACTCCGGTATCTAAGTATATATTAGTTCTAACAATGGGGGAGCAAATGTTCATACCTAAGCCGTAATTCTTCAAATGCTTTTTTGTTTAATTAAAAAGGTAAAGTCACTGTCGACATTGTACTTGTCTTTGACTTTTGACTTCATGTTACAATTTTTCCTAAGTTAAGATATATAATGGACGTTTGATCATAGAAAATAATTTTTATTTATTTAAAAATTTTAAAGTTGAGATTTTGTTTGCTCATAATTTTATAATTGAATATTTAAAATTAAAATATATTTAAAAAAAAATATAATTATAATTTTTAAATATGAAATATAATTTAATGAGGTTATTTTCTGAAAATAAAAAATTTAGGATCTTTTTGATTTTTTTTTGGAAAAAAGTAAAAGTGAAAAAAGCGAAAATAGATTTTTGGGTGTTTTCAAATTTTGTATTTAAAATTTTTATGATCAAACGCTAATTTTTAAATTAAAGAAAAAAACGGTAAAAAGTGAAAAATTTCCGCGGCCAAACGCACTCATACTTTACTATATTCATTTTTTTTTGTTCTTATGTACTCTCTGTTTGTATATACTATTCTTTATTCCAAAGTTAATTTTTTATCATAAATTTTTATGAGTGAAGTTTTGATTGAAATTAAAAATGTGTTCCATCATAATTTTTCAAAATATATCACTTTTTTTTTAAGAAATAACTTTGCTTACTAAAGCTCAATTAGATGAATAAAAATCACCTAACTTTAATCTCTTATATATATTTACACAAATATATAAAAATTATTTTACATTGTAAATTTCAAAAAAATTATTCCTTTTTTTTTCAATTTTTTATGGCTGTCCAACCTGCAAATCACGACAAGAGAGTACCTTTCTTCACTCTACAGGTAGTAGAGACTAATTAATTAAAAAAAATAAAACTTAATTTATTATATTTATTTTTCATAAAGTGTAAATTTTATTCTGTGGGCTTAAGAAAGACGTGCATGCACTTTAAGAATTGTTTACATTAACCTAGGGCTAATTAGGATCATTGTTTAATTGTCTTAATTTGTGGACGGTGGATATTGTTCTTATTGTCTATACTTGGATTTCGTGTAGTTCGATTATTGTATTACTTTGTTGTAGGATTATTTTTCTACTATTTATTACTCCCTCTGTCCATCTTTACTTGTCCACTATTAACTTGGTACACACCTTAAGAAATAATAAATAATGGGGTTAATTTACTATATCACCCTTTGAATATAATAAATTTAATATTTTGAGAAATGCATAGGGTAATGAATAATATTTAATAGCAAGAGTAAAATGGACACATAATGGTAAATTATCCATTGGTTTTTCAGCTGAACAAATATTGTTGGACATCTATTTTTAGTATACTGGACAAATAAAGATGGATGGAGGAAGTATTTTTGTTACTAGTTGTTGCTTCTTGTACTTTCATAACTTCTTTCTGGGTTGTTTTGTCTTGACCCGAGAGTCTATGAAAAATAATTTCTCTGCTATGAAGTAGAGATAAATATTGCGTACATTCTATCCTCCCTAGACCCACTTATGATACTACACTTGAGTTTATTATTGTTGGTATAAACTCAAAATCGAATTCAATCCAATTAGTTTGAAAGAAGTAAAAGAAAAAAGAAAGCTTTCATCCTTTTGTTTTTAAGAGAACCATGATTGATTGAGAGTATTTCTCTGCCATAAATTATATCAAAGTCAATTACTTTAAAGGATAATCAAAGAATACGAAATTCTTGAATAAAGAGAAAATGATTGATCAAGAGTGGAGTACTTCCTCTCCAAATTTTGCAACAAATGTCCCATCAAAAGGGTATTAATGAGAAAATTATACATCAATACCTTTAAATCGTCTAGTTTATAAAATATGTATATAGTATATAAACAGTATATACTTTATACTAATATATATATACAAATAATATACATATCTATACCATATAATATAGGGAAAATTACATAACACACCAACATTAGAGACCTAATTACGCTCCATACCTATAGTTTAAATCAATTACACTCCTTGCCAATTAGTCAAAACTATTGGTATATACATTTGTAGCCTCTTCTACCCATTATACTCCCTCTCTCGCCACTCTCCTGCATCTCTCCCAATCTCGCTGCCCTCTCTCCCTCTCCCTCTTTCTCTCGCTACCTCTCTCCCTTCATCTATTTCTTTCTCTCTTTTTCTGTACAGGGAACCTCTTTTACAATTTATATATTGTATTTGTATATCAATAAACTTAAGTATATTTGATACTTGTATTTTGTATTCATTGATTCTCGTTGATATATTTATATATGACACATATGTATAGTACAAAGAGTAGAGAAAGAGAAATTGTATTCGTTGATAAGAATTGTATTTTCTATTTGTAAATACAAATTGAATTATATTTGTTGATACAATTGAATACAAATTGTATTTCATTGATACGAATTGTATTTGTATTCGTTGTTGATAAAAAATATATTTTCTATTTGTAGATACAAATTGTATTTGTATTCGTTGATACAAATTGAATACAAATTGTATTTTATTGATATGAATTGTATTTGTATTCGTCGTTAATAAGAATTATATTTTCTATTTGTAGATACGAATTTTTATTTGTATTCGTTGATACAATTAAATATAAATTGTATTTTCTTGATGCGAATTGTATTTGTATTCGTTGATACGAATTGTATTTGTATTCATTGATATAATTATATTCGAAAGAAGAAAAAAAAAAGGGAATAAAAATACAAAATACAAAGAGAGAGAGAGAGTTGACAATACAAAATACAAAGAGGGAAAGAAAAAGTGATAAAGAAAGGGAGAGAGAGACTGAGAACGAGAGGCAGAAAAAAGAGAAAGAGGAAGAGACATGCGAGACAGAGAGAAAGAGGGAAAGAAACAGGAGGAGAAAGAGAGAAAAGGAAAAAAAAAAACAAAAGGAAAAGAGAGAAAGAGGGAAAGAAAAAGAAGGAGAAACAGAGGGAGCAGCGAATTTTTCATTTTTTTTACTTGGTATTTAAATAGTCGGTATGGATTGTAATTAGCATTGATATAATGGTCCAATTACTTTCAGTTGGGTTGACATTTATGAAATTTCCTCTATAATATACGTATTTATACATATGATATATATACCTATATATATAATATACATAACATATACACACTATACACAATCGAGTGTATATGTAGTGTATATTTCGACCATTTTTAACAAATTAAATGGCCAAATGGTATATACTATATATTAGTAACTATCCCAAATTTGGCTCCTCTTTGTAAACCTACCAGTGAATGGCCTGTTTAATTTTATAGGAGAATTTGATTTTTCTTAGACATAAGTTGGAAATGAAAAATGACTCAAGCAGAATTAATTTTCACTATCCTTTTGTTTAATTTTTAAGTGGTATTTTTTTTTGTTGTTGTTGGGAGGGGTGTGTGTGTGTTTAAGTCTCCCACTAAAGTCAACAAGGTAAGTAAGACTTATTGCATTGTCGTACCATAAAGTTTGTCCTTTATCCCTCACTTTGTCCCCAATAAGAGTAGTAGGTTTTAAATCCTATTAACGATAACTCGATGTACAAAGAATTCTGTGTTTATACAAAGTTTAGGGAACGAGAGAAAAATTGCCCCCTAAAGGATAGATTTCATTTTGTCTAGTTCAATTAATATAAGATTTAATAATATGTAAATATTTTTATTTTCTCTGCATTAACACGATCAATACTACTATTGAAGTGAAAGAAGATATTTAAAGTTTTATTATTTAAGGGGTATTACACTTACTTATTTATTAATATAAGTAGCTATTGAGTTTAATTTGTTATGACTTTTTACTATCGCCTGATCATTACTAAGATTTTTGCTTTTGTTCAATACATAATGATCGAAGCCAACTTTAGTTGATTAATCCGATCAGTTTATCGATGATCGACGAGTAAGAAAAAAAAATAGCACCCTAAAGGATGTGATTTCTATCACAACTATATCCAAAAATGGAACTATGTGCTGTAAAATTAAAGAAACAGTATATGAAAAGAATCAAATTAATGTATAATTATTCATCTCCCTTTTAACATTTTATGTATGGGTAGGATATAAAGTGCTATATACTTGCCTTGTGTAATTTGTGAATGACCTAAAGGTGAAGTTAAAGTCCTCAAGAATCAATTGGCATAGGCATTTTCTGGAATCCTATATATCAAATACATAAGGTCAAGAATATACATTATAATCAAGAATATATTCCAAAACATATCGAAGAATTTAAAGTTGAATGCGCGTAAAACTAGAAAAAAGAATAAGGAATATACTTTAATTGAAAAAATATAATATCTTGTACTTGTAAAGTTGAAGATAAGAAGAGAGACTTTAAGTTTTATGCGCTGACGTTTTATGGTGTAAATAATATTTACATAATCAGATAATTTTAAAAAGTAATCGTAGGTCACTTTATTTGATACTAGTAGTAGCTTATTTGGTTAATCTTTCGAAAAGTTAAAGATGTTTATTTATTCAAAAAAATGGTTAGATTAGAAAATCGAAATGTTTGATCTAACTTTTAAATGCTTTTGCGTAGTAATACAAATTATTTTTAAACTTAAATTAAAATAGTAGTTTTTATTCCAGAAGTATCTTGAAAACTTTATCAAGCATAAATTACTGTTCTTATATTGATAAAAGCGTTTTTTAAATTGATTGACCAAACAAAAATTTTACTCTCCAAAAATACTTTTTCTAAAAGCACTTCTGATAAACAAAATACTTTTCAAAATAAGTAAACTTTTAGAAATTTGAACAAACAGAATATAAGTATTTCGGATAATCTACAATAAATAACTCGTAACCTGTTATAATAAGTTAAATTACACTAATAACCTAAAAATTCAAGAAATAGTGTAACTTTAAATTAAAGTTGCTTACCACACTTATTTCATTTCTTGATGACCAAAAGGAATCATAGTATGTATGTACTGTGAAAGTTTGAAAAGTGAGAAAGGCAAAAGATTATTCAAGATAATAACTAATCCTCTTTCCCTTTTATGATTTTGGTTTTGTTGAGAACTCTCATTCTTTTGCTTTAGGAAATTTCCTAGAAATTTCTTGAGATGACCCCATCAAGACTTAAAATTGAATGACATGCCAATTGCCAATTCTTCTTTCTTTCTTTCTTTTCCAGAAAAGGGTTTAAAATTGATTATGCAAATTAATTAAACTTTCAAGATTTGGTTTTTAATCATAATTTATAAGAAGATGTGTTGGTCTTGAATTGAGGGGTTTGTGCACTTTTCTGTCTTATGTTTGAGCTATTCATTTCTAGTTTCTTATCCGGTGTTCGGTACTTATAATGGAGTTCGACTAAATTCAGATTCGCTCCGTAACAAAGACGATTCCATACCCAGTTAGACTCGAACTCGAGACTAGCCTCTGGTTAAAAATGACGAAGGACTTGCTACTCCACCACAACCCTCGTTAGTTATTCATTTCTAGTTTCAATCATTCTCTAGTGTAATATCTTGATGTTAAAACATGGGTTTATAAATTTACTTTTAATTTTATGTTCTTTTTATGAGAGATATCCATTTTTACACATAAAAAATTAAAAAATAATATATGAGATTTGAAAAAGTTATTTTCTTTATATTTAAAAATGATCATAGAAGATCATTTTCTGTGTGTATGTATATGTGATTGGGGTCTTTTGATTAAAAGACCTCTTAAGTCTTCAATTAGGTAAATGACCTCAAGTTATTTTTTTATTAGGAGGATGACCCTTTAATTTGATTGAAGAACTAAAAAAGAAAAATTATTGATTTTTTTGTTTTTTCCTATTGTCTATAATCAACCTCCTTCATGATCGACGGAAATTATTTTCAATCTCTTTCTTGATCGTTTATCAACTATATATTATCTCGCGCTAATCAACCTCTTTCTTAATCGTTTATTAATTCATTAGTGCGCGCTAATTAACCAACCTCCTTCTTATTCGTTTATCAATTCATTGTCGCGTGCTAATTAACCAACCTCCTTCTTAATCGTTTATCAAGTCATTGTCGCGCGCTAATCAACCTCTTTCTTCGTGGAGGTCATTTTCTTAATTTTAAACTTACAAAAAAGGGGGGGGGGGGGGGGGCATTTCCTTAATTCGAAAGTAAATCAAACGCAATAATAATATTAGATTGAGGTTGGGATTTCCCATCATTAATCTATTCTTCCCAACACATAATTAAACTTCAATTGTAATTCAACTTGTATTAATCCCATCATTATCAATATTTTGTCCTGCAATTATGTTCCAAATAATTTTACTCTAATTTGTTCTAGAGCTACTGGAAAGGGATTTTGGAGCTATTATACTTTGTAATTCTTTTATATATCTTGTTAGCCAAAGGATTAATAAAGAATATTTAAAGTAGAAGGTTTTACGTATTTGCTAGGAACAATAATTCATATATAAAATCATATGAATTAAACTCATGTTTGGAGGATCCAAAGGTTATTAGACTTTGATTACCACCAAGAGGTGCGATGGAATGAATGTGATTTAGTTCTCTATCCATAATCAGAGATCCCGAGTTCATGTCTCAGAATGAAGAAACTATTATGAGGGGTGTTTTCCCCGTCGTAATCCCTATGAGGCCCAAATCTCAATCACTCGGACCGATAAATTCCAGATATACCAGATGATTATACCAAAAAGATCGATAGAGGCGAATGTGAATTTGGCTAGTATACATGTAGTGAAATTTATTAATCTCAAATTTTTTAATTCTCCCCTCCTTAATTAATTATAATTCTGTATAGAGATTTTCTTGTTGCACTTATATATGGTGACTTTCATGCATGTAATATCATGTATTTTAATCAGTACACCATGCTTTAGTAGGTTAAGACTTGTTTTGATAATTAAAACAAAAAGTTAAATGTATTTTTTAATTCCCCTATAAAAACATAATTAAAAAATAATCCCTATCTACTTTTTACTTAGACTTCCGTGATAATATGAATACCATTACACTTTCTCTTCATTTCCTCAAGTTCCTCAAGTGCATGCTTAGATATTTGACACTTGTCTATTTTACATTTTAAAGGCTAAGATTCAATTAACTTAAGCAAAGATATCCCTAAGTAAGCACTTTGAGAAATGAAGAGAAAGTATAATGGAGATGAGCCAAATTCTATCTTTTTTTATTTGCCTAAATTTTAGTGGAAAAAAGTTACCTAATAGTTAGGAACCGAAATCACCGTTATAATTACGGAATGGCAGAACACAATAATTTTGATTTAAAATTTGTATTTTTGTTTAAAGAAAAACACTTGCTTTGTATTAATAATCTATTCAGAACCTAACAAGAAAAAATAAATTATGATCCAGTACTCATAAATTGAAAAAATCTAAATCTATCTAAGTCGGTACCTATATTGGTGGCCAGTTGAAACTAACAACTTATAACAAGTACCAATATAATAGTCAATAGGGGCAAAGCTAGAGTATATGAAACGAGTTTTGGTAGAATTTAAAAGTTTTGATTCAGATCTTGTATTTGTATTAGAATTTTTTAAATTATATATAAATTATTAAAACTCAATAACTCAAAAGAATTAAGATATCCAAAGATATTCGAATTTATGAACTTCAAATTCTGACTATACCTCTAATAAATGATAATCAAGATTCACGCAAATTAATCCGAACACTATTATCATCATATTTTCTTTCTTTTTTTTCTTTTAAAAGGAGAGTTCTACATTAATTAATTCTTTCCCCTTTTTCTCATTTGCTCAACTATAGGCGGTTTGGATTTGCATGGAGAAAAAAATTGATTCGTTTCCAAGAAATATAAGATGAGTAGATGATGACCATGCATATGCATGTGGGTAGGGATGGGTGGAGGTGGGGTGGGGTTGGCGGTACCTGAACCGAAGAAATTTCAAAATGAATCGAAAAGAATATCAAAATAAAGCCTCGATGTAACCTGTGCGGGGTGGGTTGGGGGTTGGGTGGGTTGGGGGTGGGGTGTAATAGGGACTTCCACCGTCCATTGCATTTTATTTCTTTCTTGTCCACTAAACTTCTTAGTCTAAACATATTCCAAACCCTACGCAATAGCTTTTGTACTAAAATTTGTACACATGTTTGTGAAAATTTTCTTTATGATTTGATTGTATACATTGTTGTGGTATTGTGGGTTATGCTTGATTGGGATGTGAAGGGGATTTGATGTAAATATGAAGAGGTGGGACGTTGTTTGTGGCAGATTTAAAATTTAAATAATGTGTATTAAGTTGTGAGATCATCGATCAAACGTGAAGAAAGACTAAACTCATGAGCTTATATATTATCCTAGGTCTGAACAAGTTGATAGAACCCCCTAATTTACATTTCCATGCATGTTCCCCTGTGTGGTGACATAGGGAGCGAAACAAGACAACATGATAGGGTTTCTCTCTCTTTTGGCATATCGGAATAGGGGTGTGCACCGTTAATAATTTAGTTCCTAATCAAATCTATGGTGGACTAAGTAGGCGTTTGGTCATGAGAATTTTTCACTATTTTTCGGAAAATTATTTCACTTTTTTCCGGAAATGGTGTTTGGCCATAAAAATTTCAAATATAACTTGAAGTTGTATTTGAAACTTTTTTTCATCTCACTTTTTTCACTTTTTAAATTATTATTTTTTAAAAAAATCCCTAATTTTTTTATTTTCATAAAATAATTAACATCATTTCAATTATATTTCATTTTCAAATCATATTTTATGTTTTAAAAAAAATATATTTAAAATCTAGATAATTATTACAAAAGTTATGTCCAAACACAACTCCAACTTTGAAAATTCCAAATTTTTTTTTTTTTTTTTTATTCTCATGGCCAAACGGGGCTAAGTGTTAGCTAATTTACATTGGCCTATCATCTTGATTAATAGACTAATAATAATAATAGCGACTATAACTCTTAACTAAAAATTGTATCTCTTATAAAATTTGGACATTTCATCACCTCTATGGAAACTTCAAGAACATTTCTATTTATACTAAGAACAGTGGTGGAGCTAGAATTTTCATTAAAGGGGTTCAAAAAATAAAAAGTAAACACAGAAAAAAGTCGAAGGACGTTCAACATCTACTACATATATGTAAAAGATAATTTTAATCATGTATAAGCGATGTAATTTTTCGTTGAAGGGAGTTCGGATGAACCCCTGGGCCCTTGCTAGCTCCGCCCCTGATTAAGAGGGACAACAAGGGAGATCACTTACCAAGGCACAAAACGCATACGATAAATGCGATTTTAAGCAAAATTTGAAATTTTCAAAGATATACAGCCCAACATAAAGTCTTATGCCACATATCTCATTATACGATATTATATCTGAGAGAAGTTCATAGTATTTTACTAAATTACATATAAATTCTCTTGACATAATTTTTTTATTCCTTTGTACCAAACACACCTTTTATGTATAATATGTGTGTAGGCGTATATGACAAGTGTATAATATCTATATATCGGTTAAAGTAAATAGTGAATCCAACTGATTTTTTGCGTATAAGATCCCCATTATACTGCACAACAACCCAAAAAAGCTTACAACAACAACAAAAAAATCCTTAAGCTAAAAAACAACTCTCTTCACTCATGAAGTTATAAAGAAAAGCTATAAAAAATTTAATGGCCTGTTTCTTGCTTAATATTTTGTAAGTATTTCAAATATTTACTTTAAAAACAATGAGGAAAAGATGATTTAGATTATGGATAATGATACCATTCACATTCAGAAGGCAATTACCAATTCAAATGATGTATTCAGTCAATGTTTTTTTTTTCTTACTAGTGTGAGAAAGAAAGTGTCATTTTTATATTAATTATAGGTCAACTAAACAATTAAAATAACACTACTGTATGGCAACTTTCAACATGTTCTTTTAAGAAATATATTCACTAATTTCATACTCCCAAGTTAGTTAGCCTAGATCAGCAGGTTTAGAATCCAAAATGTTTAAAATGTTAGACATTATTGTTGTAGAAAAGGGATCTAAAATTAGGGTGTGTTTGGTGTAAAGAAAGAATTATCCATGAAAAATATCTTTATAGAAAATGTTTTCTTGAAAAACAAGTGAATATCTTAATTATTTTCTAGTGTTTAGTAAGTAGGCAACAAATTATTATCTCAAAAGCAATTATACATAATCTAGTAAAATACTATGTGACGGGATGGGGCGGGGATGGTCAAGGGATAGGGATTGGGGTGGGTGGGGTGGGTGGAGAGGAGAAAATAAATTTGATATTTCGCTTATTAAGCTTGTTTTTCCTACTTCTATTAGGAAAAATTATTGGTCGTAGATATTAGATATGCCATCAATCCAAGGATCTTTAGATTAGAGATTGTATCATTTTAGTAGCTCAGTTGGTGCATCCTCGATTACATGTGTCTTTGCGATGGTTATCTACTGTATTTGGCTTGAAGGGAAGTCTCTGAGATTCTAGAGAGGTTATTTTAACGAAGAGAGAGTTTGTCGTGAAATAGCAATGTACATTCACTTCAGGGACAGATTCATTGCTAACTGGCAATCTACATTGCTCACTCTTAATAGCTTTCCTTAGCTAAGCACTCTATTTTCTGCTTCTGAAAATTCTGTTAGGGCTCGTTTAGTACAAGAGATAATAGATAACCAATTTCGGGATTAATTTTAGAATAAGTTTATCCCATGTTTGGTTGAGATAAAATCGCAGGATTAGCTATCCCGGGATAACTTGTTCCCCGACCAAACAAGCCCTTATAGTTTAGCCTCATTGTGTTTTCTTTCTTTGAGAAGCAGTGGGTCAGTCCTGCTTGATTTTGTAACTCACTTTTGATTAACAGAAAGTTTTGAGTTTTCAATTAAAGAAAAAACTTGTTTTCCAAAATATTTTGACCAACTAAACATGAGAAAATAAGAAAATATTTTCCTCCATTCCAAACACACCCTTAATTTATCTTTTTATATATACACACTACCCATGTCACCTTTTCCACAACATCATGGCCCATGGGGTTCATCAAATTGTTCACAACAAACTATTTGGACTTTCAAAAGACACAATACTATATCTTGGCCTTTCAGCTTTGATCAATTAACTCAATAATGAAGATTAAGTTTAAGAACAAATAAACCTCGTCGAGGTTGCAGGTGTCCAGTGGATTTAGTCTAGGTGCGCGAAAGCTTGGCCCAGAAATCACAGTCATAAAAAAAAATAAAAAAAATGACAAAAATAATAAAGGAAACAAAGGATCTCATCTCTCATGTTGAGAGATTAGATACTAGGTTGATTAATATTAAATACAAATTCATGAATTGGCACAATTTCTGAGCCCCAAAACAACTTGAAGAAATTAACAAGAAAATGCAAAGGACTTTCTTGCATAGGATTCAACTTCTAAGTTTAATGAAATCTTTATCGTTCTGCTTAAATAATCAAAAAACCCAGGACGGCGAAAAATATTTCTATTTTCTTTGTAAAAGGATGAAAGAGTCTCTCCCCGAAAATAGGCTTGAAACAGGCTACTCTTCGTCTGAGTAGTTGAACTTGACAGAGTGCGATTGCAAGTCAATTATCCCTCCTCTGTAACTGCCTCGCTTCTTTTTTGTCTTCTCATGTCGGAAATCCCTGGAAAATAAGCATGATAATTAAGCTTTGCCATTGAGACAAGAGTAGAACCTATGCAGACCATGAACACGCTCAGGGTTCTCGATAGAGAAAATAGCAACCAATAGCCTCGCCTCATTACCATGAAAAGAACTACTGCCTCAATTCAATTTGTTTGTCTGGTTTTGACTTGATGCGGAGTTTAAGAGAGTAAAGAAGACTTTCGAATCTTTTGGTTTTAAACTAAAAATATGTAGAATGTACCAAAATGACATGTGGAATGGAATTAAAGAGTTGTCAAAGGGGAAAAATGCATTCTTTTTTAAACGGACTAAAGGAAAGTAAGACAAACAAATTGAAACAGAGGAAGTAATAATTGACAGAAAGATGAGCAGAGGGGATGGATGATATTTAGGGCTAAGTGAATCTTGATGAGTACACTTATAAGATGATTTATAATTTTCCAAGGCATACCAGCAATTGACAAATGTAAGCAAATCTAGCATTTTTCCCTACTTCCCTCTGACTTCAGAGATTTATAATTTCACTCACGCGAAAAGAACTTTCAACTAGGTAAAGCTTACTTATAAATTAGTTCATCTTCGTCAAGAGTAAATTCAAGGTTGTTAAACTTATGGATTTGGAAAAATATACCTTCCTTTAACCTGGCCCAAAACTTCCTGTGCCTTTGCACCATAGCCAATGTCTGCACCATCCTGCAACAGTGGTATGTGAAGAAGTGGAAAAGTTAGTTGCGAGGTAAAAGATGAAAAACTAACATATACTTAATGAGTACAAAAGATGGAAGACGAGAATTTGATCCTACCTTTGCCCAATAAGAATTATCTTTAAGTCTATCATCTTTAAACTCCACCAGATCAATTTTCACTCTTTGAAAGGCATTTACAGTTTTTGGCTGCAATAGTAATCAAAATGCATTTTCAGAAAATCGGTAATAATACAGTAGGCAAAATTCACAAGTCTTCCCCGACCACCATATAAATCATCTGTTAGCCAATGTAACATAGCCATACAAAATCACGCGGGAATGACGGGGCATGAAACCATGAAAAAGAACTGCGTATAACAAGCTGACATCATCAACTTTAATATGAAAGAACAAAAGAAATATTTTGTTAAGATTAAAGGAAAGCTTGCCCCACCCCAAGCCAAAATTAATTGAAACGAAGGGAGTATTTAACAAGGCTTATATTTTGGATTGAAACAAAGGAAAAATATGAGCTTTTGTCAATTTAGAAAGAGAGAAATGAGAGAAACAAAAGGAGAGCTCATGTGTTACATGAACAAAAACTTAAGTTCCTTTCCACCCAAAACTATGAAGAACTTAAGTTCGTTTCAATGAATTTTAATATCAAATCTCCCCTCTCTTTTCACTGTATATGGTTCTCTTACTCAAAGATTGTCTACTTTCTCACCATCTTACTTGAAAAGCGGCAACTAAAATATGTCTGGCCTTATATTCCAATTAAAATATATTGTCTGAATTGTAAAAATAGATACTCCCTTTGTTCAACTTATGTGGCTTGATTCGGAGTAGGAGGGTCAAACTAACTAATGTTTGGTGTGAATTTAGACATAGAATTTTCAATTATTTTGAAACAAAATTTACAGAAACTACATAAAAAGTACTACAAGTCACAAGTTCACAATTCAAGATATTTAAAAAGTATTTGAAAAAATTATGGTCAAGAAAAGTAGAAAACATCCTTTTGACTCTCCAAATAATAACTGAGACACATAAATTGAAACGAAGGGAGTATTTAACAAGGCTTATCTTTTGGATTGAAAAAAACAGAAAAATATGAGCTTTGGTCAATTTAGAAAGAGAGAGTAAATGAGAGAACAAACCGAGAGCTCATGTGTTACATGAACAAAAACTTAAGTTCCTTTCCGCCCAAAACTATGAGGAGATTGTTATCCCTCATTATCCCTTTATCTATCACAAAAAGGTACCTAGCCTCATCCTTTCTTCAAATTGAGCCGGTTGAACTACAATCCCTTACTATCCAGTCCCTTACATCATAACAAGTAAACTCAGGCATTCACGGTTTATGATGTTTCATTATCCATAATCTATAGCACAAACTCCATAAACCAAAAGTAAAGTCCATAAACCAAAAGTAAACATAATGCCCACTTAGTCCTCTTCACAAGGCAGTTTAACTCCGTGAATGCCTGAGTTTACTTGTTGAAGTTTCAAAGATCAATGACTGCCTATACAATAACAATTGACATTAACGCAAGCATGGTTCAAGATTATTTATTAAAACTTTACACAAGCATGACGGAAAGTCATTTGAAAAGATTGAGATTATTCTGCGATTGGGAATTCTTTTAGTACATAACACACAATTTAGGAGTTGTTTTTTTGAGAAACTGTAAGGTAAATCACCATTTAAGACTTGTACTATGACATTAACAATTGACAGCAAATTACGAACCTCACTTGTTAAGAATTGGAACACATTGACAATCAAAGGCCAAAAAGGTAATAGAAAAAAGACGCGCAAAGCATACCTCTGCTGATCCATTAAATTCTTTCCTCGATGATTTCTGCTTAGCAGATTTGTTCAACTCATCCTGATGATTACCATTAGAGTTTGCTTCAACTACTTCACCATTTTGTTCATGATTGCCACTTCTAGCATGTCCGTTGTCTGTGCAAAGAGCATCTGATTTTCCTTGTTCCGCAACAGCCTTTGATTCCTCTTCAGTCTTTCTGCGCTTTGATTCTTCAGTTTCAACCCCATCAACTCCCTGATTTGCATTTTCATCAGAAGCTAATCTTTTTCTCTTCTTGGAATCCTTACTATCAGCAGCTCCAATCTTTTCCCTGGACTTCTTCTTTTTATCTTTTTTAGTTGTTTCCCCACCAAGATCATTATTATCATTGTCTATAGGGTCTACACTTTCTGTTTTCTCCTCAGTTTTCTTCTTTTTCTTCTCCTTCTGCTTCTTCAAGGGCACGCCTTCCTGTAATAGAAAAAGAGTATCATCAGCACTCTTCTTATGCTTCAGATTATTCTCACGATGGCCCAAATGATCAGATATCTAGTCGCTCGTGTTTTTTTAATGTGAATTTAATTGCTAACCTTATCATCTGCTAAAACCTCTTGAGCAGTAGTACCATTTTTCGTAGATTTATCAACACTTTCAGGATGAGAAGCATCTGGAACATCGATATTATTGTCTTCACTTCTCTTTTTCTTCTTTTTCTTGCTAACTCTTTCCTGAGAATCAGCATCATTGCTACTTATGTTGTTTCCCTTTGTGTCATCTTCACATTGCGCTGCACACCAGATCGTGTGCGATAAAATCAAGTTAGAATAACACCCGTAACATCACAAATACAAGCTTCACGAATGAAACCAAGTTTAAGATGAATGAAGATATACTATAAATTACCTGGCTCTTTGTTGCCCTTGGATACTGCATCATTATCGGTACTGCATATTTGCAGAAGGTCAAGTAGCATGAGAGAAGGAACTGGAATGTAAAATTACTATAAATAACTGCACAGCCAAGTAAGAAGGAAGCAAGGCAGCTTTAGCCCAACGAACAGCATGCCACATACAAGAGACAATTTACTTGTTCACTGTGTTGGACACAATTTACCCCCCCACCCCACCCCACCCCAAAAAAAAAAATACTCCCAATCAACAAACTTAAAAAGACCTGGTTCTTCTGTTTGTAAGAGGTAGAAGATAGTAAGATACCCAGTGGAATGAGTCAAGGTGCGCCCAAGCTGGCCACACCACAACTATTTTAAAAAAATCAACTTCTTCCACAAATCCCAAAAACACTTGGGCCTCATTTGTTTTCATTAAGATTAAGACGTCTGAATCTGAATGCACATCTGAATGGTTAAGATGTTGTGTCTAGATCTGAATACTGAATAATTAAGACTGTTTGTTTTTCAACATCTGAATATGCATAATTTATTTATTTATAAATATAATAAAAGTACAATTCAAATAAAAATTAATTATATATTAGAAAATTACTTAATTTAATAAAAATAAAACTATTATTTGATTAAAAAAAATGACTAGTGATGATGGAGATGGTTCGTAATGGTGGTGGTGGTGGTAATGGTTAGTGTTTGTGGCTAGTAATATTGCCGGTGATAGTTGTGATGGTAGAGGTGGTTGATGTTGTAGTGACTGTCACAATGATGGCGATTGGAAGTGTTGGTGGTGGTTTTTGTGATGGTGAAGTTGGCTAAAGTTAGTAGTTGATGGTGTTGATGGTGATAACGGAAAAATGTGTGGTAGTTGACGGCGATTCTAGTTGTGATGGTGGATGTGATTGGTAGTGGGGATTGACCGTACTGGTGGTAGTGGCTGATAGTGGTGGAGGTGGCACTGACTGTGACAACGGTGGTGGTGATGGCTGAAAAATGTGTGGTGATTAATGGTGTGTTGGTGGTAGTTAGCGGATGTGCTAATTGTGATGGTGGAGTTGGTTAGTTGTAGGGATTGACCACAGTGGTATTGGAGGTGGCGGTGATGGTGGTAACAATGGATATAATTATATATAATGGTGGAGGTAGTAGGGGTGGTAGTGGTTGATAGTAATGGTGGCTGGTGGTGGTGGTTGACGATGGTAATGGTGGTTGACAATGGTGGTGGTGATTGTGATGACAAAGGTGGTAACTGGTGGTGACTGGTGATTGTGGATAGAGTGGTGGTGAATATTATCAATACAAGTTTACCTCTTAATGGTATTAAGACTTTGTTCTAGATCTTAATGATTAAGACCCATTCAGACCAATTAAGTGCTTAAATCTGAATAAAAACAAATGCACTTAATGGCCTAAGGTCTGAACCATTCAGATTCAGACCTCCATTAAGTGCAAACAAATGAGGCTAGCATCAGGATAAGATTATACTAGTTACTAAATGATTACTTCTCGACATACCTGTTGTTTAGATACTTGCTGTATAAATCGTC
This sequence comes from Jaltomata sinuosa, assembly GCA_003996215.1. NCBI lineage: Eukaryota > Viridiplantae > Streptophyta > Magnoliopsida > Solanales > Solanaceae > Jaltomata > Jaltomata sinuosa. The sequence goes on from QJPP01000412.1 coordinate 659,118, forward strand.
CAAACTAAGGGAGCAAGACTTCCAACTGTCGCCCTGCATCAAAAATTCAAAAACAGAAAGACATGAATGACTGTACCAACATCCTTGCATACAGGCAAGTTGCAGATTCAATAGAGACATCACAGATCAAGCTTTCGATCAAAATGAAGGAATAATAGTACATATGAAATTTCCAACAAAACCTGTAAACACTAAAGGATCAGTGATACCTAGCACATTCTTTAGTCCATGGAACAAAAAGCCAAATGCGATATAAAATGTTAATTCAACAAGTAGAGGGTTCTTGGACATAGTAATACTAACATAAGTGCAGAAACCTTCAATTAGTTACTTTTTTCTTCTTCATAATACAAAAGCAATTTTCTTCATTGACTATGAAACACAATCATACAAAATATGAACGAAAACACAATTTTTCAAGCCAAAACAACAAGCTCTTATTGAACATTTTCTTCTCCATGGGATAACAGATAGGACGAAAACAAAGAACAAATGCTCTCTAGATTCTGAGGAAATCATTGTTTTGGCGACCTCATAGTTTATATTATTAATCTCCTCGCCCCTACTTCATATCTCTCTTCCCCGGAACAATGAGTCGATGAAACAAATTCAGATTCTACTAACGACTTCTCATCATGTACCACTCAACTTCTTCCAATGAAACCAACTATTCTCCTTTTTTTTGGTTTAAATAAGGAAACCCAACCATCCTACTTAAATTAACAAAATGCAATATTTTATTCCTATTTCTTGGTTACCCAAGAAAAATAATCCTTTTCTCCATGTTCCTATGACATTGTTACTTTTAACTATAATCATGTGACTTGTAGGACTTCTATGCAGCTTTTGAATTCAAAAATAGGAACTTATCTCTAAATTGAGACGAACCCTTAAATGATGTCACCATCTGCTCCAAACAACAGTAAGCAAACATATGACATAACAGGTTCTAAAAATCTTTGTTAAACAGCACATTTTTAAAAAGAAGTGTTAGGGTGCAGTGTATAAAGCGTCCCACAAGCTCAGTCAAATCGAAGTTTTGATTTTTGTTTCCTATTTCTCGGTTACCCAAGAATAATAATCCCTTTCTCCATATTTCTACCACATTGTTACTTTTTGTGAAGTGTTACTTTTAACTATAAAATCATGTGACTTCTAGGAATTTATTTCTACGACATTGTTACTTCTCTGCAGGTTTTGAATACATAAATCTCATTGCAAATATAGGAATTTATATCTGAATTGACACGAAACAAGACAAGAGGTGTTGCTCGGATAGTAAGCACCCTCCACCTCCAACCTTAGGGTGGGAGCTCCTAGGGAGGGGTGAAAAAGGAAAAGACCATTTCACCCATCTGCTCCAAACAACAGTAGCAAACATAGGACATAACAAGTTCTAAAAATCTTGGATTAAAAATCACATTTTAAAAAAGAATAATAATCCCTTTCTCCCTATTTCTACAACATTGTTACTTTTCGCATGTGACTTATAGTACTTCTATGCAGTTTTTGAATACATAAATCTTATTGCAAAAATTGGAATTTATATATCTGAATTAAGACAGAGACCTTAAAGACAAGAGGGTTGCTTGGATGGTAACCACCCTCCACCCCCAATACAATACAACACAACACAATAGGACATTATGAAACAATACGTAACAACCATCCAAACAGAGTGTAAGGTGGGAGCTCCTCGGGAGGGGTAAAAAAAAGACCATTTCACCCATCTGCTCCAAACAATACTAGCAAACATATGACATTAAAGGTTCTAAAAATCTTGGATTAAAAATCACATTTTTAATCAAGAAGGGGTTGCTCGGATAGTAAGCACCCTCCACCTCCACCTCTACCCTCTACCCTCTACCCTCCACCCATAGGGTGGGAGCTCCTAGGGAGGGGTAAAAGAAAAAAAGACCATTTCACCCATCTGCTCCAAACAACAGTAGCAAACATCTGATACACTAACAAGTTCTAAAAATCTTGGAGTAAAAACCACATTTTTAATCAAGAAAGTATTAGGTAAAGAAAAGGGGGGTTATAAAAGAACAAACCTCAATTTGAGTTTCTTTAAGAAAATATTTGAGGGTTTTGGAGAATCCATTAAGGTGAAGATAATGGAGTATAGATTGGTGTAAAAGAGACTTGTTTTCTTCTTGAGGCTGCTTCTTAGCCATAACAAGATAGGATTTTGATGACTCTGCTAGAACTACTTGCCTAGGTTTGAAGGCTAATAGCAGAGCAGCAGCTGCTGCTGTTGAGGATGATGAAGAGGAGGTACTAGGGTTTTGCAGCTGCCTGGTTTTTGTTTCTAGCATATATTAAGGAAGGAAGGTAAGGGTTTTAGGGCAAGAAAAAAATATACCACAAATTATGCTTGTGTGGTCGTGTACAAGAACATAGCAACAAAGGCTTAAAGAAAAGAAAAGGAAAAGGATTGGTTTTAGGTGTTTGACCATGATTTTGTTTCACGTTATTTCGAAAAATTACTTCATTTTATTTAAAAAAATCATTGTTTGATCATAAAAATTTCAAATACAACTTTTATATTTGAAAATTTAAAAACAGTCAAAACTCTATTTTCATTTTTAAAAAAAAAAAAAAAAAAAATATTTTCATAAAATAACCTCATTTAAATTATATTTCATATTTAAGTCATATTTTATTGGACTGTTTTAGGGCCAAAAAAAATGACACTGTAAATTATACTTGTGTGGTCGTGTGTACAAGGCCATGAACATTGGAACGAAAAGAAAAAAAAAAGGATTAAATCTTCTTTATTTTATTAAATTATGTATCAAGTCAAACTAGGTCAAATAAATTGAAACGGAAAGAGTACCTTTTATATTCTAAATATTTATTATAAAAAATATGATCAAACACAACTTCTACTCCAATTTTAAAATTTTTAAATAAATTAAAAAAATTATTTGTTTTCATGGCCAAACATCCACTTGACCTAATTGTCCTTAAAGGAAAGGTTGGGGTCAAAATCATCCTTTTAATTTGACTTCATCTTCAAATATTACGTACACTATAACCACCACTTGTAGTCTTTAAGCAAGGGGTGAGCATAAAATCACCAAAAATCGAATTATCGAATCAAGTCAGAATTTATCGTATTTTGATTATTGTATCGAATCAAATTTTGAAAGTTCAATACTTGGTATCTTTAATTATCGATTGTCGAATTTTGAAAATACTAAACGTCCATCCCTAATGAATTGATATTATATAAATGGGTAACATTAATGAATAATTTAGATGTTTTAATTGATCTATGTAGATAAATTTATAAAATATTAGTGTTTGAGAGTGGAGATCTAATCTCTCCACGTGATTTCTCTAAAAATTAACATGTCAAATATTGAATAAATTATGAACATATCTTGTCAAAATATTTTTTTCTTCAATACGTAATTACTGAATTACCGTACCGAAGTCTAATTTACTCGGCCAAACTTTGAAAGTTAATTTGGAGTTTGATATTTACTTTCAATTATTGATTATCAAAATACTAAAATCGAACTTTATAAATATCGAATTGAATACGCCCACCTCTAGTCTTCTTAAGTATAGTTTGGTTGTCGAACAGAGAGGAGTTATTCATGTATTAAAACAAACATAATTCTATACATTAATTGATTATAAAAATAAGAAAATACGCAGTTCGCAACATATGTTGCGCACAATCTCTTTTGACATGTAAATTTTTGGTGACCCCTTTAGATTTTTAGCTTACAAAAATGCCCTTTAAACTCCAGATTCTTCGTGCATTGACCCCATTAGCCTATTGGAAACCTCGGGGGAATTTGAGCATTCTATGCAACTTAAGCAAATTTTTGGACGAGTTATGACTTAATCCGTTTATTTTTAGATATAGTGGGTACGAGGAGAGGTAGAGGTAGGTCAAAAAAATATTGGGAAGAGTTGATTAGACATGACATGACGGATTATCGAGGACATGACCTTAGATAAGAGGGTGTGGAAATCGTGTATTAGGGTAGAATATTAGTAGGTAGTGGAGTGTTGTCTTGCTTTTCGAAGATTTAGGCTTGTTGGTGTTTGTCATATTTCTTGTATTCTTGCTTTTAATATCTATCATCATCTATTGTTTTGTGTTTCAGTGATCTCAGTAGTTTGTTGTTGTTATTGTTCCTTTCTTGTAGGTTCCTTCCTTATTAGTTGCTATGTTTTCTTCTTCTTTTTACTTGGATTTACTGCACTTGAGCCGAGAGTCTTTCGAAAACAACCTCTTTACCTCCACGTGTTGGAGTGGGTTGGAGTCCCACATTAGTTGGGGAATGGGCTGGTAATCTGTTTATATGAACTTGAGCAATTCTTTCCTAATGAGCTAGCTTTTGGAGTTGTCAAGTGTCATACCTTTACATAGTATCAGAGTCAAATCCATCCCAATTTATGATTTACCGATGTTGGACCCCATACTAATTATTCATGCACCAAATGTCCAATTCTAAGTGTGAAGCAAGGTATTTCACTGAGTATATTATTGATGGATAGAAGAGTCAACTTTCAGATTATTTTCTTTTTCGAATTCGAACTCCCCACTTGATTCCGCCAGGTTAAAATTTCTTAGAATAGATCGAGGATTTGACCATGAATAAAGCTCAAACTCCAGATTTAACCTCTAGATTCTATATAGATTTGGCCTGAATACTGGAGTCATCATATCTGAATATTTTTTGAAGGGATACTTACGGTACTAAACACTTCGGCCAATTAATTTATAAAATATGTACAAAATGTATAAATTGTGTATACCTATACTAAATATACATATATTATACATATAATAGACCTACTTATACACACCATATACACTATCAATGTATACAACAACAACAACAACATACCCAGCATATTCCCACAACACTATCAATGTTTATCCTGTGTATATTTCAGTCATGTTAGTAAACTAATTGGCCAGGCGATATATATTCATAATTTTCCCTTTTAAGTGCCAAAAACATTTTCAGAAATAAAATATAGTTTAAACAACATAAAACACAGTAGTTTGGTCCCTAATTATGTTTTATCCCACTATTTTAAAATATTACATTTTCCCCGGTAGTTTAAAAAAGGAAAGGCGTGTATCTTTTGTATTTTCGTGTATCCTGGATACATATAACCTCTTCATTAATGGTAAATCTGTTTCTATTATGGCGCTTTAAAAGGAAATAAAATATTTACAATTAATGAGGAGTAAATCATTAATTGTAAATCTATTACTATTAGGGCGCTTTAAAAGGAAATAACAGATTTACAATTAATGAGGAGTAAATCTGCAGTATCCTCATCTCCACAAACAACTGGAGAATTCAAATTTCAATTTAAAATTACTTGGATACACGTCAAACTAGCAAGTAACTCCATTATACAGGATACATGTAATAATAGATCTCAAATATCTAAGGATACACATTTAAACAGCAAACAACAATAGGTATACTTGGATACACTATTAACACTGTATCCAAGATTATAAGCTTGGATATATTATAACAGTGTTAAGGATACTTCCCAATATCTAAGGATACCCATCTAAACAGCAAATAGATATAGGTATACTTGGATACATGTTAATATTGGATACAAGTTTGTAAGCTTGGATACATTGTAACAGTGTTAAGGATACATGTTACCAACATCTCAAATAGCAGGTTGCAGTAGTATTGGGATACATGTTAACATGAATTAATCTTGGATACATGTAACACAAGATTTGCTTACAATGTTATCCCTGGATACGTATTGCTTTGTTTTGATTTGAAACTTTAAATTTACAAAAGTTACACATTTACAACTCAGATAGATATATGTATACTTGGATACATAGAAAATAACACTGGATACATGGTAACAAGTTGGTAACACTGGAAAATAACATCTGGGTTTGAGTCCCTTGTTCTTGATTTCAAATTTTTGTGCAATTCATTCATTTTGACTTGATCGTTTCTAAATTTGGATCTATTTTCAGCAAAGTCTTCTTCTTCAAAGTCTCTAATAGCCGGAACAAAGGTCGGAGAAGGCACTTCATTGTTCCTAGACAGCAATGTGTTCCTAGGACTACTTTCTGCATTCTGATTCTGTGTCCTTTTCCTTAGCAGATACTGTAGTTTCTTGATCCAAGGATTCTTCTTCCCATTCAAAATTAATGGGTAAATCTGAAAAGGGAGTTTTTGGATTTTGCCCAAAAAGGTTTGATTGAATGCTATCCATGGAAGTATGTTGTTAATGGGTATCTGAAAATCCGAGAATCTTGAAAAAAAAAACTTTAAAAGGTCTCTTCAATGGCGGAATCAAGCCCGGGTGAATCTGTCACCATTCTTGCCATCGTGTACAGTGGTGGCGCCACCACTATTTGGCCTGGACAGCTTCACCACTGTCCGCTTCGATGAATTTTTCCTCCTCTACTGGAGATGACGATGAAAGTTTGTGGAAGCAAAATATCGAGATAAAATCTGTGAAAATTTTGATTAGTGAGAGAGATTTGAGGGAGAAGCTGGAGAGATTTGAGGGAAGGAGTGATTTGGGGCGAAGTAATAGGAGTATGTTGGGATACACGTTTTGGTATGAAAAATACAATCTAGTGAGATATATGTAATTATTTTAAAGTAGTGGGATATTATGTAGTTATGGTAAGGATGTTTGATTAATTATGTAATTTATCCTAAAATATATTGAGCAGCCAGAATTCAACAACTATCTTATGTAGTGAATGTACAGAATCCACTCTTCTGGATAAATAGATAGCAACTGGATCCCCTTAACAATCAACTGTGGAAGCCCTCAATCATAGATTTCACCTAATGTAATTATTTCTTTCTTTTTACTATATTGACACCCTTTATGGATGATGCACTCTTGCCTTCAAGCTTCTGGCTTTCTTTTTACTCTTGACACCCTTTATGGACCCTAGGGACGATGAACTCTTGCCGTCAAGCTTCTTTGTTAACTTCACAATGCTTGCCATTCCTTTTCTTGCTGCAGCCCGATGTTCAGGCCTACAGCTCATCATCTTGCGGTCAAGGGGCCAGTAGGCATACGGCTCAAGCTTATCCTTCCTCTTGACATCACCGCCTGCCTTCTTGCTTGCATACTCGGTTCCACTGTAGGCCCATCCTGAATCAAACGTCTTCCTTCTTCCTGCTTCGCTCCATACATTTGAATCGTCAGTTGGTGGCTTGACTAGTTTTTGCTTCTTATTTCCCTCGTGAATAATCAAACGGCCTTCAGAGTCTATTTCTGCCTCATCTTCAGACTCAGGCTTCCGTTTGAGATTTCCAGATGCTCTAAGAGCTGACCTTGTTGTCTTCTGGTCAAGTAAGTCAAGTGGCTCATCGTCTAATTGATCAAATGAATCATCCTGCAAACTCTTGGCCGCTTTCCATGTTTTCTTGGACCTGGAAATATGGCATACACTAACTCATCTTCCAAGTGAAATGCAGTATAAACTAGAAACGACAACAACATACTCAGTGAAATCCCACAAGGGGTCTGGGGAGGGTGGCGTGCACGCAGCCTTACCCCTACCTTATGAGGATAGAGAGACTGTTTCTGATATACCCTCTGCTCAAATGCAGTATAAACTAGAAAGGATCACTAACTTCCTTTAGAAAATGAACATTAGCTTCCAACATACTGTAAGACATCCCCAGATTATAAATGGTAACCTGTTACATATTAAAACATTCTTACTGACCGTAATGAAGACGCTTTGAAGTCTGATACTAATGTAGCTTTGCTCTTACGATCAGCAATAGTCTTCGCAGCCCTATATTCTGCATCGCTATTATCTGATTCTCCGTTGTCAAACTCCGAAAAGATTTTTTGATGATTCCATCTGCTTAGCCTGTAACAGGACAGAGATGTTAATGCCACAAGTATTTGCATAATACTTGGCAAGCTACCAAGCAATTGAAATGATAAGCTTTTTAGGCCTTAGCCATGCAAGACAAAAAGATGAGAGATCCAAAGCACCATTGTCCCACCTTATTTGTTGAAGTGTGTGACGTCATCTAAAAGCTTATGCTATTATAGAGAATGCACATTTATTAATTATATAACACGCGATGTCTGGAATAAAAGATCGTACATATTCTCACAACCACCAGTGCTGTGCTATTATAGAGAATGCACATTCATTCATCTTCTGATGCTGATCTTTGGTTATTGGGGTCGACAGGCGATTCCATGCCTGTTCATCAAGTTTTCTAGAACTTATGATCGCCAGAACACTAATAAAGCGAGTTCCCATCAACGTTCTAATTTGTCTTCTGCTTTCTAGCGATTTTTTCGGCAACTTCTGAGAAAACTGTTTCTGATCAGTTTATTTGGTGTATTTCTTGAGTATATTACTCAGCCTATTTGATATATGTTGTATAACTCCATTTAATCCAACAATGTCACTTGGATTTGATTCTTATTGTTCTTAGAACACGGTTTGGTAATCCAAGTCACTTGATCACTTAGGAACCCTTGATTAGATTTATCTTGGGTTTCTTTTGAACTATGATGCAAGGAACAAGGTTCCATGATCATCTTACTAAAGAAAGTGAACATTGACGAGTAAGATTCTAGCACAATAGGAAAAGTTTGATACTCAATTTTCTAACCAGTAGCGAAAATCTATTGATTTGTTTCATCCATTCCAGGCTTGTGATTTGGGAAAAAGCTCTCGCCTTAAACAATGATATGTCTCTCTCAATATATTTTCCCTCGTCTCTTATTTCTCACATAGTAGGACAGCACGCATAAGCCCATGTGCAAGTCTCACTGCGATTCATTATCAATGCTTGACCTAAGTAAACAAGTTAGGCCCAAACGCAGACCTAACATAAATAAATATCCTCGCTCTAACAGCTTAAGCTTTTAAGGAGAGGACACATTCATTTATGTTAGATCTACAACATTGTGAACACCTGAGAACTATACAAATTAAATTTTAGAAAAAACTCACTCATTACTGTTGCTTCACCGTGTTTCAAGTTAATTTTTCCCAACTTCAGTATGCAAGTACGTGGAGGAAAGAAAACTACCTTGATGTTGTCGCTTTTGACATATGAGATCTGCTATCCTCGGAATTTGACACAAGTTTCCTTTCTCTCCGCTCCTTGAACTGCTTTTTCACGATAAGAATAAATGAGTCATCTAAACATTGAATATCCCACGAGCATATTCACAGGTTTTGTTCCAGTTCACTAACCTTTCTTATGTTACTGAGGAGTTTCATGTGCTCTTCAGGCATCACCTCTTTAACAGCATTCAGACCACACTTCTTGATAAGCATATCAATAAGCAGCTTAACCTGTATAGGATAACATTTAGCCAACCACCTTGCAATCAATGCATGCAATTTTATAACAGAAAGGAATTCCGCAAACCGAAATTAGATAAGACCATTGAAGAATAATAGTTAATTGCATACAGGAACCAAAACCAACATAAGCAACAGCAGTTTAGGATCTAGGAGAAAACCAAAAACCTTGGCTTTGAAATGGTTCTTGGTATTATCTTGCCATCCGAGAAGGGCCTCCACCATGCTCCTTAAATGTACTTGCAATACCTCAACAGGTGACTTCGCGACCAGTACCTTCAACAGCCCTAAATTAGCCTGCGTTCAAGACAATTTTTCAGGTGACAAAAGCTTCAATGATGTCAGGTAAACTCTGGTTTACCAAAAGATAAGTCTTAATGCAGACTAGAACACACCTTAGTTATTTCTTTGTTCTCTCTCCTAAGAAGAAGAAACATTGATGGAAGGAGGCTGTAGGCAGCAGAAACAAGGTCGGTAAATTCATAAGCCAGGCAAGCTAACCCTTTCACCGCTGCACTGATCATATGAGGTGTTTCCCCAGCAAGACCCCCAGCAACCTGAAAGCAAAAAACGTCAAAAAACAATAGTAACTATGTTAAATGGAAAGAGCCTACTCCACTATATGTAAAGTTATCAAATTATAACTTATCATACCATAATAAAAAGCTGCTGCAAATTCTCCTTTCTGCCACCTTTTTCTTCATTTCCACAAGCATGGCCAATCTGAATAAGAATCTCATACGCTTGGTTCCTTGTTTTCTTGTTAGCCTGACATGGAACCCTCAAAAAGCTCAGCACATACATCAAATAACTCATAAACTGACCCTCCAGTTGCACTGCCAAGACTAGTTAAACGTGAAAAATTACTCTCCATTTTGTTTCATGTGGTGGATTCGGCATACAAGGGTCAAGTTAATTTTTAATGTGAATTCCATTGTAGAATCTTCAAATCTTTAGAAATAAATCTCACATGTACTTTTTGATAACAAGACATCTCCGAGGCCTGGTGCACGTTCAGAATTCAGTGGATAATAGGCCTACCCCTCTACCCTTCTCCACCTAAATACTAAGCTTTTTCCTGCAAACAGAATTCAACCCATGATGTGGGTCTAACCCACACATCACACATTATGCTCTTACCACTAGCCAAAACCCTGGGGATCTAAAATTCACATATTTAAAAACCACATAAAAGTTATTACATATCTCAATAGTTAACAATTTGGAATATTTAAGAACCTCTTCGACTCTCCAAAAGGTAATAGAGCCGCGTAAAGAACAGCGGGAGTATTATGTCACAAGCTTCTTTTCTTTTTTTGAAAGAGAGTATTATGTTACAAATTTCAAAAAACTATCCTTCCAGTTATGATCATGAAAGAGGAAAGTAACTGCTCTAGGAACTATTGACCCTCTTGCTATGTTACCTAATCCTAAAGAGAATTCAAAGACCATTCGAGGCTCTGAATAACCAAACAAATCTTAATCAGGGTTTTGTGGTAATTCACGGACACAAACCATAATTAATAAGAAAATATAGCAGGAAAATGATACAGTTGGAAAATGCAGAGCTCAAGAAGAAGATAAAAACAAGTCCACGAACTCTGGAGTGGAAGTACCAGCAGAAGGAACGAGACTAACTGTAAACTGATGGGAGTAAAAGACGAAAGCAAAAATGAGGACATGAGTGTAGTTTGTGCAATCATTTTCCATCAGAATCCTACAAAGATTGATGCACCCACTGTACTTCAGAATGTCATTTCACACGGAAGACTACTTAATTTATAACACGCATAGGCTAGGGACTCTCAAAGGTTAGAAGACATAGTTAAAGTCTACAAAAGAAAAAAAGAAAAACTTATAATGAAAACCTTGATATTAGCTGGCAACTTGTTGCCACGGCAATTAGCAAAGGGCTTAAGAGTTAAAACTGGCTTTAAAAGAGTACAAAGCTTAAAGATATTAAACACTAAGAGAACACACGTTTTCATAGATATTCATTCCATCATACCACCAATACGCAAATGCAAATTCATTGGAATTAATGCGTCATTTATTACAGCACAGAACTCTTAACCACTCTTCATTGTCAAGAGCCCCACGAAATAATTCCCAAAAATCATCTCATGGCACTGCTTAAAGCTACACAAGTTTAGAGTTTCCATAAGTTCTGCTTGTCCAACAACTATGAGAGCAAATCATGAAGGATATATGAACAGATTAACAGCAAGTCAGCAACGTAGAATCCAATGGAAAAGAAATATTGGTCAACTCTAGAGTGGAACTCCTTCACAATTAATAGACATACCTCTTTGAGTGCAAGCAAAATTTCAGTCATAAAAGAAGTAATACTATTACGCCACCTCTGTTCTGATTCATCCTGTAGAATGCGTAAACTGTTATAAAACTGTGCAAAATTCAGTATGAATTTGCACAATCCTGAGGCATCTTAATGTTATCCACAAGAGGATAATCCTCACCTTTGTAGCATGGACAATTAAAACGTATAGACACTCAAGTCTGTGATGTTTGGCTGAAAAATGACACGCAGGTAGTGCTTCAATCATCAAATTAAGCAACTCTACGAACGTCCTTGAAATAAATTCATCAGACCGCTGTCCAGAGAAGTTGCAAAACTTACTAGCCACAGAATAAATGTGCCAAAAGTATAAATAAGGAATCACAAGAGAGGTGGTTTAAAGTATAGTTCAGGCTACTTGCTTCATAATTTAGACAAGGACATGAATATTTTCATGCAAAATTCAACCTCGGAAGTTCATTCAATCGGGTACCAAATGATAGTTGCATCAACATGAATGGCTTGTATCATCTTTCCCGTAGATATTTGATTCTTTTCAACCATGACAATATTTCACAAAGCTTAGTAAACTTGCAAGTTATTTTCTAGTTTTAAAAAGTTTTGGACATCACCATCCAGTCCTAGATACATTAAGAAGAATATTGAGAAGAAACTACAACAATCTTTGTACATGACATTTCGTGACAATACTTACCCCAAGAATGTTGGAAAAAACTTTATATGCCTTCTTCTGGATCAAGCCTTCCTCGTCCTGTGCCTTATATTAGTTACTAAACCTTCTACATTGAAAAGCTGAAAGGTGCAGAAACAAACACATAAACAATACCAACCTTTAAAGCAGGCTTTATCGCATCAAATAGCCGATCAACTTCTTTAGCATCTAAACCAGGCAACAGTGTAACTGCCAGATCAAATAACTGTGCCCTAAATGACAAGAAGCAAGAGATGATGTAGTTAGCACAAGGGGAAAAGGACTTGATGACGGAGAAGGAGTGAAATAAATGTGATTTTGCTCATCCTATCTCATTAGCATTTCGTTGGACGAGTCATCAATCTGCATTGAATTGGAACTTCTGGCCTTCTGTGCCTTCCCAGCCTCTTGGGTCACCTTCTTAAGCTTCCGCATGGTAGTATTAAAGAACCCGCTGATTACCTCTTTGTCAGCAATAGAGGCCAATCCACCAATTGTGCTCTGTATTTAATACATGTTTTAGCAAAAACTTAGCTAGCAAAATATTTCCAATTATTTTCTTAAGAAAACAAGTAAGACTTTAAAACATAACGACTTTGAAAAAAACAGATAGAGAGGCCAATTCACCAATAATGGTTTGCAATGCCAATACATGTATCGTCAAACATGAGCTCAAAAATCTGTTCACTACTTTTTCTCAAACAAGTCAAAAAGTCAGACATAATGAACCACAGAAGGAAAATGAATTGTACACTAACATACACGATTGTAATAACAGACCTTGTCAACAGCTGAATAGAAAATGAAATACTATAAAATAGCATTACCTCTAATAAACAAATGAGACAAGACTATCAAGGATCTTAGTAGAAAACATTTGTACATGTAATGGATAACTAAAAGTGCAAATTTAGGAAAATTACACAAGCAATGAGGACAAAGGTAAGGCAGAACCCTAAAGATAGCCTTTTTTCATATTCAACAACACTTACTACCTCCGTTAACAACAATAATGACCTTATTTGGAACAAAAGGATCACACAGACCAATGCTCAGTTTAAACTTGGACACGGATTAGAATACTTTTGGCAAAAAGAATGAAGGACTTAGAGATTACACATAAAATAGTATTAATAATTAATCGAGATGCCTAAATCACAGTTTCTTTGGTTTGGGTCCATCACTATTATAAGGTATACAGACAACAGACTTGAGAGATGTGGCCTTTTGGAGCCATTACTTGATAACATCTTTGGAGCAGAGAAGAAAACATGTTGTCTTTTTCTTTCATATCGAGCATTTTGCCTGGGGAAGTTAACACATAGGAGCAAAGTGGTCAAAGCATGCCACACAGAGAATGCACAACACATATGTGTGTATATATAAATATAGATATATGTATATTGACTGGTAGAGAATGCAGAATATATTGCGCAGTTTTTTTATTTTTTATTTTTGCTTTTCCATTATAGTGTTTCTCTTGTGCAGTTGTGACTGATTCAAAGATTCACATGTCAATTAAAATACAACAAAAGAAATTTATCCATCCTAGTAATTCTACATTGGGACACTATTAATCTCGAGGGTAATAACATCCTTTTTAAGCTACCTGCAAAGATCCACCAGTATCTTTAGAGGATTCCAAGAAGACTCCACCGAGAACAGACATCAGTTCACAAGCACAAAGCCCCAATGCATTCAAGTTATCACCTGCAACTTGCTGGTTATAACGCCCAATGGCTCGTTCTTTTGGAACACTTATTTCAGCATCAGAGAAATCCACTTCTCCTTCTAATATGCTCTTGTTCTGCTGAATGAGGACCTGCAAACTGGAGCATATTATCCCACATACATCAGGCTCTTCACGTAGAGCTTTGCACAATATCTTCTCCAGATCCTTGAAGCTTTCAGCAGAGTCCACAGGGTAATTGCAAAATGAGGGTAACAACGACCACAATGAGTACACAATTCCATCAATAGTTCTTGCAGAATATATCTTTCCCTCGCGCTCAAACTGGGAAAAAACATAAGAATGAGCTCACTGTGTAAATAAAAGAGAGGGGGGACAGGAGGTGTGACGGCATCGAAAGCATACCCTAGCAGACCTCTGCTTCATAGCTCCAACCATTGGAAAAATTGAGTTGGTAAAGAAATTTAAATGAGCACCAACAATGTTTTGCTTTAGAATTGGAAAAAGCCAGAGGTTGGACTCCGATAAATCTTCTTTGTCCAATTTAAGAGGAAGAAGAGCTAGAAAAGATTCAGGTCCCATTGCACCAACAGCTGATCCAACACATTCGTGCAGCTGTTATCAACAAATCCTTAAATCATCAGCATATTCTACCGGATAAGTAAATGCTACAGCTAAAACACATACTCACAAATAAAGTCCTAAAAGAACATTAAGGAATTACAGAAAACAGCAACTCCATAAGGAAAAAATCCCCAGCTAAAACACAACCTATACTTCCCTGGATAATGGTTAGGGATTATTCCAAGATGTCTTCAAACTAGACTGAAGTGCTACTCCATCCTTTGTCTCTACTTTTGCTTTCAAGAATTTCGACACAAACTTTACCCACATCTTATCATAATTACTTATCGAGTTCTATTATTTCTTCATTTAGTGAATCAAGTTGATCTAGATAAAAATCCAAATACTTAATCAGTTCATTACCTTTTATCCAACCAAATCTATTCAGAAACCAGCAATGCCCTTTCATTATGTTATAAATTTGATTTCTCATGCTAGTTAATCAAATAACTTAGATTCACGTAAACATAGTACCTTGTTTTTTAGTAATTGAAAGAGTATTACCTTATTTTTATATACCAGAAAAAATTTATTAGTTTTTAGCCAATCTAATCATATTTTGTTTGTTTATAGTTTATACTGCATGTTCCATGACTATTAAGTTTTCAATTTTTCCTTTCAAATTCTGATTTCCAGATACATAATTTTATTTGTTCAATAACAACCTCTAAAGTAAGAGGATCTTAAAACATTGATATAAACTTTTGAGATCTCCATAGAAGCAAGGCCTGAGAGCAGCTACTTTTGTATATTATTATAATTTCAAATAAATTGAGGATTCGAAACGAAACATCAACTAGTAATAGAAAAGTCAAATTTGATTGAGAATTCACATTGTCATTGAAACTAATTATAAAAACAAAGAAATGTTGTCGAAAAGGTTGAATTGCAATAACAGCAACACCAACAAAAAATAGGGGACGGAAAAAATAAATAAAAAGTAAAAAAATAACGTGAGCAAAGCCATTTTCATGATTAAACAACCCCACTCACCTGTCTACGATATGGAAAGTCTTCATCTGGCAACTTTTGCATATCAGCCAAACTCTGAAGCGTTCCCTTCAGAAGGTAAGAAGAACAATGACCTAAAAGAAATCAATGAGGAATATCACTTCACTACACATAGAAACACAGCAACAAGGAAAGTAAATCTAGCTCCCTGTATCACCAAT
This sequence comes from Jaltomata sinuosa, assembly GCA_003996215.1. NCBI lineage: Eukaryota > Viridiplantae > Streptophyta > Magnoliopsida > Solanales > Solanaceae > Jaltomata > Jaltomata sinuosa. Next base: position 674,949 of record QJPP01000412.1, read on the forward strand.
TACATCCCCTGATAAACAACAATTGTTCTTCAATACCAAAATCAAGTTACGGTCAACTACATGAATGCTCACTAATCATGTCGCTTCATTTAAGCTCATCTCAGGCCAATATCATACAAAAATAAAAAAGTATTAAAAGTTTTCTATACATTCTGCTGGTATATAAATATCTGACATGACTAAAGGACTCCTGGAAGCATAGGATCTAAAGTAAACATTCTAACATGACCGAAATAGGAGGGTTGCTCACAGGCTCAGGCTCACATTGCTGGTCTCAAACACGGATAAAGGAGGAGGATTGCCGTAGGCTGGCAGCCATAAACTAGACAATTTATAATGAGTCTCACAATACAAAATTCCATCCAATGATCTTGACATGAAAATTCTAAAGATAAGATCTGAAGTCTCTCAATGTGTGTGTGTTGTTAAGCTTATTTTAGCACCCCGCAATGGAAAACATGTACTATTTACCATGTAAAGTGTGGATATAAAAGGGCTCAGCCTAAGACAATTGTCTTCACACATTCAATAAACTCTTTTTTTCCCGTGTTATAGTTCTCACATACACATATAGCCGACCCCAACTTGCTTAGGATTGAGGCGTAGTAGTTGTATATATTTATTCGGGGGATGGTTCTATTTGACATAAATAAGTGGAGCATGTGCGCTTACTACTGGCATAATCAGAAGTAGAGTACTCCAAAAAGGAAAGCAAGAAACAATAATAAAGTGCTCAGTTTTATCAAAGTGGACACTGTTTTAGGTAGTCCAAACACTTGAGAATTGATTTATATTAGTAAAGCCATGAGAACTGATTTGAATTAGTAAAGCAGATACTATGTCATTTACGCAGGATATAGACCAGAATATTCTAGATCATTTTACAACTTGTAAATATTGAGATTTAGAACTTAAGATGGCTATATTTTTCTTTTTAAGAAAACATAATAAACAGTGCAATCACCTAGCTTATCAAACATGGCAATCACTACTTGAAATGAGATATCCCAGACTGCTGAATAGTGATAGGTAAGCAAACTCTCAATTGTGGCACAGATTTTCTCAATGATAGTTGGTCTCGTGTCAGTATTCGAACTAATTACGCTATCCACACCCTGTTTGATCAAGTTTTCATCAATGCATTCATCTATTAAGCAGTTGAGTGCCTCCAGTGCAGCCCTTATAGCTTCCTCGTGCTCAGAAACCAGTACATCTGAAAGGAGGCCATAAAACAAATAAGTAATGGTCAAACAACAACTACCAAAATTAGAACTGAATAGAGAAAGAGCTAAATTGTAGGTGCAGTGAGAGCTTTTATTTTTCTTTTTTTTTTTTACACGAAACAGATTGAATTCTTAATATTATTTTATACAAAAGAGTGTAATCTATGCAAGGTAAGAAAGTAGGAAAATACCAACCTCTAAGAGAGTTGACCACCACAGGGAGCTTAACCACACATAACTGTCTGTTAATTGAATATACTCTTCTCATCCCTACGCGAAGCAAGCGAGCTGTAAATGTCATAGTATCAGCAGATGACTCGTTTGCAGAAAGTGAAGTAGCTAATGAACATAAGATGTCCAGAAGCACTTCCGGGGATACTTCTGCTGTTGGATGGATACAAAGAGCATTCACACCATCTATAATGTGCCTATTAACAAGAGGCTGTTGAAGTTCCAATAGAGGTTTGAAGTACTTCAAAGAGCTATTCAAGTACTTAGAAGACATAAAAGGAAGACAAAGTTTCAGAGCATCCAGCACGTGCAATACTTCTTGTGCTCCTTTGGGTCTTTCAGAGGCATTTACTGTTGTTCCTCCTGCAAGTAGAAGAGACCTTTCAAAGAGATTTGCGATGGCTTCACTTGCAGGTGCCAATAGAGGAGCAAGCACAGGAGATGACTGAAAGTTTTGCAGGACATCGCGAAGACAACTATGTGACATCTTTCTCACCTGTTCCATCGACCAACCCAAACAGAAGAAAATTCACTGTCAGTATACTTGTCCCTGTAACTTTTGATTTGAAGAGTTACATAAGTGCAAAGAATAACTAGAATATTATTCATAATATTACAGTGACTGTTTCCATAACGGTGATCCTCTATAACAACATGTCAGTATAACGGCCAAGTTTGTTTTGGAACTGACTTTCATATTATGTTATTATATTATATGTTCTCTATAGTCGCATCTCGCTACAACAGCCAAAAAGCATCCGATAAACGACACAATTATAGAGAGGTTTGACGGTATAAGAAAACAGATAACCATGTTTTAAATTATCGCTGATCTTTGCATTTGCAGGGGATTGGTGTCCATGTAAATTTACAAACTTTTTTCATTCGCCTGTCTTAATCATTGTATTTTCTCATTCCTTTGTTTGTTTTCTCATCAAACCCAATTTGTTAAAAAAGTAATCTCAAATCTGAAATATTAACTCTTCTCATTGAAAGTAGTATAACTATAACCGAATCGGAAGAAGGGGCAGAATTTGTGTGCATGGTTGTACACAAATTGAGATATATCTTTCTTTTTTCAAATTCAAAAGGTTCATAATTGAGGTGTATGCCAATAATTTTTTGGCATTAACATTAACTTGACTATCGCAAGCAGCCCTTTTTCAAGTAATGAAAGGACTGTTCCCCCTGGAAGCTGGGATTATCTCAAGTCACTTGATATACAGTTTAACAAAATGAAAGGCATAATACTAGGGAGGGAAGGCATGATAATTATATAAAAGGGGAAATTTTCAAAAAATATACAACCCAACATAAAATATGTACTATTACGAAAAGATGGATATAAGATATAAATTTGACCGGTTTGAAAGAGAAAATAAGATAGATATAAGATTTAACTTTCTAACCTCACTTACATAGGTGCACCCAATCATCATTGCATTATATGATACTTCGAGCGTGGGTTCACACATTTATATTTAAATATTTTTAAAAAAATATAACACTACTATATATGACCTAGGTGTTAAAATTGACAAGATTCTTGAAGATGTGAACATTTGGAATGAAGGTAATTCTTCTTTGGTATGAAATGTCAAGGTAATAAATTTGTGGTAGAAATTTTTGGCAAGCATTAAATGATTTCACAAGGTAAAGCTTGACATTTCCTACATTGTGATGTCATGGATGACATCAAGAGGAAGAATTCATTCCTATAAATAGGTGTCTTTTGGTTCATTTGTAAAACACCTCTCACTTGCCTTCTCATCTTCTAAGGCATTTGTTTCTTCTTTCTCTCTTGTGGTATTTCACTTGTATTCTTTTGGAGTGAAATAAAATTGGGTTGGTTGTGTCCGAGGAGTAGGCAGAAAATAAAAGTTTTGCCGAACCTCGTAAATTACTGGTGTTCTTTTTATTGTTGTCTCATTTACTATTTATTAGCTTCCTTTAGTTATAGCAGTTGTGATTCAATCACTCTTTATATATTCGACTTCCGCAACAGTTGGTATCAGAGCCAAGGTTTTATCTGAGTATGCTCTGTGGTTGCAGCACAGTCTGAACTTCCACATCAGAAAAGAATTACTTTGGTATTTGTATTGTTAGCTAATAAATAGTATTTGTAGTAGAAATGGGAGACAAGACAAATGAAGAGCCCACCTCGAGTGTCAATAATACATCGTCATTGGCATCTTCGCTTATGACAAGAATTGTGTCAAATGCGAAATTTGCAGTTGAAATCTTTGACGGGTCAGGACATTTTGGGATGTGGCAAGGCGAGGTTCTTGATGTCCTTTTTCAACAAGGACTGGATATTGCCATAGAAGAAAAGAAACCAGACAGCATAGGAGAAGAAGATTGGAAGATCATTAATCGTGTTGCTTGTGGTACCATTCGATCTTACCTTGCAAGAGAACAAAAGTATCCATACACAAAGGAAACTTCTGCAAGTAAATTGTGGAATGCACTGGAGGATAAATTCTTGAAGAAAAACAGTCAAAATAAACTTTACATGAAAAAAAGACTGTTACGCTTCACATATGTTCCTGGTACCACAATGAATGATCATATCACCAGCTTTAATAAGTTGGCAACAGATTTGCAGAATATGGACGTGACTTTTAGTGACGGAGATATGGCCTTAATGTTGTTAAGTTCACTTTCCGATGAATTCGAGCACCTTGAAACTACTCTACTTCATGGGAATGATGAAGTATCTCTCAAAGAAGTTTGTTCTACCTTATACAGTTATGAACAAAGAAAGAGAGAAAAACAAAAAGGTGGAGAAGGAGAAGCACTGATCGTGAGAGGTCGTTCTCAAAACCAAATGAGAACGAAGAAAGGAAGATCCAAGTCAAAATCCAGACCCAACAAAGATGAATGTGCTTTTTGCCGAGAAAAGGGACACTGGAAGAAAGACTGTCCAAAGTTGAAAAACAAGGCCAAATCTAATAATGGGAAGGCTGTAATGGATTCAAATGTAGCTGATTGTGATGATTCTGATTTCTCACTAGTTACAGCGGAGCCATCCAAATCATCTGATGTGTGGTTGATGGACTCAGCTTGTAGCTATCATATGTGTCCTAATCGGGACTAGTTTATTGATTTACAAGAAGGAGAATGTGGAGTTATTCACACTGCAAACAATAATCCTCTTACCGCATATGGTATTGGTTCAATCCGATTAAGGAATCATGATGGTCTGAGCAGAACATTAACAGATGTTCGATACGTACCGGATTTGAAGAAAAATCTCATTTCTATAGGGGCCCTAAAATCAAAGGGGTTCAAAGTCATTGCAGATAATGGGGTAATGAGAATATGCTCTGGTGCACTGGTGGTAATGAAGGCAATTCGAAGAAATAATAACATGTACCACTATCAAGGTAGTACAATTATTGGGACAGCGGCAATAACATCCAGTGATGACAAGGAGGCAGAAATGACCCGGCTATGGCATATGCGCTTGGGACATGCTGGTGGAAAATCCTTGAAAACTTTATCAGATCAAGGATTGCTAAAAGGAGTAAAGACATGCAACTTGGAGTTTTGTGAGCATTGTGTCAAGGGAAAACAAACAAGGGTTAAATTTGGAACAGCTATCCATAATACTAAAGGTATTTTGGATTATATTCACTCTGATGTTTGGGGTGCTTCCAAAACACCTTCATTAGGTGGGAAACACTATTTTGTAACCTTTGTTGACGACTTTTCCCGGAGAGTGTGGGTGTATACAATGAAAACTAAAGATGAAGTGTTGAGAATTTTTCTCAAATGGAAGGCGATGATGGAAACTCAAACTGACAGAAAGATCAAGTGTCTTCGCACAGACAATGGTGGAGAATACAAAAATGATCTTTTCAAGAAGATTTGTGAAGACAATGGCATCGTCAGACATTTCACCGTCAGAAATACACCACAACAGAATGGAGTGGCAGAACGCATGAACCGAACTTTGCTGGAGAAGGTTCGGTGTATGTTGTCCTATGCTGGCTTGGGCAAAGAATTTTGGGCTGAGGCAATAACATATGCATGCCATCTCATTAATCGTCTACCATCCGCTGTTATTGGTGGCAAGACACCATTAGAAAAATGGTATGGAAAACCTGCAGGAGATTATGGTTCTTTATATGTATTTGGCTCAATTGCATATTATCATGTAAGAGAGTCAAAACTGGATCCAAGAGCAAAGAAAGCTATATTTATGGGGATTACTTCGGGAGTCAAAGGATACAACTTATGGTGTTCAGAGACGAGAAAAATCATATTCAGCAGGGATGTTACCTTTGATGAATCTGCCTTAACAAATAAGGTAACAATTGAAGATGTCAAACAAACTGATGGTGCTGTAAAACAGGTGGAGTTTGAGGGAAAATTAATTTTCCCAACACAAGGAGCAAACGAGGAAACAACAGAAGATATTCCTCCAGAAGAAGAGTCAGATGAGGGGGAGATTCCATTCCAAGAACCTCAACCACAACTTGAATCAATAGCAACCAGCAAGCCAAAAAGAACAATAAGAAAACCTGCTCGTCTTATTGATATGGTGGCCTTTGCAGCCCCAATTGTAGCTGATGGTATTCCTACCACTTATAAAGACGCAGTCCAAAGTTCAGAAGAAGATAAGTGGAGGATTGCCATGAATGAAGAAATGCAGTCCCTTCATCAGAATCACACATGGAACTTGGCCGATCTTCCGAAGGGCAAGAAAGCAATTGGGTGCAAATGGGTATATGCAAAGAAAGAAGGATTTCCTAACCAAGAAGGTGTTCGCTAAAAAGCAAGATTGGTGGCCAAAGGATATGCTCAAAAGGAGGGAATTGATTATAATGAAGTGTTTTCTCCAGTTGTAAAACACTCCTCCATTAGAGTTTTGTTGGCTTTGGTAGCACAATTGAATTTGGAACTAGTTCAGTTGGATGTAAAAACTGCATTTTTACATGGAGACTTGGAAGAGGAAATCTACATGACTCAGCCAGAAGGATTCAAAGTTGCTGGAAAAGAAAATATGGTGTGCAAACTTGAAAAATCATTGTACGGATTGAAACAGTCTTCTAGACAATGGTACAAACGATTTGACAAGTTTATGCTGGGGCAAAAGTACGAAGAAGCAAATATGATCATTGTGTGTATATGCGCAAGCTTGAAGACAGATCATTTATATATCTTCTCCTATATGTTGATGATATGCTGATAGCTTCCCAAAGCCAAGTAGAAATTGAGAAGTTGAAGACTCAACTAAGAAAGGAGTTTGAGATGAAGAATTTGGGTGAGGCAAAGAAGATTCTTGGCATGGAGATAAAAAGAGATAGACGTTCAAAGAAACTCTGTTTATCTCAGAAAGAATACTTGAAGAGGGTGCTAGACCGATTTGGTATGAATGAGAATACAAAGTCGGTTAGCACTCCGCTTGCTCATCATTTTAAGCTTAGTGAAGCTTTGTCGCCAAAGAACGAAACTGAAAGAGAATATATGTCAAAAGTACCATATGCGAATGTTGTTGGTAGCTTGATGTATGCAATGGTTTGCAAAGGCCCGATATTGCACATGTTGTTGGAGTTGTAAGCAGGTATATGCATAATCCTGGAAAGGAACATTGGCAAGCTGTGAGATGGATTCTACGGTATATTCGTAGTACGGTAGATATTGGTTTGGTTTTCAAGCAGGAAGATGGTCAGTATCTGGTTGGATATTGTGACTCAGATTATGCAGGTGATTTGGACAAACGGAGATCAACTACTGGTTATGTTTTCACTTTTGCAAACGCACCAGTTAGTTGGAAATCTACTTTGCAGTCAACAGTTGCTTTGTCTACCACTGAGGCAGAGTACATGGCAATTACGGAGGCTGTAAAGGAGGCAATTTGGCTTCAAGGGTTGCTTGAAGAGCTTGGTATTGGACAAGAAGACATCACAATATTTTGTGATAGTCAAAGTGCTATTCAATTAGCAAAGAACAAAGTTCATCATGCAAGGACGAAGCACATTGACGTCCGATATCATTTTGTACGAGACATTATAGAAGAAGGTGGAGTCATAGTGCAGAAAATTCGGACTACAGATAACCCTGCTGATATGCTAACGAAAGTGGTGACTGCGGTCAAGTTTCAACATTGTTTGAACTTGATCAACATTGTTGAAAATTGAAGATCAAGGTTGAGACACAATCAAAATTTATCGTTGAGAGAAATTGAAAATGGAGAATCTTGCCAAGGTGGAGATTTGTTAAAATTGACAAGATTCTTGAAGATGTGAACATTTGGAATGAAGGTAATTCTTCTTTGGTATGAAATGTCAAGGTAATAAATTTGTGGTAGAAATTTTTGGCAAGCATTAAATGATTTCACAAGGTAAAGCTTGACATTTCCTACATTGTGATGTCATGGATGACATCAAGAGGAAGAATTCATTCCTATAAATAGGTGTCTTTTGGTTCATTTGTAAAACACCTCTCACTTGCCTTCTCATCTTCTAAGGCATTTGTTTCTTCTTTCTCTCTTGTGGTATTTCACTTGTATTCTTTTGGAGTGAAATAAAATTGGGTTGGTTGTGTCCGAGGAGTAGGCAGAAAATAAAAGTTTTGCCGAACCTCGTAAATTACTGGTGTTCTTTTTATTGTTGTCTCATTTACTATTTATTAGCCTCCTTTAGTTATAGCAGTTGTGATTCAATCACTCTTTATATATTCCGCTTCCGCAACACTAGGGAGGGAAGCATGGATTCACGTGAACCCAGGGAACCCCTTAGATACACCCCTGAAGGTATTAATACACAAATATGAGCTAAACCGGATAACTAACTCAAAATATAGGCTACATGGCGTAAATATTTTATCTCCAAGTAGACATTAAGGTAATTTTCCCTAATAAAAACTTGTTAAAGAAAGAGGGAAATTAGCTGTGACCTTTTGACGATCATCCGTTATGCAGCCACAACACAACACAACACCATACCACACAATATGATACCATACGACATGATATGATACATTATGAAATAATGCGCAACAACCATCCAAACAGAGTGTCAAAGAAAGAGGAAAATTAGCTAATGACCTTTTGATGATCATCCGTAATGTAGCCAATAAATACACCATATAGTTGTTCAACATCCGACCAGCAAGTACTCCCCTTGTCAAACAACAAATGCATAACACACTTGAAACACGAAACAATCCCTTTATAATTATACTTTGTCTAATTATCATTCATAATAATATTTTTAATAGTAATTATATAATTTTAGTATACAAATATAAATAAAGGCATAAGATACAAATAGAGTTGAGTTGGAATCTCGACATACAAATATAATTCGTGTTGTATATTTTGTAGAATCTCGATATACAAATACAAAGTGTTGCTATATACACATTCGTATTATACACAAATAGTTTTAAGCTCTCTGTTGTGAAATGCAATTGAAATAAGTTGTTGTTATAGAGCGTAATTAGGCATGGATGTTTGTCATTTATGTAATTTTTCCTTATAAATAATTCGTAGACAATGCATCCATAAGGTGTTCAGGGTTCATGGCTCGGAGTGATGAGCAAGTGGTGCCATGGTAAGTGATTGGTGTAAGAGGAAGGTTATGGTGTTTAAGCTCATGTGAAATTGCAACAATGGTGGTGCGGATGTGGACATGGTGTTGGTTGTTGGATTCACTAACAGTTTGTTTGGATGGTGGTTAGTCATGGTATGGTATTATTTGTATGAGTATCATGTTTGTTTTGATTGTAACTTAAAATAAATGGTATGGTATGATTTAATTTCATGGTTATTTAACCATGAAAAGCTCCATTTTATTGTACCACCGATTTGGTGGTATCTCATGGTAATTTAATTTCTCTTTTCAACTATGCCCTTATTTAATATTAATAAATTTAACATTTATAATAATTTAAGGTATTTTAGTAAACTTACCAACTACGATGCAGTCAAATCAAACAACACAGTACAATACAGTACATTATGAAACAGTAGTTAATCACACAGTCTATCCAAACATTGTATTAATAATACAGTACAATACAATACGATACAGTCAAATCAAACAATACAGTACATTATGAAACAATAGTTAATCACACAGTCTATCCAAACATTGTATTAATAATACAGTACAATATAATACTGTACGATACAATACCATACATTATGAAATCACGAGCGACCACCATCCAAACAAAGTGTAAACCGTGATAGAATAGTGTTGCATAAATCGCCATCAGTTTTTTCATCATGTTCCATATCCATATTGTTGTAATGAGGGGCTCTCTGAATGCAGATACAAAGCTACTAGCGCCGTCTGCAGAAAACAAAAAATTTAGGTGTAATACATAAACATGCCTTTTAACTTTGCGTCAATTTACATCTATGCCCTCTAATTTTGGATGTGCATAAATAGGCACTTAAACTTATATAAAGTTAAACAAATAGACATGTTCGTCCTATATGGCATAATACACGTAGGACGCCACGTAAGATGCTATATTGCCACGTAGGGCATCACGTAAAATGCATGTGTCTATTTATTCAACTTTATACAAGTTTAAGTGCCTACTTGTGCACATCCAAAATTGGAGAGTATAAATGCAAGTTGACACCAAGTTAAAGGGCATGCTTATGTATTATGCCAAAATTTTTATATATATAGTGAAAATAAAATGGGTGGATTGACAAGCGAGTTGCTCAGATGATAAATACCGTGCAAATTTTGGGTTAAATCAATAACTCGAATGGATAATTTGGTTATTGAGTTAATGGTTTGGGTTATTGGTTTAAATGGTTTGGATCTTGGGTCACTATCTTATAATTATTAAATTTTGGCCCAAACTAATAAATCGAATCAATAATTTGGTTATTGAGTTAATGATTTGGATTATTAGTTTAATGGTTTGAGTCTTAGGTCATTGTCCTATAATTAGAGGAACTTTCATAAATAACAATTAGTAAGAACTTAATCAGTCCTTTGTAGCTATATTTTGTCTAATTATAATACGTAGCAATATTTTCAATTACAATTGCATAATCTTGGCATATAAATACAAATACAAATACTGGCATACAAATACAAATAGAATTAAGTTGAAATCTTGGCATAAAAATACATTCGTATTTTATATTTTGCGGAATCTAGACATATACGGGGTCTTTTCTTCCTGTTAGTGTTTCTTTCTGAAAATTTTTATAATGAGAGAAGCACAATCAACAATAATTGTGTGAATCTCTATTTTTTTCTTTAACATGTGAAATAGTGGGTCCATTACATGCCATTCACCACTCCTCTCTTCCACCCACCTTTTTTCTTCTTTCTTTTTCTTGTTCTTTTATTCATAATTAATATCCAACTCTCAAATATAATTAAGTGGTGATGTATTTGATAAATAAATATTGATGAACAATTTTTTTTGTTAAAATAATTAAAATGCTTTTAGGATTGAATATTAGAAAGTACCCCTCCTTTTCTCAAACTAATTCCTAAAAATGTATGAAAATAGCTCAAAAAAAAACCTTTTCTATACTCTTCTAATATCTTTCCTTCTTCTTATTCTTCTTTTTTTTTTTTTTGTATTGGCAAATTTTATTTTTTTCCCTTTCATGATGAATTCAATTGTTATTACACATTTTATTTAGGCTTAAGTTATTGATGGCCCCTTAAATTTATCCGGATAATTCACTTGAACACCTCAACTAGCACTAGTACCTATTGAACACCTAAACTATTCAAAACGTGTACCTATTAAACACAAAATGCTGATATAACAAAAATGTGTATCTCACTTTTGTTGGACGCGTAGGTGAATCCCAAAAAATATATTTCTTTTTTTTATGAAAAAGTTTGCACCTTTTTTTCTTTCATTGACAACTTTTTATTCATAAAAAATGATTTCTTAATAATAAAAAAGAAAAGAAAAGCAAACCCCCCCCCCCCCACTCCCTAGTCTTTCTTCCCCCATCTCTACATTCTTTTGTTCTGATTTTCTTTCTTTCTTTTTGTTTTTTTTATTCTTTCCATTCTTTATAAAAGAAAATAAAAATTATGAATTCACAAATTTTCTTTCGTATCGTTTTCTTTCAAGTTTTGCCATCACCGGACTACTCCATTACTGATATTTTCGTTCATGTGATATAATATTAAAAAAAATAAATGCTCTTCATTCAAGATTTCTAGCATTTGAATTTAAAGAAAAAATAAACTTTTCATGATTTATAAAAAATATAATAAAAAAAAAGAGGTGAGTTCGCCGGAGGAGAGGGAAGATGGTGGGTGACGAGGGAAAAGGGTTAGGTGGGAGTAGGGGTGAGGGTGGGGGAGAGTAAATGGAACTTTTTAATTTTTTTTATAAGGATTGAAAATTTGTTTTTATTTTTTTAATTAAACAATTCTTTTTTAATAATTATTCTAGACCCATGTGACACATGCCGTTATTTTATTCGTGGCTTTGCATTGTATCAACGTGTGAAATACACGTATAGTATATTTTAGACTAGTTGTCATTTTGTGCTTAATAAGTATAGATTTTTTAAGGTTAGAGTGTCTAATAGGAATAAAGGTTTGCTAAGGTGTCTAAATGAATTATTCAGACAACTTTAAGGGCCCGTCGATGACTTAAGCCTTTTATTTAACATGTTAGAGATTTTGCTTGTTGTGCTTATATGAATGACAATAAATTTAGCATGTCTTAAAAGTTTCTATTTTATAATAAAGATGATAATGGAACGAGGAACAGTGATTTTTTTTTTTTAAAAAAAACTTACGCAGGACGAAGCAGTCACTGAATGACATTTAATATAAGTAGAGAAAACAAGTGAAATTGTCTCTTCCACTCTGAAAACAACCCATCTCACCCCAAACCATCCACCTCCTCCCTCACTCCACCCTAAGCCTACACACCCACCTTTCCTCTACCCACCACCCACCCCTTTACCCACCCATCCCCCCATTTCACAACCCCTGCCCTCCCCGTCACAATATCTATCACGTTATTTTTATCTAGTCTCATTATTTTGTGTTATATACAAATGCTTTTAGAATAATTTTTTTTACCTGTATATGAAATACAAGAAAATAAATAAGATTCCGCTTGTTTTCCTAGAAAATATTTTCTTGAAAAATATTTTTGAAATATTTTCCTGAAAAATATTTTCCATGGAGAACATTTTTCTCCAACAGAACACGCCCTTAGATTATGATCATTTTATTACGACTTAATAATTTACATTTTTATTTTATGGGATTCATTAATTTTTTTTTAATATTTTAGTGTCATCACTCATCTCACATTTTGTGTTATCTTCTTAAAAAATATCTAAATAATTGCATCTCGCTACGACTAAACAAATATTTAAAGCACAAATTACATGTCTATGTGAAAAATTTTACTGAAAAAAACCCAGAAAATCCAAGATTGAAAAACTTAACTTTTGTTGGGCTGGTATTGTTTCTAGATTTAAAAATCTGATACAATTGATTTGATCTAGTATTTGAAAAAGAGCAACATTCAGAAATAACATACATATAGGCGAAATAGGCCTCCATATCTAGAATTTAAAAATTACAATCTGTAGCCTCTGTGTATCAATTGTATTTATATATAATACAGTGATACACGACGAGATTGGATCTGTCCATGTCAGCGCTGATGTATCAACTGTATAAAAGTCGAATACAGTTGATATAAATACACGAAGGCAGCAGGATTTTCAATGTATTGCTACTTAAATATAGTTTGTAATTAATACAAACTTATTCTGAGTTGGCTTATTAAAGCCTTAAATATACCTATATCCGTAGTTTTCCTTTTGAAAAATCGGAACGAACCGACCTATGTATACCCCCTAGTTGTGATTTGGGCTCATTCATCATATTAGGCCCAAACCCAAGATCCAACATGAGGAAATGATAGGTTGCTAAAATGACAAATCTACCCCTCAGGGATTTGAAGAGACAGAGAGTTAAAGAGGTTTAAGCTAAGGTTCAGTCATTTTCTTTTGCTCACCCCAAATCTCGACGGCGATTTCTGGGTCTCTGTCCAGAACCAGAAAAGGTCAGTGAGACAACCCATTTCTTTGTTTTTGGGTTCTGTTTTCTTGGTTTCAAAAGCTTTAAGTTTTTTGTTTGATACTTACTGTAATGCAATATGTAGCTGATTTGTAATCTTGAAAAAAAAAGTCCCTATGATTCTATACAAAATATGTTCTTTGTAGTTGATTCTTTGGTGAAGTGGGGTGGGTGGGGGTGGGGTTTAGTTTTGGGTTGCATTGACTTCTAATATGTATTACTGTTTTGATGCAATATATAGCTGATTTGTAATCTTGAAAATTGATTCTATACAAAATCTGTTCTTTGTAGTTGATACTTTGGTGGGGGTGGGTGGGTTTTAGTTCTGAGTTTCTTTGGGTTGATTCTTGATTGCATTGACTTCTAATAGGTTTTACTGTTTTTGATGCTTTTAGGTAGTCAAATAATTGAAAAATGCCACTTAGTAACTAAAACCATCTGTTTCGATTTGATTATCTGGGTTTGACTTGACATGGAGTTTAAGAAGGTAAAAATGATTTTGAATCTTGTGGTCTTATATTGAAGATATGTAGAATGTATCAAAATGCTCTTAATCTTGTGGTTTTAAACAAGCCATGTGCGTGGGTTGGGTTGTTTTAGTTTGGGTTTCTTCGTTGATTGTTGATTGCATTGACTTCTAAAGGTTTTACTGTTTTTGATGCTTTTAGGTTTTCAAATAATTCAAAATGCCACTTAGTAATATACTCCCTCCATTTCGATTTGATTGTCTGGGTTTGGCTTGACACGAAGTTTAAGAAAGTAAAGAAGACTTTTGAATCTTGTGATAATGCACCAAAATGTCCTTTAATCTTGTGGGTTGGTTGGTTTTAGTTTTGGGTTTCTTTGGGTTGATTGTTGATTGCATTGACTTCTAATAGGTATTGCTGTTTTTGATGCTTTTAGGTAGTCAAATAATTGAAAAAGCCACTTCCTAGTAATATACTTCCTCCGTTTCGATTTGATTTTCTGGGTTTGACGTGATACGGAGTTTAAGAAAGTAAATAAGACTCTTGAATCTTGTGGTGTTAAATTAAAGATACGTAGAATGTATCAAAATGACCTTTAATCTTGTGATCTAAAACAAGCCATGTGGAAAGAGAATGATGCATCCTTTTTGAAATGGACTTCAGTTTTAGTTTTGGTTTTTCTTGGTTGATTGTTGATTGCATTGACTTCTAATAGGTATTGCTGTTTTTGATGCTTTTAGGTAGTGAAATAATTGAAAAATGCCATTTAGTAATATACTCCCCCGTTTCAATTTGATTGTCTTGTTTTGACTTGACACGGAGTTTAAGAAAGTAAAATAGATTTTGAATCTTGTGGTCTTAAATTAACGATATATTGAATGTACCAAAATGCTCTTTAATCTTGTGGGTGGATGGGTTTTAGTTTTGGGTTTCTTTGGTTGATTGTGGATTGCATTTACTTCTAATAGGTATTACTGTTTCTGATTCTTTAGGTAGTCAAATAATTGAAAAATGGCACTTAGTAACTACTCCCTCCGTTTCAATTTATCTATTTGGGTTTGACTTGACGCAGAGTTTTAAGAAAACAAAAATACTTTTGAATCTTATGGTCTTAAATTAAAGATATGTAAAAATGTATCAAAATGCTTTTTAATCTTGTGGTCTTAAACAAGCCATGTGTGCGTGGGTTGGGGTGGGGTTGGGTGGTTTTAGTTTTGGGTTTCTTTGGTTGATTGTTGATTGCATTGACTTTTTATAGGTATTACTGTTTTGATGCTTTTAGGTAGTCAAATAATTGAAAAAGCCACTTAGTAATATACTCCCTCCGTTTCAATTTGGTTGTCTGGGTTTGACTTGACACGGAGTTTAAGGAAGTAAAAAAGACTTTTGAATTTTGTGATGTTAAATTAAAGATATGTAGAATGTATCAAAATGACATTTAATCTTGTGGTCTTAAACAAGCCCTGTGGTCTTAAAAAAGCCATGTGGAAAGTGAATGATGCATTCTTCTTGAAATGGACTTCAGTTTTAGTTTGTTTTTTTTGGTTGATTGTTGATTGCATTTACTTCTGATAGGTATTACTGTTTTTAATGCTTTTAGGTAGTCAAAAAATTGAAAAATGTCACTTAGTAATGTACTCCCTTCGTTTCAATTTGATTGTCTTGTTTTGATTTGACACGGAGTTTAAGATAGTAAAGAAGATTTTGAATCTTGTGGTCTTAAATTAACAATATGTAGAATGTACCAAAATGCTCTTTAATCTTTTGGGTGCATGGGTTTTAGTTTTGGGTTTCTTTGGTTGATTGTGGATTGCATTTACTTTTAATAGGTATTACTGTTTTTGATTCTTTAGGTAGTCAAATAATTGAAAAATGGCACTTAGTAACATACTCCCTCCGTTTCAATTTATCTATCTGAGTTTGATTTGACACGGAGTTTTAAGAAAATAGAAATACTTTTGAATCTTATGGTATTAAATTAAAGATACGTAGAAATGTATCAAAATGCCCTTTAATCTTGTGGTCTTAAACAAACCATGTGCGTGGGTTGGGGTGGGGTTGGGTGGTTTTAGTTTGGGTTTCTTTGGTTGATTGTTGATTGCATTGACTTCTTTAGGTAGTCGAATAATTGAAAAGGCCACTTAGTAATATAACCCCTCCGTTTCAATTTGGTTGTCTGGGTTTGACTTGACACGGAGTTTAAGAAATTAAAAAGGACTTTTGAAATTTGTGGTGTTAAATTAAAGATATGTAGAATGTAAAAAAATGCTCTTTAATCTTGTGGTCTCAAACGAGTCATGTGGAAAGTTGGAATTGAAGAGTTGTCAAGAGAGGAAATATGCATTCTTTTTTAAATGGACTAAAAAAGAAAGCAAGACAAACAAATTGAAACGGAGAGTGTAAACAAATGGGTTTACAGGAGAAATCTTGTTTGAAATTTCACTAATAATTTCAATGTACTTATTCCGGAAAGGAAGAAAAATATATGGAGTTTGGTGTTAATATGGTCCATTAACCAGATGGTTGTTTGTGTAATAGTATGCTTAGATAGTCAAAGAAATGTATTAGAGCATGTTTGGATTGGCTTATTTTAGGTGCTTTTAAGCCAAAATAACTTTTAAGCACTTTGTAGTGTTTGGGTAAAATAAATAAGTGCTTTTAAGCTATGTTGCTCGGACTTTTCAAAAATGTCAAAGGGTGCGCGTCGGATTCTCCAAAGTAGTGTATTTTTGGAGAATCTGACACGGGTACGGCATCGAAAGTGAAGGTTCCATGCAACTTAGCTTTTAAGCACATGTGTTTAATCCATAATAACAAAGTTAAGCCAAAAGCCATATATTAGAGGCCATAAGCTATAAGCCCATCCAAACCGTCTCTTAGGCTCATAGTAATCATGGGGAAATTGATACCAAGATAGACACTGCTAACAATAGAGAAGTATTTATGAATTTGAAAATGATGAGGTGTACTTATCACAAGAAATTTCAAGTCTTTTTATCAATTTAGAAAAAGAGAAAAGAAATTTCAAGTTTATGATATTATAACTCAATTTTTCATGTCAGCCCTAAAGTTGTTTGCAAGTACTTAGTTTAGCTATGTTATGTGTTGTTGAAATTGGAACATAATAATTTCATTTAGTGTTCTTTTGGATACTCGTGTTTCTGTTTTCATCGAGAACAAGCTTGTATATGGTTAATTTTGTAGATATTCTGTAAGGATTGTTCTGCTTGTGAATGATCAAGGGCATACAGCTAGTTGAAGAAAGACCATAATATAGAGATCAGAAACAGAGAAACAATTTCACTTAACTTGTTAACAGTCCTAATTTGTCTACCGTAAATGCAAAACTTGATGTTGCTTGATTCTGGTTTTGGTTTATGCATAATGGGAGAAAAGTTGTATTTCCTTCATATTCCTTATTACCTCCTTCACTTAACTAACTGTGTTTCTTTCGGTCATGTGGGCATAACTAATTGTATGCTAATTGTTTATCAATATTGATCAGAGTCATTTCATTTGAAGAAGAGATGGAGCAGAGCCCGGCATCATTTTCAGAAATTGGCAAGCGGGCAAGAGGTAATGATTTACCGTCATTCTATGTTGCTTGGACTCTTCGAAAATGTCATCAGGTGCGTGTGGGATCCTTCAAAAGTAGTGTATTTTTGGAGGATCCAACATGGGTGCGGCAATATATTTGGAGAGTCCGAGCTACTTAGCCGTCATTTAATGAATACTGATGCTTTAGACACTTGTTAGGAAGGGAAAAAAGAAGTATAAGAAAACATTTGTGATGCTATACTAATACAGTTATTAAACTTTATCTGCATAACCAATTGGAAGAACCAAGCAATTTTTCCTTCCTAGGCTGTTTAGGTAATTGAACCTCTTAAAAGTCAGCCAGGACAAACTAAGTACCCGACCCTACCATGCAGGAGGTGTCTCTAGATTTTAGCCCCAAGATATACTGTCTATTTAGGGTCTCGGGTTCAATTCCCCGTTAGGTGATTTCTTTCCATCTGTCTAAGTTTTGGTGGATAGAGTTATCCGGCACCTGCGCTGGTGGGGGAGATAGCAGGTGCCCCGTGAAATTTGTCGAGGTGCGTACAAGTTGGTCATGAGACAATGGTTATTAAAAAAAGAGATAGTCTATTTGGACCTTCACATTTTCAGGGGAGTTTCCAAGTGTATATCAGTACCATTGTTGAGCCAATTCACATCAGTATTTTGGCGCTTTGGACTAACCAGCTCTACACAATCTCCTCTTGGAAGCAGTTACATATTTCCTTCCCTATTAAATATGTGATTGTAGCATATAAGTTATAACACATGTATTAACACTGTTTATCAAGAGTATAGTAAGTTTTTTCTTCTGTAGGTTTTCTATTTTTTGGTATACTATTTGTATACGGTGAGTTTGGCCCAAGCATTAATACAATTTATTTACCTAATCCAAAAAAAAGAAACCAAGAGTATAGTAAGTTTATTGAGTAGCGTAGAATATCTCATAAGCTTTTGACAGTTGTTCATAATGAATTGGAAAGAACTTCATGTAATATGTGCTTTTGAGAAGATTTTGTGCTCAACTACTCAAAAAAAAAGGGAAAGGGAAGAACTTTATGCCCAACACGGAGTACAGATTGCACTTTTACCTGTGCTGAAAATATGCCAAATATATTCGTGACTATATGCAACAAAAGTCGTAAGTATATAGAATTTTAAATTTTAAGTATGACAGTGTATAGGCCTTTCAAGCTGGACTTGCTCAAACTCGCCTCCCAAACTTGTTGAAATAGGTTATACCAAGCCTTGAATAAGAGTAAGTCACGCTGAATGAGCTTGCTTCAGGTCACTGTGAAGCTGTGCTGAGATTGCAGCAGGGCGAGCTGAGCTCAAACTTTAACCAGCTTGCTTATATACCCTGCAATGGCCTATTTTTTTCGTACTGATTTCTCCCACTTAGATTGTTATAACAAGGTGAAGTATATAGTTTTGAATTTTGACTCAAAATTCCTTGAATAGATTTCTATTTAGTGAGCATCATATTAAGACTCATCTAAAGTCTAGTCGTTTAACAATTTTGACAACTTCTATCCATCTCTTAGATTATTTTCTCTGGACAGGGAGCTTGCTTTTCTTGCTATATGAGAAACTATTCTAATGGGCTGTGAATTGCTCATATTCATGCAGATCTACTGACCAAAGACTACAATTATGATCAGAAGTTCACCTTCTCTATTCCGAGCTCCAGTGGGCTGGTACTAGCTTATTCTCTCATTTACTGTTTCTCATTTAGATTATTTGAGCTGTTGAATCTTCTAGTTGGGCTTCAAAGGGCTGCCAAACTTTTCCACCTGCACACCTTATCTATCTTTCTGCTGTAGTTTATTTATCATCTTGATATTGGATAAATATGTACTTGAAGGTACAAAATCATTTGTTCGGTTTGAAATATATTATTATGTCTCTTCAAGTCTGGTATTTGTCCTTTGTATTAGATATTTTATTTTATGACAATGGTGTCTGGGTCAATTTGCACACCTCGATTATTCCACTGGGTCTTGTTTCCATCACTAACACAAGTATCGGGTAATTCCACCTATCAAGGCTTAAGCTGATGGGAAGAAATCACGTCGTGCTTCCAGTCTAGCTGGACTTTGTTAACAAATTATACCCCATCTAAACATGGATGTATGTGCATGTATACAGACCCACACACTGACACACAGGTTTTCTGTTAAATTTATATGAGGTATTGAAATTTCTGTACTCTTGCAACGTTGTTAAGGTATACTAACAGTATTCCAAATAGCCTAATTTTCAGGCAAGACATCCTTTATTCCACATGTGGCTGAAAAGTAGTACTTGCTGCATTTGCAATTTGACAATTAAAGTCAACTCATATTAAGAGGTGTTTGGATTGGCTTTTAAAAAGTAGCTTAAAAGTTAAAAGCCAAAGCCAAAGCCAAAGCCAAAAGTTGGGTATCCCAACCTTTGGCTTTTGGCTTAGTTTTACACTTTTTTGACCTAAAAGTGAGTGCTTAAAAGCACTTTTTAGCTTTGCCAAACACCACCAAAACTTAAAAAGTGCTTAAAAGCCAAAAAACTTAAAAATAAGTCAATCCAAACACCCTTTAAAACCTGGTCACGTCCACTTCTATATATATTTTACTTGTTTTGAAATGAAGTTTTGGTCCTGAAGTACATGCAAGGCTTGTACGAACTTAATTTGGTTGTGAAAATTAATGATCCACTATTTTTCCTTTTGAGGGTACAAATAAAGATGTTAAAGAATGATGGTTCTTGTACTGTATCTGAGTACTGGTTTTATAGGATGATTGTTCTTGTTTTTTTATTGAGAAGGATTTTCATAACATTACTCGGTGTCGTGAACTGTCATAAAGTTTTGCTTGCAACTCAAGGAAAATCCTTTGAGAATGAAATATGAATGGTAGAAAGATATTCATAAGAACATATGTGTTCTTAATTCCTGCGAAAATGTACTTGCATCTTCCTTTGGTTTTGGTAGAAATGGAAATTGTCCTCTATTTTAGCCATGATTGGGGACTTTGCACCTGTTATATAGTTTGCAAGGAAAAGACGTATTAGGACCTCACCTGATCTCAGCTTACACTGTCGTTGCATTTGCTAATGCCTCTTGATTCCGCTTGATTATGGTGTTCCATTAAGTATATCCACTTGAAATTGATCTCGAAATGTTTCATTGAAATTGATTTCGAAATGTTTCATGTTCTTGCATAAGTTTGCAATTTGTTTGAAAGTGATGGTGGTGAATTCATTGGCAATCATACTTGGTATGCTTTCATTTATTGTGACTATAGAACCTTTCCCAACAGATTGTGCTGGTGTGCTGTAAAATCTGGTGTTTCTGACGCTTATCATTGCTACGTAATGTGCAACTTCCTCCGGAAGTTTTTCTGTATCCTATTAATTTTAGAGTTATATCTGAACCTGACCCTAACTTCTGTCATTTTCTCATATTAGGGAATAACAGCTACTGGTGTGAAGAAAGATCAAATTTTTGTTGGTGATATAAGTACTCAATATAAGCTCGGAAGTACAGTTGTTGATATCAAAGTTGATACCTATTCCAATGTAAGAGCAGATTGCCTGCCACTAAGACCAGCAATTGCTTGTCCTCTTGATAATCTAATTTGTGATCATGAGATATATTTTAACTCTTGGTCTCTTATTTGTAAGTTCAACGAATTGATTTCTTACATGATGTTTATATGTTATCTTATATGCAGGTCTCAACAAAAGTTACACTGGTTGACGTTTTCCGGTCCACGAAAGTGTCCTTGGGCTTCGACATACCTGATCACAAGTCTGGCAAGGTTAATAGTCGTGCTTTCTAAAGTACTGGTCAAAAAAAATCTCTGCTCTGTCTGATACACATCAACACATGTATGAGCCAAAGAATTAAATTAGTGTGCATGCTACCACATATATTATGGCCATAGAGACAAATTAGAGGATAAAAGATAGCTCATTTTTAAATTGATTATGTCCAGTTATGTCAGAATAATATAGTAAGTGATATAAAGAGTTCCTTTTTGTTTCATTTGGTCGTACTGATACAGGCAGATAATGATGTGAGTGAGTAGTTGTTCATGGTGAACTAGCTGAAACCTGGTGAGGGTGTCACTGGCTGCTAATGTGCTACCTACTAAGTATTATTCTTAAAAAGTTTTTCTGTGGATGCAAGTAAATCTTGTAAGTCTATATAATATATGATCACCAATTACAGTTTTCACCTTTTCCCCATGACATCATCTTTTCCTTGAACATCATCATCTCAGGTTAATGTTCATTACATCATGCGGTGCAATGTTGAGCCTTAAAGTTGGACACATAGATTTCAAACATTTAATGGCTGTTGCACCTTTCCTTTAATTTATTTTTTACTTCAATTCCAGACTCCTTTATTCACACAACTCAAAATTAAATATCTTATGAAAGATACACTTGTGAAGGATTGGTCTTTTTGTTAAGTTGTCTTTGGAAATGGGAGCGGAGGCTTTACTTTCTATCCCGATGGGCATGCGCTTAGTGAAGACAATTTGTAGGGTCATCTAGATTACTGGTTCTATTATTTTCAGTATTAATGTTTCAGATGATGCTAATGTGAACAGTATAAAAATCTCAATTTATTTCTATCACAATCTCTTTTTCAGCAGTCTAGTGGAGTGGAAAGAAAGCAATTGAACCTATCGTGTCAATTAGAGGAGGAAGCTCTACCTGTTATAAAATACGTAATAAATAGTGTCTGGCTTTCAATAAAACTACCTTACATCATTAAAAAATAGTGTGACTCATGCACATGCTTGGAAGAGTGAAATCTATTGAAACCTTTAGTTATAGTATGTTGTACATGTTTTTTCCGATGTGCTATGATTTCAAGCTGTATTTTATTAGGTTGATATGAAACAATCTGTATGTTATATTTGGTTTGTGGATTCCATATCAATCTCTGAATCATTCTTTTTGTATTTTCAGCTCGATGTTCAGTACCTTCATCAGCATGCTGCCATCAATTCCAGTATTGGCTTAAATCCCTCCCCTCTCTTGGAGCTCTCAGCTGCTATTGGCAGCAAGGATTTAGCCCTTGGTGGTGAAATAGGATTTAATACTGCTTCATCTTCTTTCACCAAGTGCAATGCGGGGATTAGTTTTAACAAACCGGATTTTTCTGCTGCGCTTATGTTGTAAGTATTCTAGTTTTGCTCTCTGCTTAATATACTTTGTGTTTCCGAGTTCTTCAAATGTTTTCCTGTTAACTTAGTAAAGGTGGGATGGACAATCCAACTATGCAACATGCAGTTATATGCTTTTCGTTTATCATGTCAAAATGTTATGCTGACTATTGAAGTGTAGTAGTCAATTTCTGTCTGCCTCACTCTCTTTGTTTCATCATTTATTCCCAAGATGTTTTGACTTTTAGCTTTAACGATTGAAGTCATGGTGCACCACCATTATCAGAAATAAAAATAACTTGTACATCTGTAATTTACTAATCTGACTATGAATAAATCTTCATTTTATCTGGACATTCTTAACGGAAGGAAAAGAATGGCGAGAAATCCTTGAATGAGGGAATACATGTAGTACTAGGTTTAGGAAAAATTCAACTTGCTGTTTGGTTTAAACTAATTAAGTTTCCAACCAAATTTTTTATCAATTTTTTAAAGTTAAAGAAGTATATCGGAAACAACCTCTCTGCCCCACAAAGGTAGGGGGTAAGGTCTCGTACACCCCTCCCAGACCCCACTTGTGACACTAGGTATGTTGTTTAAAAGTTAAAGAAGTGATGTTGTTGCTGAAGCTCTGCAAAATTCAGCTAGAATTATTTGAGCAAAAGGTTGAATAAAAATTCTGCCAGAATTCAATCCACACAAATATAATCTCTAGAAAGAACATGCCAGTAATGTCTAATTTTTTTGCAGCATACGTTCAAAACAAAGTCTTTAAGGGCTGAAAATAGGCAGTCAAATAGGTATAGGAAACTAGGCTATCTTTTGAAATTCATTTGTTGGAATCCCTGATCTGAGCTGTAGTCTCTTTATGCTCCATCTTTAATAGGGCATAGGTACAGTTGGTAAATAGATAGGTGGAAAGTTTAAAAGCGATATGAAGAAATTGTTAGTGATTAGTATTACAACAACATTCCCAGTGACCCACAAGTGGGGTTTAAGGAGGGTAGAGTGTACGCAGACCTTACCTCTACCTCGTGGAGGTAAAGAGGTTGTTTCGGGGAGACCCTCGGCTCGAGTACAGCCAATCAAAGTTAGGTATAATAGGGAAGAAACGACAGTGAAGAAAATATATAGCAGCTAGTCAAAGGAAACAACAATAACATAGTGCGATAACTGAAACACAATAAACACATAAGGAAATCAAAAGCAATACACTACAAGAATAAGACTATTACTATGACATACAACACTCCAGTACCCACTATCCTTCTATCCTAATCCGCGACTTCCACACCCTCCTATCTCCAAAAAAATTTTGGTACAAGAATACTAGCTCCAAAAAAGCATAAAACAACTTCTTTTGGATACTTCACCTTATAAAAAAAAATAACTACCTTTCATCTGAATCAAGAAAATTTAAATGGGTTTTAAGTTGATTATCATGATTTTATGTCATATATTTCGCTTAATTATAGATATTTCAATTCTTTGTCCAAGTAGTTATGGCTTGCGTCTATGGTAATTTTTCCTTGCATTGCGCCCATGCATACAAACATACGTATATGAATTTAAATAGCGATACATGGTCATTGAGGATTCATATATCCGACCCAGCTTGTTTGGAACTGGTGTAGTTATTGTTGTTTGCACTTAAAGCCCCAACAAGTTTTTATGTGCTTTCTGCTTTTGACTACTCTAGTTTACCCGATCCTCATCACTTGAGCTAGCTTTTGGTGTTAGTTAGGTGCAAGATAGATTTTCTTAACTTAGTATCACATCTAGTTCTTTCTCTGATGTTGGGCTAACAAATGTTGCTATGATCCTACATCATTTGTATTCTCTTTATAGTCTTGGACAATCTTCACTGCCTAAGCTAATTTTTGGGGTTGAGTAGATCCAAAATCATATATGAACCTTGCTGTGATACCAGCCATATCTAGACCTTCGGCCTAATTCTATCCTAAGTGTTAGTTCAAGCGGTAAGGGATCACATGAGACAATATAAGAAGACCGACATGAGATTCTAGCACCATTCACTAATAATATGCTTTGCCAGCTAGACTATAACCTTCTCAGTGAGAATGTGAGACTTGAAGATAAAGGTAGCAATTCAGGGAATACAGATATTATCTACGAAATGTGTTACTAAATTTCTGTGCCCCAAGCAAATCCTAATGACAGTCCTATTTCAAGATTTATTTCGTTTGTTGTAGTAGTTAAATGAATGTGCAACTATGTCATACAATAACTTTGCCTCAATCCCAAGCTAGTTGGGGAAGCAACTATGACATGAATTACAAAAACTTGCTTCTATTTCTGGGATATGCTCTATATGGTGCTTTGCAATGAAGGGTTGTAATTGGAATTTAATTCCATTTCTCATTTGTTCCTTGAGCTCATAAAAAGTTGGTCAAGGTTGAGTGCATGCCTTCGAGAATGCATGCGGATTTCTACACTTTGCTCTGATAGCTGAAGTTGCATGCAGTGTCTAGGCTTCCAGAACCAAATTGATGTAGCACTCTTTAATTTTTATTTTCCTAATTGATGATTTACATTAGCTTTATTCATTCTGTTAAAAGCAAAGTTTATCTAGTTGTGCCTTTTCTTGAGCAAAAATTGAAGATTTAGCTTGTCCTTTCTGCATAGTACATGGAAAATTTTATTCACACATCTCGAGTATCTAATCTGCACTTCTGTTGCAATCCATGTAGAACGGACAGGGGACAAGCTGTGAGGGCATCATATGTACACTCTGTGGATCCAGCAAATGGAACTGAAGTCGGTGCAGAGATGATCCACAGATTATCTACCTACGAGAACAGCTTCAGCATCGGGAGTGCTCACAGAGTCGACCCATTAACATCCTTGAAGACTAGATTTTCTGACAATGGCAAGGTTGCAATGCTTTGTCAGCGGGAATGGAGGCCAAAGTCACTTATTACTTTCTCAGCCGAGTATGACACGAAGGCAAAGAATTCAGTACCCAAGTTGGGTCTTGCGCTTGCTTTGAAGCCATGAAAACTGCACTCTCTAATCCAACCAATTTTACTTTGGTTAGCTTGACTTTGTTAAAAAATTTCAAAAGGCCTAAAGTGTGGCCCTTACATCTTACATCATTTTTTTGTTGTCAAGATTCATATAATGATGATAAATTTGAAAGAATATGTTGTTACAGGAGCAGCATTGTTGCATAAGCTTCTTCAAGGTTTTACCGGCTTTTTGAAACTTTTGATACCATGTATTTTTTTGGAGAATGAAATATTTCTGATGCCTCGCGCTTTTCGCAACATTTTGTTTCTCCCTTACTTTTGCTTCCAATTTCTTATGATGTAGATTTCTGGTTAACATGGACTATTTGCTCTTTAATCAGCTGGAGAAAGTTAGTTGATGAGTAATCTAAAATCAAGTGGCTTGTTAATTCAACTTTATGGTTGTAGTATTTCACTATTTCTGGGTTTCTTTAGGTTTCTTCAATAAAACCTATTTTTGGGTTTCTTTAATAAAATCAACGGTTTTTATGTAAGTTTATAACCGTACCGAATAATTGGGTAGGTTTTTTATTTTATAAAAATTAACTGGAAAAATATTGAACCGTACCGAATAAGACGTGTGTAAATATATTATATATATTAAGTTTAGAAATAATAAAATATTGAATTTTTACTTAGGATCCAGAGTGATGGAAAGTGGCAACATAATTAACACTCAAAGTCCTAATTTTGAAACTTATTATACAACTCCAATCGAAATTAAATTAGTGCTAAAATTTTGACATTTGAGTAATAACTAGTAAGCTACAAGGTATTCCAATGATATTGAATAACAAGCTACAGTTAATAGATATTTTTCCTTTTTTATGATTTAAATTTCTCTTATTCGATAATTAATTTGAGTACGACTCAATTCTTGAGTTTCATCTTCATTGATTTCTTTTTGCTCGTGTAATTTACATTATATATTTTTTTAACTATGCTTAATATTATTTTACACCACCGTAAAATAATGGGATGAATTTCTATTCTTGTTTTCTTTTCATGTTTTCTTGATTCATCATCTTTTATACAATAAAAATGCTAAAAAGTTTTTGTCAAAGTCATACATAAATATACATGATAGAGTGTTCTAACTTTTATATTATTTTTTAAAAGAAAAACTGAAAATTAACCAAACCGTACCGATATATCGAAGAAAAACCAAGGTGATGGGACGGTTTTGAAAAGTCTAATTTTGGTTATATAAAATGAAATAACCAAAAAATTGATATGATACAATTTTTATAAAATAATCGTCCGAACCGTACCATTTACACCCCTAATATATATGATAGAAATGAACTTTGTAGCTAACGTCCAAAATAATGACATATAGTGAAGTTTGGTGAACGCCTCAACTAGCTTCACATTAATTTATGGGCTGCATAAATATTACTAATGTGTTTGAGCCAAGGTTTATCGAAAACAGTCTCTCTACCTCGCAAAAATAAGGATAAAATTTGTGTATATCCTACCCTCCCTAGATCAGGATTACTTGGATATGTTATTGTTGTTATAAATATTAAAGTTATAACCTTTCTCTGTGTACTTGGGGAGGTCACTAATTAAACTTATGTTTAAAATTTACTTTTATCTTGTAGAAGAAAAAAAGTGAATTGATTGGTGGAGTTGGATATTGATCAGCCTAATTCACATGGATGGAACTACCATCTCTTCCCCCACCAAGGGTTGTGGTATGGTTATTATACCTTCATTCTTAGCCAGAAGGCTAGTTACTATTTGATTCTTATGGTTTTCTTTTCTTTAGGCTTGGACTATATTGTTAATTATTAGTCGTGAAGGCGTATTTTCACTATCCCTATATCTATTGCTATGGCAATAGGATATCTCCCGAATTATCTCAGTATATATGACGCAAGACAATTTTACATATCGAGATGGGAATGAGATAACGTGTTTTGATATCTTATTGATTTCAAGTCATGTTATATGGGGCGACAGGACGAAGTGTTGGCCAGTCAAGAACTTTCACATTTAGAAAATGAAAGTGACGGAGACGAGGATGTTGCGATGAACGTGTGGGTATACAAAGAGAGAGATGATTAAAAAAGAGGATATTTGAGACAAGGTGGGAGTGACTCGGTGAAAGACAAGATGCGGGAAGTGAGGCTGAGATGATTCAGACATGTGATGAGGAGATGCACAGATGCCCTAGTGAGGAGGCGTGAGAGACTGACTAAGGATGAATTCATGAGAGGTAGAGGTAGACCAAAGAGGTATTGAGGAGAGGTGATTGACAAGACATATCGCAATTGGAGCTTACCAAGGACATGACCTTAGATAGGAATGTATGAAGGATACGGATTAGGGCAGAAAGTTAGTACGTAGGAGTGTGTCCATACTAATAGGTAAGAGTGCATTGTCTTGTTGTCCATACCAGTAATCGTAGTATTACTCTTGTAATTTTTTGTTCTTCGATTTATGTTACTATATGTTGTTTCGTGAAGTTCGATTATAGTATTATTTTTCTGTACTACTGTTCGGATACTATATGCTGTTTTTGTTACTATTTGTTGTTTCTTGTACTGCCATTACTTCTTTTTCTAGACAATTTTTGTCTTGAGCCGAGGGTCCATCGAAAACAGCCTTTCTACTTTTGAGATAAATATAAAATCTACGTACACTCTACTTCCTCAGATCTACCTTTATAGGATTATATTGGGTGTATTGTTATTATTATTATATCAATTTCAAACTATGAAAAAAAAAACTAATAAGAAATATTTATTTTTCTTTAATAAATAAAGCTTTACGCGATATAAATTTAAGTTAGTCGCATAGCATAAAGTAACATCTATGTAGGAGGTGCAATGAAAAGAAATGGATAGCTACCTTTATTAGTAGCTCAAGATTAAATGACCAAATTAATGTTTTAGATAATATTTGACAAAGAAAAAGGAATGCAGTTAATTGGATAAATTGTGATGTCAAAGTAAACTACTTTTCTTTATCTAAACCAAAAAACCAAAACCAAAAAAGGGAAAGAGTATGCTATACTCCCTCAATCTCATATCTCTTTGTCCATCTTTATTTATCCAATATATTAAAAATAATATTTATTCAGTTTGAAAAATCAAAATAATTTATATTTTTGTGTTTATTTTATCTTTGTTATTAGAGAAAATGGCGTTTTTAATCCCTAAGTTATCGCGTTATTCTAGTTTTGGTCCTTGTGATATCCGGCTAAGCATTTTTGACCTTCAATTAACATTTGCGTGCTATTTTGATTCGATGACTAACAGATCTAATCAAATTAAACAGAATGATAACTTTAAACACAATGGGGTGAAGCGTAATTCATTGTTAGAATGTAGTTCCATAATATGGTGAAGCGTAATCCATTTTTAGAACAAAATTTTATCACTATAATTGAACAAGGATTATCGAGAAATTCTGTAGATTTCTAAATATGTGCAGAATTACGATATGCAAAAAAAGTTTTTTTCGACAATTGTATATTGCAAAAGGCATAGTTTCTTAAATGTCCAGAGTGCCCTTACTAACAATTATCATTTCGTTTAATTTGATTAGATCCATTAGTCATCGGATTAAAATAGCATACATTATTTAATTGAAGGTTAAAAGTGCTTACTCGAATATCACAAGTACCAAAACTGAAATAACATGATAACTCAGGGACTAAAAAGGTCATTTTCCCTTGTTATTAAATACTACCCATTCCCCATATTTAGATAACTTATAATTAATAACCGTAATATAGTAAAATTATCTATTCTTTAATTATTTCTTAAGAGATGTGCCAAGCCAAACATGAACAAATAAAGATGCACGAAGAGAATATTAGTTGTCAACATTAACAAAAATACCCGTTCCAAAATACTAGTCAATTTACAAAATCAAAACAAAACTAGTTAATTTTTTTTAAAAAAATATTGCCCTTAATTTAATTGTTTCAAACAATATTACTTACATTGTTAAGAGTTAAGGATAAATTAACAAAATACATTTCTTATTTATAATTTTATAAGAGACGTGTAACGGAAAAATAACAATTAATATGAGATCGAGAATATATTCTAATGCACTAATGACTAAATCAAATCAACCATTTTTTGTATGCAGGTAGGTAACCTACTGTACCATTTGATACATTGTGATCAAGACTATTTCAAATTTTGGACCTAGCAAGATTAATTTTCTTTCATATATAAAAATACATTATTATTATATTTCAATACTTAAGTTATGGTTTTGACTAGTCATTTTGTTAGGTGAACATGTATGTACACTTTAGCGCTGATGTAATACTAATACCTCATAGCTTGCTATTGCAGATTAAATTACACTGATAGTATAAAAATAATTTACACGATCATTATATATAATTTGTATATAACTTAAATTTAATTAATTAATATCAATATTTGCATCGTCCAGAATAGAATTATGAAGAAAAAATCATATATTTTAATATGGTCAAACAATTTATATGTTGGATGGAATGACGATTAAGTATGGATTCAATGTGATTCATTTCCAAATAATCCTTGATTAGTATAATTGTTAACTTTAATGATGAAAAATTTTCTATTCACATATAGACTTATTATAGTATCTTCATTGAAATATTGATAAAAAAGAAGAAATAATTTAATACCCTCTATTATTACTATATATTGTACTCCCTCCGTCCCATTTTATGTGGCATACTTTCCTTTTTAGTCCGTCCAAAAAAAAATGTCATATTTCTATAATTAGAATAATTTTAACTTTGAAATTCTCCTTTTACCCTTAATGAAATGATTTACAACCACACAAATCTTCAAGGATTATTTTGGACCACAAGTTTTAAAAATCTTCTTTGTTTTCTTAAACACCGTGCCAAGTCAAAGTATGCCACATAAAATGGAACGGAGGGAGTAATTAATTTTGAGTTTAAGTTCTATGCATTGACTATGTAAAAAATATATACATAATCAAATCATTTATTAGGTATTTATAACTAAATATCTTGATAACGTCAATTGATAATATGATAATTAACTTGATATATCATAGGTTAAAATTCACGCATATGTAAAAACAACTTTATAATATTAGTGTATAAAGTTTTTACAACAAACATTATATTGATCGATAACTAAATTAAAATGAAAACTAACATGCTATAATAGATTGAACTACGGCAACAATTGACACTCTTTTGCTAGAAATTATACTATATAAATAAATAAAAAAATTAGGAATTTTAGACGATAGACGCTGTCACATACGAACCGTATATAGAATTTACGACCATATATGGTGGGTGTACATGAATGTACGGTGACCATATGTGGTGGTGGGCGTACATGGAAGGCAACAATGTCAACTGACACTCTTTCGCTAGAAAATTATACTGTGTAAATAATAAAAATATTTTTTCTTTTATGTACGTATATTATGTTGAATTTTCTTGATGTTTTCATATGTTTACTTTTTTTATATTTTGACTCTCTTTAATAAAAATTCTAATTTCACCAGTGACATCGATGGTATAAGATATTTTTAAGTTGTTAGTATCAGGGATGCTCATTGGTCGGTTTGGTTCGGTTTGGTTCGTTTTGTGTATTACCGGCTCGACCAATAAGATATTTATTATTGATTTTTGGTCCTTAACGGTTCGGTTTTCGATTTAACCGATAAGAAAATGCTCCTATAATTTTTTTTAATTTCTCTTATTTGCATTTGTTCATATATATATTTTATCTTTACGGATAAAAGTCTACACAAATTACAAGCATAAGCAAACTGGTTAAGTAGCAAACTTGAATGCAGTAGCAACGTTAGCGATCTCTCAAAAAGAAGAAAACGGTCAGTTCATAATTTACACTGATGGGTAGAACCTCACCAAGCCAATAACTTTAGAAAGAAAATAACAGCACTAAGACAACAACTATAAAATGTAGAAAACAATAGCGTAGATATTTAAAATCTAAAGCAAATATTATATAATTAGGGATAAAGATATAATTTTAACATAATCTTATTGAGTTGTTAGTTTAACCATTAACTAAAAACTTAAAATCGAAATTATAACAAAACCGATAGCCTAATAAAAAAGATTACAAAACCATTTAAAAACCACTAACCCAATAACTCAATACTGAAAAATCAATAACATTTTTATCGGTTAAACCTGATTTTGCGCACCCTACCATAAATGCATAAGAATAATGAGCTAGCCAAGGTAGCTAATCCACTTGTATATATTGTTTTTTAGAAACTCCAAAACAATAAAATTCATTAATTTAGTAGACCCCTCTACCATCACCTAATCCTCTTGCTTTTGTCTATAACTTCTTACCAATTCCCAAACAAACCAAACATAAAGATAAAGATTCATCTTAATTATACCTCTACTATACCAAAAACCCACCTTCTCTTTTCTCCCTCTCTCTCCACAAAGCAAAAAAACAAAAGATTATGGAAATGATCAACAAATTAGAAAATCACCATGATCATGATCATGATGATCAATACATTTTTAGATCAAAACTTCCTAATATTTACATCCCAAATCATCTCCCTCTTCACAAATATTGCTTTGAAAACATTTCCCAATTTAGTTCACACACTTGTTTAATCAATAGTGCCACGGGCGCAACATATACTTATGCGGACGTTGAACGCACCGCCAAAATAATCGCCCTCGGGATCCACAAACTCGGAATCGAACAACGAGATGTCATCATGCTATTGCTCCCGAATTCGCCCGAATTCGTGTTCGCGTTCCTCGGAGCTTCGCTCCGAGGCGCGATAAGCACGACGGCGAACCCGTTCTACACTCCGTCCGAGATCACGAAGCAAGCGAAAGCGTCGAACGCGAAGCTCATCGTAACGCAATCATGCTACGTCGATAAAATACAACGTTACGCCGATGAAAACGGAGTGAAAATCGTGTGCACGGACGATTCGACCCCGCCACCCGAAGGTTGCCTTAGTTTCGCCGAGTTATTGTCAACCACTACTCATCATAACGACACCTTTTTATCTGATAGTGTAAAAATTAATCCTGATGACGTGGTGGCGTTACCTTATTCGTCCGGCACGACGGGGTTGCCAAAAGGTGTGATGCTAACACATAAAGGGCTAGTAACAAGTGTGGCACAACAAGTTGATGGTGAAAACCCTAATCTTTATTTGCATAGTAAAGATGTGATCATGTGTGTTTTGCCATTGTTTCATATATACTCTCTCAATTCCATTTTGCTTTGTGGATTGAGAGTTGGTGCAACAATTTTGATAATGCAAAAGTTTGAGATAAAGGGATTATTGGAGTTAGTGGAGAAGTATAAGGTAACAATTGCACCATTTGTGCCACCTATAGTATTGGCCATAGCAAAAAGTCCATTGGTAGATGAATATGATTTGTCATCTATAAGGATGATAATGTCAGGGGCAGCACCAATGGGGAAAGAGCTTGAAGATACTGTTAGAGCTAAATTGCCTAATGCCATACTAGGACAGGTAAAATCCTACAAACTTTGGTTCTTGCATTTTTTTGAATTTTTTTACCCCATTGTATCATTTTACTTATCGTCTTTGCTAAAAATAAATAATCTAAAATAGTTGTTATTTTAAAAAATCAAAGTATAATTAGTTATTTATTTTCATCTTTACCCTTAGTCATAATATGTAGATATATTAATATAGTGCAAAAGAGAAAAATATTAAATATTAAGGAGTAATGAATAAATATAGTTTAGTCAAATTACATTCTTGTTAATGCTTTTTTTAAAAAAGCGTATAAAAAAATGTGACAAGTAAAATGGTCCGAAGATAATAATATTTTATATAGTTTTAATTTCTAGTGTTATAGAAGAATTTTTGCACTCAACGATGTGGCCGGCCTAGTGATTGGGATGCACAAAAGAATTACTCCTCTGTTCATTTTTACTTAAAAAGGAATAAATAGAATGACAATTTTATTATATCACCTTTTGAATATAATAAATTAATATTTTGAAAAATGACTATATTTAATAATGAGGATAATTTATCTCTTGATTTTTCAAACTAAATAAGTAAAAGTGGACATCTATTTTTAGTATAGTAGACAAGTAAAAGTGAACGAAAAGAATAAGTAATTTCTTCTCACCTGTCTAGTTTTGGTAGAAAAATTTATCCAATTCTTGTACTTGTATGAGTTAATAGATACTTGATGAAATAGTCAAGACGCATGCACGAGAGTCGTGGCTTGAACACCATCATCATTAAAAAAAGAAAAAGAGAGAATAGAAAAAAAAAATTGCGGTATAAGAACATAAACAAATTAGTAATCTAAAACATATGCCATAATAAGTTAAAGCACACTTGTGATATATATAGCCAACTCCTTAAACTTGTCAGGATATTTCATTTAGACACTCAAACTAAGTCATGTTTCAATTGAACACCTCAACACCTAATAAAGTGTTTCAATTAGACCATTTCAATTCAAATTTTGGAAAAAAAAAACTTTTGTTTATGTTTTCATTCGTCTATTAGATAGTTAAATTAACCACATAAAGTATGTCATCTACTTTTATTATATGCATCAACCTCAAATAACAAGCGCTTGGAGTTTTACGACTTATTGAGGAGAATGCGTATAATTAACGGAAATGACATATTTTATGTGATTAACTGAACTACCTAATAGACGAATGAGAATACATACAAAAAATTACCAAAATTTGAACCAAAAGTGTCTATTTGAACACTTTATTAGAAGTTGAAGTTTTCAATTGAAACAAGATTTAGTTTGTGTGTCTAAATGAAATATCCAGACAAGTTTGAAGGAATGGCTATGTATTAAGCATAATATATATATATATATATATATATTGTATTTATTCCCATGTACGTTGTTTTATCTTTTAATATGTCTCCAAAAAAATAACACATTTTTACATTTAGAAATAATTTAGTTTTTAAGTAACTTTTTATTTTTCAGGCTATAAATCTCATTTGTATGGATCGTTATGAAAAAATATATATATATTGTATTTATTCCCATGTACGCTGTTTTATCTTTTAATATGTCTCGAAAAAAATAACATATTTTTACATTTAGAAATAATTTAGTTTTTAAGTAACTTTTTATTTTTCAGGCTATAAATCTCATTTGTATGGATTGTTATAATTTTCATTTAGATGACATGATAGTACTACCATGACTTAGTTATACATCAAATGTCAACTTTAGTACATCAAATGTCAACTTTTAGCAAACAAAACGGCATTAATGGCAGAAGATATAAATTTAGGAGTAGGCCATGGATGACTACTGATCAGAGGGACCTTAACGCAAATAGTCAATCAGATTCACTGTTTACTTTTTTAGTCGATATACATAGATTATACATCTGACGACCCCTTTAGTTTAAGTGGTTAAGTGGACTGCTATTTAGGTTAATTCTTCCTAATCGATCGATCGATCCTCAGAAGCTAAGATTATCATGTGCAATTTGGGGTAAAGTCTAAACTATGTACAAATTAAATTGGATAGGGATATGGCATGACTGAAGCAGGCCCAGTGTTATCAATGTGTCTAGCATTTGCAAAAAAACAGTTTGAAGTCAAATCAGGTTCCTGTGGGACTGTTGTTCGTAACGCCGAGATGAAGATCGTCGATACCAATACCGGGGCACTACTTCCCCGGAATTCCGCCGGAGAAATTTGCATTAGAGGTGATCAGATCATGAAAGGTAATATACGAGTTCGTGTTAATTCTAATATAAAGGGATAGTTACCAATATATATCATTCGTTAATCTAGTTTACTAAAGATGGATGAAGTATACACTACATATACACCCGATTGTATATTATGTGTATATATATTGTATATATATTGTGCATATGTATATATAAATATGTATATTAGCATAATATACACTATCTATACATTTGGTACATATTTTGTAAATTAAATGATCCAAAGGTATCGGGCCATAACTTTCTCTATACAGAGAAAGAACCATAATATTTGTTGGCCCAATTAATAGACTTAATGTGTAGAGCCATTGTTGTGTTTTGGCCCAAGTTTAATGGGACTAAAAAGTTCCCTAACCCACAAAAATACAATATATGGGCTTCAACAATTGTTTAGCCCATGTGTATTGGCTCAAATATGAGGTGTTTCTTTTCCAACTCCATTTAATGTAGTAATCGAATTGTTATATACTGACAGTATAAATATAAATTGTTACGCGCTCGCATACACACACTTTTTATTTTTGCATATTTTGCGTAACCTATACTCCTATAGTCTTATTCTATTCTAAAAACATTGTGACTTTTACCTAGTGATGCAATGCTTCTAAACTCGATTGGCCCAAAACATGAAGTGTCTTTCTTTTCCTACTCCATTTAATGTGGTAATAGAACTTCTATATACTGACAGTATAAATAACTTGTTACGATCATGGACACTTTATTTTCGGTTTTTGCTACGCATAATGTTATTCTATTATGAAAATATTAGGTTTTGAATATGGACAGGATATTTGAATAACCCAAAAGCAACAGAGGAAACGATAGACAAAGAAGGATGGTTACATACTGGTGACATTGGATACATAGATGATGATGATCAAGTGTTCATAGTAGACAGATTGAAAGAATTAATAAAATACAAAGGATATCAAGTGGCTCCTGCTGAATTAGAAGCTATGCTTATTTCCAATCCAAATATTATTGATGCTGCTGTTGTGCCGTAAGTTCCTACATACTCTTAGTATTGCGTCCTAGGAGTGATAAAATTAGTTTATGAAAATAATTCGTTTAAATTTATATTAATGTCTCGTCTATTTATTTACTCGAGCTTATTATGATGCAGGATGAAAGATGAGGTTGCAGGAGAAGTTCCTGTTGCATTTGTAGTGAGAGCAAATGGTAGCAATATTTCTGAGGAAGAAATCAAACAATATATATCCCAACAAGTAAATAACGTTTTTTATTAGTTCGTTCAAAAAATACTTTTTATATTTAAAAATAATTTAATTATACGTGACTAAAAAAATTATGTTTCATACAGGTTATATTCTACAAGCGAATAAATCGAGTATTTTTCACCGAAGAAATTCCAAAAGCTCCATCTGGAAAAATACTTCGAAAAGATTTAAGAGTTAAGCTTGAAGAAGATTTAGCTACTCGACTTACGTTATGAAAATAGTTATTCTGTATGTTTTTTCTTTGAATTAATTCATGATATATAGAATTTGTAAGAATATGAATCAAATTTGTAATATGCTTATAATTGTTTGATCTGTATATTGAACCAATGAAATCATTTATCCTTTTTGATTAATTGACTATGGTGTATTGTGTTTTTTTGGTCGTTGGTAATTTAGATGTATGTACCAAAATCAATACGATGTGACGTGAAAAAAATATTTCTTTCATTATAATTTATGTGAATTTTTTTTTTGGTTCGTGTAAAGAGAAAAAGATCATTTTAAAATTTGAAAATAATATAATTCAACCTTTTAATTTTATCCTTATTGAGAAGGCTGACCTTTCCGATCTCGAAACAAAGAGTTTGATTCTCTTTTTTTGCTCATTCAGATGAATGAGATTGACGTACCTCGTTGAGCGTGGAGACACATTAAGAACCACAAATTTTTTTTCCAGTAGAGCTTTTATAGTCACAAATATTATGATAGGTTTAATATCACAAGTTTCAAAAATTTATAATCACATAAATATTATCATAGAATCCAAAACTTAAAGGACAATTTTTTGAATTAAAAATATCAAAATGGCCACTGAATTTTGGACTAAATCAATAGGAATAAAAAGATCCATGTACAAATGTTTTTCCCCACGGCCAAGTGGTCTGACTCTTAGTAATCATCCAAACTATCCTTCTAATTGATAATTAAGACTCAAAGTACCTCTATTTATGAAAAATTCTCTTGAATAAATTTACAATGCATATAATCGTTGCAACGTAATTTTTTAAGGGACAATTAGGGAATATACAAAAGTGAATGTCTTACTCGCCCTTGAATAATCACGAAATGACCAGTTACATATTTGGCCGATTCACTAAACATAATTACAATTGCTAGCCAACAAGTCAAATATACAAAAAATATATATTTGTTGAGTATTATTTTGGTAGGGCGCTATTTATGTCAAATTCTCATCATGAAATCACCCTTATAATAGTGGGATAATTACTGCCTAAACACTTCGGCCAACTAGTTTACAAAATATTTAGATTGTGTGTACTTATACTAGATATACATACTTATTCACAATATACAATACATATATATTGTGTATATTTCGACCATTTTGGGTAAACTAGTTGGCCGAATTATATATATTCGTAACTTTTCAATAATTGTGGAGTCATTTATACGAATGCCTCTATTTTAGGGTGGTGTTTAATTTTTTTCTCAAATACGTAATTTTTCTTTTTTGCCCTTCAGCACTTTAATGAACACGAAAAAAAAATAAATCAAAATACACATGACATCGAAATAATTTTTTTATTTTTTGGATTGGCATAAGTTTACATTTTTGTATCATAATATAACATAAATTATGTCTTACAAGGCATAACAAGTCATGCCGCTTAATTCCTACAGATCTTATGCCGATATAGTCATAAGTTAAGTTCAGAACCCACAAGGCATAACTTAGTTCCTACAAAACTTATATTGATAGAGCCGTAAGTTCAGTTTCAGAACCTACAAAGTTATGCCGTAAGAAGCATAACTTATTCTTACAGAACTTATGCCAGACAAAACAAAAGTTTTCTAAACTTATGCCAAGCGAATTAGATACTACATCACTTATGGCGGATAAACTTAATTCCTACAAAACTTATGCCGGATAAGGCAAAAGTTCTCTAAACTTATGTTTTGCGAAATTAGATCATCATAGATAAGGGTATTTTGGCCCATAAATTCTCATTAACTAAGCAGCAAGTGCAAAAATTAAAGACCATAAAATCCTCATCATTATAGGAGATTCTTTTTTAACATCAGGGGTATTTTTATCAGTGTCTTTATTGTTTAAAGTGTCAAAAAACAAAAATTAAAGATCACAAAATTGAGATATAAAAATTAAAGACCACCTCAAAATAAGGTCATTCCTGCAAATGAGCCCATCATATTTGAGGGTTCAAATATTAAAGACCATCCCAAAATAGGAGCAATCCCTGCAAAAACTTATTAATAGTGCATAAGATAGAAAGAATAAGAGTAACTTTCAAAAACACCAATAAATAAAAAATTAATGGGGTCTCCATAGCAACACCTTGCCCAATTAAAATCCGTAGCAACACTTTCTATATCAATTATATAATCTCGGCATACAAATAGAGTGATCTCATACAAATACAAATTTGTAAAATCTCGACACATAAATATAAATTTATTAGAGTAATCTCGGTATACAAATACAAATCCGTAAATCTTAACATACAAATACAAATCAGTTTTGTATATTGCATACAAATACAAAATCAGTTGAGTGTTGATTGAGAGAAAGACATAGAGATACAAATAGTTCTAAACCCTATGCTGTGAATTGTAATTAAATTAAGTGTAAACAACATAAAACACACTAGTTTGATGACTAATTATATTTTAAACCAGTATTTTTTAAAATTATATTTTACCCGGAACTTTTACAAGCTTAGGCGTGTATCTACAGTCAAAAAACATGTATCCTAGATACATGTCTAACTAATTGGGGCGCTTTAAAAGGAAGTAACTAATTTGCAATTAATTAGGAGGAAATCACTAATTTCGGTAACTAAAGATATTTTCAGTAATAAATCTCTTAATATAAGGTGGAAATCAAGGGATTAACTTAATATATATTTTGGTTATGTAATTTGATTAATTTTATTTTTATTACTCTTTAAAATAATAAAATAATTATTATTACTTTGTTTATATGTATCCAATAGGTGATTTCATGTATATGTTTATATGTATCCAGTACTAATTTGATGTATTCCGTACATGTATCCCGTGATTTTTGATGTATCCAGTACTAAATTGATGTATCCCGTACATGTGTCCCGTGATTTTTGATGTATCCTGTACATGTATTCAGTACTCTTTTGATGTATCCCTTGATTTCTATTACTCTGTTTATATGTATCCAATAGGTGATTTCATGTATATGTTTATATGTATCCAGTACTAATTTGATGTATCCCGTACATGTATCCGGTATTGACAAGTAATATTCATCAAAAGATACATGTGTCCGTATCTCAAATTCGTGCATCGATGCACATCGAACACCACCGTTCAATAACTACCGTCATTGACATGGCGGCGGACGAATCATCCACCACCACCTCAAACCAAAAATTCACTTGGGATTAGTCTGCGTGTGTACAAAATCCAAGAACAACTGTCAAAGAAGAAAGCTACATCATCAATTAGAGAACAAAAGAGGTTTTCAAGTGTAAATATTTGAATAACTATCAAAAAAGAAAGCTACATCATCAATTAGAGAACAAAAAGAGGTTTTCAAGCTACATCATCAATTAGAGAACAAAAAGAGGTTTTCAACTTTCAACGAGAAGTTGTAAATATTTTTGAAAAAATAAAGAAAAATCGTGTGAAAGTTGAAGTGTTGGATTGAATAAGAAGAGAACTTAGAACTAAACACACCCAGATACATAATATAAGTAGTATATGTAAAATCAGTTACAAACCTTGAAGATGGAAGTTTTGAATTGATTCAAAATTGGTGGAAGATCGTGTTGGAGTGGGAGAAAAATTTAAACCGTGATTTCGGGAACTTTGATTTGGTAGAATATTTGATAGAGAGAGAAAAATTACTGTTGAACATGAGATAGAGAGATAGAGAGATTTGGGGGAAGGAGTGATATGAGACGAATTAATAGGGATGTGCTGAGATACACTTTTTGTTATAAAATTAAAATCTAGTGAGATATGTGTAATTATTTTAAAGTAGTGGGATATTATGTAGTTATGATGAAAATGTTTGATTAATTATGTAGTTTTTCCTTAAATTAAACTGTTGGTATGGAGTATAATTAGACATGAATGTTTGGTACGTTAGGTAATTTTTTCAAAGATTAATATGGGGCCCATTAATTGGTCTTGGAAGAAACTAAATTTGGGCCTTGTTAATTAGTGGGCCATTCACAGGCCCAAAATAACAACACATTCCCCAAAACCCTACTACATAAATTATGTAGTAACGCAAAAACTCAGCTGTTAGTGAGAAGAGACGACGCTGAAGGCAGAGAAACAGACGCTGCACAAATCTTAAGGGGTAAATCACATTAACCATTGTATTTGTCTTTCTGTTTTTGCTTACTTATGAGTTTATCAGATTTTGAGCATTTGAAAAAAAAAAATTCAATCTTTTTCAGCTAAAAGAAATATATTTGTGTAAAAAGTTAGTATTTTTTTTGATATGTTGACAATTTTTTTCTATTTTGTTAATGGGTTTTTCAGATTTTGAGCATTTGAAACGAAGAATTATTATTTGGGGTTTTAGATAATAGCCTGAGTTTTAGATTTGTTGAAATGGGTTTGTGTCAAAAGCTTCAATTTTTTTTTTCCAGTTTAATATGATGAATTATCTGATTTTTCTTGTAATTTTGGATTTTTTCTGCTTTTCCGTTCAGGTTGTGTTAATCCAGTGTTAGTTTTTTTTTTTTATGTTAACGTTTCTTTGGCTTAGGATTAATTTTTGAGGTAATTGATATTACTGAGAGTATTTGCAAACCAAGGGTCTTTCGGAAACAACCTCTCTTCCTGACATGTCTACCTTGTCAGGTAGAGGTAAGGTCGGTGTACATTCTACCTTCCCTAGACCCCACTGGTGTGATTATACTGGGTATGCCGTTGTTGTTGTTGTTGTTGTTGTTGTTGTTGTTGTTGTTGTATTTGCAGTGAATCTCTGGTAATCTGAACATCAGTTACCATCTACTCCTTTTGGGAGGTTTAATGAGCTCAAAACGCTTTTATGAATTTGGATTTGACAAAATAAGAATCGTGTAATATCCTGTTGTGGGAAGAAACATAAAAAACATATTGTCTTGACATTTTTAAAAGTGATTAGGTTCTTATTGGAGAAATGGGCATTGTCATGTAGGATTTTGTATAGAGTAGTGGTATTTTTGAAGGAGCTGAGTGTGTTGCAGATGCAATTTCTTGGCATACGTTTTGTGAGGAAGCACATTAAACTATCTGATCTTATTTTTAACAAGCTTTTCCTGTGGAGTAAACTGATTTAAAACGTCATCTCAAGTTTTTTTCATCCGAAAGCAAGTAGGAAACTCTATTGTAATGTGTTGTTTAACTTGTATTTCTGTGCTCTTCCATATAATAGAGATCGAGACATGGGTGAGGGAGGTGTACCGGTTCCTGAGTCTGTATTAAAGAAGCAGAAAAGGAGCGAGGAGTGGGCCCTTGTAAAGAAGCAAGAGCTTGAAGTTGCCAAGAAGAAGAATGTTGCGAATCGCAAACTAATCTACAACAGGGCTAAACTGTACGCAAAGGAGTACGCAGATCAGGTAATTATAAGCTCAACGTCTCAGTAAAAGACGCTGATTGTTTTTTCTGTCATCAAGGTATTTAAGAGTTCGTATTTATGCATTTAGGAGAGTGAGTTGATCCGTTTGAAGCGTGAGG
This sequence comes from Jaltomata sinuosa, assembly GCA_003996215.1. Lineage (NCBI taxonomy): Eukaryota > Viridiplantae > Streptophyta > Magnoliopsida > Solanales > Solanaceae > Jaltomata > Jaltomata sinuosa. Next base: position 717,329 of record QJPP01000412.1, read on the forward strand.
CGCGATTGAAGGGAGGATTCTATGTTGACCCAGAGGCGAAGTTGCTCTTCATCATCAGAATCCGTGGGTAAGATGTTGCTGGATTGTTTAACCCATGGATTTGATGAATAATGTCTTGTTTATTGACTGTCATTTCAAATTTTCAGTATTAACGCAATGGCTCCTCAGACCAAAAAGATTCTGCAGCTTCTCAGATTGCGACAGGTAATTTATTGATGTTTCCTGTTTAATATGTATAAAAATCCATAAGAGGATGCTAGTTCAAGTTTTAGCCGTCACATATGGCACAAAAATATGATGATCTACTTTATGTATTATTGGAATCTATTTTCCCTTCTTTAGTTTCCATGCCACTTTGTAACTTAAGAGATTCAATCTGCTCAACTTGGCTGTGGATTGCACCATTATTATTGTCAATTAAGTGTTGTTTATGGCCCGAAAGCGATATACAGTAGCATTTTAACTTTCAATTTTAACGAAAAACTTTGACGTTCCACGTTTATGGAGTCGTTGATTTATTCTTTCATTCCATTTTCTTATCATGTAGGCTTCACAAAATTTGTTGATTCATTCATAACACTTCTTTTCTTGTTCTTTTTATTCATCCATTACACCTTTTTTGTTCTCGTCATTTTGAATCATCCATTACACTTTCTTATGACATCACTTTGCATAATTTAGTGCTAATACCCTGTGACAATACATGATTGACTACCATTTCACTTAGGTGCTTTTTTTGGATTTGTGGTAAATTCATGATTTCTGCTAGTGCCTCTTGGTTACCAAGTCCAAGTTGTGCAAATGAAGATAATTATCTATCTTTAGGCAATACAGACAGACATGCTCTTGTTTTAGACTTGCTGTCTACTGTTTCGTTGGATCTCTTTTGAAGGGGTGATAACTGACTGATGAATTGCTCTTAAACTCTTGTACATCAAATATTTTTTTCTTTATGCGATCTTTCTTATCATTCATTGTTTATTACTTTCCTGGCTGCAGATCTTCAACGGTGTCTTCCTGAAAGTTAACAAGGCCACCGTGAACATGCTGCATAGGGTTGAGCCATATGTTACATACGGGTACCAATCTATTTGTTTTCTCAGGCGTTGTTCCCTTTTGAGGTTGATTTTGGAGTTCCCCTATCTGTTATTGACTGATGCATCTCTTTAATCTTCCCAGGTATCCCAACTTGAAGAGTATTAAAGAATTGATCTACAAACGAGGTTATGGAAAGGTAGACAAGCAGAGAATTGCTTTGACTGATAATGCCGTCATTGAGCAGGTTGGTGCACAAAATATTTGTTCATTCATTCATAGTGTACAATCAAACCTCTCTATAACAGTGTCATTTGCCCGGATATTTTTTGGCTATAATATAACATAACATGTAAAATCGATTCCAAAAAGAACTTGGTCGTTGTATAGAGGTCAGACAAAAAAAATTCAAGAATCCCCAAAGCTTCAAACAAAGGATACCTTAATCTCTACTATTTTTCATCAAAATGTACCTATGTTGTGCAGGTTTTGGGCAAGCATGGAATTATTTGCATCGAAGATCTTGTTCACGAGATCATCACCGTGGGACCACACTTCAAGGAGGCTAACAACTTCCTATGGCCTTTCCAACTCAAGGCACCTCTTGGTGGACTGAAAAAGAAGAGAAACCACTATGTTGAAGGCGGTGATGCTGGAAATCGCGAGAATTTCATCAATGAGCTCATCAGGAGGATGAACTAAGAAAGATCTCACTAAGCAACATTTTTGTTTCTTTAGAAGTTTGTTTCTGGCGTTTTGAACTGTTTGTAATATTGAACTAGACAGATTTCAGGATTTGTTCTTGAGGTTAAAAAATTGATCTTTGGATTAAGTATACCAGTTGCCTCTGGTTTTCTCAATGTTCAATATTAAGTACTGGAATTTTCTTGTGTTTACAGATCCATTTCCTATATTACATGTCCTCTTTGGCCTATAGGCCTATGTGTGATATTATGTATGCATTTGGCCACGTTATATTGTGAAAATAGAAAAAAGTAGTTTGTGTTTTAAGTGATTTTTTTTTTTGTGTTTGACCATGAAATAAATTAGAGTTTCTTTGAATTTTTGTGATTAATTTGGAGTGAGAATAGTTTTTTTTATTGTTTTTGGAATTTCTGAATTTCTTTGAAAAAAGTAAAAATAGAATTTTTTAAAATTTTATGGTCAAACATATTTTTCAAAATTGAACTCCAAAAAAGTGAAATTTTCATGGTTAAAATGCCTCTCATATGTTTCTTATTTTTTTTTTAATCTTATGGCCTTAAACTTAAAATACGTGAAATGTATTAAAATGCTTTTTAAATTTGTGAAAAAAAGGAGTAAGATAAATAAATTAAAACGAAGGGAGTATATATTGGATAATTTCAAAAATAGACTGTTTAAGAAAAATAATTATATTTACATAGCCCATAAAAATAATTACACCCGCAATAGCTTAGTTTTATACGATATACATCTTTATACATCTTTATACGTATTTATACATCTTTATACAATATTATACAATATTATACAATATTATACAAAATTATACAACATTATACACTTACTGTACACAAATGTATAAATTTGTATAAACGTGAATAATAGTCTATAAAAAGTGTCCATTATGTTAATTTTCTTTATGAAAAAAAAGAGTAAGATAAATAAATTAAAACGGAGGGAGTATATATTTTCTAAGGATGGTGGTGGTATTTAAATGAGAAAATTACACAAAATGTCCATTATGTTAATTTTAAAGTTAAAAAATTATAATTTCTTATATAATTTAAATAAAAAATATTTAATACAGAAAATATGATATATTTGTAACTTTAATATTGGGAGAAAACAAATAAGTAAATGATAGACAAGAATTATTAACTCGCATTTGATAGACAATTATATAAGATTCCCATTTTTTCCTTTTACCTGGGGCCAATTTGGTCTGTTATAGTTCATATTCTGTAATAATATTTGGTAAGAAATTTATTACTTATGATATTAAAATATTTATAATAATCAATATTATTAATTTTATATACATAATAAATTTCAAGTACGAATATTTAAAAAGAAAAAAATATACTATAATGATGCTATCAATTATTTACGAGGAAAGGCTAATGGCGTTTACCTTTATGATATTCATACTCTTTTTGTTTTTTCGGTTAAATTGATTAACAAATATTTTCTTTCTTTTTATTACACAAAATCATTAAATTATATTTTTTGCATATTTTTATTTATAACAACTAAATAAGATCTAAATATCAAATATCTGTATACATATATAACAACACCTCACTATAACAGTCATAATATTTTGGGACAAATATTAGGACAGGCAAATATGGAAAAGGCATTAAATGTCAAATCGTTACAATCTCCAAACGTTAAGACCAATAATGGAAAAATCATTACGTAATACAGTTTTTTTTTTTTTTTGTATTTCTTTAAATAATACTCTAGTCCCTTACCTTTTTCTTATTATGGGAAAATAATAATTACTATTCCTTTCTAGACTAGTCATGAATGGTAAAAATTTAATTATTAATTTTAATTATATATTTATATTTCAAAATCAAAGACTCCAAATTATTTCTCCCATTATAAATAGCAGCATGTTCTTCTCACTTGTCAAAATAAATATACACATGGCTATCAAGAATGTTTCGGTTCTTATTTTCACGCTCCTTATACTTTTAGGTATTTAAAATATTGCATTATTTATTTTTCTTTGAAATTTTTTAGTCCTTTAAAGAAAGACATTTGATTTTGTTTATTAATAAATTTGTTTGTGCTAACCTTACTTTCGTCACTTAAATGTTTAAGATGATAGATTGATATAATAATATGCTTCTTTTTTGTGTTTGATTTAAGTGATATTAAAATTTAGTTTTGTTTATTTATTTAGATCTAACACATCTTTTTTTCAAAATGTTGGGGAGATCGTTTATATAATTCAAGCACAAAATGTGTATATATGTATATTTCGATAAATATATAGTTTAGGAAAAAATATATGGAGTAGAAAACATCAAATTATAATTATCAGGCATAGCTAATGTTTAAAATAATTACTTTTTGTGGCTTGTATATCTCAGGGCTCATATACAAATCTCAGATTTCGCGAGGGAGGGGAGCTCTCTAATTTCGGAGCTCATATACGTTTGAATTTGTATACATAGCGAATTTTGAGGCTCATATACAAATCACTAAAGCGAAATTGTATTTGTATATACAATCTCCAATCTGTATATTTAGCTACTGAACTGTAGCTATGACTGTAATTTTCTAAACTGTAGTTATGAACCTTTATTTTTGCCTTAATGTTAATTATTTCTAAAATTTTGCCAATTTATGCACGTTTGTTGTTATTTTATAGGTTGCAATAATATAGCTGATGCATCGTCCCCGTGTATCGGAGAGGATTACCCACTGTATACTCCATGTAGAATGGGTATAGATGATGATCCAAATGTACCTGGTGGATGTTGGAAACTATGCAAGGGCATTTTTGGACCAAGTGATCGTAAAGGGTTTTGTGTATTAGTTGGACAAAAGACTTTATGTCGTTGCACATGTCCTTAGTTTAATTTTTACATATAGAAATATATATGGAAGATGGATTTAGATTTATTGATTAGAGGTCATTTTTGTCTTTTGAAGATGGATTACAGTGTGTGTTTTTATTTATAAAATATGTCTCTTTTTAACGTCGTTGCACATGTTCTTAGCTTAATTTTTGCATAAAAATAAATATGAAAGATGGATTTAAATTTATTCTTAATGGTCATTTTCCTCTTTTTAAGATGGATTACAATGTATGTTTTAAATCTATAGACTATGTCTTTTTTTAAAATAAGATCAAGGTTCGATGAATTTTCTTCTGAAATAAAATTGGATTTGTTCTCTTAGGTTTTAATGTCAGGAATTTGGTTATTATAATAAAATCCATCTGGTGAAAAATTAATCATTCAACTAAAGAAGAGGAAAATGGTGTATTAATAAATTACTCTTTGTAAGTATCTATTTCGTTTCGATTAGTTTGATATATTTTAATTTGACACGAAATTTAATAAATAAATGAAGAATTTTAAGATTTTCGATCTCAAATATATCTTAACGTTTATATGGTTATAGTACTTTTAAAACTTGTACTCTTAAAGATGCCATAATATTTTTATGGATATGAAAACTTTTCAGTACCCGGTGAAATGAAAAGTTATTATTTTTAAATATAGAAATGGATCTCTCTTTTCTAAGAAGACTAATAAAAAGAAAGTGGCTAAATAAATTTGAACAAGGCAAGTAGTACATATATGTTAATAATATTATCAACAAATATAATCACAATTGGGGTATTTTAGTAGCTCGGTTGGTTGATTATATAAACTTCCACCTTATTGCTGAGGGTTCGAAGACTTACATGTGGAGCTCTGTTCCGTGAGGCTTATGCCCAAGCGCCCCAATTTGGGCTATTTATTATTATAGATATTACTCTGAGTATTTGCAATGTATCTCTGGTAAACTGAATATTCGTTACCATCTACTCCTCCTTTTGGGAGGTCTAACACACGCTTTCGCATGTGAGATTTTACTGGATATGTTATTGTTATTATTATTCTAATGAGCTCAAGCGCGTTTATAAATTTGGGTTTGACAAAAATAAGAATCTTGTAATGCGCACACATCACTTTGCATAATTTAGTGCTATACTATATGATAGAATATGTTTGGACTACCATTTCACTTGGTACATATTTTTGATTCGTGGTAAATTCATGAGTTCTGTTAGTGCCTCTTGGTTACAAAGACCAAGTTGTGCAAATAAAACATAATAATCTAATCTTTTGGAAATACAGACAAATATGCTCTTGTTCCCTTTTGATTTTGATTTATGAGTTACACTATCTGTTATTGATTGATGCAGATGATCACATGGTTTGTATTGGTCAGTTTTGAGCTATCGAGTGATGATTGCTTCATCTTTTAAGAAAGGATGCGGGGGCTAAAATACTTCTATACTCTCCCTAATGGGATCATGTACCTGGCCAAATCAAAATAAAAATGATTTTCTAATTTGATCATTTATTATGTCACATGGTTTTTTTCTTTTTATTTTTTTTTCTCAACTTTTTTTTTCTTTCTTTTTTTTTCCTCAACTTTTATTTTTTTTCTCTTTTATTCCTTTTTTTTAATCTTTATTTTTTCCTTTTCTCTTTTTTCTTCTCTTTTTTTCTTTTTTCTTAACCTCTATTATTTTTTGCTAATGAACAAAAAGTTGGATAATCCGCAAAGAGGATCTTCTTTCTTTGAAATCGAAGTAAACTTAAGGGCGTGCTTTGTTGTTTGGAAGTCTTTTGGAACAAGTCTTGCCTCTAAGGCAATTGTTATAGAACATCTCATAAATCAAGACACAATGAGGTAGTGCCAAGTCTTACTCGTGGGGCATAACTTGTTATTTAAAAATTTTTGAGCTAAGTCTTGCCTCTAAGGCAAGAGTTATATAGCATCTCATAAATTAAGACACAATGAAGTAGTGTTAACTCTTGCCCATGGGGCATAACTTATTTTTTGAGAGGCCTTTGGGCTAAGTCTTGCCTATAAGGCAAACATTGTAGAGCATCTCATGATCAAGACACAATGTGTTAGTGTCAACTCTTGCCAATGAGGCGTAACTTATTGTTTGAAAGTCTTTGAGCTAAGTCTTGCCTCCAAGACAAGAGTTATAGAGCATCGCATAAATCAAGACACAATGTGGTCGTGTCAACTCTTGCCCATGGGGCGTAACTTGTTATTTGGAAGTCCTTGGGCTAAGTCTTGCTTCTTAGGAAAGCGTTATAGAGCATCTCATAAATCAAGCACAATGTGGTAGTGTCAACTCTTGCCCATGAGGCGTAACTTGTTGTTTGAAAGTCCTTGGACTAAGTCTTGTCTCTAAGGCAAGAGTTATAGAATGTCACAAAAATCAAGACACAATGAGGTAGTGTCAAGTCTTGCTCGTGGGGCATAACTTGTTGTTTGAAAATTCTTGAGCTAAGTCTTGCCTCTAAGGCAAGAGTTATAGAGTATCTCATAAATTAAGATACAATGAAGTAGTGTGAACTCTTGCCCATGAAGCGTAACTTGTATTTTTTGAGAGGTCCTTGGGCTAAGTCTTGCCTCTGAGGCAAGGGTTATAAAACATCTCATAAATTAAGACACAATGTACTAATGTCAAGTTTTGTTCATGGGGGCATAATTTGTTGTTTGAAAGTCCTTGGGCTAAGTCTTGCTTCTAAAGCAAGAGTTATAAAACATCTCATAAAAAAAATAAAGGTCGACAAAAATGATTAAGAAAAGAGAAAAGAAAAATTAAAAATCAAAGAAAAAATAAAAAAATAGAAGTTGAGAGAAAAAAATAAAAATTGAGAAAAAAAGGAAAAAACGAAGAAAAAAAGACAAAATAAAAAATAAACGAAAAAATAAAGGTTGAGAAAAATAAAAAAAATAAAAAATAAAAAGGAGAAATTTCATAAATAGCTATAGTTTGCTAAATTATTCAGGGCTCATAGCTTAAGTTTCATTATTACAAATCATAACTATTTTTAGTTGAAAACAAGCGCACAAATTGTATATGACTCTCAAATACATATATGTGATAAAACAGAAATTCCAAAATTTCAGTTACCAAATATTTTTAAAAACGGAAAACTCCACAAATCATGGAATTCTTACTCTTCCAAATATTCTCTCTTCATTGGCTCTCAAATACGTATATGTGATAAAACAGAAATTTCAAAATTTCATTCACCAAATATTTTAAAAAACGGAAAACTTCACAAATCATGAGATTCTTACTCTTCCAAATATTCTCTATTCATTATTGACTAAGCATATACATTTCAAAATAAATATTATATATTGATATATATAATGTCATATACAAAATGAATCTCATAAGTTTAAATCTCATATAAATTTGAATCTCACGTACAAATATATATCTAAAGCCAAAGCATTCCAAGTGCATAAACTGAAATTGTATATATCAGTTTGGGATTCAATTAAGTTGGCTAAGCACATACATTTCAAAATAAATATTATATACAAAATTCAAATTGAGATTCAATTATACTTTTGGGTATATGCGTTTTAGTTGGTATATATTTATATACATTTGAATCTCATATACAAATGTATAACCAAAACCAAAGTAATTTCAGTTACCAAAATATTTTTAAAAACGGAAAACTCCACAAATTATGGGATTCTTACTCTTCCAAATATTCTCTCTTCATTATTGACTAATCACCCAAATTATTTTTAAAAATGAAAAACTCCACAAATCATGAGATTCTTACTCTTCCAAATATTTTCTCTTCATTATTGACTAAGCACATACATTTCAAAATAAATATTATATACTGATATACTGATATATATAATATCGTATACAAATGAATCTCATAAGTTTAAATCTCATATACATTTGAATCTCACATACAAATATATATATCCAAAGCCAAAGCATTCCAAGTGCATAAACTGAAATTGTATATATCAGTTTGGGATTCAATTAAGTTGACTAAGCACATGCATTTCAAAATAAATATTATATACAAAATTCAAATTGAGATTCAATTATACTTTTGGATATATACGTTTTAGTTGGTATATATTTATATACATTTGAATCTCATATTCAAATGTATAACCAAAACCAAAGCATTTCAATTGCATAAATTTGAATTGTATATATCAGTTTGAGATTCAACTTAACTATGGATATACATTTCAAAATGAATATACTGATAGGTATGAATCTCATATACAAAACTCAAAACTGAGATTCAACTATACGTATATACATATACATACATCACCAAGTTACAATCAGTGTGATTCCAAAACAAACATGAAGATAGATAAACTGGAGTGTACATCTGAATCATCAATATCTTCATCCTCGACTCCGGCATGAGTATCTTTGTCAACAATACCCTTTGGATCATTGATATCTTCGTCCTCGTATAATCCTCTTAGATGAAGTATTATCCGTCATTCCTTCACGATAAGTGGTAATTGATAATACTAAATAATGATGAAGTTGAAGAAATTATGAGAAATCTGATTGAATAATCAACGAAAATCATAAAAAACACAAAATATAATGAAACCCTTCAAAAAGTATTTTGGAGAATTGAAGCAAAATCTACACAAAAGTGCCATTGTAGTAACCTTATTTTGAGGGATTCTGATTTGGAGAGTGAATCGTGGATGAAATCCTGAGGAGATCGTGTGTTATGGGGGTGAGGCGTGAATTCCGTCGAAAATTGGGTGGGAGAAAGTTTGAGAATAGGTAATATACGTTTCTTTCCTCCAAATGTATATGTTGCCCAAAATAATAGCTACTTGTGCTAAATTATACCTATAAAATGTAATTATGTGAAAGTTAACCCATGTCCCGTAATTAAGCACTTCAATGTTCTATCCCCGTAATTTTTCCAAAATTTTAAGCTAGATATGTATAATTTAGATATACATATGTTATTTTATTTAGATTAATAAATTTTTTAGATATGAATACATTATTTTATTTAGATCAATGAAATTCATATAAAAATATTTTAAATTGTTAATTATTGTGATTTATAATATTTTTAATATAATTTTTTATTGTGATTTATAATCTTTTTAATGTAATTTTTAAATATATATTAAGTTGTTAATTATTGTGATTTATAATACTTTTAACGTAAGAGAAATAAATTAAAACAGAAAAGAGTATAACATTTTTCAGAGCGGGACCCTCCGAAGCAGGCATGTCGTTCATGAGCAGCCTGGTATGCACGGGCCCAATATTGATACTCCAAAATTCTAAGATATGCCTAGTTTAGATATGCATACATTATTTTATTTAAATCAATGAAATTTATATAAGAATATTTTAAGTTGTTCATTATTGTGATTTATAATACTTTTCATTTAATTTTTTTATTGTGATTCGTTCATTATTGTTATTTATAATACTTTTAATGTAATTTTTAAATATATAATTAGTTGTTAATTATTGTGATTTATAATATTTCCCGCTGAAGCAGGCATATCGTCCATGAGCAGCCTGCTTCAGCTGCTTAGTTATTAATTATTGTGATTTATAATATTTTTAACGTAAGAAAGAATATAAATTTTTTAGGAGTGAAGGCCGCTGAAGCAGACATGTCGTCCATGAACAGCCTGCTCCAACTGCTCACTCCCACTTCTTATACAGATATAGAATATAGGACTATAAAAAAGTATATAAACAAGATGTCTATTTATGTGGCTTTATTTATCAATTACGTATTTATGCTCTTCACATATAGGTTTTTTATGTTATTTAATCAATGTTTACTACTTTGCAGAATAATTAACTCTAAAGATAAAATGCAAAAAAAAAGTACTTAAAGCATATTTTGATCTTTTAAAAATGAAAATCAGTTTAAACGATTCCCTCTGTTTCAATTTATGTAATGTTATTTGATTTTGTACGAATTTTAAGGAAGAAACTTTTTTAAAACTTGTAATCTAAAATAAATCATATTTTTCTCGAACCACTTTACTTGTCACATTTTTGATTTACACGCCTCTTAAGAAAAATATTAATTAGAGTGTAATTTGACTAAACTATTTTTATTTATTACTTCTCAATATTTAATACTTCTCTCTTTTGCACTACATTAATCTCTTTCTATATTTATAACTAAGGATAAATGTGAAAACAAATAATTAATTATATTTTAAAATTTTAAAATGATAACTATTTTGGACCATTTACTTTTAATATGAACGACAACTAAATTAATTCGAAAAAAATAAATATTTATGTGACTAAAAATTATCTCATTAAATATAAAATAAATATTTTAAAATTAAATTATTATTTAATATAAAAATATATTATTTCTTTAAAAACTAACAAAAAAAAGGAAAGTATATCGCGAATTAAGACAAAGCAAGTAAAATTTATTTTTAGTAAGCATAATAGTAACTAAAATGGATCGAAGGAAGTACAACTCTAAGAAGCGTTTGAATAACTTATTTGAAGTGTTTTTGATTTCTAAATTCTTTTTTTATAATATTATTTTGTCTCAAAAAAAATGTCACATTTTTATAATTAGAAAAAATTTAATTTTGAAATTTCTCTTTTACCCTTAATGAAATGATTTACAACCACACAAATGTTCAAAGATTATTTTGGACCACAAATTTTAAAGGTCTTTTTTTTTCTTAAACACCGTGTCAAATCAAAGAGTGCTACATAAAATGGGACGGAGGAAGTAATTAAAAAAGAAACAAATATACTTTCTCCGTCTATTTTTACTTGTCCACTATACTAAAAATAAATGTCCAGCAATACTTGTCTAATTTATAAAATCAAGAGATAATTTTACACTTAGTTCCTAATGTACCTTTATTATTAATTATAGTCATTTCCCTATTACATTTTTCAAGACATTATATTTATTATATTCAAAAGGTGATATGATAAAATTACTCTTTTATATATAATTTCTCAATAAGTGTGTAAAGTTAATAGTGAACAAGTACTCCTTCCGTTCAACAATACTTGTCCACTATTGACTTTGCACACTTCTTTAAGAAAATTATAAATAAAAGAGTAATTTTATCATATAACCCTTTGAATATAATAAATACAATGTCTTGAAAAATATAATAGAGAAATGACTATAATTAATAATAAGGGTAAATTAGAAATTAAGTATAAAATTATCTCTTAATTTCATAAATTGGATAATTATTATTAAATATCTATTTTTAGTATAATGGACAAATAAAGATGGACGAAGGAAGTATTATTAGACGGAGGGAGTAACTAAAAATAAACTTCCACTGTGCAGATTCTAAGATAAGATAAGAAGCGTAGTATACGAAGCGATTACTAAAGCGAAGGGGTGTAATAGGCAGAAAAAACTACTACGTGTAAACCTCTATTCTCGTACACGTAAATACATAGATCAGACCTCCATCTATTTTTATATAGTAAAGTATTATTATATCAAATAAGATTCTTTATAAATCTTTATCTCATACATTTACGAACCATACTGAGAAAAAAAAAAAGAAGAAAAAGAAAATCAATGGAAGCAGCAAAAGAGAAGAAAGAGCAAATGGAAAAAAAGGAAGACAAGAATGATGATCCCATGGCCAAAACTAGAGAAATAATTAGAGAAGCTATTATTAGTGATGGTCAAAATTACCCAAACACTACTACTAATAATATTATCAAGATGAAGAAAGAAGGTGTTGAAGAACTTGATGATGTTCTTGCTTTTTCAAGAACTGTCCACAAAAGGGATTCTTCACTTGAGTGAATATATCTTTTTTTTTTTTTTATGATCGTGATGTTTGGATCAATTTTCGCGCACTTTGACTAATTTCACAGGATAACTGAAAACTCTCATAGCCCCTTCTTTGTTTTTATTTGTACAATAGTTTGCAGCTCGATGAAATAAAAAGAGAAATCATATTTCTTCCTTCTTCTTCTTCTTCCCATGTTAGAATTATATTTAGGTGTTCTATTTTTTGGTTTCTGCATTTTATGTCTATACTTTGTTATAATTTGATCATATATATATGCTTGTGTATGTTACCTTAATGTGTTAAAGCCGGAACGTCAAAGGTTGACCAGGCCCCAATACCCAAGGTTAGAATATTTCCTATTATGAGCCTACTCGAATCAGAAATCAGAATTAAATTAGTTGATTCTCTTTGACCGATCGGCTCGTTGCAATCTTCGCATTTCCTACTGCGATTCCACAAGTCTCACGACTTTGGCTTTTTAGAAAATTTCGCTCCTGTATCGTAGGACTTGTAGCTCGATATATTTATTCTTTTAGTTTCGAGTGTCTTCTTGAATAATTATAGCGGTTTATAGACGCGAGATATACCTTGGGGTTGGTTTGGGGTCTTTTTAGGCAGTGACCGTTTAATCCATGATCCATTGGGTGATTATTATTGCAAGGTAAAAAATTAGAATATATTGATTTTGCTTGTTCCTGTCCTTAAATTAGGATTTGCTAGCCAAATTTTGGCCAAGTTAAACCTATTGTTTATGCAAGCAAATATTTATCTGAAGCTTAGCTTTAATTGCACCACTAAAATTATTACTCCTATTTTTTATCTGAAAATATTCAGTTACACTAAAATAAATTTGGTCTAAGAACACATCATCATTCTTCACTTGAGTGATATTTCTCCATCCTATAGTTACTCAAAACTCTTTAAAAATATTATCGAATTCATGTCAGATTTTTCAAAAAGTGCATGTTAAATTTTTCAAGATAGTATTTTTGAAGAATCTGACTGACAATATTTTTGAAAGATCAAAGAAGCAACATAAGTTATTTACATTAGATTTTCGTTGTTTAGTTTACATATATAGTTTGTACTCTTTGCTGGATGGAACCATAATAATAACGTAACGCATAAAAATAAAGATGTTCTTTTTTTTAATTTTCATCATTTGGGTTTGTAGATTTTCCTTACCTGTCTATATTTTGTTCTTTGATATCTGTTGCTCCTTACTTGTTACGTATTACTTTTAAAGAGTTCGAGTTCAATTATGTACTAAATTTTGATAAATTTTAGAAGTATTATTTTTATAAAATTGACATAAAAAAATAAGAAAAGTTGTACTTGTAGTAATTTTTTTTTATTTAATATTTAAATTTTAGTTGCATAATTTAATTTGATTTAATGTTAAGAATTAGTTTAATTCACTATGAGAAGTGCAACATAACAATTTAAGAACACCCGAATTGATTCGAAGATTGAACGTAGAAAGGGTCAGATTTGCTGCAAACAAAACCATGATCAAGAAGAAATGTATTGAACCTATGAAACTAAGAGCGCAGGTGCCTGTTTCAATCCATAAATAGCTTATTTATTATTTAACATATAGTTTGCACTCTTTGCTGGATGGAACCATAATAATAACTCATATGATTTATGGGTTTGGATAGAGATAGCAAACGGGCAGACCGAGTCGGATATAGGTGGGTCAAAAATAAATTGGGTGAAATGAATAAAATATTCGATCCACCCATATTTGATATGGATAAAGAAAATGAGCAAATCAACAAATTAATGGATATTTATATTACTCACGACTTTTTATTATGTAAAAGAATAAGTACTCCTAGATTACAATTTTTTTTCTTTTCTTCTTCTTCTCCTTTAAGGGTGTGTTTGGTATGATAAAAAATATTTCATCTCTTTTCGTAATATATATAATAACCGTCAATTTAAAAAACAAGTATCAATATTCAATATACTTTTAAAAAGTAACGAATCCTAATTAACTTTTCTTTGAAAATTTGCTTTGTATCGAAAAGAGACTCGAACTCACAACCTAGCATACAAAAGAACTTCGGGATCCTACTCCACACCAGTGAACCAACCATCCGCTTTGTATGTGCATTCGCAAGGCTAATACTTATTATCTTTTTCTAATACAAATACAGAGTCCACGCAAAAGCTACTGGTTCGTCCGAACCCCCATGATATACTGTAGTTCCGCCCCTGACTGCCATTTCGGATGCTTCACAGCTTGAGAGGGCTCAATAATATGTACAGTTGAACTCCAAGTTTTTTTATTTTTGTAGGTTTAGAAATACCAGACTTCAAACGAGTTTGCATAGAATGAGAAACAAAGATAAATGTAGAAACAAAAGGACGATGAGTAGCCAACGAGGTAGGAGATCGGGTAATGCAGGGAATAATGTATTTAGGTAAGGAATTCTCAATAAAATTAGGTTCACAAGCGCTAAAACTCATTTTTAGAGATCTAGAGAACTTAAAGAAGGGGGCTAAGGTGGAGTATCAGAAGTACAAGAGAGGGGATTAGTAGTTCAGTTGGATACAAATATTGCACCGATTGAGGGGAAGAATGTAGGGGCGACATGACGATGAGAGGATCTGAAGAAAGAGATTGAGAAGAGGTATCATGAACACGACATAACTCGGGATATGGAAAAACTAACTCATGAAAAATGACGTGACAAGTAATGTAGACACGACCTGATTTGGGATCTAAACAATGGTAACCATTGTAATTAGAAGCGTAGCCTAATAAGACACAACAGATAGATCGACGCATAAGCTTATATGACACGCCCGTGGATAAATGTGGAAAACATTAATCACAATCAAATGCTTTGAGAAAATAAAGTTCGGAGGTGTGTGAAAAAGTTTTTTAAAGGGAGAAATCCCTCGTAAGACGGGAGTAGGTAATATGTTAATAGTGTAAATAACATAAAAGACTGCATTAATTAACCCAAACTCAGGTGATATACAAAATTCTACGAGTGTAGTACGTACTATATCAAGAATATGACGATGTTTTCGTTCAACTACCCCAACTTGTAGAGGAGTATTCAGACATGACTTACGAAAAAGGATACCAAAATTAGAAAAATATAAAAGCATGTCCTTGTTATTAAATTCACCACTCCATTACTCTGAAAAGCTTTAATTATAATATTAAGAATATTCTTCATCAGCTTTTGAAATGCACAAAATGCTTAAAAACCTCAGATTTATGTTCCATAGGATAAAGCCAAGTGAACCTAAAAAAATCATCAACAAAAATTACATCATGTTATTATTTCATAAAAAAATGTGTTTGAAGTTTGAATTTGAAAAAATCGTTGTACAGTGTACACAGTTGATGTTATCGCGTAATTAGAGCCAATATTACACACATTAGCTTGGGTTCATCTCGAGAAGTACTAACGAGAATAAAATACTTCAGAATAGTCATGTACATTAATATAAGGGACAAGGAAGTAATTTTATTGGTCAAACTTAAATTATTTTTAAGTCAAAATATAAAAAGTAGGTGAACACCAACTTTTGGCTTTTAGGTATTTTAAATCAGTTTTTAGCTTTTTTTTAATTACTTTTTTACTTTATTAAACACTTAAAAAAAATTAAAAAAGAAATTAAAACCTAGTTTGACTAGATTTTAATCTTATCCAAATAGGCTCTAAATGGAGTACATTTATTAATTACAGTTCATATTTGTTAATTCTATCAGTTGATATTTTAAACTCATAATAAAGCACTATACTTAATTGAGGGGAAGTGGTCATAACAACTTACTTATATATCTGATATAAGTAAGTTTGATATATATGATATTGATGAATATGATTTCATATATTAACTGAGTAGGCTCTTAAATGTCATATCATCTCAATCTCTAAATGTTAGGATCAATATGAAAAATACATTATGAGATAGTAAAAAGTCAAAAGGCTTTTTGAATAATACTTATTACCTTTTTGCCTATAATGGAAAAAAAATAAGTACATCACTAAATTTCTTTGATCTTGGCTAGTTATGGATTATGACAATTTTAGTTTAATTATGTGTAATACAAAATCAATTGACTCCTAATCATTTCACACATTATAAATAGCAGCAAGTTCATGTCACTTGTCAAAATAAATATATACATTTTCAAAAATTTCTACTGTAAGCATGGCTATCAAGAGTATTTCAGTTCTCGTTTTCACACTCCTTATACTTTTCATAGGTATTTTAAACGTGCATTAATTTCTCTATATTATATTTGATACTTTACAGTCCTTTAATGAAAAACGTATATGTTTGATTTTGTTTATTAGTAAATTTATTTGTGTCGACCTCATTTTCATCACTTAAATTTTTAAGAGGATAGATTAATATAATAACATGCTTCTTTATTTTGTGTCTGATTCAAGTGATACTAAAATATAATTTTATTTATTTATCTGTTAGATCTAACACATATTTATTCAAAAAATGTTGAGAGATTGTTTATATAAGTCAATCACAAGATAGTTATGTACATCTTTAAATAATTAAATTTTATATATATTTTATACATTACTGTTGATTTATAGGTTGCAATAATATAGCGGATGCAAAATCATCAGATGTGTGTTGCTTGAATCACCCAATAGGTGGTACATGTATACCTGGTAAAGATGATCAAGAAGGTGGCAAATGTTGGAAGCTCTGTCAGGATGGTGGATGTAACCTTGGAGGAGTTTGTAGAATAGTTGAAAAAATAAATTTATGTCACTGCTGGTGCTTAGCTTAATTTTTGCATAAAAATAAATATGAAAGATGAATTTATTCACTAAAGGGCATTTTTGCCTTTGTTATATGGATTACAATGTATGTTTTAAATCTATGAAATATGTTTCTTTTTAATATGAGGAAGGTTTGATGAATTTTCTTCTTTGAGTATCTATGATAAGGAGTCAAAATTTTGGTTACTATAAGCAGATTAATCTGTGTAACAAATCTCAGGGTTGTTTTGTATATAGCTGTATTTTTTGTTTTAATCCTTCTTATAGCTTCAATATAATATTTGTGACTTGCGAAAATGAGTGGCATAGTTTTTTGGGGTGATCAGATAAATATTGGATGAGATTTTTTAGATTTGAAGTTTAATCAATGTCAACATTTTAGGTTAATAAGATCGGATTCAAGTTTTAATAGTTTCGTTAGTAAATTTGCTTTTGCCGGCCTCATTTTCATCACTTAAATGTTAAGAGAATAGATTGATATAATAATATGCTTCTTTATTTTGTATCTGATTGATCAAGTGATACTAAATGCAACTTTATTTATTTATTTATTTATAAGAGCTAATATATATTTATTCAAAAATGCTGAGAAATTGTTTATATAATTTAAGCACAAGATTATGTACATCTTTAAATAATTAAATTTGAGACATCTAAATATATATTTTATGCACATTACTGTTGTTTATTTGATGCAAAATCAGCAGAAGTGTGTTGCTTGGGTCACCCAGTGGGTGGTACATGTATACCTGTGTAGTGATTCTCATGATGATCATTTTGTATTTCAGCTGATTTTTGCTATTTTGATCCTTTTTATAGCTTCATTTTATTATTTATGACTTGCCGGGATGGATGATATGATTCTCGAGGTAATTGGATGGATATTGGATGAGATTTTTAGTTTTGAAAGTTTGAAGTTTGACCAAAGTCAATATTTTGGGTTAACAAGGTCGGATTCAAGTTTTGACAGTTACTTTATGCTCGAAAGGTGATTTTTAACTTGGTTGGATAATTGGTATAAATTTTGAGGCATCTGGAAGTGATTTGGATCGTTGGTTGAATTTTTAAATGTTAACAAAATTAAGGTTGACCACGATCAATATTTAGTCAAGACGATCTCTGATCGGTGATTTGATAATTTTAATAGGTTTAAAACATGTTTTATAGTTGATCTACATATTTGATTTGCTTATGTGGGATTTTGAATGAATTTCAAGGGCCTATTTAGAGTTTTGATTGATAATTGGTGTTGTTGCTTTGCTAATATATGGTACCAACACTTTTATGCTTCACGATTGTGGAGGCGGGTCACATACGTGTAGTGTTAACTTCCATGGTCATCGCAATCGCAAAAGAGGTCTCATATTTTCGTAGAGTAGTTGGCCAGGTTCGGGTTTGGTCGACTTTTGTTCTTCACATTCATCGTAGGGGCATCACATTGGTGATGGGTCAACTCCGGGTCAGTCACTGCATTCGTGAAAGGGTGTCACATTCGCAAAGAGGAATGATACCTAGTCAGAATATAAAATTTTAGTTTTGATCCTAGATTTCATAACTCGATTTTGAATAATTCAAAATAGGTTTGCTCGATTTCTTTTTGGGGCAAGTTTGTAATCTTCTAATTATGATTTTCCCGCTATTTCATCACTTAATTCATAAGTTAATTGGTGTTTGAGATTGAAAAATTGAAGATTTTTACATTAAACTTGATATTACGTAATTCTTCAATTTGGGGGCCAATTAACAATTCGTTTTAGCTGATTTTGACATGCGAGTTTTCCAACTTATGGGTAAACTAATTTTGAAAGAAATTTCTAGATTCGACATCGGAGCTCGGGGTTGACTTTTTGATCCAAACTTTTCTATAAAAATATGGGTGTTTATGGACTCGTATAGTTACTTAGATTATATTTGTGACCAGATTGAGATTGTCCAGAGGCATTTGGAAAGTAAAGTTCAAAATTTGACTACTTGAGCTTCAATTAAGACAAGTTGAGCTTCAATCCACTCATATGGTAGATTTTGATGTGATTTTTGGCATGGATTGACTTTCTACGTATTATGAGGTTCTAAACTGTCATGCCAATAGGTTTGGAATGTGTTTTATGATCATTTTGCACTATTAATTTGTGTCCGAAGGATCTCGAATGAGTTTTGAATATTCGTTCAAAGATTAATGTTTTATGTCATCGAGCTTTAATAGTGCCACCTAAAACTAATGAGCTCCAAATGCTATTTTGATTGAACCATTAAATTCATATCTTGATTTTAGAACCGTTGCAAAAAAATTCATCATATTTTGAGTTTATATGAGGAAGTTATGTCCTTCTTAGCGAAGTTAACTGTTGCGAGGATTGTTTTTCGAAAAAGCGGTGGGCACCGCAAATGCAAAGAATGAAATTTGGGTTGAATGGTCAACGCAAAATATTATTCTTTGCTAATGTGGTGGGGTCCCGTGAACGTATCATCTGGACATTAATTTAAACGGACAAATCACGATTTTTGGGTATTTACAATATTTTGGGGGATAGGAAGCTCCAATTGAAGTGATTATATGATGCATTTTTCTCGTACATATATTTGATACGTGATTCTATCTTTATTTTGATCATTTTTCAAGAATATTTATAGTGTTTTCACGTTTTGATTCACAAAAAATGAGATTTAAAACAATGAAGATAAGAAATTGAAAATCGTTAATTTGAGGATAGATTTGTGATTGGATTCATTGAATTATGAAACTTAAGGTCCTTATGTTATGAAAAAATCGATTCTGACATCAATTAACTAATTTATCGATTATTTCAATGATTTAAACCACATATGAACATGAAAATTGAGGATTTTAGACATAAAAATTAAAAAATCGTATTTTGATGATTTAATGATCGATTTGAGCTCCACTTTTGATAAAATTTCATACACTTTGGATAACATGATTTTAAAATAAAATATTTTTCAATTTTATCTTTGCGGCTCAGATTCTTATATCTACTTTATTACATAAAACATCTAAATGAAGCCTAATTCTTTATTTGTCAAAACTCCAACCCCCGTATTAATAGCTAAAGTAAATTAAAGGTCAACAGAGAAAGACCTCATTTCGTCACTCACTGTTTCTTTATTGTAATTTATTTATTTTTAACTTATAAATTTTAATATTTAGCATAACAATAAAATGAGAGCGGAAGCATAATAGAGGAATCCAAATGTAGACATAAGCATGAATCATCAAGTCAAATAGGGATATAACATAAGGAAAGAAACCCGAATACTGTCTATGTCTGAAAGCCTCTACTCATAACATAAAGAGTTGCTAGGACAAGACCCTAGCTAACTCGAAATATGAAAATAAGAAGTCCATACAAGCTAAACATAACTAGTCCTCGACCTAAGAGGACTCACCAACAGCTGGCAGAGAAAGTGGCCTGGGAACTCTAGCCACAAATCTGAGAAGGGACACCTGAATTTGCATCATCAAAGGATGCAGTGCAAAATATGCGTCAATACTATGGAATGTACTGAGTACGAGAGCGATGCATGAATCATGATAAAACAGTTTAAAAACATGCTTAAAGTGATTTATTACATAAAGAGAAGGACACGAACATATAAGAATCATAAGTTATGAAGAAGGCTTAAGTTTCAAATATAAGATCATATAACTTTATAGCGTAAAATAAACACGTGGGAGTTTCTCTTAACTGATATTAAACTATGCTAAGCTACATGGAGTCCAGTGTCATTTCCCTACACCAAAAAAGGTTGTCCTAACCTGCCAAAGTTAGAACCATTTCATACCAGTTACCTGTCATCATAAGCCTCAAAGGGAAACCTATGGTGGCACGTAGTTCTGGGACTAAGGGTACTCTCACCCGGTCCAAATCGGTGCTAAATACTACTCCCAAATATATATATATATATATACATAACATGAGCTCACATACATGTGACATATTAAATTCCAAACTTGTTCATAACATGTTCATACCCCGGATCGTCATACTACTCATGAATTAGGGTTTTGAAATCAGTTTGAGCATTGATGGAACATCGGGTGTCTTGTCTTACATCATACTTCATAACATGGAAAGGATTGCATACTTCATGACTTGTAAAATTTGTATGGCTCTAGTTCAATTTTCATAAAACATATACTTTCATAGAATCATACGAACTAAGCATGCACATGCTTGAAAATTCATGAAGAACATGCTATCAAAATCCAATTTGCTTAAATCAACGTCATGCATGTGGAAATTTCCATGGTAAAGCTTCAATTCATGAAATAAGAGTCAACATGTAAAAACCCATGTGAAATCATGCAATTTAATAGTAATTTCATAATCAAATCATGAGAAGACCATATTTGAATTAGTGGTTTTGGGCACAAGGGTGAAAGGAACCCATTGTTGATTATCCACATACCTTGATTGAAACTAATCCATTTAATTGAAAAGACTTAGGAGACTTGAACTTGGAGTTTGAGACTTGGAGCTTGAAACCCTAACTTGAAGCTTGAAACCCTAACTTGAAGCTTGAGAAGATGGAACTCCTTTTCTTCTTTTGGAAGTTGATTGAAAGAATAGGAGAGAACTTAGGTCAAGTGGGAATAAAAATCCTCCTAAATAGGAATAAAACAACTTAGTATAGGAGTAAAAAGAGTGGGAAATTATAAAAATACCCATGGACTAAAACTTGGAAAAAGCCGGAAAAACTCAGCTTCAGAGACCACGAGTTAGTCTACGGTCCGTCATCCTAAAGTACGAGCCGTCAACTGATCTGTGGTTTCAAATTCCACTTTTAGGGGTCTACTGGAACTCAACACCACGAGTCACTCTACAATCCGTGGTTCAGGACGGCAGACCGTACTGTTGACTCGTGGTTCTGACTTTAGGATATGAGGATCCTCTGATCCTCAAGGATTATGAGTGGAAGAACGGGTCATGAAATAGGATAACCGGTCATCAATCCACTAATGGAATTTAGAGGACTTAGTACCTCTCTGAAGGTGATTCCACGGGTTACAGGATGGACCATAGTTCAAAATGATGACCCATCAAGTCATCCGTGGAAACTGGGTGGAAAAGTTGAATTTTGACAAACCACGGGTCACTCTACTGACCGTGGTTTTGGTCTATAGGTCGTGAACCAACCAGTGGTTCTGAAGATGAAAATGTTAACGTTTAGTTCAGCAATCACGAGTTACAGTACGGACCGTGGTTCAGAACCACAGTTCGTCATCCGATCCGTCATCACTGACAGTACTGCAGTAAACTGCCCATAACTTTTTACTCCGGACTCAAATTAATGCGCGGTCAGTGGAGTTGGAAAGAAGACTCAAAAACCTTTAATTTGGTGGCTACTAGGACACCTAAATATTTATATTTTAGGAGTAATAATCGATTGAAGTTGACCCTAATTTAGTGTTACATGAAAACTTACTTTGGTGAGGTGCTTGCGAATTAACTTGATGATAGGAGTTTCTTATGAACATGATTCACATCCAAAGCACTCACCACACTAGGAAAATGATCGTTACACTCATGTAAAAGGTTCAAGCATTTATCTTAGGATTTTTGGGGTGTTACAGACAGTTTGAGGATCAGAGTTTGTGTGACCTTCTGATCAGGTAGTTCGGGGTGAGGCCAGCCATGCTACTTTGGGTTCTGATGGTATTCTGAGGTTCGACAGTCATCTTTGTGTTCTGAGGGTTGGAGATTTGACTCAGTTGATACTTCATGAGGCGCATTGTACAAGATATTCCATTCATCCTGGTGCAACAAAGATGTATAGAGATTTGAGACAACTTTACTAGTGGAGTGGTATAAAGCGGGACATGGCGGAGTTTGTATCTTAGTGCTTAAACTATCAGCAGGTGAAGTTCAAGCACATGAGACCTGGTGGTTTGATGCAATGACTTCCCATTCCTGAGTGAAAGTGGGAAGGGATTATCATGGACTTTATTATTGGGTTGCCTCATACTTCTCGAGGGCTTGATTCCATGTGGGTGATTGTTGATAGGCTGACTAAGCTAGCACATTTCTTGCTGGTTCAAACTTCTTATGGTACAGAGAGGTTAGCTCAGATCTACCTTCCTGAGATTGTTTGATTGCACAGGGTCCCAACTTCTATCATTTCAGACCGTGGCACTCAGTTCACATTTCAGTTCTGGAGAGCTATTCAGTGAGATTTGGGTACAGAGGTTCAGCTTAGTACTACATTCCACCTTCGGACAGATGGCCAGTCCGAGAGGACTATTTAGGTCCTGGAGGACATGCTTCAGGCTTGTGTTCTTGACTTTGGAGGTTCATGGGATCGGTTTGTGCCTTTGGACGAGTTTGCTTATAATAATAGCTTTTATTCGAGCATAAGCATGGCACCATTCGAGGCTTTGTATGGTAGGCATTGTAGATCACCGATTGGTTGGTTTGATGCGTTAGAGTCTAGACCGCAAAATATAGATTTGCTTTGAGATTCCTTAGACCGAGTCTATTTGATTTAGGACATATTTAGAGCAACCCAGAGTAGGAAGAAGAGTTACGCTGATCATAGATTAGCTCAGAGTAGGCAGAAGAGCTACGCTAGTTATAGACTCCGTGCCTTGGAGTTCAGTGTTGGTGAATTGTTATTCCTTTGAGTATCGCCCGTGAAGGGTATGATGAGATTGGGTCGGCGAGGCAAGCTTAGCCCCAGGTACATTGGGCCATTTCATATTCTTCAGAGGGTTGGTAGTGTTGCCTATCCGTTAGCTTTAGCTTCGATGTTTTTAGATATGCATCCGGTTTTCTATGCATCGATATTGTGACGGTATGTTCCAGATGAGTCTCATGTGTTGTAGTGGGACATGGTTCAGTTGATGAGAGGTTGGCTTTATTTAAGAAGTCGGTTGCTATCTTGGCCAGAGATGTCAGGAGGTTGAGATCTAGGGAGATTTCGATTGTTAAGGTTCAGTGGGGGCACCATCCGGTTGAGGAGGCTACCTGGGAAACCGAGAGGGAGATGCGGGCTCAGTACCCGCAGTTGTTTGAGCCTTCAGGTACTTGTTTGTTCTTGACTTTCGAGGACGAAAGTCCTTTTTAGTAGTGGATGATGTCATGACCCTTCTGGTAATTTTTGCATTTATGGTTTCTTGGCACTGTTAGAGATTTCCCGTAGCTGTTCCAAGTCATTTATGGCTTCCTGGGACCGCTGGTTTGGTGCCCTGGCCTTTAGTTTGGTCTTTATGGCTGTTTCCCTATTTTAGAGCTGAGTCTTATTAAAAGTTATGTTACCGAATCGTGCGATAGTGATTTGCAAACGTATGACCTCAACTGACCTTGTGGGCAGGTCGATCCTGATTCGAGGTGTCGTGTGACCTTAACCTTCATCCCGTACTAAAGGCTTGCGAGCCTAAATTTTAGAATTTTTATAATATCGCGCGTATTTCAAAATATTTAATTTAAATTAGGACTTGGTAAAAAGTTTTATTTTTCTAAAAATGTTTTAAATATTTATGAGAAAAGAATACCATTGTTATGATATATTTGTGTATGTATTTATTTTATAATAATTTTATAAGTTATTAATATTTTTAACGGAGATAGTAAATGTCACGACCCAACCTACCGGGCCGTGCGGGCGCTTACTCTAACCACCTAGATAGACGAATCCTCACCCCCTGTCCAACAGGTAACTTGCGGAAAAATAAGAAGTAGTAAAAATAACCTTTCCTTTTATTATGAAAACCTTGTTATTACAACATTGGGAAACAGAAAACAATCTTTGAATATAAAACACCCTCCTTAGGATCTAGTCTAAACAGGTACAAGAGCTACTACAAGATGACACAAGAGGAAAAAGACACAACTTCCGCCATAGAAATCGAAGACAGAAGCTGCTGGAGATCCTTATCGCCGTGAACCTATGAAACATCATCAACCTGCAACCAGACTATACCAAAAAGGTATAGGAAGAGTAGAGTCAGTACAAACACAAGTACTGGTAGGCATCAACGGTCCATTCGAATCCATTCCTACTATCATATAAGAAAATAGGAAAACATGAATATAATTAACATAGCTTGATTTTCATCCTCCAACACTCTTCCTCTACCAATTCCCTCATTCTCAAGACTTCCTAGTCACAATACCTTAGACTCCCCGAGTCACCTTATCCTGAGCTTCCCAAGCCTCAATATTCTAGACTTCCCAAGGAACAATACCCTAGACTTCCCAAGTCACCTTACTCTTCACCGATGTCCATGTCCATACCTGGACTACCCTTTCCTTACCCAACTCCACTGTTCTAACTATACTTCAAACTTAGCCCAGCTAACTGCCCAACTCAACCACTTATACTCGTAACATTACTCTCCAGGTTCCAACCCTCCACGAATCTCTAGTAAACCTTCTAATATGTTTGCAACAACTAGAATCACAACCCTAGACTCTCAGTCTTCCTCTCAGTCTATCCGCCACGTGAAATCCACCTACCAACCCTTGCCACATTTAACGACAACACTAGAGTTACATCTAATCCCTTTTTCAGCACAGGACCCAGACCCTCCTAGGATCCCCTTAACCACTCTCAGTGTTAACAAGCTACCCCGGTTTATACGAAAATCAACCCTTAGTCATTAATCACCATTAGTCCCCAACCATCTAGGCACACTCAAGACGACAATATATATATATATATATATATATATATATATATATATAAATATGTAATTAACCATCCTCTTTTACATAGCTCGGATCCACCCTGGGATCCCCTCTAGACTACACACACGTACCTTGAATCAACCCGGCCTAAACCAAGACCAACACAAATGTCAATGAAACACCCAGCCTAAGCCAAGACCAACACAAATGTCAATGAACAACCCGGCCTAAACCAAGACCAACAAAATGTCAATGAACAACCCGGCCTAAACCAAGATCAACACAAATGTCAATGAACAACCCGGCCTAAACCAAGACCAACATAATGTCAATGAACAACCTGGCCTAAACCAAGACCAACACAAATGTCAATGAACAACCTGGCCTCTCAAGGACCACCAAACCAATAACACATTTCAATAAATAGCCCGGTCCACTCACGGAACCAATATCAATCAATGCAACACCATAATAATAATGCAATGATGCAACAAAAGTAAACCTGTACCAGGCGTGGTAACCGTGCCAACCAGTTGTTATACCCATACCATGCATGGTACCCATGCCAACCATTTTTTATACCCGTACCAGGCGTGGTACCCGAGCCAACCAGATGTCAATAATTCACAGTCAAAATGCACGAACACACAACTTGTAAGCCAACAAACAAATACCGTTCAAATCACATACTGTAAAGCAGGAACCTTAGGCATTCTACATAACTTCCCTAAGCAATGTAATTCATACGATCACTTAGATACAAGTACAAGAATATACAATATTCACAGAAACCATAAGCCATCACCTACCCTCTTCCGGGTACAACGGCAAACCAATAAATCCCGTCCAAAACCTATCCCCCGGTTCACCCTTTTTATTTAATCACATATAACTAGCTACACAAGTTCCTTTCCCTGATCTTAGCAAGACCGCCGCTAAGTCTCAAGCCATAAACATTCCTGCAACACCACCTAGGAGTACTTTCCTATTCTCGTTTCCCATAACTCCAAGCACTTCCCCCGGTTCCCCGAAACTTTCCAACATACTAGTCCCTTAATCTATCAAGTTATCACACCAATACGTACAATGTGAACACATAACACAATAACAAGACCAGCCATTTACTCCGTACATCCTAGAATCAACACAACCAAACCCAGAATCTGCCAGACTCCTTGCCTGGAGGGCTAAAACATGGATTCTCCATTTCCACTATACAACAAGTACGGAAAGTAAACAGGTCTAACTACACATGAAAACCTAGCCTACCTGGGCGCCAAGCACTTGCAACAGTGCATTTCTGGCTCCGTAAATGCGTTCCAAGTTGATCATTGATCCTGGAATCCGCTGTTCCGCATCCCCTCAGCCATGACCTCTCCTCCTCATGATTTCCCAACCTTGGAGCAGCATGGGAGAGTTTTTGAAAGAACCCTCGTATGCTTCCCAACTGAGGAGAAGAGACTTTTTAATAAAATCTTATCACAGGCTACTTACTGCCTCCTGCAGCTCCGCTATAGCGGTCTGCCTTACCGCGATAGCGGTGCCTCTATAGCGGAAATTAATACCGCCATAGCGGTGTGATGTCAGCCTGAATTATCTCTGAATTTTCTGTGACATCACCCTACGTGTACCGAATGAATTTTTAACCATTTCCCTTAATTTTATGGAATCGGAGAAAATCAATACAACGATGGACCTAGTAGTTACAATAAATACCAATTTACCCATCGTTCATCCCCGAACGATCCCGAATAAGGGTCAGAGGAGAGAAACTATCCCGGGACTCTTACTGTCCCAAGTGACCACATAATTATAAACCTACGCAGGTTGTTAAACCTTCCCTTTACGAGTCTAACCGACCCGGGGAAAAAATCTTCTATTATTACCTCGCCCCGATAAAGAATTTACGCCTTATAAGGACATTTACACGTGTTCCCATCCCGAGTACCCAGGAAATTCTGGGCCTCACGTCATATTGGATGGATGAATTGTAAAAAGACCCGGGAAAACTTTTACCGTGCCACAACTGACTGGCTATCAGCTGTAGCGGACAATTCACCGCTATAGCGATCCTGCTATCGCAGAGAGCCGACCGCTATAGCGGTTGACATCAGAATGAAATTGGGGAGAAATAGATTTATTCCCTCATTCTCCCCACATTCCATTTCAAAACTACACTTTCTCTCCCGATCGTCCCACTCCCAACGTCAGAATTTACAGATAATAATCGTAATCTTCCCTTCCCTTACTCTCTTACACAATTTTGTACTTGAATGTGGTAGAAAATTGGAAAGTTGTAGTGTAATGAAATGGGTTTTTGAACTTGAACCTTTTGGTTGGATTTTTGTCGGATTCCCGAATCATAGACGCCTCCCTTACGTTTACAATGCCTCCAAGGCGCTCTAGGCATAAGGATTATGCTATTGTTGGCCAAAAATGGTTGAGAAAGTGAAGGGTTGTTCTTGAACAAAAGTAGTGATTAGGGAAAATTATAGAGGGTATAATGCCCAATTTTCCGTAGAAAATATCAATGGGGTACTTTGGATAGGTAGAGCTGGACTTGGAATGATAAAAATGGAGTTTTGAACGAAGGGGCGCCATTGGTGCACCCCTTGAAGGTCTGGGACGATGAAGACCGATGTAGCGGTTGGGTTCCGCTATAGCGGTTTCTGCTACAGTGGATATTTTTCTGCTATAGCGGTTTCGCTATGGCTGACGATCGTCCACTATAGCGGAAGGCCGCAAACCAGTGGCCTTCCTAAGCTAACACTTAGAAAAATTTTCCTCCCTTTTTGTGTTCTATTACTCTCCTAATCCCGTCTCTTTCTTACCCTTGCAGGATAAACACATGGCCGAACAACAAGAGCATGATTATGACTATGAGTGATTACCCGACGAAGCTAGTCGAGAGAGGCTCAGGGATTACGGTAGATTCGGCTTTTGCTATGAGTGAGGCTGCCGAATGACTGGGGTGGATTGAAAAGCGGATGATTTCTACCGCCGGGTTCAAGAGTTCAGGTGGGAAACTTTGCTATTGGCTCTTCCTCCCGCGTTAATCGGCTGAGTGCGGGAGTTCTAGGCCATGCTCCCTACAGTCCGCTATAGTGAGTCGAATCCTACTATCCGGCTGCGAGGGGTGGATTTTCATGTGGATGCCCAGACCATAAATGAAGTGTTAGGGGTGCCCTACGTGTCCAATGAGGCATACATAGCTAAGTCCAGGCTGTGGGATATGACTTGGCTGAGGAATACATTGGTGGACCCCGCATTCTAGGATAAGGTATACTGGGTCAGTCCCGAGGGCATTACTAGCATCTACTTCTCCTCCGAGGCTAGAAGGTGGCTAAATTTGGTGTCTCGGAGGATCCGTCCATCGGGAAATCAAACATACGTGACCTATGCCCGAGCTTTGGTGATCGCTTGTGCCATGCAGGGGATTATCATGAATGTGGTGGAGGAGATCATCTCGGAATGGAAGAGCTTCTATAGTGGTCCCAGGAAGGGCCCTTATCTGCCGGGCTAGTTTCGGAGCTGTGCAGGCAAGCTGGTGTGCCTCAAGACCATACGGATGCAGAGGTGGCCATGGATGAGCCCTTTGACCCGGTTTGGGTAAAGGACATTTCCAAGAAGAAGAGGAAGATGGATGAGGCAGGGAGCAACAGTCAGCCGGTGGAGGAGGCCGACGATGATGATGATGAGGATAATGACACTCCTGCCCCTTCCCAGTCCCAACCACAGCCCCCGATCTCTAGAGCCCAGCTGGAGGAAAATCTGGAAGCTGTCTGGAGGTTCATGAAGGATCCCAATGCCGGAGGCGCAACCCCTCACCCATCCGCTCTGGAACTTGCAGCACTCTGAAGGGAGTTAGAAGAAGAGAAGAGGAAGAGACACTCCCGGGACCGCATGTTTGCCCAGATGTGGAAGACCATCAAGGTCATGTTATCTTGTGCTGCCCCAGGTCAGGAGATCCCCACCCTCAAGCCCGAGGACATGCAGGAGTTTCCCTTCTTGAGCGAGGATAAGGCCTAGGACTCCCCTCCCCCCTTATTACTGATTTACTGTTGTTTGGGTTGCCCCCGATTGGGGGTTGTTTAAGACAATATTTCCCCTTTCCCTTTTTTACCTTGGCACGTGGATGCCCGTTCTAGACCCTATTTCCTTTTCCTGCATATATATATACACAGTCTTGCTTTTCCTGGGTTTTACACAGTGGTTTTCGTAACTTATGCTTGTTTTTATCTTATCCCTGGGAAGGAACAAAAACAGGGGAAAACAGGGCAGGCTTACTACCTCGCTGACCTTCGCTATAGAGGTTAATCGTTCCGTGATAGCGGTCCTGCTTTAGCTGAAATTTCACCACTATAGCGATCCTCACGGTAATCGTACAGAAAATTCAAATTCTAGATAAAAGCACTCAACCCCCTTCCTGGTTACCACTATCCCAACCTATAAGTCCCACCATGGTCTTAAACCACCCTCAAGACCATTCCTGGCACTGAACGCATTAAAATCAGACATAACACGTTATGAAACACATCAAAATTTACAAGAAATTCACAACGATTAATTGT
Source organism: Jaltomata sinuosa (assembly GCA_003996215.1). Taxonomy (NCBI): domain Eukaryota; kingdom Viridiplantae; phylum Streptophyta; class Magnoliopsida; order Solanales; family Solanaceae; genus Jaltomata; species Jaltomata sinuosa. The sequence goes on from QJPP01000412.1 coordinate 747,689, forward strand.
TTTCCGGCAACATTTTCCCGCCATTACACACTAATGACTCCCTTGTTCCCATGGTTCCCAACCAAATTTCCGACTGTCCTGAAACCGAAGCTTCCCTACAGTCACAACTCCTAATCCCTTATCATCTTAACCAATGATAAGCCCCTTTTAACACGTAGTACCACCTTTTAGATCTAGACATTTAACAGACTACCACAGTCTAGAGCACACAAAATTTCCAGTCAATGACTCTCTGTAGACTCTACATGCACATCATTTAAATATCTACACCCATCCCAATTAAGTCATACAAGGTTGTACACACAATAATTCAATTTCAAGTCACAACACAATCAAATCACAACCAATCAATTCACAAGTTTCACCCCTCATTCGTACCACGGATGACCATTAGTCGGTTATCCATGCTTGCCACAGTCTCTCAGGCAAGATACCAATGGGAACCTTCCCGGTTCCAATTCCTCTTGCTTGTCCTGTCGTAATTGAAGTACGGAGACCACATTTACCTTGCTGAGATACCAATTGGAATCGAGAGATACCAATTAGACTCAACCCATACAAGAAAGTACGAACGGCACGAAAGAATGAAAGAAGGGTGACAATTCCTAGTGTGTCTTATAGTTCCCTAAAGATTAGATGTGGACGTCAACACACCAATCCGTAGGACCCTATTCAACACTTTGCTCTTGTACTGGGAAACCAGTAACCTAGGCTCTGATACCATCTATCACAACCCAACCTACCAGGCCATGCGGGCGCCTACTCTAACCACCTAGATAGACGAACCCTCACCTCCTGTCCAACAGGTAACTTGCGGAAAAATAAGAAGTAGTAAAAATAACCTTTCCTTTTATTATTAAGACCTTGTTATTACAGCATTGGGAAACAGAAAACAATCTTTGAATATAAAACACCCTCTTTAGGATCTAGTCTAAACAGGTATAAGAGCTACTACAAGATTACACAAGAGGAAAAAGACACAACTTCTGCCATGGAAATTGAAGATAGAAGCTGCTGAAGATCCTTATCGCCGTGAACCTATGAAACATCACCAACCTGCAACCAAATTATACCAAAATGGTATAGCAAGAGTAGAGTTAGTACAAACACACGTACTGGTAGGCATCATCGGTCGATCCAAATCCATTCCTACCATCATATAAGAAAATAGGAAAACATGAATATAATTAACATAACTTGATTTTCATCCTCTAACACTCTTCCGCTACCAACTCCCTCATTCTCAAGACTTCCTAGTCACAATACCTTAGACTCCCCGAGTCACCTTATCCTGAGCTTCCCAAGCCTCAATATTCTAGACTTCCCAAGGAATAATACCCTAGACTTCCCAAGTCACCTTACTCTTCACCGATGTCCATGTCCATACCTGGACTACCCTTCCCTTACCCAAGTCCACTGTTCTAACTATCCTTCAGACTTAGCCCAGCTAACTGCCCAACTCAACCACTTACACCATAACATTACTCTCTAGGGTCCAACCCTCCACGAATCTCTAGTAAACCTTCTAATATGTTTGCAACAACTAGAATCACAGCCCCAGACTCTCAGTCTTCCTCCCAGTCTATCCGCCACGTGAAATCCACTTACCAACCCTTGCCATATTTAACGACAACATTAGAATTACATCTAATCCCTTTTTCAGCACATGACTCGGACCCTCCAAGGATCCTCTTAACCACCCTCAGTGTTAACAAGCTACCCTGGTTTATACCGAAACTGACCCTTAGTCATTAATCACCATTAGTCCCCGACCGTCTAGGCACACTTAAGATGACAATATATATATATAAATATGTAATTAACCATCCTCTTTTACATATCCCGGACCCACCTTGGGATCCCCTCTAGACTACACACATGTATCTTGATTCAACCCGGCCTAAACCAAGACCAACACAAATGTCAATGAACAACCCAGACTAAACCAAGACCAACACAAATGTCAATTAACAACCCGACCTAAACCAAGACCAACACAATGTCAATGAATAACCCGGCCTAAACCAAGACCAACACAAATGTCTATGAACAACTCGTCCTAAACCAAGACCAACACAATGTCAATGGACAACCCGGCCTAAACCAAGACCAACACAAATGTCAATGAACAACCAGGTCTCTCAAGGACCACCAAACCAATAACACATTTTAGTAAACAACCCAGTCCACTCACAGAACCAATATCAATCAAAGCAACACCATAATAACAATGCAATGATGCAACAAAAGTAAACCCATACCAGGCGTGGTACCCGTGCCAACCAGTTGTTATACCCGTTCCAGGCGTGGTACCCGTGCTAACCATTTGTTATACCCATACTAGGAATGGTACCCGAGCTAACGGAATGTCAATAAACCACAGTCAAAATGCATGAACACCAACTTGTAAATCAACAAGCAAATACCTTTCAAATCACAGACTGTAAAGCAGGAACCTTAGACATTCTACATAACTTCCCTAAGCAATGTAATTCATATGATCACTTAGATACAAGTAAAAGAATATACAATATTCACAGAAACCATAAGCCATCACCTACCCCCTTCCGGGTACAACGACGAACCAATAAATCCCGTCCGAAATCTATCCCCGGTTCACCTTTTTTATTTAATCACATGTAACTAGCTACACAATTTGCTTTCCCTAATCTTAGCAAGACCGCAGCTAAGTCTCAGGCCATAAACATTTCTGAAATCCCACCTAAGAGTTTCCTATTCCCGTTTCCCATAACTCCAAGCACTTCCCCGGTTCCCCGAACCTTTCCGACATACTAGTCCCTTAATCTATCAAGTTATCACACCAATACATACAATGTGAACATATAACACAATCACAAGACCATCCATTTACTCCGTACATCCTAGAATAAACACAACCAAACCCTGAATCCGCCAGACTCCGTGCCTGGAGACCTAAAACATGGATTCTCCGTTTCCACTATACAACAAGTACGAAAAGTAAACATGTCTAACTACTCATGAAAACCTAGCCTACCTGGGTGCCAAGCAGCTGCAACAGTGCATTTCTGGCTCCGTGAATGCGTTCCTGGCTGATCATTGATCCTGGAATCCGTTGTTCCGCGTCCCCTCAGCCACGACCTCTCCTCCTCACGATTTACCAACCTTGGAGCAGCATGGGAGGGTTTTCAGAAGAACCCTCGTATGCTTCCCAACTGAGGATAAGAGACTTTTTAATAAAATCCCATCACAGGCTACTGCCTCCCGCAGCTCCGCTATAACGGTCTGCCTTACCGCGATAGTGGTGCCACTATAGCAAAAATTAATACCGTATAGCGGTGTGACGTTAGCCCGGATTATCTCCAAAAGATCAAAAAAATTCTGTGATGTCACCCTACGTGTCCCAAATGAATTTTTAACCATTTCCCCCAATTTTACGAAATCGGAGAAAATTAATACCACGATGAACCCGGTCGTTACAGTAAACTTAGTTATGTTGAAAATTATTATTATAATATAGTAGGTTTAATTTGAAATAATTTTCTATTAATTATGATATATTCAAAAAGTTCTATATATCTTACCACGAACCTACGCAATACCCGAGTACATATATAATGAGAAAAGAAAATATATTTTTGTATTTTAACCTCCACTTCCAGGTGGAAGTGGAGGAGGGCTACAACAAATGGGTACTTTAGTTGGTGGCATTGGTACATGCCAAAATGTGGCACACCTTTTTTAGCAAGTGAAATAATAAACAATCATTCAATTGCCTTCTGTGACTAATTATTTTTTATTCTGCTTATTACTGCTCCTTTATTTTATATGTGACCAGTCGGCCTATGATACCTACTTAGGTACTAGTTTGTTTGCAATTGGTGCTCATAATACACTCTGCATCTTCTGGTGCAGATCCTAGTGTGAGCCATCGCCGCTAGCTTGTTGGAGAGTCATGCTTGGTGATCTTTTGGACTATCCGAACTGAGGGTGATCTCTTGGCGACTGGAGCTTGAATTTTAGTTTATCTTTTGCTTAATGTACTCTATTTCTACTCGGAGACACTTGTGTACATATTTTTTTGGATCATTTATGCTCCGATAGTGTAGTTCTGTTTCTATACTATGATACCAGATTTTGGGGTTTGGCTTAGATTTCGAATATGCATATATATTCCTCTTATCTATCTTTTCATCTTGATCCTTTGCTTCCGCTTGATTATATCATTTCTTCCGCTTAACTATTAGTTATTAGCCCATTACTAACCATTTTGGGCTACGGGAATTGGTTAACATACTGAGGGGTTGTAGGTACCATCATAACCGAGAAACTGGGTTGTGACAGTCGTAAAATCAAATATAACAAAATAAGGCAAACACAAAAATCACAAACACATATTCACAAGTTTAGACTAAAGTAAGTAAGCTTAAATATCAAACTAACTCAATACACTAAATTGCTTCCTGGCAATGACATCGAAATTGATAACGTCCAAATTCATCTATCACTTAAGAGAAAATGTAAACGGTCGCATACAATATAAATACCCAACTTATAGTTGGAGTTGATCCTAATGGGAACAATGTAAGGGCGATCCCTATTGTGCTTTTTCCTGTTGTGCTTGTATAAATAGGCTAAATAAATAGAAAGTGATAAGTGAGTTGAACTGGCTATGTATGAATAATGTCTTGGGCACTGAGTTTATTCTTGAGAATTAGGTCTGAGAGCCTAGTTATGTAGATATTGTTGTTGATACATTTGATATGAAGTGAATACCACACTAATATGGTACATGGACACTTACGTTCCCTTGTAGGCCATGGCTAGTGGACAGAAATAAGAACCACAGCATGTGGGTACACATTTTTATTCTTCTATTCTTATATAGTACTGCCATACTATCTTAGGTAGTGAATTTGGTTGTGAACTGAGGTGAGACTAGAGATACAGGTTTGTGCGTAGAGATTGATGGACATAGCGATATGTGAGATAGTGGTTAAGGGTGATTAGTCCGTTTTCTTCTCATGATGATATTCCATAAATTGTGAACTTCAGATTGTTGTTGTTGAACTTGCATTGAAAAGACTATATGTTGGTTGATTACATGCTAAGTACTGAATTCTTGTTACTTGTTATATGTTTTACTATTTTTATGTTATATTATTGGGTCGGTCTATGATACTTACCAGTACATAGTGTGTTGTACTGATACTATCCTGTGCTCTTTTTTTGTTGAGTGCAGACCATGTTCTAGAGATTGAGACACAACCTCGGCTAGAGTAGAGAGAACGACTTCAGATTCAAGGGTGAGCACTACTTCTCAGGCTTCCATGGATCCTCCATGAGTTGTTGTCCTTCCCCTGAATAATAGAATTCTTTATCTTAATATTTCTAGACATTGTTGGATATCTTATAATATGTTGGTTTAGAGTTTCAGACGATGACTTTCTGTTCTTGGGGGATATTTTAGTTTTTGAATTCCTTATTGTTTTTATATTATATTAGAGGAGTATTATTTATTTATAATACAGGTTGGTATTACTGTTTACTCCTCTAAAATTAGTTAATTCTGAGAGTTAGGTTTGGGTTATTTGGTTCTCCCACCGGAGAGTTAGCGTGGGTTCCAATCATGGCTCATTTGGATTATGACAGTCTTTTACAATCCCAAACCAAAGATGTTAACAAAAATCTAGTACCCCGCGCCCCTAGTACGCAGTGACTTTAGTACTGACAAAATGGATCGTTACACTAGATGCCCCCATAATGTATGTGGACAAAACAAGAAAGGAGGCTATACAAATGGCCTATTGCACTACACAGGGTGCCGCATAGGACGTTGCCATAGTGCAAATTTGGGCAGCCTTTGGCCCAACTCATTTTTCAGAAGGACAACCGACCCGAAACCCCCCTCCCACCCAACCATATAAACACTATTTCTCACCCATTTTTCATTACTATTGAGCAGAGGGAGACACACGTACTTCAGAGGAACATCTCCTCTTAGATTTTTCTTCTCTTTTTAATTACTTTTCATCATTCAATCTCTATTTATTCATGAATTCATTTTCTTGTAATTAGTTTATGAGTAGCTAAACTCATAGTAACAAGGGTTGTAGTTAAAGACATGAAAATTGTGGTTTGAATATCATATTATTTGGTTTGGTTTTTATTATTTTATTGAGTTATTTATCTTCTCTTGGTCTTAATTGTTTGGAAGGTTGACAACCTATCAAACACTATCTATAGTGCGTAATTTAGACTAGGAATAGGAAAATTACGTACGCAATAAGAAAAGGTAGGGCTTGATCGTTAAATCTATTTAAAAGGGGAAATAATTCATTAACGTGGATAGGAATATACCCGTTAGCCTTGCTTAGTTGATATGGAAGAGAAATCACATGCACTTCCCTATCAAACGACGACCATACGAATATAAGAGTTAGGAATAGTCAAGTAGGCATAGAAGTTGTTTGAAAAGACAATCAACATCGCAAATATCAACATGCAGCTAGTAACTCAAGAAATAAACTAAACGTATGGTTTGAAGACTCAACTGGATTGTCAAAATACCATAACCCTGGATCATCTCTCTAATATGAATTTCAAGCTAATAATCTATGAGTTACTTTAATTTACTTTTATTCTTGCAAAACACAAAATCACTCTTTATGGAGTATTTCTTTCTAACTGAATAGAAATTATAAGAATTAAAACTAGTTAATCAATTCGTCAAATTCTCGTGGAATCTATATTTGGACTAACAAGTCCTATATTACTTGTCAGACTGCGTATACTTGTGTGTGCGTTTGGAATCAACACACCCATATTGCCAGGGGTGTACAAAATCGAACCGTAAATCAAACCAAATCGTAAATTGAATCAAACCACAAAAAAAATCCGACTAGTGGTTTGGTGTTGAAGAAAACCCCCGACTATAATTGGTTTGGTTTGGTTTTAACTAAAAAAAGTCAAACCTAATCGAACCAACCCGATATTACATATATACTATTTTTAAAAATATTTTATATATAAAAATATTTATTGTGATGTAATTTATAAATATTTCTTCAACTTTTTCATAGTTTTTATTTTTAAATATATTATTTCAAGTTTAAACTTATAATTTTAAATGGTTCAATAAGTCTTTTTACAACGTATAGATATTAGTAACTCAAATAAAACAAAAATCAATACGAATGTTAACAAAAGATTATTCAATCCAACATTAGGAATGACAATCATGTTAGATATTTATTCTTTAATTTTACATAAATGCATAAACTAATTTATTTTTCTCTTTCATATTTAGTCATGTAGTTAATACTTATTAGACTTATTTTAGCATGACTTAATACTTTTAAATTATGATTATTTTTATTATGACTTATTATTATGCAATATTTATTCCATGCGATTTCATTATTTTTTTGATTGAATATTTTATTGTCATCACTCACTTCATAAATTTCAAATAAAATGAATATATTTTGTGTTTTTTTAAGAAATACCTTAGATAGTTGTATTTTGCTCGGACTAAAAAAATATTTGAAGAACAAGTTAATTATATATTTGTATGAAGATTTTATTTGGAAAAACCCGAAAAACCCGTGGAAATCGAAAAAAACCAAAAAAATCCAAGGTTGGAAAACTCGGCTTTTATTGGTTTGGTTTGGTTTATAAATTCAAAAATCCTACACTAATGATTTGATTTGGTATTTAAAAAATCTGAACCAACCCGGTTCATGTACACACCTACATATTGCTTTATTTCTATTCCAGGTCCAAAACATTAATCCAAATTCAAATTAAAGTCAAAAAACTATAATTTTCCTTGAATATCAGATTACCCGTAAGGTAAGGAACTCAAATTTAAAATTTTATCAAAAGTAAAGTTCAAATCGATCCTCATATCATCAAAATATAATTCTTTAACTTTATCAAAAAATATATATTAACTTTTTTTTGGGTACAATCCATATATTGACATAGTAATCTTTTAAATAACATATCATCACAATTTTTAAATGTTAGGACCAATATGGAAAAGCCATTATGAAATACCCAAAATTCTTTGTATTTCCTTAAGTAGTATTCTAATTTCTTACCTTTTTTTAAATGATGGAAAGATAAGCACTATTCCTTTCTAGGCTAGTAATGGACTAATGGATGGTAACAATTTAATTAAGTATAGATTTATGTAGTATCAAAATCAAAGACACCTAATCATTTCTCATATTATAAATAGCATCACCTCTTTCTCACTTGTAAGAACAAATATACACATTCTCAAAAATTTCTACTGTAAGCATGGCTATCAAGAGTGTTTTAGTTCTTGTTTTCACACTCCTTATACTTTTCATAGGTATTTCAAACATGCATTAATTTCTCTTTATTATATTTGATACTTTCAGTCCATTAATGTAAGATATATTTAAATTGTTTATTAGTAAATTTGCCCGTGACTACCTCATTTTCGTTACTTAAATGTTCAAGATGATAGATTGATATAATAATATGCCCTTTTTTGTCTGATTCAAGTGATACAAAAATGTATTTTTTATTTATTTATTAGATCTGACACATATTTTATTTTAAAAAATTATTGAAAAATTGTTTATATATTAGATCTGACACATTATGTATATGTGTATATTTAAATTAATAATTTATGCACATTATTGTTATTTTGTAGGTTGCAATAACATAGCAGATGCATCATCCAATTCTGTGTGTTGCCAGGATCACCCAGAGATGAGTCCATGTATAAAGGGTATAGATGATAATCCAGAAAAAAATGGTAAATGTTGGAAACTATGCAATCCTGCATGTGAACTAGGAGGAGTTTGCAAAACAGTTGGAAGCAAGACTTTATGTCACTGTACATGTTCTTAATTTAATTTCTATAAAAAAAATATATATCAAAGATGGATTTAAATTTATTCATTAGAGGACATTTTTGTCTTTTTAATATGAATTACAATGTATGTTTTAAATTTATAAAATATGTCTCTTTTTAATAAGATCAAGTTTCAATGAATTTTCTTCTGAAATAAAATTAAATTTATTCTCTTTTGGGTATTTATGATAGGGGTCAGAAATCTGGTTACTAAAATTAGATCCTTCTGGTCTAAAATAATTATTCAACTAAAAAAAGAGAAACAATAGTTTATTGAATAAAATACTCTTTCTAAGTATTCATTTCGTTTTAATTTATTTGGTATACTTTAACTTTGCACAAAATTTATATAAATAAATAAATAATTTTGAAATTTGTGATCTTAAATATGCCATAAACGTTTATGTGGCTATAGGACTTTTAAAATTTATCATCTTAAATTTGTAATGACATTTTTATGGCTATAAAAGTTTCTCATTAATGGTAAAATGGAAGGTTATTATATTTAAATATATTACAAAAATATATTACCTTTTTTAATAAGACTAATAGTAAAAACGTGTTCAACAAATTTGAACAAAGAAAGTACTACTCCCTCCGTTTCATATTACTTGTTGACTTTCATCTTTATACGTTATTTAAGAAATCATAAATAAGATAGATAGTTTTACTAATTCACCATTTATCCACTCCTTTGAAAAAAAATTTTTTTTAAAACTTATATGCTTGTTTAGGCTTTTAAAAAAATATTAATTGTAGGGGTAAAATAGAAAAAATTTAATTAATTTTGTTTTGATTATGTAAATGGACAAGTAATTTTATACAACTACTTATAGTAAGATGAACAACTAATATGGGACGAAAGGAGTATAATCCAAACCTATGTTGAAAATATCTTTCGGGGACTCGTTTATGAATATGCATTTGATGAAATAAGAAACATATATAGCTGTTCCAGCTGAAATACTTGGAATAATTCTACCACTTCTACTAGGAGTAGCCTTTTTAGTGCTAGCTGAACGTAAAGTAATGACTTTTGTGCAACGTTAATTGTTGGTTGTGAGTTTTGTTTTAACTATTATTGTCATGCCAAGAAAAACTTTGATATTTAACATGTATGAAGTAGTTAATTTATTCATTCCATTTTCTTATCATGTAGGCTTTGTTGACCCCAATTTTTGCCCTCCACAGTCCTAATTAATTTTGAACTTTTACTATTTTAAAATAATTTTGGAATAATTATTTTTTCTTATATTAAAAGTTATTTCAAAATTAATTTGAACCTAACTTCATCATTTTTAAGTAAGAATATATATGTTTTGTATTTAATTATATCGAATTATATAGATTTTACTTAAAGAAAATATTTTAAAAATTATTTTGAGTGAAAATCATGCTTAAATAGAAGAATACTTTATTTTTTCTCAAAATTTGTTTAAAATTGGCAATTAGTTGTGTAACTACTCTCTTGATTTGGAATAAAATTATTGTGATGTATAAAATAATAATTGTTAATTGTGGAAATTAAAAGCTCATTAATTAGTTTGGAATTGAAATCATCTTTATGCAATTGACCCATTTTACCATTTCTTGAATCAATTTGGCTACTTTTTAAATTAATTTAGTCAAAATTTTCAATTGAGTTTATCAACCATTTAATCCTTAGGCCAACTCCCAAATTAATTCTCCAAGACCCGGCCCACTCCTTATTTTTCTCAACTTATAAGAAGTTAGCATTCCATACCTGGTCTCTTGCAAGGATGAGCAAAATTGGTATTGAAATTTGAAGGTGTGAGGAAAAGAGAACCAGATCGAGCCTTTGAGGAGAGAAACAAACATATTTTTTTGTGTTTTCAATTGAAGTGCCTAATTCAGTTTAATACCTCGGGATCCATTTTTCGATCAAGTGTCGCAATTGAGGACATCAAGAAAATCCAATTCTCCACAAATGCGGTCAGAGATTCGCATTGCGGTATTTTTTCCTTCTTCAAGAATCACATTTATGGTTTAAAGGCCACAATTGTGATATATGCAGCTGGGTAAGTTGTTCTTCTCTCACTTTTTCTATTGTGCATTTTTGCTCACTCTTTTATAAACCTATACTAATCACCTTCAAACAGCATCAAACTTGATAGAATGACCAAGAATAGTCAACTAATTTATTCTAAAAATGAAAATTCCAAAAGCGACTTCAAAATTTTAAAATGATGAGTTGCCTTCCATCAAGTGCTTGATTTAGCATTCACGATGCAAGTCAATCTTACTTTTCCCGTGAACCTTTTGTCAAACTTTAAATCATGAACCCGGTGATGGTAACTAAGCAAAAAGGCCATTTTTTCAGTGTCCTATCTTACACTTTTTGGCCTTTAAGTGAGGGATATCATTTTGTCTTCTTGGTATGACAAACTTAAAAATAAACACACTTTGATCCTTATATTCAAAACTCTCAATCGACTTGATTATTTTCATTCCCATATCATCAACCAAGCACAACGTTGAAAAATGGGTGGAATGCGATTGAAGTCTCTCCATTTTCAAAGTTGCTCCATTCTTGACATCCTCACCTTCAAATGAAGTAGAGTTCTCAAAAATAATTTATTGAACTATTCTTTACAACTCTAGTCTCATTTCTTCAATTGTGGCATCTTGAGTTACTTCAAACTCATTTTCATCCCAAGATGTCATTGTAATGATCCTTCTGGTCATTTTCGCATTTATGCTTTCTTAGCACTATTAGAGCTTTTCTGTAGCGGTCCCAAGTCATTTATGACTTGCTGGGACCGGTGGTTTGGTGCCCTGGCCATTCATTTGGTCTTTATGGTCGTTTCCCTATTTAGAGATGAGTCTTATTAAGAGTTATGTTACCGAATCGTGCGATAGTGATTTGCAAACGTATGACCTCAACTGACCTTGTGGGCGGTCGAACATGATTCGAGGTGTCGTGTGACCTTCACCTTCATCCCGTACCAAAGGCGTGCGAGCCTAAATTTGAGAATTTTTGTAACATCGCGGTATTTGAAAATATTTGATTTAAATTAGGACTTGGTAAAAAGTTTTATTTTTCTAAAAATGTTTTAAACATTTATGAAAAAAGAATACCTTTGTTATGATATATTTGTGTATGTATTTATTTTATAATAGTTTTATAAGTTATTAATATTTTTAACGGAGATAGTAAACTTAGTTATGTTAAAAATTATTATTATAATATAGTAGGTTTAATTTGAAATGATTTTCTATTAATTATGAGATATTCAAAAGTTATATATATCTTAGCACGAACCTACACAATACCTGAGTACATATATAATGAGAAAAGAAAATATATTTTTGTATTTTAATGTAACGACCGGGTCCGTCATTACTGGTAGTCCAATCGTGCCAAGTTTTAGAGTTAGAAAACTCCGAGTTTGGGAGTTTGAAATTCGGGGCTAGGCTAGCCTCGACCAGTTTTGGAGCAAGGTGGAGTCTAGGGAAATTCGGGTAAGGATTGGGTTAGGAGTCTTATTTTGAGCTAGTTTTCCATGTAGCCAAGACATAAAGGAGTCCGGAGGACTTTTTGGAATCGAATTCGGGTAAGTAGAGCTCCCAGAATCGAGGTTGATGTGAAGAGGTTGTTTCGAAACATCGGGAAAACAAGTGTGTTGTAAAATGGACTAGTTTTGGAGATTTTATGACTTTCTGTTCCTTTTCAACTGTCATGGCGGTTGACACTCCACCATAGCGACCTCCGCTATAGCAGAGTAATTACCGCTACAACGGAAATTAATATCGGTCAGCCTCCGCAATAGCGGATGACTCCGCTACGGCGGTACCGCTATAGCGGGGCTCGACGGGAATTAATGCAGAAACATTTTCCAATATATTCAGTTTTCACAATTTCATTTTGGAAGAAGGGCAAGGTGATTCCAGACAATTTTCCTCCGTTTTCCATTATTTTTCTTCCCTAAGGTAAGGTTTCTACTCCCCAAACTTTGTACTACTTTTCCTACGCAGTAGAATTGCTATGAGGGAACTTGGGGAAAGGTTGGAATAACCTAGGGATGGTAGAATCCGGGTAATGAAGGGGATTCTAGGCATGAAAGTTCTTGGGTATTGTTAAAACCAAGGTTTATTGATCGCATGTTGTTAGATTCTCTATTTTGTCCGTGAAAATCATAGAACTAGGGGAATTAATGGCTGGAAACCTGGGAAAAAGGGTAGGATGATCATGGTTGGTCTGGGATTTGGTATTTGGTGTAATCCGGGTAATATGCATGCCTTGTTGTTAATTCAACTACTTGTATATTGTTTTAGACCAAGAACGAGAAAGGAATTTGGAACATGGGAAAGCTCGGGTTGAGTAGAGCTTAGATCATTTTGAGGTAGGTGATGGCTTACGATTCCTGTGAATGTTGTATATTTTTGTTCTCTTATCTAAGTGTTTGTATGAATTACATTGCTTAGAAGAATTGTTTTGAATGTCTAAGGGTCCTATCTTAGAGTGTGTGAATTGAGCGGTGTGTTGATTGTTGGTTTTACAAGTTGTTTATTCATTATTTGACGGTGGATTAATTGACATTTGGTTGGCTCGGGTACCATGTATGGTACGGAATACTAACGGTTGGCTCGGGTACCACGCCTGGTACAGAATACTAACGGTTGGCTTGGGTACCACGCCTAGTACGGGATACTAACGGTTGGCTCAGGTACCATGCCTGGTACAGGTTTATTTTGATGCATCATTGCATTGATATTATTGTATTGCATTAATTGTTATTGGTTCCGTGAGTGGACCGGGAAGTTTTATTGAAATATGATATTTGTTGGTGGTCCTTGAGTGACCCAGAATCCTGTTGTATCTATTGAGTTAGCCTTGGATTAGGCCGGGTTGTCTGGTTAACACTTAGGTTTTGTTAGAGGGGATCTCAGGATGGGTCCAGGTTAGACGAATAGGGATAGTTTATTGGTTATATGATTGTTGCTTACAGTTAGAAAAGGTGGATTTCATGCGGGAACAAGCTAGGTAGAGACTTGTAGTCTAGGGGTGCATGTTGACTTGTTGCATATCTTTCTTACTTATACTTGGTTTGTTGTACCGACTATACACTGTTTTTATTTGGAACGGGCTGATGATCCTACCAGTACACAGATGTGGTGTACTGATACTGCACTTGCTTTTCTTTTTGTGAGTACATGCAATCTTCCAGCGGTTAAGACGCAACCTCATCTGTAGTACCGGCATTTCCAGGCTTCAAGGGTGAGCTAATTCGATCGAGCTACCTTGAATTTATCATTATATTTGTATCCCACTTGTTTTGAGCTTAAACTATTTCCTTATTTTGGGGTTGCATCCTCGTATTCTGGACATTGGTAGATTGTTTGGTACTGCGACTTTCAGATTCTAGGGGTAATTTCTGCTGGTTTATATTAATGAAGTGGTTTTGTTATTATTGCATTGCTAGTTTAATTTCCACAATTTGGTTTTGAGCTGTTAGAATGGTTAAATTCAGGGAAAGTGATGGTTCGCTCACCTAGGAGGGGTTGGGTGAGTGCCTCTCACGGTGGTCTACGTCATGACAAATATGGTATCAGAGCCCTAATTTTGTTGATCTCTTCGTACCAAACAAGTCTAGTAGAGTCTTGCAAAACGGTGCAGAGACGTCCGTACTTTTCTTCGAGAGGCTATGGGGCTTTGGGAAAAACTATCTCTTTCTTTTTTTCCTTCGTGCTATAACTCGATTCCAATTGGTATCTGGTGAAACAAATTGGTATCTAACCTCATCCATTCTTCTGTCCGCAGATGGTTAATACAAGGAACAATAGAGCTAGAGCAGCGGTCCCAGCAGCGGGCCTGGCTGTCCGTGGTAGAGGAAGGGGAAGGGGCAGAGGATGAGGTAGAGCTGCACCCGCCAAGGGTGGAGCTCAAGCGACTGCTGGAGAGCGTGAAGCAACCCCTCCCCCACCTCAAGAACATGTTGCTGAAGATGTAGAAGTTGTGGCTAAAGATGGCGAGGCATAGGCGAAGCAGCACCGGTTAGGGGTGCAGGACTTTCTGATATGACACCAAAAGCTTTTCAATAGGCTTGGAATATTTTGAGTGGGTTGGTGGGTGATGGAGCCATACCAGTGACATTTGCAAATTAGGCTTTAAATACTCAGTCAGTGGTTACTACAGCATCTAGGATGGACTCCACTTCAGGCACGAATGACTTCTTCAAGCCAATGCTAGGCCCAGTGATGACATGGAATGAGCATGAGATGCTGACCAAGTTTCTCAAGCTGAAACCTCCGACATTTTAGGGTACCAACAAAGAGGATGCCTATGAGTTTATCTTGGATTGCTATGAGAGGTTGCACAAGTTGGGTATTGTACGTTAGCATGGGGTTGAGTTTGTCACATTTCCGCTGCAGGGTGATGCTAAGCAGTGGTGGAGGTCTCATGTGGAGTGTCGGTCTTCTGTTCTACCCCCATTGACTTGGGAACAGTTCCACGCTTTGTTTTTAGAGAAGTACGTACCCCGTACTTTGAGGAACCAGAAGAAGGATGAGTTCTTGAACTTGGAGCAGGGTAGCATGTCAATCTCTGCTTACGAGGCTAAGTTCCATGCTTTGTCTCATTTTACCACACAGATGTTGGGTTTCGAGGAGGAACGGGTCTGATTTTTTGTGAAAGGTTTGAATACTGAGCTACAGGTACTGTCAGTGCATATGACTTCATCAGGGAGGGGCTTCAATGAAGTGGTAGATTATGTGAATAAATTGGAAGGGGTCAAGCAAGCGGGGCAGGCTAAGACTTTAGCCAAGAACCCCCGGCATGAGGGAAATTTCGGTAGTTCATACTCCAGGGGCTAGACTCAGCAGGCATACCCAGCCCGTCCTATTCAGTCAGCTCTGCTAGCTGCTACAGGTGGTTATCAGGGAGCTCATAATCAGTCTTCATCTCCTAGAGGCTAGGGAGCATCTTATACATCAGCTAGCAGGCCTACACTTGACCGTGGTTGCTTCCATTGTGGTGATCTAGGCCACTTTAAGAGGGAGTGCCCACTCAGGCAGACAAGTAATCATGGTCAGCAGCAGTCTAGAGCGGTGGTCCCGACAGGTAGAGGTGGTAATGCTAGAGGTCGTCAACCGGGTGGGCAAGGTAACTTTCAAGGAGTGCGGGGCGACAGAGGAGCGCGGGAAGGGGTGCAGTGCAGCCAGCCTAAAAAGTTGCCCAGATTGATGATCGGGCTTATTGCTATGCATTTCCAAGGAGAACTGAAGTGGAAGCATTAGATTCGGTGATCACATGTACCATTCTTGTCTGCGATAAAATGGTTTCGGTATTATTCGACCCAGGTTCTACATATTCTTATGTATCTGTGAGTTTTGCGTTGGGTTTGGAATTAATTTGTGATATCCTTGATTCCCCTATCTATGTTTCTACCCCGGTTAGAGAGTTTGTGATTATGACTCATGTTTATCATGACTGTTCTGTTGTGTTTGTGGGGTTGCATACTTGGGTAGACTTGGTAATCCTAGATATGGTTGATTTTGATATTATCTTGGGCATGACCTGGAGGTCCACTTATCATGCTGTGTTGAACTATAACACCAAGACGATGGCTCTAGATATTCCGGGTAAGGATAGGCTAGAGTGGGAAGTTGTGTACAAGCCTAAGCCAGTTGAGATCATATCATTTATTCGGGCTAGAAAGCTAGTGGGAAGGGGGTTTCTAGCCTTCTTGGCTCATCTCCGGGATGATAGTGTGGAGTCCCCATCTATTGAGTCAGTTCTAATTATTTCTGAGTTTCGAGAGGTGTTTCCAGCAGATTTGCATGGTATGCCTCCGGACAGGGATATAGACTTTTGTATTGATTTGGAGCCAGACACTCATCCCATTTCCATTCCTCCATATCGTATGGCTCTGACAGAGTTAAGGGAACTTAAGACTCAGCTACAGGAACTCCTAGATAAGGGATTTAACTATCCCAGTGTGTCGCCTTGGGGTGCTCCTATTTTGTTTGCCAGTCATCTTCGTATTGTGTTGTACATCTTGAGATGCCAGAAGCTTTATGCGAAGTTCACTAAGTATTAGTTTTGGTTGACTTCAGTTTCATTCCTGGGGCATGTAGTGTCAGAACAGGGGGTAATAGTGGATCCCCAGAAGATTGAGACAGTCAAGAGTTAGGCTCGGCCTAGCTCTGTGATAGAGGTGAGGAGTTTTGTTGGGCTCGCAGGGTACTACCAGAGGTTTGTTAAGGATTTTTCGTCTATTGCTACTCACCTGACCAGGCTGACATATAAAGATGTACCATTCGTGTGGTCCGATAAGTTTGAGGAGAGCTTCAAAAATATCAAGACACTTCTGACCACGGCTCTTATATTGTCCTTGCCGATTGAAGGTAAAGACTTTATTGTTTATGGTGATGCTTCACATTCTAGTTTGGGTGTTGTGTTGATGCAGGATAGAAATGTGATATAGCCTATGCATCTAGGCAGTTGAAGGTGCATGAGAGGAACTACCCGACTCACGACTTAGAGTTGGAAGCACTGGTCTTTGCACTCAAGATTTTGATACACTATCTCTATGGTGTCAAGTGTGAGGTGTTCACTGATCATCACAGTCTGCAACATGTGTTCACTCAGAAGGATTTGACTTTGAGGCAGAGAAGGTGGATGGAGTTATTTAAGTACTATGATGTGACTATTCAATATCATCCGAGTAAGGCTAATATGGTGGCAGACGCATTGAGCCGGAAGACAGTTAGCATGGGTAGTTTGGCTTATTTGGGGTTGTCCAAACGACCACTAGCAAAGGAAATTGGGGCTTTGTAGGCCAAGTCCATGCACTTGGGTGTTTCATAACAGGGTGGGTTGTTGGCCAGCATTAAGGTCAAAACCACCTTCATAGAGGAAATAAAGGCCAAATAGTTTCCGGGGAATCCATGGACGTCATGTTAGACTCCGGTGGAGTGCTACATTTCAGAGAAAGGATTTGTGTTCCTCGGGTTGATGATATAATTCAGAAAATCTTGGAGAAGCTAATGGTTTGCGGTACTCAATTCATCCGGGTGTGACTAAAATGTACAGGAACTTGAGGCAGCGTTACTGGTGGCCCGGGATGAAAAGGGACATAGTCGACTTTGTGTCCAAATGTCAGAACTGCCAGCAGGTAAAATATGAACATTAGAGACCTGCAGGACTACTTCAGAGAATGCTAATTCCAGAGTAGTAGTGGGAAAGGATAGCCATGGACTTTGTGGTGGGTCTTCCCAGGACATTGGGGAAGTATGACTCAATTTGGGTTATTATTGACACGCTGACCAAGTCCGCTCACTTCATTCTGGTCAGGGTAGATTACAATTCACAATAATTGGCTAAGATCTACGTGAAGGAGATTGTGAGATTACATGGGGTGCCACTGTCCATCAATTCAGACAAGGGTACCCAGTTCATCTCTAAATTTTGTGGAAAGCTACATGAATAGTTGGGTACACAACTCACTTTTAGCACACCCTTCCTCCTCAGACTGATGGTCAGTCAGAGAGGACGATTCAGGTATTGGAGGATATGCTGAGAGCATGAGTGATGGACTTTGGTGGCCATTGGGACCAGTTCCTATCGTTGTGCGAATTCTCGTACAACAATAGCTACCACTCCAGTATTGACATGGCACTATTCGAGGCATTGTATGGGAGGAGCTGCAGATTACCGATTGGGTGGTTTGAGGAAGGCGATGTAAAGCCTTTGGGAGTGGAATTGGTGAAGGAAGCACAAGAAAAGGTAAGGGGCATTCATGCCAAATTGTTCGCTGCCCAAAGCAGGAAGAAGAAGTATGCAGATCGCAAGGTCTGGGACATGGAATTTCAGGTTGGTGAACAGGTATTGTTGAAATTGTCACCAATGAAGGGAGTTATATGATTTAGTAAGGAGGGCAAGCTTAGACCTCGGTTCATCGGTCCGTTTGAGGTTCTAGAGATTGTGAAGCTAGTGGCTTACAAGTTAGCACCGCCGCCCAGTTTATCGGGCATCCATCCGGTATTCCATGTATCTATGCTTAAGCGATACCATGTGGATGGGGACTACATCATCAAGGGGGATGAGGTGCTTTTCGATAAGGATCTTCGTTATGAAGAGGAACCAGTCTTAATTCTTGCTCGGGATGTCCAGAAGTTAAGGACAAAGGTGATTGATATGGTAAAGGTTTAGTGGAAGCATCATCCGGTTGATGAAGCCACTAGGGAAACTGAGAAGGACATGCGGGATAAGTACCCTCAATTGTTTGAGGATTCAGTTACTACACTTTCTTTCCTTTATTTCTGTAAATTTGGGTTTGATCATTTAGGGATAAATGATGGGTAAATTGGTATCTGTTGTAACAACCAGGTCTGTCATTATGGGTAGTCCAATCATGCCAAGTTTTAGAGTTAGAAAACTCCGGGTTTGGGAGTTTGAAATTTGAGGCTAGGCTAGCCTCGGCCAATTTTTGAGCGAGGTGGAGTCTAGGGAAATTCGGGTAAGTATTGGGTTAAGAGTCTTGTTTTGAGCTAGTTTTCCATGTAACCAAGACATAAAGGAGTCCTGGAGACTTTTCGGAATCAAATTCGGGTAAGTAGAACTCCTGGAATCGAGGTTGACGTGAAGAGGTTATTTCAGAACGTCGGGAAAACAAGTGTGTTGTAAAATGGACTAGTTTTGGAGATTTTATGACTTTTTGTTCCTTGTCAACCGCCGACACTCCGCCATAGTGACCTACGATGTAGCGGAGAAATTACCGCTACAGCGAAAGTCAACGCTGGTCAACCTCCACTATGGCGGATGACTCCGCTATGGTGGTACCGCTATAGCGGGGCTCGATGGGAATTAATGCAGAAACATTCCCCAAAACATTCAGTTTTCACAATTTTGTTTTGGGAGAAGGGCAAGGCGATTCCAGGCGATTTTCCTCTGTTTTCCATTGTTTTTCTTCCCTAAGGTAAGGTTTCTACTCCCCAAACTTCGTACTACTTTTCCTACGTGGTAGAATTGCTAGGAGGAAACTTGGGGAAAGGTTGGAATAAACTAGGGATGGTAGAACCCAGGAAAAAAGGGGATTCTAGGCATGAAAGTTCTTGGGTATTGTTAAAAATAAGGTTTATTTATCGCATGCTGTTAGATTCTCTATTTTATCTGTGAAAATGATAGAACTAGGGAATTAATGGCAGGAAACCCAGGAAAAAGGGTAGGATGATCATGGTTGGTTTGGGATTTAGGATTTGGTGTAATCCGAGTGATACGCATGCCTTGTTTGTTAATTCAAGTGCTAGTATGTTATTTTATACCAAGAACAAGAAAGGAATCCGGAATATGAGAAAGCACGAGTTGAGTAGAGCTTGGATCATTTCAAGGTAGGTGATGGCTTATGATTCCAATGAATGTTGTATATTTTTGTACTCTTATCTAAGTGTTTGTATGAATTACATTGCTTAGAGTAATTGTTAGAATATCTAAGGGTCCTGTTTTACAGTCTGTGGATTGAATGGTGTGTTGCTTGTTGGTTTTACAAGTTGTTTGTTCATAATTTGACTGTGGATTAATTGACTTTCGGTTGGCTCGGGTTCCACGCCTTCTACTGAATACTAACGGTTGGCTCGGGTACCATGCCTCGTATGGGATACTAACAGTTGGCTCGGGTACCACGCCTAGTACGAGTTTATTTTACTGCATTATTGCATTGATATTGTTGTATTGCATTAACTTTTA
Source organism: Jaltomata sinuosa (assembly GCA_003996215.1). NCBI lineage: Eukaryota > Viridiplantae > Streptophyta > Magnoliopsida > Solanales > Solanaceae > Jaltomata > Jaltomata sinuosa. The sequence goes on from QJPP01000412.1 coordinate 768,271, forward strand.
TTAGTTCCATGAGTGGACCAGGCTATTTTATTGAAATGTGATATTTGCTGGTGGTCCTTGAGTGACCGAGAATCCTGTTGTATGTATTGAGTTGGCCTTGGATTAGGCTGGGTTGTCTGGTTAACACTTAGGTGTTGTTAGAAGGGATCCCAGGGTGGGTCTGGGTTAGACGAAAAGGGACAGTTTATTGGTTATATGATTGTTGCTTACAGTTAGAAAGGGTGGATTTCATGCGGGAACAAGGTAGGTAGAGACTTGTAGTCTAGGGGTGCTTGTTGACTTGTTGCATGTCTTCCGTACTTATACTTGGTTTGTTGTACTGATTATACACTATTTTTATTTAGAACTGGCTGATGATCCTACCAGTACACAGTGGTGATGTACTAATACTGCACTGGCTTTTCTTTTTGTGAGTACAGGCAATCATCCAGCAGTTGAGACGCGACCTGATCTGTAGTACCTATGTTTCGAGGCATCAAGGGTGAGATGCTTCAATCGAGTAGCCTTGAATCTATCATTAGATTTGTAGCCCACTGGTTTTGGGCTTAAACTATTTCCTTGTTTGGGGGTTACATCCCCGTATTCTAGACATTGGTAGATTGTTTGGTACTGTGACTTTCATATTCTAGGGGGTAATTTCCGCAGGTTTTATTATTATTGTGTTGCTAGTTTAATTTCCGCACTTTGGTTTTGAGCTGTTAGAATGGTTAAGTTCGGGGAAGTGATGGTTCGCCCACCAGGGAGGGGTTGGGTGAGTGCCACTAACGACGGGTTGGGTGAGTGCCACTAATTATGTTGTCTTTATACATATATATATTTAGCTCCTAAAGCATTGATTAACTCTAATTCCTTTAAAAGCATGCTTACTAAGCATTTTCAACTTGTACATGAACATTCACGGTTTGGAAATCATTTTCGACCATTTTACCAAGGGAGATAACTTTCATTCATTTACTTGGTTAATACGTTGAAGATGTTTTGGCAGCAAAAGAATATATCTTGATATTTTATTTGATCTTTGAGAGAAATTGATTATCTTCATCAAGTTATTCCACCACGAATTTGAGTCTGATTTTGTATCGGAGCTTCTCAGCGCGGTCCAGGCTAGGACATCGTCAGTCTAGCAGCTTGTCATCGGACAACAGGTAGGTTACGGTTTAAACTCTTTAGACTTAGCATATATAGAATAAAATTATATTAATGGGCATCCCTCGGTTGGGTTTACGGTAAGGAATAGGTATCCGATGCCGTACATAGATGATTTATTTGATCAGCTTCAGGGTTCGGCCGTATTTTCAAAGATAGATTTGAGGTTAGGCTACCACCAGTTGAGGGATAGGGTGGAGTACATCCCTAAGACAGCATTTAGGACACGATATGGCCATTATGAGTTCCTGGTGATGTCTTTTGGGTTGACTAATGCCCCTGCAACTTTTATGAACTTGATGCACAAGGTGCTTGGCCTGTATTTGGACTCATTTGTGATAGTTTTCATAGATAACATTTTGGTATACTCGCGGAGTAGAGATGAGCATGATCAACACTTGAGTATTATACTTCAAACTTTGAGAGATCATCGACTTTATGCCAAGTTCTCAAAGTGTGAGTTTTGGCTTGAGTCAGTTGCATTACTAGGGAATATGGCGTCTAAGGATGGGATTAGAGTTATTTTGGGTAAGATTTCAGCTGTTCGTGATTGGCCTAGACCTACTACTACTACCGAGGTTCGCAGTTTTGTTGGGTTAGTAGGGTACTACAAGAGGTTCATCGAGGGGTTTTCTTCTGTAGAAGCACCCTTGACTATGTTGACTAGGAAGGATGTTCCATTTCAGTGGTCAAATTAGTGCGAGGATAGCTTCTAGAGGCTTAAGTCCTTGTTGACTTCAGCTCTAGTGTTGACTTTACCAGTTGAGGGTTAGAGTTTCTCGGTATATTGTGATGCTTCAAGGGTTGGTTTGGGTTGTGTATTGATGCAGCAAGGTCGTGTGATAGCATATGCGTCGAGACAGCTGAAGGTTCATGAGCGCAACTACCCCATGCATGACTTAGAGTTGGTGGCAGTAGTCTTCACGCTCAAGATTTGGAGGCACTACTTATATGGAGTTCATTGTGAGATATTCACCGACCATCATAGTCTTCAGTACATTACGAGTCAGTGAGAGCTGAATTCGAGGCATAGGAGATGGATAGAGTTACTGAAGGACTATCATTTCACCATTCTATATCATCCGGGCAAGGCAAACATGGTAGCGGATGCCTTGAGCCAAAAGGTGATAAGTATGGGCAACCTAGTTTCACTTTCAGTTTCAGAGTGAATGTTGGCCTTGGACATCCTGACCTTGGCTAACCATTTGGTTAGGCTCGACTTGTCACTATTGAGGTTCGTTCTACTCTAGATGATCAGATTCAGAGTTGTCAGTTTGAGGATCAGAGTTTGTGTGACCTTCTGATCAGGTAGTTCGAGGTGAGGCCAGCTGGGCTACTTGGGTTCTGATGGTATTCTGAGGTTCGACAGTCGTCTTTGTATTCTGAGGGTTCGATATTTGATTCAGTTGATACTTAGTGAGGCGCATTATACTAGATACTCCATTCATCCTGGCGCAGCAAAGATGTATAGAGATTTGAGACAGCTTTACTAGTGAAGTGGTATGAAGTAGGACGTGGTGGAGTTTGTATCTTAGTGCTTAAATAGTCAGCAGCTGAAGTTCGAGAACATGAGACCTAGTGGTTTGATGCAGTGACATCCTATTCCTGACTGGAAGTGGGAAGGGATTACCATGGACTTTGTTATTGGGTTGCCTCGTACTTCTCGTGGGCTTGATTCCATATGGGTGATTGTTGATAGGCTTACTAAGCTAGCACATTTCTTGTCAGTTCAGACTTCTTATGGTGTAGAGAGGTTAGCTCAGATCTATCTTCGTGAGATTGTTCGATTGCACGGGATCCCAGCTTCTATCATTTCAAACCGCGCACTCAGTTCACATCTCAGTTCTGGAGAGCTATTCAGTGAGATTTGGGTACAGAGGTTCAGCTTAGTACTGCATTCCACCCTCATACAGATGGCCAGTCCGAGAGGACTATTTAGGTCCTGGAGGACATGTTTCGGGCTTGTGTTCTTGACTTTGGAGGTTTATGGGATCAGTTTGTGCCTTTGGCCGAGTTTGGCCGAGTTTGCTTATAATAATAGCTTTTATTCGAGCATCAACATGGCACCATTCGAGGCTTTGTATGTTAGGCATTGCAGATCACTGATTGGTTGGTTTGATGGGTTAGAGTCTAGACCGCAGAATACATATTTGCTTCGAGATTCCTTAGATCGAGTCCATTTGATTCATGATAGACTTAGAGCAACCCAGAGTAGGCAGAATAGCTACGTTGATCATAGACTATCCCAGAGTAGGCAGAAGAGCTACGCTGATCGTAGACTTCGTGTCTTGGAGTTCAGTGTTGGTGACTTGGTATTCCTTCGAGTATCGCCCGTAAAAGGCATGCTGAGATTTGGTCGGCAAGGCAAGCTTAGCCCCAGATAGATTGGGTCATTTGAGATTCTTCAGAGGGTTGGTAGTGTTGTCTATCCATTAGCTTTAGCTCCGATGTTTTCAGCTATGCATCCAGTTTTCTATGTATCGATGTTGCGACGGTATGTTCCAGATGAGTCTCATATGTTGCAGCGGGACACGGTTCAGTTGGATGAGAGGTTGGATTTTTTTAAGGAGACGATTGCTATCGTGGCCAGATATGATAGGAGGTTGAGATCTAGGGTGATTTTGATTGTTAAGGTTCAGTGGGGGCACCATTCGGTTGAGGAGGCTACCTGGGAAACCGAGAGGGAGATGCGGGCTCAGTACCCGCAGCTGTTTGAGCCTTCAGGTACTTCTTATTCTTGACTTTTGAGGACAAAATTCCTTTTTAGTAGTGGATGATGTAATGACCCTTCTGGTCATTTTCGCATTTATGTTTTCTTAGCACGGTTAGAGCTCTTCTGTAGCGGTCCCAAGTCATTTATGGCTTGCTCGGACTGGTGGTTCGGTGCCCTGACCGTTCGTTTGGTCTTTATGGTCATTTTCCTATTTTAAAGCTGAGTCTTATTAAGAGTTATGTTACTGAATCATGCGATAGTAATTTGCAAACGTATGACCTCATCGGACCTTGTGGGCAGGTCAATCCTGATTCGAGGTGTCGTGTGACCTTAACCTTCATCCTGTACTAAAGGCTTGCAAGCCTAAATTTTGGAATATTTGTAATATGGCGCGTATTTGAAAATATTTCATTTAAATTAGGACTTTGTAAAAAGTTTTATTTTTCTAAACATGTTTTAAGCAGTTATGGAAAAAGAATACCTTTGTTATGATATATTTGTGTATGTATTTATTTTATAATAGTTTTATACGTTATTAATATTTTTAACGGAGATAGTAAACTTGTTTATGTTAAAAATTATTATTAAAATATAGTATGTTTAATTTGAAATAATTCTCTATTAATTATGATATATTCAAAAAGTTATATATATCTTACCACGAATCTACACAATACCCGAGTACATATATAATGAGAAAAGAAAATATATTTTTGTATTTTAACCTCCACTTCCACGTGGAAGTGGAGGAGGGCTACAACAAATGGGTACTTTAGTTGGTGGCATTAGTACATGCCAAAAAGTGGCAAACTTTTTTAGCAAGTGAAATAATAAACAATCATTTAGCTCCTGAAGCATTGATTAACTCTAATTCCTTTAAAAGCACGCTTACTTAGCATTTTCAACTTGTACATGAACATTCACGGTTTTGAAATCATTTTCGACCATTTTTCCAAGGGAGAACTTTCATTCGTTTACTTGGTTAATATGTTGAAGATGTTTTGGCAACAAAAGAATATATCTTGATATTTTATTTGATCTTTTAGAGAAATTGATTATCCACATTAAGTTATTCAAGCACGAATTCGAGTCTGATTTCATTTCAGAGCTTCTCGAAGCGGTTCAGGCTAGGAAATATGTCGTCATTATAGCAGCTTGTCATCGGAAAACAAGTAGATTACAGTTTAAACTCTTTAGAATTTACATATATAGAATAAAATTATATTAATGAGCATCCTTGGGTTGGATTTACTAGTTGGTACAACAGACCTTGACTACTTCATTCATGTCCGATTACTTTTCTTCCTCCAATGTTTGTAGTATTTGTTTTATACGCTCTATTCACCCTTGTGGTCCTGTGTGGCCTTATATTGACTCTGGAACATATTTGATGGGATATTGGGAATGTCCGCAACTCCCGAACATCGTTATTATTGATATAGAGCTGGCTATATGTGTTGTAGAATGATTGGAGCTTGTGCAGGGCCGATAGGTTGATTGTGAGCCGTTGGGCTACTATTTGTGTTTGAGCATGTCATGATCATGCATATAAAGGATTTTCTACTTGATTTCACTGTAGTTTTGGCTTCAAGCCTTCTACTGTTGATTTCTAAAAACCTGCATGGCCCGTGGGGCCCATTTTTGGTAAAAATGATAGCAAAGAGGTTTGGTACCGTTTTAATGAATCTTCTTGGGGTAAGAGAAAATAAAAAGGATGTTTTATCACTATTTCTACTATTACTAGACTCGGCAGGGCCGAGGGCTAGACTTGTTTTTACTACAGCTTCTGTGATAATACTAGGCTCGGCGAGGACGTGTGCTAGAACCATTTGATTTACTGATTTAGACCCGTATATCCTCCGGGCAGCTTTACTTGGGGATTTTTGAGATTGCAAGGCATCTAGTATGTTGGTCGGGGACCTCCATAGACCTCACTATTCCGGACCAGGGGCTACATGCTGATAGTACCGTAGGGAGGGTATACGGTGTAGTAGAGGTATACGAGTGTGACCTTTCATGGATCCTGTCTTCTGGGCCTTATAATACACCGAAAGCAGGTAACATACGTTACTTTTATCACATCTAGTGCATCATATCATCATTTTGTGCGAGGTACCACCCTTTTTTGTTGTTTGTTGATTGTATGCTCTGGTAGTATGGGATGCCAAAGGATTTGTCTTCACTTGGTTGTGTTCCTTGGATGTATGGGCGCCCGTGGGACTGTAGGTAGACTTATTGTTGCTATTTCTCACTATTTCCTATTGTGGTTCTTGTGACTTTGGATATTGTTAAGGTTAAGCCTGGGGCTTCCAGTTGTTGAATTCTTGACTTGAGATACATGCTTAGTTGGGTTATCGTTCTTTGTATTCGAGCATGTTTACTGTTCCCTCCTCTCCTTCTCTATTCATTAAGGTTACCAGTATACTGCTTGCTTTCTAAACTCTTCTTTATATGCTTGTTGTTGCGAGGATCCTGGGTACGTGTTTCTTTCTTTCGCTTGTGATGTGTATTCTTTTAGTTAGCCATATGTATTATTCCTGCTTGTATTCCTTTCGTGATAGCTTTCGTGTACTTATTCATTGCCTTCTGTGACTAATTGTTTTCTATTCTGCTTATTACTGCTCTTTTATTTTACATGTGCTCAGTTGGCCTATGATACCTATTGGGTACTAGTTGCTTTGCAATTGGTGCTCATACTATACTACACTCTGTATCTTCTGGTGCAGATCTTAGTGTGAGCCATCACTGCTAGCTTGTTGGGGAGTCGTGCTTGGTGATATTTTGGACTATCCAGACTGAGGGTGAGCTCTTGGTGACCGAAGCTTTATTTTTTAGTTTATCTTTTGCTTGATGTACTCTATTTCCACTCGGAGATATTTGTGTATATATTATTTTGGATCGTTTATGCTCCGCTGATGTAGTTCTGGCTCTATACTATGATACCAGATTTTGGGGTTTGGTTTAGCTTCCGCATATGCATATATATTCTTGTTATCTATCTTTTCATCTTGATCCTTTGCTTCCGCTTGATTATGTCATTTCTTCCGCTTAAATGTTAGCTAGTAGCCCATTACTAACCACTCTAATCTACGAGAATTGGTTTGCCTACTGAGGGGTTGTAGGTGTCATCATGACCGAGACACTGGATTGTGACAGTCATAAAATCAAAAATAACAAAATAATACAAACACAAAAATCACAAACACATATTCATAAGTTTAGACTAAAGCAAGTAAGCTTAAATCCCAAAATAACTCAATACACCAAATTGCTTCCTGGCAGTGACATCGAAATTGATAACGTCCAAAATCATCTTTCACTTAAGAGAAAATGTAAATGGTCGCATACAATATAAATACCCACCTTAGAGTTGGAGTTGATCCTAATGGGAACAATGTAAGGGCGATCCCTGTTGTGCTTTTTCCTGTTGTGCTTGTATAAATAGGCTAAATAAACAGGAAGTGAAAAGTGAGTTGAACTGGATATGTATGAATAATGTCTTGGGCACTGAGTTTATTCTTGAGAGTTAGGTCTGAGAGCCTAGTTATGTAGATATTGTTGTTGATACATTTGATATGAAGTGAATACCACACTAATATGGTACATGGACACTTACGTTCCCTTGTAGGCCATGGCTAGTGGACAGAAATAAGAACCACAACATGTGGGTACACATTTTTATTCTTCTATTCTTATATAGTACTGCCATACTATCTTAGGTAGTGAATTTAGTTGTGAACTGAGGTGAGACTAGAGATACAAGTTTGTAAGTAGAGATTGATGGACATAGCGATATGTGAGATAGTGGTTAAGGGTGATTACTCTGTTTTCTTCTCATGATGATATTCCATAAATTGTGAACTTCAGATTGTTGTTGTTGAACTTGCATTGAAAAGACTATATTTTGGTTGATTACATGCTAAGTATTGAATTCCTGTTACTTGTTATATGTTTTACTATTTTTATGTTATATTATTGTGCCGGTCTATGATACTTATAGTACATAGTGTGTTGTACTTATACTACCCTGTGCTCTTTTTTTTGTTGAGTGCAGACCGTGTTCTAGATATTAAGACGCAACCTCGGCTAGAGTAGAGAGAACGACTTCAGATTCAAGGGTGAGCACTAGTTCTCAGGTTTCCATGGATCCTCCATGAGTTGTTGTCCTTCCTCTGAATAATAGAACTCTTTATCTTACTGTTTTTAGACATTGTTGGATATATTATAATATGTTGGTTTAGAGTTTCGGACGATGACTTTCTATTCTTTGGGGGATATTTTAGTTGTTGAATTCCTTATTGTTTTTATATTATATTAAAGGAGTATTATTTATTTATAATACAGGTTGGTAGTACTGTTTACTCCTCTAAAATTAGTTAAGTCTGAGAGTTAGGTTTGGGTTATTTGGTTCTCCCACCGGAGAGTTAGCGTGGGTTCCAATCATGGCTCATTTGGATCATGACAGTCTTTTACGATCCCAAACCAAAGATGTTAACAAGAATCTAGTACCCCGTGCCCCTAGTACGCGGTGACTTTAGTACTGACAAAATGGATCGTTACACTAGGTGCCCCCATGGTGCATGTGGACAAAACAAGAGAGGAGGCTGGACAAATGGCCTAGTGCACTGCACAGGGTGCCGCATAGGACGTTGCCATAGTGCAAATTTGGGCAGCCTTTGGCCCAACTCATTTTTCAGAAGGACAACCGACCCGAAACTCCCCTCCCACCCAACCCTATAAAAACTATTTCTCACCCATTTTTCATTACTGTTGAGCAGAGGGAGACACATGTACTTCAGAGGAACATCTCCTCTTAGATTTTTCTTCTCTTTTTAATTACTTTTCATCATTCAATCTCTATTTATTCATGAATTCATTTTCTTGTAATTAGTTTATGAGTAGCTAAACTCATAGTAACAAGGGTTGTAGTTAAAGACATGAAAATTGTGGTTTGAATATCATATTATTTGGTTTGGTTTTTATTATTTTATTGAGTTATTTATCTTCTCTTGGTCTTAATTGTTTGGAAGGTTGACAACCTATCAAACACTATCTATAGTGCATAATTTAGACTAGGAATAGGAAAATTACGTACGCAATAAGAAAAGGTAGGGCTTGATCGTTAAATCTATTTAAAAGGGGAAATAATTCATTAACGTGGATAGGAATATACCCGTTAGCCTTGCTTAGTTGATATGGAAGAGAAATCACATGCACTTCCCTATCAAACGACGACCATACGAATATAAGCGTTAGGAATAGTCAAGTAGGCATAGAAGTTGTTTGAAAAGACAATCAACATCGCAAATATCAACATGCAGCTAGTAACTCAGGAAATAAACTAAACGTATGGTTTGAAGACTCAACTGGATTGTCAAAATACCATAACCCTGGATCATCTCTCTAATATGAATTTCAAACTAATAATTTATGAGTTACTTCAATTTACTTTTATTCTTGCAAAACACAAAATCACTCTTTATTGAGTATTTCTTTCTAACTGAATAGAAATTATAAGAATTAAAACTAGTTAATCAATTCGTCAAATTCTCGTGGAATCTATATTTGGACTAACAAGTCCTATATTACTTGTCAGACTACGTACACTTGTGTGTGCGTTTGGAATCAACACACCCATATTGATAGGGGTGTACAAAATCGAACCGTAAATCAAACCAAATCGTAAATTTGGGCAGCTTTTGGCCCAAGTCATTTTTCAGAAGGACAATCGACCCGGAACCCCCCACCCACCCAATCCTACAAATACTATTTCTCAGCTATTTTTCATTACTATTGAGCAGAGGAAGACACACGTACTTTAGAGGAACATCTCCTCGTAGATTTTTCTTCTCTTTTCATTACTTTTCATCATTCAATCTCTATCTATTCATGAATTCATTATCTTGTAATTAGCTTATGAGTAGCTAAACTCATAGTAACAAGGGTTGTAGTTAAAGACATGAAAATTACGGTTTGAATATCATATTGTTTGGTTTAGTTTTTATTATTTTATTGAGTTATTTATCTTCTGTTGGTCTTAATTGTTTGGAATCTTGACAAACTATCAAACACTATCTATAGTGCATAATTTAGGCTAGGAGTAGGAAAATTACATACGCAATAAGAAACGGTAGGGCTTGATCATTAAATTTATTGAAAAGGGGAAATAATTCATTAACGTGGATATGAATATACCCGTTAGCCTTGCTTAGTTGATATGGAAGAGAAATCACATGTACTTCACTATTTAACTACGACCATACGAATATAAGCGTTAGGAATAGTCAAGTAGGCATAGAAGTTGTTTGAAAAGACGTTCAACCTCGCAAACATCAACATACAGCTAGTAACTCAGGAAATAAACTAAACGTATGGTTTGAAGACTCAACTGGATTGTCAAAATACCATAACCCTTGATCAACTCTCTAATATGAATTTCAAACTAATAATCTATGAGTTACTTCAATTTACTTTTATTCTTGCAAAACACAAAATCACTCTTTATTATTTGTTTCTAACTGAATAGAAATTATAATAATTCAAACTAGTTAATCAATTCGTCAAATTTCCATGAAATCTATATCTGGACTTACAAGTCCTATATTACTTGTCAGACTGCGTACACTTGTGTGTGCGTTTGAAATCAACACAACCATATTGCTAGGGGTGTACAAAATCGAACCGTAAATCGAACCAAACTGCAAAAAAAAAACCGACTAGTGATTTGGTTTGACTTAGTTTGGTGTTGGAAAAAACCCCCGACTATAATTGGTTTGGTTTGATTTTAACTAAAAAGAGTCAATCCGAACCAAACCAACCCGATATTACATATATACTATTTTAAAAAATATTTTATACATAAAAATATTTATTGTGATGTAATTTATAAATATTTCTTCAACTTTTTCATAGTTTTTATCATTCAATATGCTATTTCAATTTTAAATGGTTCAATAAGTCTTTTTACAACCTATAGATATTAGTAACTCAAATAAAACCCAAATCAATACGAATGTTAACAAAAGATTATTCAATCCAATACCAGGAATGACAATCATGTTAAATATTTATTTTTTAATTTGACATAAATGCATAAACTAATTTATTTTTCTGTTAATATTTAGTCATGTAGTTAATACTTATTAGACTTATTTTAGCATGACTTATGTCACGACCCGATTTCTCAAGTCATGATGGCACCTACAACTCTCCAGTAGGCGAACCAATTCCTGTAGCCCGGAACAGCTAGTAATGGGCCACTACCTAACCAATATGCTCAACAAGCTGAGATAAGCAGAAGCATAATGTAATGATAAGACAACGCGGAAGAATTTACCCGAATATACATCATGAAACTACACCAACCTCAAGACTTGGTATCGACAGTACAGAAGCTTCAAATAGAATACAAGTGCTAGAAGTAACAACATGATAAGTACAACTGTCTCCGAATATACAAAGACTAACAGTACAAAAGATGAGATGTAGACAGTCCCCAACCATCAGGCGCTCACCCTAGTCTCGAAGATCCAAAAGCTGCACGAGTCTCCAATGCGTTCAATAACGAAATCTCAGCTAATATCTGCACCAAAAAATGCAGAAGTATGGTATGAGCACCAAAACAACGGGAACTCAGTAGGTATCATCGGCCGACTGAGCGCATATAAGATATAAAAGTAGTAAGTAACAGATAGCAAGAAAGCAGTCACTGAAGCAATAAGCAAGGCACAAGAAGCTAGCACAGATCATCCATAACCAAGAGCTTCAAGTAACACATGCTAGCACAGAGATACAATCACACAGAATCACTGGTGAAGGAAAGAAGAATGCACATGGAGTCCTTGTACAACAATATAAGTAAGCAGAGAGAGAGTTGAGAAAATGGCGGTATACCGGTAACCTCAAGTAAAAGGAAAAGACAGAGAGCAATCAAACATACTCAAAATGGAATCAACGAGTATAGGGAAATCATAACACCAATCCAATCACATGATAGCATAACCAGGGAATCACCTCACAAGTACAACTCTAGGATGAAATAACTAGGCCACAATGACCGAGAGATACCACTCAACTTCCCATAAGGATAGAGTCAGAATCTCACACTCTGCTTAGAAGGCCACACAAAAGTGCCTCGATAAGATAGGACTCCAAATCCCTCTCAATAATCAGACATCCCACAACCAAAGCCTCAACATGCTAGCCATCACCAATCTTTCAAGAACCTGGTGCCAAGACAAGCTCTAAGTAAAACCAGGAGTAAATATAGTCTACCTACAGTCCCAACGGCCGCCCATACAACCGAGGAACACAATCAAGTGAAAACAAACCCTCCGGCATCCCATACTACCGAAGCGTACACTGAACACACAGCAAACAAGGGTGGAATCCAATGCATGATATGATATGATGTGAAATAGAACCTCTGTATGTACCTCCTCCGGTGCCAATCAGGCCCAGCAGGCAGGTTCCATGGAAGGACCCAGCCTGTATACCTCTACTCCACCGTATACCCTTCCCTCCGGCGCATGCAGCCCGAAGCCCCAGGCCTGGAGCGGCAAGGTCCATGGAGGTCCCCGACCCCATACTAAAACTCAGTATCAAGACATGTCATCCGGAAGTAAGTCCGGGATCAAGATAGAGACCCAGTCTCGAATATGCATGCCCAGACCCTGTCTAGGACTAAAGTAGTAGAAAATGCCTCAAAAACTCCTCCAAGAGTGCCCGGGCGTAACCAGGTCTAAAATTGTAGTAAATCAAGTCTAGTGCTCCACCCCGTAAAGACTAGTATCAGTAATAAAATCAAGTCTGGTGCTCTGCATCGTAGAGACTAGTATCAGTAATAAAATCAGTTCAAAAACATCCAAAAATCCCTTTTTCGATCATTAACAGTACCAAAAATGGGCCCCCCAGGGCTATGTAAATTTAGGAAAACTGTCGGTAGTGGCTCGCAGCCAAAACTGTAGTAAAACATACAGGGGAAAACCTTTTTCATGGATGATATGCTCGCACACAAATATAAAAGTAGCCAAATGGCTTACAATAACTCCTATCAGCCCTTTACAGGCCCAACTTCTACTTAACAGACATAACCAGCCTAAAAGGATTATCTCTATGTCTGGGACTCGCGAACATTCCCCAATAACCCACCATTTATGTCCTAGAGTCAATACAAGACCACACAGGACCACAAGGATAATATACAATACTACGCGAATACTATAAACAACGCATGAAATAACAGACGAACAAGGTGGACAAGGTCTGGGGTACCAACCTATAATAACCCACGCAAGGATGTTAATTAATGCAGTTATAGCCTATATACGCCGAGTCTAGGTAGGAAAGCCATAACCTACCTGTCATCCGATGACTAGCTGCGGGAACGGCGTCGTCCAGGATCGAACTGCTCCAGGAAGCTCTGAATCACACAAAACAAATACTTTCAACTGAAGCCCCAAAGGCGTCTCTATGAAGCCTGACCAACCAAAGTAATGGAACAATTGCTAGAATCGACAAGGCTGCAAGAACGAGCCATAGCCAATTGATAAGGTGTTAATGTCACACTCGCGACCAGCCAACTCCAAAGCATAAAAATGAGGCCAATAACAATAACAAATGGCAGCTAAATCCAACAACAATACGTTAACCACATCTCCAAGGAGCGACGAGCTCCCAAGGCACTATTTCAAGGCGTACTTCATGTCATTCAATCCAATAACCATCGTTCGTGACTCCAATATGAGCCACACAAATCCCTAGTACCTCCAACATCATAACACCATCAACATACAAGAATAACAACCCAATTTTATATGACAAAGGGGATGCCCGGAGCCACGGATCCAAAATACCACTTCGTGGCTTAGAAATTCATAAAACAATACTAGAACATGAAATTACGAAGGAGGGTCATAGGAGGAAGGTTACCTATACAAAAAGCTTTGAAATACCAAGGTAAACATGTTGTTATAAGGACCCACCACGAGTTGTAACAATATACGGCAAAAAAATACGACAAACATGCCGATAACAATAAGTTCTCCTCGGAATTGATTCTAAAGCTCAAATTAAGAATGAGTCGAGGATTTAGAACCCTTACCTTCCGATAATCAAATGATAATACCATAAAAATATCAGTCCCATGAACTGCCTCCTTGCAGTAGAAACAAACGGAGCCAAAACGATGAGAAAACTATACCACGATGATGAGCTCGCGATGTAGAGCAACTTCCGTTAAACTTCCGAATTGAAAGGATCAAGGTCCATGGATTATTTATAAGGTTTATATATGATTTTGTAAGGTTTTGGTCTATTTTTATGGGTTTAAAACGAAGGAGAAGCTGATTTATAAAGGCAAACCGACTTAGGATGTGGGCCCTACCTTAACGTGTCTGCTTGCGCAGTCTTACAAAAATGTGAATATCTCTCTATTCTGAAGTTGTATGGATGAACGGTTTAGTGCGTTGGATACTAGACTCGTAGACCTTCAATTTGGTATATTGGGGGCCCACTAACTCTTTATAGATAGGGAGAAACACCCCAAGGCATTTAACCCAAATTTGAAGAGAATTCCTTAAAGAAATTTACAATAACTTTTTCCGACTTTTGTTTCGCAGCTTGCTTGACTTCAAAACTTATCATACGACCATTTTGCGATTATAATACCTCATAACACATCCTTCTTAGTATATTATACACTATTAGTCTTACCCCAAAGGCACGGGTTACTTTAAACCTTCCAAACGGGTGAGGTGTTACACGAGACATTTCTTTAACTCGAACTTTCGAGTAAGGGATTCCTTTGACCTAGAACCTTGGTTTAATTCTTTGATATTACCAAGAATGTTGTCGGAAGTCAACGATTTCCAAAGTTGAAGCTCTAAAATAAGGAACGACCATAAAGACCAAACAAACGGCCCATGCACCGAACTACCGGTCCCGACAATCCATAAATGACTTGGGCCGCTACAAGTAAGCTCTAATGGTACAAGAAAGGCAAAAATGTGTAAATGACCGGAAGGGTCATTACATCATCCACTACTAAAAAGACTTTCGTCTCCGAAAGTCAGGAAGGAAGAAAATACCAGAGATTTAAGAATAGCGGATACAACGCCCGCACTACTCTCTCTGACAACCCGGGTAACCTCCGCGACCAGATGACACCCAATAGAACAGAACCAAAGAAAGCAACCAAGCGTTAATTTCTTACTAGCCAAGCTAGATTTCAACCTCCAAAGATCTACCAACCCAAACTGAACCTCGAGAATCTTAACCGAAAAGCACCTACACAACACCAAAACCAGAGCACCAAGGCTATCAACACACAAAACTCGAATCCTCAAAACTATACCAAGTTTACCAGAAAATCCATCAACCCAAAACTCCAACTCATGAGCCCGCTGTTCCACAAAACCCCTTTTTTTATTCTGAACTGAATCCTTTAGCACTACAAACAGGAAGCTTCATACAAGCCGAACACTCAAACCACCCTCGAAGCATCAACTGACACACTGGAGATCTATAGTTCCTGCTTATACTTTACCACGAATGAAGTCACCCACTTTATTCAAACTCGTTTTAAGCCAAGATATAGGCTACTAGACTTTGCCATCTAAGATAACAACCCGTAGCATATCATTGAAAATGAAACTTACATGCCCTGACTGACCATCAACCAACGAACGAACACTTTTGCTAACATCGAACTTGCTAACTGAACCGTACCAGGTCTGAATCAACTGAAAGTGAATGAACCAGGGCAACCTACCCAAAAGACCCAAACCAAAAGCACGATCCTGCAAGAAGTGTGATAAGCCTACCACGAAGTCTGTAACCATGAGCCAAGCTCCCAACTCTAGAAAACACTACTGCAACTCCGAACACTTGAACACCAGTTGAATGTGAAATTGCTTTACGAATCTCACCTCAGGAAGAAGTCCACCATGCCACGAATATCATGTCCAAACAACCCGAAGGCAAAGGAAAAGGAGCTTGGGGTTCAAAGTTACCATCTAGCCATAGAAATTTTTGCATATACTTTCAACTCATTCCTTTGGCTCGAATCAACCGCTCTATTGGTTCTGCAAACACCAACCACTTCGAAGCATATATCATAACAAACTTCTAGTCCATACTGGCCGAGTCTAACCAACACTAGAACCCCACATAAACAGCAACTCTGGAGGAATCAATTAAATAAGCTTTCAAATCCTTGGCAAACGAATGGCGATTACTAGTCTCTACGTATCATCAGAACTCAAAATAGCGTCGCTAGTCTCAACCCGCACAAGCTGACCACATAAAGGATACACCACTGCTGAAGCTCAAACTTACGTCGCTGAGTCTGTCCAACCATGGTAGAAGGACCTCGTACTAACTAGAACACTGCTGAAATCTAGAATATCCCGCCTCTTGCAGGGGTTAGCCAAGGACTAGGTGCCCAAGGCCAATAGCCGCATCCACAACTGAAGTAAAGAAACTAAGTTGCCCGCACCCACTGCCTCCCGGCACTAGGATGCTGCAACCAAATAGAAACTGCCACAAACCATCCGATGTAACCTGCCAAGTTATGATTCTGAACACCGACTTTCAAAACTGCCAACCAAAGCCTTGGTCGAACCTGTATGCTGCCAATGAACCCTTAAGAACCCAAGCCAACTAGGCCTGAAAATGCAAGTTTCCAACACCGCAGCTGCTACTGAAACAAAAACCAATCGATGGAAAACCCATGGCAATGTGTAGACGGCTGAATCGAATCACCGACACACAATCCTAAAGCAAACCTTCATCGCTACCTCAGGAAACTATAAGGACACATAAACACATACAAAGAGTATCTCCCTTCTTTTTCAACTAAACAAAAATGCTTCCTTAGCACTATGGCTGGCAACGGAACCGGGAGGTACCGGTACCGGTTCCGGACCGTCCCGGTCCATTACCGGTCCGGTTCCGGTCCGGTTCCGGTCCGGTGTACTCCGGTTCCGTCCGGTTGAGAGGTGGGACGGAAGGGGTAACGGGACGGAAGGGGGTAGTTACCGGATCGTCCCGGTCCGATCCGTCCCGGTACCGGTCCGGTCCGGTCCGGTTCGATTCGGTTGGTTTTCAAATTTTTTTTTTTTTTTTTTTTTTTTTAAAAGTAGCCGTTGGGTAGCCGTTGGCAACGGCCAGTGGGGCCCACCCAACGGCTATAACAGCCAAACACCCCCCCAAAACACCCCCCTACCCCCCAAACTTTTTTTAATACCCCAAAGTTTTTAAAAATACATTTTAGTCCTAAATTTTAACTATAAAAACCCCCCACCCCTTCATTATTTATTACACAAAATTTCTTCTTCTTCATCTACTCTCTCAACTCTCAATCTTCTACTCTTCTACTCTCTATTCTCTAATAGTCTCTATTAAATTGTTAATTTTATTTGTTGGATTATTTTGGAGCAATTTTCAAGCTTCAAGTTTCATCTATCAATTTCGGCTTTTGGTTATACACGTCTGTTTTTACGCAGACGTTTGGTACATTCGTTTCAACTTTCATCTCTTTACTTATTTATTTTTTTGTATTTAATTTTTGTATTTATTTATTTGCTTACTTTTAATATTTTACAATGGAATCCGGTGATAAAAATGTTGGCAAGGGTAAAAGTTCATTTTTTGGTAGGGTAGGTAATGCACTAAACGGAAAAACTAAAGTCGGTAGTTCTTCTAAATCCAAATCTAACACTAGACAACAACCTCAATTAAGAATAAATACGGATGATTTTACACATGTTGATGAAACTCCTTTTAATATTGATAGAAATACTCAATTAGATCATGAATTTTTACAAACAAGGTTTGGTAATTTTAATGAAGAGCTAGATGAAGAAGTAGAATATGATAATGAATATGATGGTAATGATACTTATGATGATGATGAAACAGAGCCGCCTACGGCTACTAGTCCCACTCCTGCTCCCGCTTCCACTCCCCCTCCCCCTGTACATCCTACTAGGGCTAAGCCAAAGGCTGAACGTCCTAAAAAATCTGTTGTGTGGCAATTTATGATTCAAAATGATGATAAAACTCAAGCTATTTGTAAAGTATGTAAATCTGTTTTGAATCATACAACTACGGGAAAGTCGGGTGGGACGGGACATTTAAGAAATCATTTACTTAGATGTTGTAAAAATGAATTTTTGCAAGCCGTAGCTATAGCCGATGCAAAAAAATATGGTACTCCCCTTCCCGATGCATCTGTAGGAGTAGGGGCCTCTAACATGATCCAATCACAGTTAAACCCTTCTAATGTTCTGGCCCTAGTACACATCGTAGTTATAGTAGAGAAAGAGATCTTGAAGAATTAGCTAAAATGATTGTTCTTTGTGGCTTGCCTTTTAGTTTTGCTGAAAATCCCGGTTTTGTTCATTATATTCAAATAGTGTATAATCCTTCTTTCACAGGTTTTTCAAGAAATACTATTAAAAAAGCTATTTTTGATTATCAGGGACAACATGTCCATTTTCTTCGTTGTTTATTTAACTATAATACTTGTAGAATGGCTATCACTTCTGATATGGGTCGTAGTCCTAATGGTAACGATTATTTTACTATTACTGGTCATTGGATTGATGAAAATTGGAACATGCAAAAAAGAATTTTAGGTTATAAATGTTGTGAAATGCTGAAAACCGGTAGTTACATAGCTCAAACTATTGTAGATGTTTTAGAATTTTATGAAATTTGTAATAAAGTAATTAGTGTCACCCTTGATAATGCTTCTAATAATACAAATGCTGTTGATAAACTAAAACCGGCAATTTGCCCTATTTATATTGACGGTTTTCATATTAGGTGTGCTGCACACATATATAATTTAATTGTTAGAGATGGTGTAGCAATGTATAATAATGGTTGTATAAAATGTGAAGCTGCATGCCATTTTATTTTTAAATGTCAAGTAAAGTCTAGGCGTGTAGAGTTTGAAAATCGGTGTCGTGAATTAGAACTCCCCCCTAGAAAAATTCCAAAAACTGTGTCTACTAGATGGAATTCTTTATATGAAATGCTTAAAGTTGCTTATGAATATAGAAAGCCTTTACAAATGGTTTGGAATGCTCACAATTCAGATATTGATTATAGAATTAGTGACACTGATTGGAAAGAAGTATATGAACTTAAAGAATTTTTAAAAGTTTTTTATTTAGCTACAAAACAAATATCTGGACTTTATTATCCAACTATTTGTTCAGTTTTACCAAATATATGTGCTATTTCTGATAAATTTTTTCAATACAAAAATATTCCACGGTTTAAAGATTCTATTAATGCAATGATTAAAAAATTTAGAAAATATTTTATTCCTATTCCTCAAATTTATTTAACTGCTTGTTTATTAAACACAACTTACAAAGAAATAGGTGCATCACGAATGGTTGAAAGAATATATTGTAATTTAGATATTTTAGAGATTATATTTGAACAAAGTATCCAAGGTGACGAAGTTGCCGAAGAGGACAAATTACCTAGTTGGTCCGATGTTAAAGATAGCATAAGAATTGAAGCTAGAAAATTGTATGACTTGTATAATTCTAGTAGAATAAATGATGAAGTACATAATGTAGAACCTTCAAGTTCTAGGCGTAGATATTCAAATGAAGATGATATTGATGATATGATGGAAAATGATTTTGATGAATATCTTAATCAGGGAATGGAAAGCATTAAGGATGCACAAGGCAAACCTCAACTTTTGGAATGGTGGAAGACTCGCGGCAAGTCATTTCCAAAACTTCAACCGGTGGTTCGAGATTTGCTAGCTATTCAAGCATCTTCAGTAGCTTCGGGGGGCGCTTTTAGTGCAGCAAGATATCAAATTGGGGAGCATAGGTATTCATTAGCATCAGACAGCTTGGAGATATCGGTATTGTTTAGAGATTGGATCAATGCCGAGCGAAGGAATTATGGGCGTCCTAGTTTACCTGTCCAATTTGAATATGATATAGATAATATTTTGGTAAATTCTAGTGAAGACGACATGGATGCATTGGAGGATCAAGCACAACAACCACTTCCAGAAAATGTTACCAGGGAATTGTTAGAAACTCTACGGAAAGACTATTTTCAAGGATTCAAATATTAGTATGATAGTTCGAGGCCTAATTCAAACAGATCCCTTCCTAGAAGGTGGCTGCGTAGATTAGGTTCTCTTCTAATATTTTGTAATACAAATTGTATTATTTAATTTTTATGAATAAAATTATAGGCTATTCGCCTTAAATTTTTTTAATTATTGTCTTCAATTTAATACAAGTCTTTTTTATATATTTCAAACTTAAATGTTTCAATTTCAAATTTAAAAAAGTTGTTTAACAAATGAAAGTTTGATATAGTTTAAAAAGATTCAAACTTAAATAAGTAAGTTATTAACTTAAGACTTAAGAGTAAAGACTTAAAAGTTTAAAAAGATTTTAAGAGTTTAAAATTTGAAATTTAAAGTTTTAAACTTTTAGAGTTTAAAATTTAAACTCTAAAAAAAAATCTAATTTATTAAGTTATACTTTTAAAAGAAATATAAAATAACTTATATATTTTGAAACTTTTTCAATTATAAATAACCGAATTTTAATTTAATTAAAATTAAAAAAAAAAAAGACCGGGACCCGGTATACCGGTCCGGTCCCGGTCCGGTCCGGTCCCGGTAAGTACCGGTCCGGGACGAACAATGGGAAAAATCCCAGTAGTACCGGTACCGGTACCGTCCCGGTTCCCGGCCAACCGGCGGAAGGATTCGCCGGTACCGGTCCGGTTCCGGTTAATACCGGTCCGGTACTACCGGTCCGGTTCCGTTGCCTGCCTTACTTAGCACATACTAAACCTTACAAATCCTTTCTCGAATAAGAACCTGAAGCCATTACCTTACTACTCATAGCTACACGTCAAATTCAATAAGGCAGGAGAAGGATGGGCCGGATGCCCAACTCACCCGAAATGCTTACAAATACAACCTAACCACGAGGTTACGATCAACACTTAGTCGGAAGTGCTTAAAGTCAAGACCCAATCACGATGCCAACATCCAGAGCTCATCGAAAGAACTACGATCAAGATTCATTCCAACTGGAGCTAGGGATACAACCAAACACCCAACGAACCAGGAAGTGGAGGAGACTATGGGAACAACCCACATACCTGCCAAACTCCTAAACTAATCAACAAAGAGGGTCGACTCTAGACACTCGGGAGACCAAAACAATCTATGCACACTAGCATAACCAATATCTCCCAACTGAGGCAAAATCTCAACTCCGGCCAACTACCGGTAATACACCAAACCATCACACGGATCTCTAGCCACGCTAGATAACGGCCTAGGCAACAACCATATAGGACCATTCAACAAGTGCAACTCAACCACAAGTCCAAAATCACAATGAAACAGGGATAACCCAACTAGAAATAGACTAACAAGAACTACCCACGAACTACAACTCCGGGAAAACACCTCTCAAGGCTAACTTACCCCCATCCACTACTAAAGAATAAACTATCAATAAAACAACATATCGATACTACCATTCGAGTAGCCAAAAAACTTAACAAGTAGAAGGTAGGCATATAAGCAATTACACGACAGAAGGGATAGAGTCGCAACACGAGCGGTACTAACATAAGTCGAAGGTAGCAAAAGCCCAACCTGGAGCAGCGATATCAGGAACCTCTACCTCTGGCCCACCAAGAGGAGTATCAAGCTGATGGGATATAACTCTGGACTAAGTAGTCGAAACTAAAGGCCCAACCGGCTCTCGCCGGGGACAAGATCTATAAAGGTGACCAATCTCTCCACAATGATAACAACCAGGCTGTCCGGGATACAAATCATGGGATAATTCCTAGCAAAGTGCCCATGCTCACCACACCAAAAATAGCCTATACCAGATGAAGTCCGACAGGAAAATCTCACCTCGAACTCCAATACCGATAGACAACCCTACTGAAGAACTAGAAGCTCAACTATAAGTGAAGCACCACTCACAGAACCAGGTACTGAAACACTCACCGGAGGGCTCAGAGTCCTAGCCACGGTGTCTTGAAGCACTGAGGTCGCTATAAATCCAATCAGAGGTTGGGCTGACCACACACCCCTTATTTAGTGTGGTAAAGCCTCACTCTGAAGTCCTGGTGCTGATAGAAGCACTGAAGCAACAAGCACAGAAGCCTCGACACCAACCGCTATCGCACTCGTATGAGGCATCTCAGAATGAATGAATAACCAAAGTCTAGAAGTCAATAGAGCCAGGAACGCACGATGAATAGCCAAGAAGATAAAACTTTTCCTAACAATGCGCTGTAGCCTCCCCCAGATAGGATATGGACGTCATCGTACCGATCCATGAGACTCTACTTAGACACTTGCTTCTGCACCACGACACCGGTGAACCTAGAGCTCTGATACCAAGCTGTCACGACCCGATTTCTCAAGTCATGATGGGACCTACAACTCCCCAGTAGGCGAACCAAATACCGTAGCCCAGAACAACTAGTAATGGGCTACTACCTAACCAATATGCTCAACAAGATGAGATAAGCAGAAGCATAATGTAATGATAAGACAACGCGGAAGCAATTTACCCGAATATACATCATGAAACTACACCAACCCCAAGATTGGTATCGACAGTACAGAAGCTTCTAATAGAATACAAGTGCTAGAAGTAACAAAATGATAAGTACAACTGTCTCCGAATATACAAAGAGTAACAGTACAAAAGATGAGATGTAGACAAGCCCCGACCATCAGGCGCTCACCCTAGTCTCAAAGATCCAAAAGCTGCACGAGTTTCCAATGCGTTCAACAGCGAAAGCTTAGCTAATATCTGCACCAAAAAGTGCATAAGTATGGTATGAGCACCAAAACAACGGGTACTTAGTAGGTATCATCGGGCGACTGAGCGCATATAAGATATAAAAGCAGTAAGTAACAGATAGCAAGAAAGCAGTCACTGAAGCAATAAGCAAGGCACAAGGAGCTAGCACAGATCATCTATAACCAAGAGCTTCAAGTAACACATGCTAGCACAGAGATACAATTACACAGAATCACTGGTGAAGGAAAGAAGAACACACCTGGAGTCCTTGTACAATAATATAAGTAAGTAGAGAGAGAGTTGAGAAAATGGCGGTATACCGGTAACCTCAAGTAAAAGGAAAAGACAGAGAGCAGTCAAACATACTCAAAATGGAATCAACGAGTATAAGGAAATCATAACACCAATCCAATCACATGATAGCATAACCAGGGAATCACCTCACAAGTACAACTCTAGGATGAAATAACTAGGCCACAATGACCGAGAGATACCACTCAACTTCCCACAAGGATAGAGCCAGAATCTCACACTCTGCTCAGAAGGCCACACAAAAGTGCCTCGATAAGATAGGACTCCAAAGACCTCTCAATAATCAGACATCCCACAACCAAAGCCTCAACAGGCTAGCCATCACTAATCTTTCAAGAACCGGGTGCCAAGACAAGCTCTAAGTAAAACCAGGAGTAAATATAGTCTATCTACAGTCCCAACGGCCGCCCATACAACCGAGGAACACAATCAAGTGAAAAAAAACCTTTCGGCATCCCATACTACCGAAGCGTACACTGAACACACAGCAAACAAGGGTGGAATCCAATGCATGATATGATATGATGTGAAATAGAACCTCTGTATGTACCTCTTCCGGTGCCAATCAGGCCCAACAGGAAGGTTCCATGGAAGGACCCAGCCTGTATACCTCTACTCCACCGTATACCCTTCCCTCCGGCGCACGCAACCCAAAGCCCCAAGCCCGGAGCGGCAAGGTCCATGGAGGTCCCCGACCCCATACTAAAACTCAGTATCAAGACATGTTATCCGGAAGCAAGTCCGGGATCAAGATAGAGACCCAGTCTCGAATATGCATGCCCAGACCCTGTCTAGGACTAAAGTAGTAGAAAATGCCTCAAAAACCCCTCCAAGGGTGCCCGGGCGTAACCGGGTCTAAAATTGTAGTAAATCAAGTCTAGTGCTCCACCCCGCAGAGACTAGTATCACTAATAAAATCAAGTCTGGTGCTCTGCCTCGCAGAGACTAGTATCAGTAATAAAATCAGTTCAAAAACATCAAAAAATCTCCTTTTCGATCATCAACAGTACCAAAAATAGGGCCCCTTGGGCTATGAAAATTTAGGAAAACTGTCGGTAGTGGCTCGCAGCCAAAACTATAGTAAAACATACAAGGGAAAACCTTTTTCATAGATGATATGCTCGCACACAAATATAAAAGTAGCCAAATGACTCACAACAACTCCTGTCAGCCCTGTACAGGCCCAACAGCTACTTAACAGACATAACCAGCCTAAAAGGATAATCTCTATGGCCGGGACTCGCGAACATTCCCCAATAACCCACCATCTATGTTCCAGAGTCAATACAAGGCCATACAGGACCACAAGGGTAATATACTATACTACGCGAATACTACAAACAACGCATGAAATAACGGACGAACAAGGTGGACAAGGTCTAGGGTACCAACCTATAATAACCCACCCAAGGATGCTAATTAATGCCGTTATAGCCTATATACGCAGAGTCTAGGTAGGAAAGCCATAACCTACCTGTCTTCCGATGACTAGCTGCGGGAACGGCGTCGTCCAGGCTCGAACTGCTCCAGGAAGCTCTGAATCACACAAAACAAATACTTTCAACTGAAGCCCCAAAGGCGTCTCTATGAAGCCTGACCAACCAAGGTAATGGAACAATTGCTAGAATCGACAAGGCTGCAAGAACGAGCCATAGCCAATTGATAAGGTGTTAATGTCACACTCGCGACCAGCCAACTCCAAAGCATAAAAATGAGGCCAATAACAATAACAAATGGAAGCTAAATCCATCAACAATACGTTAACCACATCTCCAAGGAGCGACGAGCTCCCGAGGCACTATTTCAAGGCATACTTCATGTCATTCAATCCAATAACCATCGTTCGTGACTCCAATACGAGTCACACAAATCCCCAGTACCTCCAACATCGTAACACCATAAACATAAAACAATAATAACCCAATTTAATATGACAAAGGGGATGCCCGGAGCCACGGATCCAAAATACCACTTCGTGGCTTAGAAATTCATAAAACAATACTAGAACATGAAATTATGAAGGAGGGTCATAGGAGGAAGGTTACCTAGACAAAAAGCTTTGAAATACCAAGCTAAACATGCTGTTATAAGGACCCACCACGAGCTGTAACAATATACGGCAAAAAAATACGACAAACATACCGATAACAATAAGTTCTCCTCGGAATTGATTCTAAAGCTTAAATTAAGAATGAGTCGAGGATTTAGAACCCTTACCTTCCGATAATCAAATGATAATACCATAAAAATATCAGTCCCATGAACTGCCTCCTTGCAGTAGCAACAAACGGAGCCAAAACGACGAGAAAACTATACCACGACGATGAGCTCGCGACGTAGAGCAACTTCCGTTAAACTTCTGAATTGAAAGGATCAAGGTCCATGGATTATTTCTAAGGTTTATATCTGATTTTGTAAGGTTTTGGTCTGTTTTTATGGGTTTAAAATGAAGGAGAAGCTGATTTATAAAGGCAAACCGACTTAGGATGTGGGCCCCACCTTGACATGTCTGCTTGCGCAGTCTTACAAAAATGTGAATATCTCTCTATTCTGAAGTTGTATGGATGAACGGTTTAGTGCGTTGGATACTAGACTCGTAGACCTTCGATTTGGTATATTGGGAGCCCATTAACTCTTTATAGATAGGGAGAAACACCCCAAGATATTTAACCCAAATTTGAAGAGAATTCCTTAAAGAAATTTACAATAACTTTTTCCGACTTTTGTTTCGCAGCTTGCTTGACTTCAAAACTTATCATACGACCATTTTGCGATTATAATACCTCATAACACATCCTTCTTAGTATATTAGACACTATTAGTCTTACCCCAAAGGCACGGGTTACTTTAAACCTTCCAAACGGGTGAGGTGTTACACGAGACATTTCTTTAACTCGAACTTTCGAGTAAGGGATTCCTTTAACCTAGAACCTTGGTTTAATTCTTTGATATTACCAAGAATGTTGTCGGAAGTAAATGATTTCAAAAGTTGAAGCTCTAAAACGAGGAACGGCCATAAAGACCAAACAAACGGCCCGGGCACCGAACTACCGGTCCCGACAAGCCATAAATGACTTGGGCCGCTACAAGTAAGCTCTAGTGGTACAAGAAAGGCGAAAACGTGTAAATGACCGGAAGGGTCATTACAACTTAATACTTTTAAATTATGATTATTTTTATTATGACTTATTAATATGCAATATTTATTCCATGCGATTTCATTATTTTTTTTTGGTTGAATATTTTATTGTCATCACTCACTTCATAAATTTTAAATAAAATGAATATATTTTGTGTTGTATTTTTAAGAAATACCTTATATAGTTATTTTTTGCTCGGACTAAAGAAATATTTGAAACACAAGTTAATTATATATTTTTATGAAGACTTTATCAGAAAAAACTTGAAAAAACCCGAGGAAATCAAAAAAACTCGAAAAAACCCGAGGTTGGAAAACTCGACTTTTATTGGTTTGGTTTGGTTTATAAATTTAAAAATCCGACACTAATGGTTTGATTTGGTATTTAAAAAATACGAACCAACCCGGTTCATGTACACCCGTACATATTGCTTTATTTCTATTCCAGGCCCAAAAATTAATCCAAATTCAAACTTAAGTCTCTAACGAAAAAATTATAATTTTCTTTGAATATCAGATTACCCATAAGGTAAGGAACTCAAATTTAAAATTTTATCAAAAATGAAGTTCAAATCGATCCTCGTATCATCAAAATATAATTCTTTAACTTTATCAAGAAATATATATTAACTTTTGTTTGGGTACAATCCATATATTAACATAGTAGGCTTTTTAATGACATATCATAACAATTTTTAAATTCTAGGACCAATATGGAAAAGTCATTATGAAATACCTAAAATTCTTTGTATTTCCTTAAGTAGTATTTTAATTTCTTACCTTTTTTTAAATGATGAAAAGATAATAAGCACTATTCCTTTCTAGGCTAGTAATGGATGGTAGCAATTTAATTAAGTATAGATTTATGTAGTATCAAAATCAAAGACACCTAATCATTTCTCACATTATAAATAGCACCATCTCTTTCTCACTTGTAAGAACAAATATACACATTCTCAAAAATTTCTACCGTAGGCATGGCTATCAAGAGTGTTTTAGTTCTTGTTTTCACACTACTTATACTTTTCATAGGTATTTCAAACGTGCATTAATTTATTTTTATTATATTTGATACTTTCAATCCAATAATGAAAGATATATTTAAATTATTTATTAGTAAATTTGCCCGTGACTACCTCATTTTCATTACTTAAATGTTCAAGATGATAGATTGATATAATGATATGCCTTTTTTTTTTGTCTGATTCAAGTGATACAAAAATGTATTTTTTATTTATTTATTAGATCTGATACATATTTTATTTAAAAAAATTATTGAAAAATTATTTATATAATTCAAGCACAAGATTATGTATATTTTTAAATAGTCAGACTTAATTAAGACATTTTAAACACTAGTTAACAAAAATTAGACATGTACGTGCTCACATTATGTATATGTGTGTATTTAAATTAATAATTTATGCACATTATTGTTATTTTGTAGGTTGCAATAACATAGCAGATGCATCATCCAATTCTGTGTGTTGCCAGGATCACCCAGAGATGAGTCCATGTATAAAGGGTATAGATGATAATCCAGAAAAAAATGGTAAATGTTGGAAACTATGCAATCCTGCATGTGAACTAGGAGGAGTTTGCAAAACAGTTGGAAGCAAGACTTTATGTCACTGCACATGTTCTTAGTTTAATTTCTATAAAAAAATATATATCAAAGATGGATTAAAATTTATTTATTAGAGGACATTTTTGTCTTTTTAATATGAATTACAATGTATGTTTTAAATTTATAAAATATGTCTCTTTTAATAAGATCAAATTTCAATGAATTTTCTTCTGAAATAAAATTAAATTTATTCTCTTTTGGGTATTTACGATAGGAGTCAGAAATCTGGTTACTAAAATCAGATCCATCTGGTCTAAAATAATTATTCAACTAAAAAAAGAGAAACAATAGTTTATTGTATAAACTACTCTTTCTAAGTATTCATTTCGTTTCGATTTATTTAGTATACTTTAACTTTGCACAAAATTTATATAAATAAATTAAAAAAATTGAAATTTATGATCTTAAATATGCCATAAACGTTTATGTGGCTATAGGACTTTTAAAATTTATCATCTTAAATTTGTAATGACGTTTTTATGGCTATAAAAGTTTCTCATTAATGATAAAATGGAAGATTATTATTTTTAAATACAAAAATATATTACCTTTTTTAGTAAGACTAATAATAAAAACGTGTTCAACAAATTTGAACAAAGAAAGTACTACTCCCTCCGTTTCATATTAGTTGTTCACTTTCATCTTTATACGTTATTTAAGAAATCATAACTAAAATAGATAGTTTTACTAATTCACCCTTTATCCACTCCTTTGAAAAAAAAAACTTTTTAAAACTTATATGCTTGTTTAGGCTTTTAAAAAATATTAATTGTAGGGGTAAAATAGAAAAAAATTAATTAATTTTGTTTTGATTTTGTAAATGAACATGTAATTTTATATAACTACTTATAGTAAGATGAACAATTAATATGGGACGAAAGAAGTATACTCCAAACCTATGTTCAAAATATCTTTTGGGGACTCGTTTATGAATATGCATTTGATGAAACAAGAAACATATAATAATTGTTGGTTGTGAGTTTTGTTTTAATTTTTATTGTGATGCCAAGAAAAACTTTGATATTTAACATGTATGAAGTAGTTAATTTATTCATTCCATTTTCTTATCATGTAGGCTTTGTTGACCCCAATTTTTGCCCTCCACAGTCCTAATTATTTTTGAACTTTTATTATTTTAAAATAATTTTGGAATAATTATTTTTTCTAAAATTAAAACTTATTTCAAAATTAATTTGAACCTAACTTCATCATTTTTAAGTAAGAATATATATTATTTGTATTTAATTATATCAAATTATATAAATTTTAGTTAAAGAAAATATTTTAAAAATTATTTTGAGTGAAAATCATGCTTAAATAGAAGAATACTTTATTTTTTCTCAAAATTTGTTTAAAATTGGCAATTAGTTGTGTAACTACTCTCTTGATTTGAAATAAAATTATTGTGATGTATAAAATAATAATTATTAATTGTGAAAATTAAAAGCTCATTAATTAATTTGGAATTGGATTCATCTTTATTCAATTGACCCATTTTACCATTTCTTGAATCGATTTAACTACCATTTCTTGATTTTCAATTGGGTTTATCAACCACTTAATCCCTTAGCCCAACTCCCAAATTAATTCCCCAAGCACAATTAAATTCTCCAAGACCCGTCCCACTCTTTATTTTTCTCAATTAAATCTCACCTCTCAGATTATACAACACACACACACACAAAACTCCATTGTATATGTTTTCTAGGTGTTGTTTTCGTTCAAATTTTGATTCAACTTAGTATATGGGGGAATTGCTTCATAATAATAGTAATTAATTACTATATTCATGCTATTCCTCCAAACCATACAATAAAATGGCCACCGTAGATTTACTTATTAGAACTCATTTCATTTCTTGGTTGAATATAATAAGAGTAAACATGACCAAGACCAACTCACATTCATATAGGAGACTATTTTTTATGGCCACCGCCGGGACTATCCAAGTCCATGTAGGAGACTATTTTCTTTTATGGCCACCTTTTTGATATCTATAAATAGATGGAGCTCCACATCCTTCGTAACTCAAATTCATGAGATCTTCGGAAGTGGCATTGAGCACGGTTTGCAAGCATCAAGGAGCAAGGTTTTATTTAAAAAAAATTATTTATTTTCATCACTTTTTTTCCAGCATAGTATGTCTGTGGTAGAAAATTCATATTAAATCATAGAAACGTCAAAATCATGAACGGCTTAATTTTTCAAAAACTAGACTTTTTGATCTAAAACATATCTAAAAATTCAGAGTTAAAATCCTTCAATTTTGTTCTAGACAATTTTTGAAGTTCAGGTTTAAATTCTGTAATGTTAAAAATTTCAGATCAGAGCGGCTTTACTAAAACTTCCATGTCTTGATGTAGGAACGACAAAATCACCAGCGACTTGATTCTTCAAAAATTAGACAAAAAGGTCTACAACATATCCGAAATTCAGATTTTATTACCTTCGGGATCGTTCCATATATTATTATGAAATCAACTTTAGATTTTGATACACCGGCAGTTTCAGATTTGTGCTGCCTCACCAAAAATATTATATCTCAATGTGGAAGTACCGAAACAACAATTCGTTTGATTTTGCAGAAACTAGACACGTGTATTTACAAATATACAAAATTTAGAAATTAGCTCTAGATTCTGTCATGCAGAAAATTTCAGATTTGCGTGTTTGTGGCGGAAAATTCATAAATTAGAGTAGGAGTGTCAAAACCATGAGCTTCTTATTCTGTTGAAAAGATACTCCGAGAGCTACAACATATAGAAAAATCACGACCAAAGTCTTCACGGATTGATACAGATTCTTCTTCAAAGTTGGCTTAAATTTTGCCTCGTCCGTCTCTTCAATTTTGCGCACCAGCGGAAAAAAATTCATAACTCGCCACGAGATTTTTATTCCGATGGAAAGAGGACTCGAAGAGCTGATCTATGTGTGAAAATCACGATCAAAAGCTTCACAGTTTGGTAGAAATTTTTCTTCGAAGTTGGCTCAAATTTCACCTTAGACGGGTAAGATTCTTTCCTCTACTTGTGATTTCTTTGTCCTTTCTTTTCTTCTACTCTTGTAGGAAGTGTTGTTCAAAAGGATGGTTCATGGAGAAGTTAATCTTACAGCGCAAAGGTATGGATACTCGTTCCCGCCCTAAGAAAGGTAAATTTAAAGGTATTCTTATGGCGCAAAGGGATGGATGCTAGTTCTGAAAGAGTGTTTTTTTTTAGTTTTTTTTGTGCCCTAACTTTTGCCTAGGCCGCCTTTTACTATTTTAAAATAATTTTGGAATAATATTTTTTCTAAAATTAAAAGTTATTTCAAAATTAATTTGAACCTAACTTCATCATTTTTAAGTAAGAATATATATTTTTTGTATTTAATTATATCGAATTATATTGATTTTACTTAAAGAAAATATTTTAAAAATTATTTTGAGTGAAAATCATGCTTAAATAGAAGAATACTTTATTTTTTCTCAAAATTTGTTTAAAATTGGCAATTAGTTGTGTAATTACTCTCTTGATTTGGAATAAAATTATTGTGATGTATAAAATAATAATTGTTAATTGTGGAAATTAAAAGCTCATTAATTAGTTTGGAATTGAAATCATCTTTATTCAATTGACCCATTTTACCATTTCTTGAATCGATTTGGCTACTTTTTAAATTAATTTAGTCAAAATTTTCAATTGAGTTTATCAACCATTTAATCCTTAGGCCAACTCCCAAATTAATTCTCCAAGCCCAATTAAATTCTCCAAGACCCGGCCCACTCCTTATTTTTCCCAACTAAATCCCTCCTCTCAGATTATACAACATACACATATAACTCACACGCGTTTTCCTAACTTGGCCATTTTGATCGAAAATAATTTTTTTTGCACAAATGCCTCAAAATAAAATTCAATCCAATTTTAACACTCAAGGAGGTATGCTTCATGTACACCATCAAATCAAGAAAAGTTCATGAATTTGGCCAAGAATTTCACTGGGGTCATTCATCAAACACATCATACTTTAGAGCAACTATGGGTACTCATATTTTTCCATTTTTTAGATCAAGAAGCACACTCTTTCTCAAACTCAATCTCACCCAGCTAAAAACAATAATTTCTAACAAATTAACTCAAAAATAATCACTAACCATGCCCTAGGTGTTGAGAGAAAATAGTGAAAAGAGGGAGACAATCTTACAATCACAACGAGTATAAGAAGTTAGTATTCCATACCTGGTCTCTTGCAAAGATGAGCAAAATTGGTATTGAAATTTGAAGGTGTGAGGAAAAGAGAACCAGATCGAGCCTTTGAGGAGAGAAACAAACATATTTTTTTGTGTTTTCAATTGAAGTGCCTAATTCAGTTTAATACCTCGGGATCCATTTTTTGGTCAAGTGTCGCAATTGAGGACATCAAGAAAATCCAATTCTCCGCAAATGCGGTCAGAGATTCGCATTGCGGTATTTTCCCCTTCTTCAAGAATCACATTTATGGTTTAAAGGCCACAATTGTGATATATGCAGCTGGGTAAGTTGTTCTTCTCTCATTTTTTCTATTGTGCATTTTTGCTCACTCTTTTATAAACCTATACCAATCACCTTCAAAAACCATCAAACTTGATAGAATGACCAAGAATAGTCAACTAAATTATTCTAAAAATGAAAATTCCAAAAGCGACTTCAAAATTTTAAAATGATGAGTTTCCTCCCATCAAGCGCTTGATTTAGCATTCACGATGCAAGTCAATCTTTCTTTTCCCGTGAACCTTTTGTCAAACTTTAAATCATGAACCTGGTGATGGTAACTAAGCAAAAAGGCCATTTTCTCAGTGTCATATCTTACACTTTTTGGCCTTTAAGTGAGGGCTATCATTTTGTCTTCTTGGTATGACAAACTTAAAAATAAACACACTTTGATCCTTATATTCAAAACTCTCAATCGACTTGATTGTTTTCATTCCCATATCATCAACCAAGCACAACGTTGAAAAATGGGTGGAATGCGATCGAAGTCTCTCCATTTTCAAAGTTGCTCCATTCTTGACATCCTCACCTTCAAATGAAGTAGAGTTCTCAAAAATAATTTATTGAACTATTCTTTACAACTCTAGTCTCATTTCTTCAATTGTGGCATCTTGAGTTACTTCAAACTCATTTTCATCCCAAGATGTCATTGTAATGATCCTTCTGGTCATTTTCGCATTTATGCTTTCTTAGCACTATTAGAGCTTTTCTGTAGCGGTCCCAAGTCATTTATGACTTGCTGGGACCGGTGGTTTGGTGCCCTGGCCGTTCATTTGGTCTTTATGGCCGTTTCCCTATTTAGAGATGAGTCTTATTAAGAGTTATGTTACCGAATCGTGCGATAGTGATTTGCAAACGTATGACCTCAACTGACCTTGTGGGCAGGTCGAACCTGATTCGAGGTGTCGTGTGACCTTCACCTTCATCCCGTACCAAAGGCGTGCGAGCCTAAATTTGAGAATTTTTGTAACATCACAGTATTTGAAAATAATTGATTTAAATTAGGACTTGGTAAAAAGTTTTATTTTTCTAAAAATGTTTTAAACATTTATGAAAAAAGAATACCTTTGTTATGATATATTTGTGTATGTATATATTTTATAATAGTTTTATAAGTTATTAATATTTTTAACGGAGATAGTAAACTTAGTTGTGTTAAAAATTATTATTATAATATAGTAGGTTTAATTTGAAATGATTTTCTATTAATTATGAGATATTCAAAAAGTTATATATATCTTAGCACGAACCTACGCAATACCCGAGTACATTTATAATGAGAAAAGAAAATATATTTTTGTATTTTAATGTAACGACTGGGTCCGTCATTACGGGTAGTCCAATCGTGCCAAGTTTTATAGTTAGAAAACTCCGAGTTTGGGAGTTTGAAATTCGGGGATAGGCTAGCCTCGGTAAGTTTTGGAGTGAGGTGGAGTCTAGGGAAATTCGGGTAAGGATTGGGTTAGGAGTCTTATTTTGAGTTAGTTTTTCATGTAGCCAAGTCATAAAGGAGTCCGGGGGACTTTTTGGAATCGAATTCGGGTAAGTAGAACTCCCAGAATCGAGGTTGATGTGAAGAGGTTGTTTCGAAACGTCGGAAAAACAAGTGTGTTGTAAAATGGACTAGTTTTGGAGATTTTATGACTTTCTATTCCGTGTCAACTGTCATGGCAGTTGACACTCCGCCATAGCGACCTCCGCTATAGCGGAGTAATTACCGCTATAGCGGAAGTCAATATCGGTCAGCCTCCGCCATAGCGGATGACTCCGCTACGGTGGTACCGCTATAGCGGGGCTCAACGAGAATTAATGCAGAAACATTTCCCAAAATATTCAGTTTTCACAATTTCATTTTGGAAGAAGGGCAAGGCGATTCCAGGCGATTTTCCTCTGTTTTCCATTATTTTTCTTCCCTAAGGTAAGGTTTCTACTCCCCAAACTTCGTACTACTTTTCCTACGCGGTAGAATTGCTATGAGGGAACTTGGGGAAAGGTTGGAATAACCTAGGGATGGTAGAATCCGGGGAAGAAGGGGGATTCTAGGCATGAAAGTTCTTGGGTATTGTTAAAACCAAGGTTTATTGATCGCATGTTGTTAGATTCTCTATTTTATCCGTGAAAATGATAGAACTAGGGGAATTAATGGCGGGAAACCTGGGAAAAAGGGTAGGATGATCATGGTTGGTCTGAGATTTGGTATTTGGTGTAATACGGGTAATACACATGCCTTGTTTGTTAATTCAAGTACTTGTATGTTGTTTTAGACCAAGAACGAGAAAGGAATCCAGAACATGGGAAAGCTCGGGATGAGTAGAGCTTGAATCTTTTTGAGGTAGGTGATGGCTTACGATTCCTGTGAATGTTGTATATTTTTGTACTCTTATCTAAGTGTTTGTATGAATTACATTGCTTAGAGGAATTGTTTTGAATGTCTAAGGGTCCTATCTTACAGTGTGTAGATTGGACGGTGTGTTGCTTGTTGGTTTTACAAGTTGTTTGTTTATTATTTGACTGTGGACTAATTGACATTTGGTTGTCTCGGGTACTATGCCTGGTACGGAATACTAACGGTTGTCTCGGGTACCACTCCTGGTACAGAATACTAACGGTTGGCTTGGGTACCACGCCTAGTACGGGATACTAACGGTTGGCTCGGGTACCATGCCTGGTACAAGTTTATTTTAATGCATCATTGCATTGATATTATTGTATTGCATTAACTGTTGTTGGTTTCGTGAGTGGACCGAGCAATTTTATTGAAATGTGATATTTGTTGGTGGTCCTTGAGTTACCCAGAATCCTGTTGTATCTATTGAGTTAGCCTTGGATTAGGCCGGGTTGTCTGGTTAACACTTAGGTGTTGTTAGAGGGGATCCTAGTATGGGTCCAGGTTAGACGAAAAGGGATAGTTTATTGGTTATATGATTGTTGCTTACAGTTAGAAAAGGTGGATTTCATGTGGGAACAAGCTAGGTAGAGACTTGTAGTCTAGGGGTGCATGTTGACTTGTTGCATGTCTTTCTTACTTATACTTGGTTTGTTGTACTGACTATACACTGGTTTTATTTGGAACTGGCTGATGATCCTACAAGCACACAGTGGTGGTGTACTGATACTGCACTTGCTTTTCTTTTTGTGAGTACAGGCAATCTTCCAGCGGTTAAGACACGACCTCATCTGTAGTACCGGTATTTCCAGGCTTCAAGGGTGAGCTGATTCGATCGAGCTACCTTGAATTTATCATTATATTTGTAACCCACTTGTTTTGAGCTTAAACTATTTCCTTATTTTGGGGTTGCATCCTCATATTCTAGGCATTGGTAGATTTTTGGTACTGCAACTTTCAGATTCTAGGGGTAATTTCTGCTGGTTTATATTAATGAAGTGGTTTTGTTATTATTGCATTGCTAGTTTAATTTCCACACTTTGGTTTTGATCTGTTAGAATGGTTAAATTCAGGGAAAGTGATGGTTCGCTCACCCAGGAAGGGTTGGGTGAGTGCCTCTCACGGCAGTCTACATCATGACAAAGATGGTATCAGAGCCCTAGGTTTGTTGATCTTGTCTTACCAAACAAGTCTAGTAGCGTCTTGCGGAACGGTGCGGAGACGTTCGTACTTTTCTTCGAGAGGCTATGGGGCTTTGGGAAAAACTATCTCTTCCTTTTTTCCTTCTTGCCATAACTCGATTCCAATTGGTATCTGGTGATACAAATTGGTATCTAACCTCATCCACTCTTCTGTCCGCAGATGGTTAATACAAGGAACAATAGAGCTAGAGCAGCGGTCCCAACAGCGGGCCTGGCTGTCCGTGGTAGAGGTAGGGGAAGGGGCAGAGGACGAGGTAGAGCTGCACCCACCAAGGGTGGAGCTCAAGCGACTGCGGGAGAGCATGAATCAACCCCTCCCCCACCTCCGGAACATGTTGTTGAAGATGTAGAAGTTGTGGCTGAAGATGGCGAGGCATAGGCGAAGAAGCACCGGTTAGGGGTGCAGGACTTCCTGATATGACACCAAAAGCTTTTCAACAGGTTTGGAATATTTTGAGTGGGTTGGTGGGTGATGGAGCCATACCCGCGACATTTGCAAATTAGGCTTTGAATACTCAGCCAGCGGTTACTACAGCACCTAGGATGGACTCCACTTCAGGCACGAATGACTTCTTCAGGCCAATGCTAGGCCTAGTGATGACAAGGAATGAGCATGAGATGTTGACCAAGTTTCTCAAGCTGAAACCTCCGACATTTCAGGGTACCAACAAGGAGGATGCCTATGAGTTTATCTTGGATTGATATGAGAGGTTGCACAAGTTGGGTATTGTACGTCATCATGGGGTTGAGTTTGTCATATTTCTGCTGCAGGGTGATGCTAAGCAGTGGTGGAGGTCTCATGTGGAGTGTCAGTTTTCTGTTCTACCCCCACTGACTTGGGAACAGTTCCACGCTTTGTTTTTAGAGAAGTACGTACCCCGTACTTTAAGGAACCAGAAGAAGGATGAGTTCTTGAACTTGGAGTAGGGTAGCATGTCAGTCTCTACTTACGAGGCTAAGTTCCACGCTTTGTCTCATTTTGCCACACAGATGTTGGGTTCCGAGAAGGAACGGGTTCGATTTTTTGTGAAAGGTTTGAATACTGAGCTACAGGTACTGCCAGTGCATATGACTTCATCAAGGAGGGGCTTCAATGAAGTGGTAGATTATGTGAAGAAATTGGAAGGGGTCAAGCAAGCCGGGCAGGCCAAGACTTTAGCCAAGAAGCCCCGGCATGAGGAAAATTTTGGTAGTTCATACTCCAGGGGCCAGAATCAGCAGGCATACCCAGCCTGTCCTATTCAGTCAGCTCTACCAGCTGCTACAGGTGGTCATCAGGGAGCTCATAATCAGTCTTCAGCTCCTAGAGGCTAGGGAGAATCTTATACATCAGCTAGCAGGCCTACACTTGACCGTGGTTGCTTCCATTGTGGTGATCTAGGCCACTTTAAGAGGGAGTGCCCACTCAGGCAGACAGGTAATCAGGGTCAGCAACAGTCTAGAGTGGTGGTCCCAGCAGGTAGAGGTGGTAATGCTAGAGGTCGTCAACAGGGTGGGCAAGGTAACTTTCAAGGAGGGCGGGGCGACAGAGGGAACAGCGGCGCGGGAAGGAGTGCAGTGTAGCCGGCCTGAAATGTTGCCCAAATTGATGATCGGGCTTATTGCTATGCATTTCTAGGGAGAACTGAGGTGGAAGCATCAGATGCGGTGATCACAGGTACCATTCTTGTCTGCGATAAAATAGTTTCGATATTATTCGACCCAGGTTCTACATATTCTTATGTATCTGTGAGTTTTGCGTTGGGTTTGGAATTAATTTGTGATATCCTTGACTGTTCTGTTGTGTTTGTGGGGTTGCATACTTGGGTAGACTTGGTAATCCTAGATATGGTTGATTTTGATATTATCTTGGGCATGACCTGGATGTCCCATTATCATGCTGTGTTAAACTATAACACCAAGAGGTGGCTCTAGATATTTTGGGTAAGGATAGGATAGAGTGGAAGGTGTGTACAGGCCTAAGCCAGTTGAGATCATATCATTTATTCGGGCTAGAAAGTTAGTAGGAAGAGGGTGTCTAGCCTTCTTGGCTCATCTCCGGGATGATAGTGTGGAGTCCCCATCTATTGAGTCAGTTCTAATTATTTCTGAGTTTCGAGAGGTGTTTCTAGCGGATTTGTGTGGTATGCCTCCGGACAGGGATATAGACTTTTGTATTGATTTGGAGCCATACACTCATCCCATTTCCATTCCTCCGTATCGTATGGCTCCGGCAGTGTTAAGGGACCTTAAGACTCAGCTACAGGAACTCCTAGATAAGGGATTTATCCGTCCTAGTGCGTCGCCTTGGGGTGCTCCTGTTTTGTTTGCCAGTCATTTTCGTATTGTGTTGGACATCTTGAGATGCCAGAAGCTTTATGCCAAGTTCACTAAGTATGAGTTTTGGTTGACTTCATTTGCATTCCTGGGGCATGTAGTGTCAGAATAGAGGGTAATGGTGGATCCCCAGAAGATTGAGGCAGCCAAAAGTTAGGCCCGACCTAGTTCTGTGATAGAGGTGAGGAGTTTTGTTGGGCTCACAGGGTACTACCAGAGGTTTGTTAAGGATTTTGCGTCTATTGCTACTCACCTGACCAGGCTGACATATAAAGATGTACCATTCGTGTGGTCCGATAAGTGTGAGGAGAGCTTCAAAAAGCTCAAGACACTTCTGACCATGGCTCTTATATTGTCCTTGCTGGTTGAAGGTAAAGACTTTATTGTTTATGGTGATGCTTCACATTCTAGTTTGGGTTTTGTGTTGATGCAGGATAGGAATGTGATATAGCCTATGCATCTAGGCAGTTGAAGGTGCATGAGTGGAACTACCCGACTCACGACTTAGAGTTGGCAGCAGTGGTCTTTGCACTCAAGATTTTGATACACTATCTCTGTGGTGTCAAGTATGAGGTGTTCACCGATCATCACAGTCAGCATCATATGTTCACTCAGAAGGATTTGACTTTGAGGCAGAGAAGGTGGATGGAGTTATTGAAGCACTATGATATGACTATTTAATATCATCCGAGTAAGGCTAATATGGTGGCAGACGCATTGAGCCGGAAGACAGTTAGCATAGGTAGTTTGGCTTGTTTGGGGGTGTCCAAACGACCACTAGCAAGGGAAATTGGGGCTTTGGAGGCCAAGTCCATGCACTTGGGTGTTTCATAACAGGGTGGGTTGTTGGCCAGCATTAAGGTCAAAGCCACCTTCATAGAGAAAATAAAGGCCAAATAGTTTTCGGGGAATCCAGGGACATCATGTTAGACTCCGATGGAGTGCTACATTTCAGAGAAAGGATTTATTTTCCTCGGGTTGATGATATAATTCAGAAAATCTTGGAGAAGCTAATGGTTCACGGTACTCAATTCATCCAGGTGTGACTAAAATGTACAGGAACTTGAGGCAGCGTTACTGGTGGCCCGGGATGAAAAGGGACATAGTCGACTTTGTGTCCAAATGTCAGAATTGCCAGCAGGTAAAGTATGAACATTAGAGACCTGCAGAACTACTTCAGAGAATGCCAATTCCAGAGTGGTAGTGGGAAAGGATAGCCATGGACTCTGTGGTGGGTCTTCCCAGGACATTGGGGAAGTATGACTTAATTTGGGTCATTATTGACAGGCTGACCAAGTCCGCTCACTTCATTCTGGTCAGGGTAGATTAAAATTTGCAATAATTGGCTAAGATCTACGTGAAGGAGATTGTGAGATTACATGGGGTGCCACTGTCCATCATTTCAGACAGGGGTACGCAGTTCATATCTAAATTTTAGGGAAAGCTACATGAAGAGTTGGGTACACACAACTCACTTTTAGCACACCCTTCCATCCTCAGACTGATAGTCAGTTAGCGAGGACGATTCAGGTATTGGAGGACATGCTGAGAGCATGAGTGATGGACTTTGGGGGTCATTGGGACCAGTTCCTACCATTGTGTGAATTCTCGTACAACAATAGCTACCACTCCAGTATTGACATGGCACCATTCGAGGCATTGTATGAGAGGAGCTGCAGATTACCGATTGGGTGGTTTGAGGAAGGCGGTATTCCATGTATCTATGCTTAAGCGATACCATGGGGATGGGGACTACATCATCAAGTGAGATGAGGTGCTTTTCGATAAGGATCTTCGTTATGAAGAGGAACCAGTCTTAATTCTTGTTCGGGATGTCCAGAAGTTAAGGACAAAGGTGATTGATATGGTAAAGGTTTAGTGGAAGCATCATCCGGTTGATGAATCCACTAGGGAAACTGAGAAGTACATGCGGGATAAGTACCCTCAATTGTTTGAGGATTCAAGTACTACACTTTCTTTCCTTTATTTCCGTAAATTTGGGTTTGATTATTTGGGGATGAATGATGGGTAAATTGGTATCTGTTGTAACAACCAGGTCTGTCATTATGGTTAGTCCAATAGTGCCAAGTTTTAGATTTAGAAAACTCCGGGTTTGGGAGTTTGAAATTTGGGGCTAGGCTAGCCTCGACCGATTTTTGAGTGAGGTGGAGTCTAGGGAAATCCGGGTTAGGATTGGGTTAGGAGTCTTGTTTTGAGCTAGTTTTCCATGTAACCAAGTCATAAAGGAGTCCTGGGGACTTTTCGGAATCAAATTCAGGTAAGTAGAACTCCTGGAATTGAGGTTGACGTGAAGAGGTTGTTTCAGAACGTCGGGAAAATAAGTGTGTTGTAAAATGGACTAGTTTTGGAGATTTTAGACTTTCTATTCCGTGTCAACCGCTATGGCGGTTGACACTCCGCCATAGTGACCTCCGTTGTAGCGGAGAAATTACCGCTACAGCGAAAGTCAACGTTGGTCAGCCTCCACCATAGCGGATGACTCCGCTATGGTGGTACCGCTATAGGAGGGCTCGATGGAAATTAATGCAGAAACATTCCCTAAAACGTTCAATATTCATAATTTCATTTTGGGAGAAGGGCAAGGCGATTCCAAACGATTTTCCTCTGTTTTCCATTATTTTTCTTCCCTAAGGTAAGGTTTCTACTCCCCAAACTTTGTACTACTTTTCCTACGTGGTAGAATTGCTAGAAGGAAACTTGGGGAAAGGTTGGAATAAACTAGGGATGGTAGAATCCGGGGAAGAAAGGGGATTTTAGGCATGAAAGTTCTTGGGTATTGTTAAAAACAAGGTTTATTTATTGCATGTTGTTAGATTCTCTATTTTATCCATGAAAATGATAAAACTAGGGAATTAATGGCGGGAAACCCAGGAAAAAGGGTAGGATGATCATGGTTGGTCTGAGATTTAGGAATTGGTGTAATCAAAGTAATACGCAGGCCTTGTTTTACACCAAGAACGAGAAAGGAATTCGAAATATGAGAAAGCTCGAGTTGAGTAAAGCTTGGATCATTTTGAGGTAGGTGATGGCTTACGATTTCAATGAATGTTGTATATTTTTGTACTCTTATCTAAGTGTTTGTATGAATTACATTGCTTAGAGTAATTGTTTAGAATATCTAAGGGTCCTGTTTTACAGTATGTGGATTGAGTGGTGTGTTGCTTGTTGGTCTTACAAGTTGTTTGTTCATTATTTGACTGTGGATTAATTGACTTTCGGTTGGCTCTGGTTCCACGCCTGGTACTGAATACTAACGGTTGGCTCGGGTACCACGCCTAGTACAAATACTAACGGTTGGCTCGGGTACCATGCCTAGTACGGGATACTAATAGTTGGCTCG
This sequence comes from Jaltomata sinuosa, assembly GCA_003996215.1. Lineage (NCBI taxonomy): Eukaryota > Viridiplantae > Streptophyta > Magnoliopsida > Solanales > Solanaceae > Jaltomata > Jaltomata sinuosa. Next base: position 809,826 of record QJPP01000412.1, read on the forward strand.
GGTACCACGCCTGGTATGAGTTTATTTTACTGCATTATTGCATTGATATTGTTGTATTGCATTAACTTTTATTGGTTCCATGAGTGGACCGGGCTGTTTTATTGAAATGTGATATTTGCTAGTGGTCCTTGAGTGACCGGGAATCCTGTTGTATCTATAGAGTTGGCCTTCGATTAGGCCGGGTTGTCTGGTTAACACTTAGGTGTTGTTAGAAGGGATACCAGGGTGGGTCCGGGTTAGACGAAAAGGGACAGTTTATTGGTTATATGATGGTTGCTTACAGTTAGAAATGGTGGATTTCATGCGGGAACAAGGTAGGTAGAGACTTGTAGTCTAGGGGTGCTTGTTGACTTATTGCATGTCTTCCGTACTTATACTTGGTTTGTTGTACTGATTATACACTATTTTTATTTAGAACTGGCTGATGATCCTACCAGTACACAGTGGTTATGTACTGATACTGCACTGGCTTTTCTTTTTATGAGTACAAGCAATCTTCCAGCAGTTGAGACGCGACCTCATCTGTAGTACCAGCGTTTTACAGGCTTCAAGGGTGAGCTGCTTCAATCGAGCTGCCTTGAATCTATCATTAGATTTGTAGCCCACTCATTTTGGGCTTAAACTATTTCCTTGTTTTGGGGTTGCATCCCCGTATTCTAGACATTGGTAGATTGTTTGGTACTGTGACTTTCAGATTCTAGGGGGTAATTTTCGCAGGTTTATATTAATAAAGTGGTTTTGTTATTATTGCGTTGCTTGTTTAATTTCCGCACTTTGATTTTGAGCTGTTAGAATGGTTAAGTTCGGGGAAGTGATGGTTCGCTCACCCGGGAGGGGTTGGGTGAGTGCCACTCACGGCGGTCTGTATCGTGACATTTAACCTCCACTTCCACATGGAAGTGGAGGAGGGCTACAACAAATGGGTACTTTAGTTTGTGGCATTAGTACATGCTAAAATGTGGCACACTTTTCTTAGCAAGTGAAATAATAAACAATCATTTATTTATCATTTTTAGCCAATTATGTTGTCTTTATACATATATATATTTAGCTCCTAAAGCATTGATTAACTCTAATTCCTTTAAAAGCACGCTTACTAAGCATTTTCAACTTGTACATGAACATTCACGATTTGGAAATCATTTTCGACCATTTTCCCAAGGGAGATAACTTTCATTCATTTACTTGGTTAATACGTTGAAGATGTTTTGGCAGCAAAAGAATATATCTTGACATTTTATTTGATCTTTGAGAGAAATTGATTATCTTCATCAAGTTATTCAACAACAAATTTGAGTCTGATTTTGTATCGGAGCTTCTCAACGCGGTCCGGGCTAGGACATCGTCATTCTAGCAGCTTGTCATCGGACAACAGGTAGGTTACGGTTTAAACTCTTTAGACTTAGCATATATAGAATAAAATTATATTAATGGGCATCCTTGGGTTGGGTTTACTAGTTTGTACCACAGACCTTGACCGCTTTATTCATGTCCGATTACTTTTCTTCCTCCGATGTTTTAGTATTTGTTTTATACGTTCTATTCACCCTTGTGGTACTGTGTGGCCTTATATTGACTCTAAAAAATAGTTGGTGGGATATTGGAAATATCCGTAAGTCCCGGAATCGTTATTATTGATATAGAGTTGGCTATATGTGCTGTAGAACGATTGGAGCATGTGGAGGGCTGATATGTTGATTGTGAGCCGTTGGGCTACTATTTGTGTTTGAGCATGTCATGATCATGCATATAAAAGATTTTCTACTTGATTTCACTGCGGTTTTGGCTTCGGGCCTTCTAGTGTTGATTTCTAAAAACCTGCATGGCCCGTCGGGACTGTTTTTGGTAAAAATGATTGCAAAGAGGTTTGGTACCATTTTAATGAATCTTCTTGGGGTAAGAGAAAATAAAAAGGATGTTTTATCACTATTTCTACTATTACTAGACTCTTGGGGGACGAGGGCTAGACGTTTTTGTACTACAACTTTCGTGATAATACTAGGCTCGGCGAGGCCGTGCATTAGAACCATTTGATTTACTAATTTAGACACAGATATCCTCCGAGCAGCTTTACTAGGGGATTTTTGAGATTGCGGGGCATCTTGTATATTGCTCGAGGGCCTCCATGGACCTAGCTATTCCAGATCAGGGGCTACGTGCTGAGAGTACCGGAGGGAGGGTATACGATGTAGTAGAGGTATACGAGTGTGACCTTTCATGGATCCTGTCTTCTGGGCCTTATAGGACGTCGAAAGCAGGTAACATACGTTAATTCTATCACATCTAGTGCATCAAATCATCATTTTGTGCGAGGTACCACCCTTGTTTGTTGTTTGTTGATTGTACGCTCCGGTAGTATGGGATGCCGGAGGGTTTATCTTCACTTGATTGTGTTCGTTGGGTATATGGGCGCCCGTGGGACTATAGGTAGACTTATTATTACTATTTTGCACTATTGGTTCCTATTGTGGTTCCTATGACTTTGGATATTGTTAAGGTTAAGCCTGGGACTTCCAGTTGTTAAATTCTTGACTTGAGATACATGCTTAGTTGGGTTATCGTTCTTTGTATTCGAGCATGTTTATTGTTCCCTCCTTTCCTTCTCTATTCGTTGAGGTTACCTGTATACTGCCTACTTTCTAAACTCTTCTTTATATGTTTGTTGTTGCGAGGATCCTGGTTACGTGTTTCTTTCTTTTGCCTGTGATGTGTGTTCTTTTAGTTAGCCATATTTATTATTCATGCATGTATTCCTTCCATGCTAGCTTCCGTGTACTTATTTGTTGCCTTCTGTGACTAATTGTTTTCTATTCTGCTTATTACTGCTCTTTTATTTTATATGTTCCCAGTCGGCCTATGATACCTACTGGGTACTAGTTGCTTTGCAATTGGTGCTCATACTACACTCTGCATCTTCTGGTGCAGATCCTAGTGTGAGCCATCGCCGCTATCTTGTTGGAGAGTCATTCTTGGTGATCTTTTGGACTATCTGAACTGAGGGTGAGCTCTTGGCGATGGAGCTTGACTTTTAGTTTATCCTTTGCTTAATGTACTCTATTTCTACTCGGAGACATTTTTGTATATATTATTTTGGATCGTTTGTGCTCTGCTGGTGTAGTTCTAGCTTTATACTATGATACTAGGTTTTGGGGTTTGGTTTAGCTTCCGCATATGTATATATATATTCTTGTCATCTATCTTTTGATCTTGATCTTTTTCTTCTTCTTGATTATATCATTTCTTCCGCTTAACTATTAGCTAGTATCCCATTACTAACCGTTCTGAGCTACAGGGATTGGTTCGCCTACTGAAGGGTTGTAGGTGCCATCATGACTGAGAAACTGGGTCGTGATAGTTTGGTATCAGAGCCTAGGTTCACTGGTGTCATTGGTATAGGAGTCACTGTCTAGTAGAGTCCTGTGGATCAGGGTGGAGACGTCCGTAATCAATCTTCGGGAGGCTATAGTGACATATTAGGAAATATGACTCTTTTATTGCTTTGGTATCATGCGTAGTCCTTGAAGGTTTCTTGAAATCTCACTTGTTCTAGTTCATTCTTCCGCAGATGGTTTGTATGAGAGCATCAACATCATGTAGAGTCGAGCCTCCGACTCCAGCACCCCAGACACCAGCTAGGGGCCCGGGGAGGTCATAGATGTAGGGTAGAGGACATCCCAGATCAGCGGCACCTGCTAGAGCTGCTAGAGTTGAGGTAGAGCCCAAGCATGATTATGAGCCAGAGTTTATTCCTGAGCAGTAGAATATGGACCCAAGGATAACCTAGGTACCACCAGCCCCAGTCAGTTCCAACACCAGTTTTTGTGCCAGCTTCAGCCCCAGCTCAACCTTCAGATATTCAGGTTTACTATTACAGCTTTTAGGTATGATTGGAGAGTGGCCTTTTGAGGTAGCACATACATCCGCTCAGGGGGCAGCCCTAGGTACACCTAGTTCAGGAGCGCAGCCTGCTAATGTGGCTCCCCGTGCAGAGGTTATTCCAGTCTAATTAGTTGCAGATCCTCTTGATTCTTGCCCAGCTTGACAGAGACGGAGCAGAAGACGTTGGGTAAGTTTTTGAGATTGGCACCTCTGAGGTTCGCTGGTACTGCTGGTCCGACTAGAGGTGGTGCCCAGCGTGGCAGGACAGGTGGCAGGGGTGTCAGTTGGTCAAGTGGTGGTCGTCGTTAGTTTTATGTGATACTTGGGAGATCGAAGGCAGAGGCCTCGAATGTTGTGATCACAAGTACGATTTATGTATGCCGTCATTCAACTTTGGCTTGATTTCATCCTAGATCTACTTGCTCGTATGTTTCTGCCTACTATTTGCCTTGTTTGGGGTTGACTAGTGAGCTATTATTTGTACCTGTATCTATTTCAACCCCGGTAGGATATTCTTTAGTAGTGGATCAGATTGTGAGATCATGCATGATTTTTGTTGGAGATATTGAGACTTGGGGTGATTTGATAACTCTTGATATGTTAGACTTTGATGCCATTCTAGGTATGGACTGGTTATCCCCTCACTGTGTGGTTTTGGATTATTATGCCAAGACTATTACCATAGCCATGCCCAGTGCATCCCCGGTTGTGTGGCAGGGTTTTATCAGCCGTGCACCATCTGGGATCATCTCTTGTCTTCGAGCTAGTAAGTTGATTTCTCATGGATGTTTGTCTTATTTAGCATATGTTCGAGATACTAGTGCCGACCCTTCTTCCCCTGAGTCAGTTCATGTGGTTTGAGATTTCCTAGATGTGTTGCCTACCGACCTTCCAGGCCTTCCACCCGATTGAGATATCGACTTTGCTATTGAGTTAGAGCCAGGCACCAGGCCCATTTCCATCTCTCCTTGCTGTATGGCTCTAACTGAGTTGAGAAAGCTGAAGGAGTAGCTCTAGGATTTGTTAGATAAGGATTTCATTAGGCCGAGTATAACGCTTTGGGGTGCTCCTATTCTATTTGTGAAGAAGAAAGATGGGTCAATGCGGATATGTATTGATTATCGACAGTTGAATAGGGTGACTGTAAGGAATAGGTATCTGATGCCGCACATAGATGATTTATTTGATCAGCTTCAGGGTTCGGTCTTATTTTCAAAGATAGATTTGAGGTTAGGCTACCACCAGTTGAGGTTTAGGGTGGAGTACATCCCTAAGACAGCATTCAGGACACGATATGGCCATTATGAGTTCCTGGTGATGTCTTTTGGGTTGACTAATGCCCCTGCAACTTTTATGAACTTGATGCACAGGGTGCTTGGCCTGTATTTGGACTCATTTGTGATAGTTTTCATAGATAACATCTTTGTATACTCACGGAGTAGAGATGAGCATGATCAGCACTTGAGGATTATTCTTTAAACTTTGAGAGATCATCGACTTTATGCCAAGTTCTCAAAGTGTGAGTTTTGGCTTGAGTCAGTTGCATTCCTAGGGCACGTGGTGTCTAAGGATGGGATTAGAGTTATTTTGGGTAAGATTTCAGCTGTTCGTGATTGGCCTAGACCTACTACTACTACCGAGGTTTGCAGTTTTGTTGGGTTAGTAGGGTACTACAAGAGGTTCATCGAGGGGCTTTCTTCTGTAGAAGCACCCTTGACTATGTTGACTAGGAAGGATGTTCCATTTCAGTGGTCAAATCAGGATAGCTTCTAGAGGCTTAAGTCCTTGTTGACTTCAGCTCTAGTGTTGACTTTACCAGTTGAGGGTTAGAGTTTCTCGGTATATTGTGATGCTTCAGGGTTTGATCTGGGTTGTGTATTGATGCAGCAAGGTCGTGTGATAGCATATGCGTCGAGACAGTTGAAGGTTCATGAGCGCAACTACCCCACGCATGACTTAGAGTTGGTGGCAGTAGTCTTCACGCTCAAGATCTGGAGGCACTACTTATATGGAGTTCATTGTGAGATATTCACCGACCATCATAGTCTTCAGTACATTACGAGTTTGAAAGAGCTGAACTCGAGGCATAGGAGATGGATAGAGTTACTGAAGGACTATCATTTCACCATTCTATATCATCCGGGCAAGGCAAACATGGTAGCGGATGCCTTGAGCTAAAAGGCGGTAAGTATGGGCAACCTAGTTTCACTTTCAGTTTTAGAGTGACTGTTGGCCTTGGAAATCCATACCTTGGCTAACCATTTGGTTAGGCTCGACTTGTCAGTATTGAGGTTCGTTCTACTCTAGCTGATCAGATTCAGAGCTGATAGTTTGAGGATCAGAGTTTGTGTGACCTTCTGATAAGGTAGTTCGAGGTGAGGCCAGCTGGGCTACCTTGGGTTCTGATGGTATTCTGAGGTTCGACAGTCGTCTTTGTATTCTGAAGGTTGGATATTTGATTCAGTTGATACTTCGTGAGGCGCATTATACTAGATACTCCATTCATCCTGGCGCAGCAAAGATGTATAGAGATTTGAGACAGCTTTACTAGTGAAGTGGTATGAAGTAGGACGTGGTGGAGTGTGTATCTTAGTTCTTAAATAGTCAGCAGGTGAAGTTCGAGCACATGAGACCTAGTGGTTTGATGCAGTGACATCCCATTCCTGACTGGAAGTGGGAATGGATTACCATGGACATTTCTTGTCGGTTCAGACTTCTTATGGTGTAGAGAGGTTAGCTCAGATCTACCTTCGTGAGATTATTCGATTGCACGGGATCCAAGCTTATATCATTTCAAACCGCGGCACTCAGTTCACATCTCAGTTCTGGAGAGCTATTCAGTGAGATTTGGGTACATAGGTTCATCTTAGTACTGCATTCCACCCTCATACAGATGGCCAGTCCGAGAGGACTATTTAGGTCCTAGAGGACATGTTTCGGGCTTGTGTTCTTGACTTTGGAGGTTTATGGGATCAGTTTGTGCCTTTGGCGGAGTTTGGCCGAGTTTGCTTATAATAATAGCTTTTATTCGAGCATCAGCATGGGACCATTCGAGGCTTTGTATGGTAGGTATTGCAGATCACTGATTGGTTGGTTTGATGGGTTAGAGTCTAGACCGCATAATACAGATTTGCTTCGACATTCCTTAGATCGAGTCCATTTGATTCATGATAGACTTAGAGCAACCCAGAGTAGGCAGAATAGCTACGTTGATCATAGACTATCCCAGAGTAGGCAGAAGAGCTACGCTGATCGTAGACTTCGTGCGTTGGAGTTCAGTGTTGGTGACTTGGTATTCCTTCGAGTATCGCCCGTGAAAGGCATGCTGAGATTTGGTCGGCAAGGCAAGCATAGCCCCAAATAGATTGGGTCATTTGAGATTCTTCAGAGGGTTGGTAGTGTTGTTTATCCATTAGCTTTAGCTCCGATGTTTTCAGCTATGCATCCAGTTTTCTATGTATCGATGTTGCGACGGTATGTTCCAGATGAGTCTCATATGTTGCAGCGGGACACGGTTCAGTTGGATGAGAGGTTGGCTTTTGTTAAGGAGACGATTGCTATCGTGGCCAGATATGACAGGATGTTGAGATCTAGGGTGATTTTGATTGTTAAGGTTCAGTGGGGGCACCGTTCGATTGAGGAGGCTACCTGAGAAACCGAGAGGGAGATGCGGGCTCAGTACCCGCAGCTGTTTGAGCCTTCAGGTACTTCTTGTTCTTGACTTTTGAGGACGAAATTCCTTTTTAGTAGTGGATGATGTAACGACCCTTCTGGTCATTTTCGCATTTAAATTTTCTTAGCACTGTTAGAGCTCTTCTGTAGCGGTCCCAAGTCATTTATGGCTTTCTCGAACCGGTGGTTCGGTGCCTTGACCGTTCGTTTGGTCTTTATGGTCATTTTCCTATTTTAGAGCTGAGTCTTATTAAGAGTTATGTTACTGAATCGTGCGATAGTAATTTGCAAACGTATGACCTCATCTGACCTTGTGGGCAGGTCAATCCTGATTCGAGGTGTCGTGTGGCCTTAACCTTCATCCCGTACTAAAGGCTTGCGAGCCTAAATTTGAGAATATTTGTAATATGGCGCGTATTTGAAAATATTTGATTTAAATTAGGACTTGGTAAAAAGTTTTATTTTTCTAAACATGTTTTAAGCAGTTATGAAAAAAGAATACCTTTGTTATGATATATTTGTGTATGTATTTATTTTATAATAGTTTTATAAGTTATTAATATTTTTAACGGAGATAGTAAACTTATTTATGTTAAAAATTATTATTATTATAATATAGTAGGTTTAATTTGAAATAATTTTTATTAATTATGATATATTCAAAAAGTTATATATATCTTACCACGAATCTACGCAATACCCGAGTACATATATAATGAGAAAAGGAAATATATTTTTTTATTTTAACCTCCACTTCCACGTGGAAGTGGAGGAGGGCTACAACAAATGGGTACTTTAGTTGGTGGCATTAGTACATGCCAAAAAGTGGCACACTTTTTTAGCAAGTGAAATAATAAACAATCATTTATTTATCATTTTTAGCCAATTATGTTGTGTGTGTGTATATATATATATATATATATATATATCCTGAAGCATTGATTAACTCTAATTCCTTTAAAAGCACGCTTACTTACCATTTTCAACTTGTACATGAACATTCACGGTTTGGAAATCATTTTCGACCATTTTCCCAAGGGAGAACTTTCATTGATTTACTTGGTTAATATGTTGAAGATGTTTTGGCAACAAAAGAATATATCTTGATATTTTATTTGGTCTTTTAGAGAAATTGATTATCTACATTAAGTTATTCAAGTACGAATTTGAGTCTGATTTCGTTTCAGAGCTTCTCGAAGCGGTTCAGGCTAGGAAATATGTCGTCATTATAGCAGTTTGTCATCGGACAACAGGTAGGTTACGGTTTAAAATCTTTAGACTTTACATATATAGAATAAAATTATATTAATGGGCATCCTTGGGTTGGATTTACTAGTTGGTACAACAGACCTTGACTGCTTTATTCATGTCCGATTACTTTTCTTCCTCCAATGTTTGTAGTATTTGTTTTATACCCTCTATTCACCCTTGTGGTCCTGTGTGGCCTTATATTGACTCTGGAACATATTTGATGGGATATTGGGAATGTCCGCGACTCCCGAACATCGTTATTATTGATATAGAGCTGGCTATATGTGTTGTAGAACGATTGGAGCTTGTGCAGGGCCGATAGGTTGATTGTGAGCCGTTGGGCTACTATTTGTTAGACTTATTGTTACTATTTCTCACTATTTCCTATTGTGGTTCTTATGACTTTGGATATTGTTAAGGTTAAGCCTGGGGCTTCCAGTTGTTGAATTCTTGACTTGAGATACATGCTTAGTTGGGTTATCATTCTTTGTATTCGAGTATGTTTATTGTTCCCTCCTCTCCTTCTCTATTCATTGAGGTTACCGATATACTGCTTGCTTTCAAAACTCTTCTTTATATGCTTGTTGTTGCGAGGATCCTGGGTACGTGTTTCTTTCTTTCGCTTATGATGTGTATTCTTTTAGTTAGCCATATGTATTATTCCTGCTTGTATTCCTTTCGTGCTAGCTTTCGTGTACTTATTCATTGCCTTCTGTGACTAATTGTTTTCTATTCTGCTTATTACTGCTCTTTTATTTTATATGTGCTCAGTTGGCCTATGATACCTATTGGGTACTAGTTGCTTTGCAATTGGTGCTCATACTACACTCTGTATCTTCTGGTGCAGATCCTAGTGTGAGCCATCGCTGCTAGCTTGTTGGAGAGTCGTGCTTGGTGATCTTTTGGACTATCTGGACTGAGGGTGAGCTCTTGGTGATCGAAGCTTGACTTTTAGTTTATCTTTTGCTTGATGTACTCTATTTCCACTCGGAGATATTTGTGTATATATTATTTTGGATCGTTTGTGCTCCGCTGATGTAGTTCTGGCTCTATACTATGATAACAGGTTTTGGGGTTTCGTTTAGCTTCCGCATATGCATATATATTCCTATTATCTATCTTTTCATCTTGATCCTTTGCTTCCTCTTGATTATATCATTTCTTCCGCTTAACTGTTAGCTAGTAGCCCATTACTAACCATTCTAATCTACGGGAATTGATTTGTCTACTGAGGGGTTGTAGGTGCCATCATGACCGAGACACTGGATTGCGACAGTCATAAAATCAAAAATAACAAAATAATACAAACACAAAAATTACAAACACATATTCATAAGTTTAGACTAAAGCAAGTAAGCTTAAATCCCAAACTAACTCAATACACCAAATTGCTTCCTGGCAGTGACATCGAAATTGATAACGTCCAAAATCATCTTTCACTTAAGAGAAAATGTAAATGGTCGCATACAATATAAATACTCACCTTAGAGTTGGAGCTGATCCTAATGGGAACAATGTAAGGGCAATCCATGTTGTGCTTTTTCCTGTTGTGCTTGTATAAATAGGCTAAATAAACAGGAAGTGATAAGTGAGTTGAACTGGCTATGTATGAACAATGTCTTGGGAACTGAGTTTATTCTTGAGAATTAGGTCTGAGAACCTAGTTATGCAGATATTGTTGTTGATACATTTGATATAAAGTGAATACCACGATGATATGGTACATGGACACCTACGGTCCCCTGTAGGTCATGGCTAGTGGATAGAAATAAGAACCACAGCATGTGGGTACACATTTTTATTCTTCTATTCTTATATAATACTGCCATACTATCTTAGGTAGTGAATTTGGTTGTGAACTGAGGTGAGACTAGAGATACAGGTTTGTAAGTAGAGATTGATGGACATAGCGATATGTGAGATAGTGGTTAAGGGTGATTACTCTGTTTTCTTCCCATGATGATATTCCATAAATTGTGAACTTCAGATTGTTTTTGTTGAACTTGCATTGAAAAGACTATATTTTGGTTGATTACATGCTAAGTATTGAATTCCTGTTACTTGTTATATGTTTTACTATTTTTATGTTATATTATTGTGTCGGTCTATGATACTTATAGTACATAGTGTGTTGTACTTATACTACCCTGTGATCATTTTTTGTTGAGTGCAGACCGTGTTCTAGATATTGAGACGCAACCTCGGCTAGAGTAGAGAGAACGACTTCAGATTCAAGGGTGAGCACTACTTCTCAGGTTGCCATGGATCCTCCATGAGTTGTTGTCCTTCCTCTGAATAATAGAACTCTTTATCTTACTGTTTTTAGACATTGTTGGATATCTTATAATATGTTGGTTTAGAGTTTCGGACGATGACTTTCTATTCTTTGGGGGATATTTTAGTTGTTGAATTCCTTATTGTTTTTATATTATATTAGAGGAGTATTATTTATTTATAATACAGGTTGGTATTACTGTTTACTCCTCTAAAATTAGTTAAGTCTGAGAGTTAGGTTTGGGTTATTTGGTTCTCCCACCGGAAAGTTAGCGTGGGTTCCAATCATGGCTCATTTGGATCATGACAGTATTCTATGATCCCAAACCAAAGATGTTAACAAAAATCTAGTACCCCGTGCCCCTAGTACGCGGTGACTTTAGTACTGACAAAATGGATCGTTACACTAGGTGCCCCCATAGTGCATGTGGACAAAACAAGAGAGGAGGCTGGACAAATGGCCTATTGCACTGCATAGGGTGCCGCATAGGATGTTGCCATAGTGCAAATTTGGGCAGCTTTTGGCCCAAGTCATTTTTCAGAAGGACAATCGACCTGGAACCCCCCACCCACACAACCCTACAAATACTATTTCTCAGCTATTTTTCATTATTGTTGAGCAGAGGAAGACACACGTACTTTAGAGGAACATCTCCTCGTAGATTTTTCTTCTCTTTTTCATTACTTTTCATCATTCAATCTCTATCTATTCATGAATTCATTATCTTGTAATTAGCTTATGAGTAGCTAAACTCATAGTAACAAGGGTTGTAGTTAAAGACATTAAATTATGGTTTGAATATCATATTATTTGGTTTAGTTTTTATTATTTTATTGAGTTATTTATCTTCTCTTGGTCTTAATTGTTTGGAAGCTTGACAACCTATCAAACTCTATCTATAGTGCATAATTAAGGCTAGGAGTAGGAAAATTACATACGCAATAAGAAACGGTAGGGCTTGATCGTTAAATTTATTTAAAAGGGGAAATAATTCATTAACGTGGATAGAAATATACCTGTTAGCCTTGTTTAGTTGATATGGAAGAGAAATCACATGTACTTCACTATTTAACTACGACCATACGAATATAAGCGTTAGGAATAGTCAAGTAGGCATAGAAGTTGTTTGAAAAGACGTTCAACCTCGCAAACATCAACATGCAGCTAGTAACTCAGGAAATAAACTAAACGTATGGTTTGAAGACTCAACTGGATTGTCAAAATACCATAACCCTTGATCATCTCTCTAATATGAATTTCAAACTAATAATCTATGAGTTACTTCAATTTACTTTTATTCTTGCAAAACACAAAATCACTCTTTATTATTTGTTTCTAACTGAATAGAAATTATAAGAATTCGAACTAGTTAATCAATTCGTCAAATTTCCGTGAAATCTATATCTGGACTTACAAGTCCTATATTACTTGTCAGACTGCGTACACTTGTGTGTGCGTTTGAAATCAACACAACCATATTGCTAGGGGTGTACAAAATTGAACCGTAAATCGAACCAAACTGCAAAAAAAAACCGACTAGTGATTTGGTTTGACTTGGTTTGGTGTTGGAAAAAAACCCCGACTATAATTGGTTTGGTTTGATTTTAACTAAAAAAAGTCAATCCGAACCAAACCAACCCGATATTACATATATACTATTTTTTAAAATATTTTATACATAAAAATATTTATTGTGATGTAATTTATAAATATTTCTTCAACTTTTTCATAGTTTTTATCATTCAATATGTTATTTCAATTTTAAATGGTTCAATAAGTCTTTTTACAACCTATAGATATTAGTAACTCAAATCAATACGAATGTTAACAAAAGATTATTCAATCCAATACTAGGAATGACAATCATGTTAAATATTTATTTTTTAATTTTACATAAATGCATAAACTAATTTATTTTTCTGTTAATATTTAGTCATGTAGTTAATACTTATTAGACTTATTTTAGCATGACTTAATACTTTTAAATTATGATTATTTTTATTATGACTTATTAATATGCAATATTTATTCCATGCGATTTCATTATTTTTTTTGATTGAATATTTTATTGTCATCACTCACTTCATAAATTTCAAATAAAATGAATATATTTTGTGTTGTTTTTTTAAGAAATACCTTATATAGTTATTTTTTGCTCGGACTAAAGAAATATTTGAAGCACAAGTTAATTATATATTTGTATGAAGACTTTATCAGAAAAAACTTGAAAAAACCCGAAAAATCCGAGGAAATCAAAAAACCCGAAAAACCCGAGGAAATCAAAAAAACTCGAAAAAACCCGAGGTTGGAAAACTCGACTTTTATTAGTTTGGTTTGGTTTATAAATTTAAAAATATGACACTAATGGTTTTATTTGGTATTTAAAAAATACGAACCAACCGGTTCATGTATACCCCTACATATTGCTTTATTTCTATTCCAGGCCAAAAAAATTATTCCAAATTCAAACTCAAGTCTCTAATGAAAAAACTATAATTTTCTTTGAATATCAGATTACCCATAAGGTAAGAACTCAAATTTAAAATTTTATCAAAAATAAAGTTCAAATCAATCCTCGTATCATCAAAATATAATTCTTTAACTTTATCAAGAAATATATATTAACTTTTGTTTGGGTACAATCCATATATTAACATAGTAGGCTTTTTAATGACATATCATAACAATTTTTAAATGCTAGGACCAATATGGAAAAGTCATTATGAAATACCCAAAATTCTTTGTATTTCCTTAAGTAGTATTTTAATTTCTTACCTTTTTTTAAATGATGAAAAGATAATAAGCACTATTCCTTTCTAGGCTAGTAATGGATGGTAACAATTTAATTAAGTATAGATTTATGTAGTATCAAAATCAAAGACACCTAATCATTTCTCGCATTATAAATAGCACCATCTCTTTCTCACTTGTAAGAACAAATATACACATTCTCAAAAATTTCTACTGTAGGCATGGCCAGAGATGAGTCCATTTATAAAGGGTATAAATGATAATCCAGAAAAAGATGGTAAATGTTGGAAACTATGCAATCCTGCATGTGAACTAGGAGGAGTTTGCAAAACAGTTGGAAGCAAGACTTTATGTCACTGAACATGTTCTTAGTTTAATTTCTATAAAAAAATATATATCAAAGATGGATTTAAATTTATTTATTAGAGGACATTTTTGTCTTTTTAATATGAATTACGATGTATGTTTTAAATTTATAAAATATGTCTCTTTTTAATAAGATCAAATTTCAATGAATTTTCTTCTGAAATAAAATTAAATTTATTCTCTTTTGGATATTTACGATAGGAGTCAGAAATCTGGTTACTAAAATTAGATCCATCTGGTCTAAAATAATTATTCAACTAAAAAAAGAGAAACAATAGTTTATTGTATAAACTACTCTTTCTAAATATTCATTTCGTTTCAATTTATTTAGTATACTTTAACTTTGCACAAAATTTATATAAGTAAACTAAAAAAATTGAAATTTATGATCTTAAATATGCCATAAATGTTTATGTGGCTATAGGACTTTTAAAATTTGTAATCTTAAATTTGTAATGACGTTTTTATGGCTATAAAAGTTTCTCATTAATGGTAAAATGGAAGATTATTATTTTTAAATACAAAAATATATTACCTTTTTAGTAAGACTAATAATAAAAACGTGTTCAACAAATTTGAACAAAGAAAGTACTACTCCCTCCGTTTCATATTAGTTGTTCACTTTCATCTTTATACGTTATTTAAGAAATCATAAATAAAATAGATAGTTTTACTAATTCACCCTTTATCCACTCCTTTGGAAAAAAAAAACTTTTTAAAACTTATATGCTTGTTTAGGCTTTTAAAAAATATTAATTGTAGGGGTAAAATAGAAAAAAATTAATTAATTTTGTTTTGATTTTTTAAATGGACTAGTAATTTTATACAACTACTTATAGTAAGATGAACAACTAATATGGGACGAAAGGAGTATACTCCAAACCTATGTTCAAAATATCTTTAGGGGACTCTCTTATGAATATGCATTTGATGAAATAAGAAACATATAATAATTATTGGTTGTGAGTTTTGTTTTAATTTTTATTGTCATGCCAAGAAAAACTTTGATATTTAACATGTATGAAGTAGTTAATTTATTCATTCCATTTTCTTATCATGTAGGCTTTGTTGACCCCAATTTTTGCCCTCCACAGTCCTAATTAATTTTGAACTTTAACTATTTTAAAATAATTTTGGAATAATTATTTTTTCTAAAATTAAAACTTATTTCAAAATTAATTTGAACCTAACTTCATCATTTTTAAGTAAGAATATATATTTTTTATATTTAATTATATCAAATTATATAAATTTACTTAAAGAAAATATTTTAAAAATTATTTTGAGTGAAAATCATGCTTAAATTGAAGAATGCTCTATTTTTCTCAAAATTATTTTAAATATGGCAATTAGTTGTGTAAATAGCCTCTTGATTTGAAATAAAATAATTGTGATGTATGAAATAATAACTATTAATTGTGAAAATTAGAAGCTCGTTAATTATTTTGGAATTGAATTCATCTTTATTCAATTGACCCATTTTACCATTTCTTGAATCGATTTGGCTACGTTTTAAATTGATTTAGTTAATTTTCAATTGGGTTTATCAACCATTTAATCCTTAGCCCAACTCCCAAATTAATTCTCCAAGCCCAATTAAATTCTCCAAGACCCAGCCCACTCCTTATTTTTCCCAACTAAATCCCTCCTCTCAGATTATACAACATACACATATAACTCACGCGCATTTCCCTAACTTGGCCATTTTGATTGAAAATAAATTTTTTTGCACAAATGCCTCAAAACAAAATTCAATACAATTTTTAACAGTCAAGGAGGTATGCTTCATGTACATCATCAAATCAAGAAAAGTTCATGAATTTGGCCAAGAATTTCATTGGGGTCATTCATCAAACACTTTATGAGCATACTTTATTCACCCCATTAGAGCAACTATGGGTACTCATATTTCCCCAATTCTTAGATCAAGAAGCACACTCACTCTCAAATCCAATCTCGCGCAGCTAAAAACAACAATTTCTAACAAATTAACTTAAAAATAATCACTAATCATGCCCTAGGTGTTGAGAGAAAATAGTGAAAAGAGGGAGACAATCTTACAATCACAACGAGTATAAGAAGTTAGCATTCCATACCTGGTCTCTTGCAAGGATGAGCGAAATTGGTATTGAAATTTCAAGGTGTGAGGAAGAGAGAACCAGATCGAACCTTTGAGGAGAGAAACAAACATATTTTTTTGTGTTTTCAATTGAAGTGCCTAATTCAGTTTAATACCTCAGGAGCCATTTTTCGGTCAAGTGCCGCAATTGAGGACATCAAGAAAATACAATTCTCCACAAATGCGGTCAGAGATTTGCAATTGCGGTATTTTTCCCTTCTTCAAGAATCACATTTATGGTTTAAAGGCCACAATTGTGATATATGCAGCTGGGTAAATTGTTCTTCTCCCATTTTTTCTATTGTGCATCTTTGCTCACTCTTTTACAAACCTATACCAATCACCTTCAAACACCATCACACGTGATAGAATGACCAAGAATAGTCAACTAAATTATTCTAAAAATGAAAATTCCAAAAGCGACTTTAAAATTTTGAAATGATAAGTTGCCTCCCATCAAGCGCTTGATTTAGCATTCACGACACAAGTCAATCTTACTTTTTCCGTGAACCTTTTGTCAAACTTTAAATCATGAACCCGGTACTTTAGTTGGTGGCATTAGTACATGCCAAAAATTTTAACAGAGATAGTAAACTTAGTTATGTTGAAAATTATTATTATAATATAGTAGGTTTAATTTGAAATAATTTTCTATTAATTATGATATATTTAAAAAGTTATATATATCTTACCACGAATCTATGCAATACCCGAGTACATATACAATGAAAAAAGAAAATATATTTTTTGTATTTTAACCTCCACTTCCACGTGGAAGTGGAGGAGGGCTACAACAAATGGGTACTTTAGTTGGTGGCATTAGTACATGCCAAAATGTGGCATACTTTTTTTAGCAAGTGAAATAATAAACAATCATTTATTTATCATTTTTAGCCAATTATGTTGTCTTTATACATATATATATTTAGCTCCTGAAGCATTTATTAACTCTAATTACTTTAAAAGCACGCTTACTTAGCATTTTCAACTTGTACATGAACATTCACGTTGTAGAAATCATTTTCGCCCATTTTCCCAAGGGAGATAACTTTCATTCATTTACTTGGTTAATACGTTGAAGATGTTTTGGCAGCAAAACAATATATCTTGATATTTTATTTGATCCTTGAGAGAAATTGATTATCTACATCAAGTTATTCAAGCATGAATTCGAGTCTGATTTCGTTTTGGAGATTCTCGGAGTGGTTCCTAGCCATTATTGTTTTAGCAGCTTGTCATCAGACAACAGGTAGGTTACGGTTTAACCTCTTTTGACTTCGCATATATAGAATAAAATTGTATTAATGGGCATCCTTGGGTTGAGTTTACTAGTTGGTACCACAGACCTTGACCACTTTATTCATGTCCGATTACTTTTCTTCCTCCGATGTTTGTAGTATTTGTTTTATACGTTATATTCACCCTTGTGGTTCTGTGTGTCCTTATATTGACTCTGGAAAATAGTTGGTGGGATATTGGGAATGTCTGCGAGTCCCGAACATTGTTATTATTGATATAGAGCTTGCTATATGTGTTGTAGAACGATTGGAGCCTGTGCAGGGACGATAGGTTGATTGTGAGCCGTTGGGATACTGTTTATGTTTGAGCATGTCATGATCATGCATATAAAGGATTTTCTACTTGAGTTCATTGCGGTTTTGGCTTCAGGCCTTCTAGTGTTGATTTCTAAAAACCTGCATGGCCCGGGGGGTCTATTTTTGGTAAAAATGATTGCAAAGAGGTTTGATACCATTTTAACGAATCTTCTTGGGGTAAGAGAAAATAAAAAGGATGTTTTATCACTATTACTACTATTACTAGACTCGGCGGGGCCGAGGGCTAGCCTTGTTTTTACTACAACTTCCGTGATAATACTAGGCTCGGCGAGGTCATGCGCTAGAACCATTTGATTTTTTTATTTTTTGATTTAGACCCGGATATCCTCCGGGCAGCTTTACTTGGAGATTTTTGAGATTGCGGGGCATCTAGTATATTGGTCGGGGGCCTCCATGGACCTCGTTGTTCCAGACCAGGGGCTACGTGCTGACAGTGTCGGAGGGAGGGTATATGGTGTAGTAGAGGTATACGGGTGTGACCTTCCATGGATCATGTCTTCTGGGCCTTATAGGACGCTGAAAGCAGGTAACATACGTTTCTTCTATCACATCTATTGCATCATATCATCATTTTGTGCGAGGTACCACCCTTGTTTGCTGTTTGTTGATTGTACACTCCGGTAGTATAGGATGCCGGAGGGTTTGTCTTCACTTGGTTGTGTTCCTTGGGTGTATGGGCGCCCGTGGGACTGTAGGTAGACTTATTATTACTATTTCGCACTATTGGTTCCTATTGTGGTTCTTATGACTTTGGATATTGTTAAGGTTAAGCTTGGGGCTTCCAGTTGTTGAATTCTTGACTTGAGATACATGCTTAGTTGGGTTATCGTTCTTTATATTCAAGCATGTTTACTATTCCCTCCTCTCCTTCTCTATTCGTTGAGGTTAGTGGTATACCGCCTACTTTCTAAACTCTTCTTTATATGCTTGTTGTTACGAACGTGTTTCTTTCTTTCGCTTGTGATGTGTATTCTTTTAGTTAGCCATATGTATTATTCCTTCTTGTATTCCTTCCATTCTAGCTTCCGTTTACTTATTCGTTGCATTCTGTGACTAATTGTTTTCTATTCAGCTTATTACCGCTCTTTTATTTTATATGTGCCCAGTCGACCTATGATACCTACTGGGTACTAGTTGCTTTGCAATTGGTGCTCATACTACACTCTGCATCTTCTGGTGCAGATCCTAGTGTGAGCCATTGCCGCTAGCTTGTTGGAGAGTCGTGCTTGGTGATCTTTTGGACTATCCTGAGGGTGAGCTCTTGGCGACCGGAGCTTGACTTTTAGTTTATCTTTTGCTTAATGTACTCTATTTCTACTCGAAGACATTTGTGTATATATTATTTTGGATCATTTGTGCTTCGATGGTGTAGTTATGGCTCTATACTATGATACTAGGTTTTAGGGTTTGATCCTTTGCTTCCGCTTGATTATATCATTTCTTTTGCTTAATTGTTAGCTAATAGCCCATTACTAATCATTCTGGACTACGGGGATTGGTTCTCCTGCTGAGGGGTTGCAGGTGCCATCATGACCGAGAAACTGGGTCATGACAGCTTAGTATCAGAGCCTAGGTTCACCGGTGTCATTGGTATATGAGCCAATGTCTAGTAGAGTCTTGGGGATCAGGGAAGAGACGTCCGTACTCAATCTTCCGGAGGCTATAGTGACATTTTAGGAAATATGACTCTTTTATTGCTTCGGTATCATGCGTAGTCCTTGATGGTTTCTTGAAATCTCACTTGTTCTAGTTTATTCTTCCACAGATGGTTTGTACGAGATCATCGACATCAGGTAGAGTCGAGCCTCTGACTCCAGTACCCTCGAAACCAGCTAGGGGACGGGGAGGTCATAGAGGTAGGGGTCGAGGACATCCCACATCAGCAGCACCTGCTAGTGCTGCTAGAGTTGAGGTGGAGCCCGAGCATGATTATGAGCCAGAGTTTATTCCTGAGCAGCAGCATGTGAACCCGGGGATAGCCCAGGTACCACCAGCCTCAGTACCAGTTCCAACACCAGTTTCTATGCGAGCTTCAGCCCCAGCTCAGCCTTCAGATATTTAGGGTTTACTAATACAACTTTTAGGTATGATTGGAGAGCGAACTTTTGAGGTAGCACAGATATCCGCTCAGGGGGCAGCCCTAGGTATACCGAGTTCAAGAGTGCAACCTGCTACTGTGGCTCCCCGTGCCGAGGTTATTCCAGTCTAATTAGTTGCACATTCTCTTGCTTCTTGCCCAGCTGTGACAGAGATGGAGCAGAAGACGTTGGGTAGGTTTTTTAGATTGGCACCTCTGAGGTTCGCTGGTACTGCTGGTCAGGCTAGAGGTGGTGCCCAGCGTGGCAGGACAGGTGGCAGGGATGGCAGTCAATCAAGTGGTGGTCGTCGTCAGTTTTATGTGATCTCTGGGAGATCGGAGACACAGGCCTCGAATGCTGTGATCACAAGTATGATTTCTCTATGCCGTCACTCAACTTTGGCTTTATTTGATCCTAGATACACCTGCTCGTATGTTTCTGCATACTATTTGCCTGATCTTAGCAAGACCGTCGCTAGGTCTCAAGCCATAAACATTCCTACAACACCACCTAGGAGTACTTTCCTATTCTCGTTTCCGATAACTCCAAGCACTTCCCCGGTTCCCCAAACCTTTCTAACATACTAGTCCCTTAATCTATCAAGTTAGCACACCAATACGTACAATGTGAACACATAACACAATCACAAGACCAGTCATTACTCCGTACATCCTAGAATCAATACAATCAAACCCAGAATCTGCCAGACTCCGTGCCCGAAGGCCTAAAACATGGATTCTCCATTTCCACTATACAACAAGTACGTAAAGTAAACAGGTCTAACTACTCATGAAAACCAAGCCTACCTGGGGGCCAAACACCTGCAACAGTGCATTTCTGGCTCCGTGAATGCGTTCCCAGCTGATCATCGATCCTGGAATCCGTTGTTCCGCATCCCCTCAGCCATGACCTCTCCTGCTCACGATTCCCCAACCTTAGAGCAGCATGGGAGGGTTTTTGAAAGAACTCTCGTATACTTCCCAACTGAGGAGAAGAGACTTTTTAGTAAAATCTTGTCATAGGCTACTGCCTCCCGCATCTCCGCTATAGCGGTCTGCCTTACCGCGATAGCGGTGCCGCTATAGCGGAAATTAATACCGCTATAGCGGTGTGATGTCAGCCCGAATTATCTCTGAATTTTCCGTGACATCACCCTACGTGTCCCGAATGAATTTTTAACCATTTCCCCTAATTTTATGGAATCGAGGAAAATCAATACAACGACAGACACAGTAGTTACAACAGATACCAATTTACCCATCGTTCATCCCCGGACAATCCCAAATAAGGGTCAGAGGAGAGAAACTAGCCCGGGACTCTTACTGTCCCAAGTGACCACATAATTATAAACCTACGCAGGTTATCAAACCTTCCCTTTATGAGTCTAACCGACCCGGGGAAAAAATCTTCTATTATTACCTCGCCCCGATGAAGAATTTACGCCTCACAAGGAAATTTCCACGTGTTCCATCCCGAGTACCCAAGAAATTCTGGGCCTCACATCATATTGGATGGATAAATTGTAAAAAGACTCGGGAAAACTTTTACCGTGCCACGACTGACTGGCTATCCGCTGTAGCGGCCAATTCATCGCTATAGCGGTCCCGCTATAACGGAGAGCCGACCGTTATAGCGGTTGACAGCAGAATGAAATTGGGGAGAAATGGATTTATTCCCTCATTCTCCCCACATTCCATTTCAAAACTACACTTTCTCTCCCGATCGTCCCACTCCCAATGTCAGAATTTCCAGGTAATAATCGTAATCTCCCCTTCCCTTACTCTCTTACACGATTTTGTACTTGAATGTGGTAGAAAATTGGAAACTTGTACTGTAATGAAGTGGGTTTTTGAACTTGAACTTTTTGGTTGGATTTTTGTCGGATTCCTAAATCATGGACTCCTCCCTTACATTTACAATGCCTCCAAGGCGCTCTGGGCGTAAGGATTATGGTATTGTTGGCCAAAAATGAGTGAGAAAGTGAAGAGTTGTTCTTGAACAAAAGTAGTGATTAGGGCAAATTATAGAGGGTATAATGCCCAATTTTCCGTTGAAAATATCAATGGGGTACTTTGGATAGGTAGATCTGGACTTGGAATGACAAAAATGGAGTTTTGAACTAAGGGGCGCCATTGGTGCAGCCCTTTAAGGTCTGGGACGATGAAGACCGATGTAGCGGTTGGGTTCCGCTATAGAGGTTTCTGCTACAGCAGATATTTTTCTACTATAGCAGTTTCGCTATGGCTGACGATCGTCCGCTATAGCGGAAGGCCGCAAACCAGTGGCCTTCCCAAGCTAACACTTAGAAAAAATTTCCTCCCTTTTTGTGTTCTATTACTCTCCTAATCCCGTCTCTTTCTTACTCTTGCAAGATAAACACATGGACGAACAACAAGAGCATGATTATGACTATGAGTGATTCCCCGACGAAGCTAGTCGAGAGAGGCTCAGGGATTACTGTAGATTTGGCTTTTGCTATGAGAGAGGCTGTCAAATGACTGTAGATTCGGACGATGACTTTCTGTTCTTGGGGGATATTTTAGTTTTTGAATTCCTTATTGTTTTTATATTATATTAGAGGAGTATTATTTATTTATAATACAGGTTGGTATTACTGTTTACTCCTCTAAAATTAGTTAATTCTGAGAGTTAGGTTTGGGTTATTTGGTTCTCCCACCGGAGAGTTAGTGTGGGTTCCAATCATGGTTCATTTGGATCATGACAGTCTTTTACAATCCCAAACCAAAGATGTTAACAAAAACCTAGTACCCCGCGCCCCTAGTACGCGGTGACTTTAGTACTGACAAAATGGATCGTTACACTAGATGCCCCCATAATGTATGTGGACAAAACAAGAAAGGAGGCTATACAAATGGCCTATTGCACTACACAGGGTGCCGCATAGGACGTTGCCATAGTGCAAATTTGGGCAGCCTTTGGCCCAACTCATTTTTCAGAAGGACAACCGACCCGAAACCCCCCTCCCACCCAACCCTATAAACACTATTTCTCACGCATTTTTCATTATTGTTGAGCAGAGGGAGACACACGTACTTCAGAGGAACATCTCCTCCTAGATTTTTCTTCTCTTTTTAATTACTTTTCATCATTCAATCTCTATTTATTCATGAATTCATTATCTTGTAATTAGTTTATGAGTAGCTAAACTCATAGTAACAAGGGTTGTAGTTAAAGACATGAAAATTGTGGTTTGAATATCATATTATTTGGTTTGGTTTTTATTATTTTATTGAGTTATTTATCTTCTCTTGGTCTTAATTGTTTGGAAGCTTGACAACCTATCAAACACTATCTATAGTGCGTAATTTAGACTAGGAATAGGAAAATTACGTACGCAATAAGAAAAGGTGGGGCTTGATCGTTAAATCTATTTAAAAGGGGAAATAATTCATTAACGTGGACAGGAATATACCCGTTAGTCTTGCTTAGTTGATATGGAAGAGAAATCACATGCACTTCCCTATCAAACGACGACCATACGAATATAAGCGTTAGGAATAGTCAAGTAGGCATAGAAGTTGTTTGAAAAGACGATCAACATCGCAAATATCAACATGCAGCTAGTAACTCAGGAAATAAACTAAACGTATGGTTTGAAGACTCAACTGGATTGTCAAAATACCATAACCCTGGATCATCTCTCTAATATGAATTTCAAACTAATAATCTATGAGTTACTTCAATTTACTTTTATTCTTGCAAAACACAAAATCACTCTTTATGGAGTATTTCTTTCTAACTGAATAGAAATTATAAGAATTAAAACTAGTTAATCAATTCGTCAAATTCCCGTGGAATCTATATTTGGACTAACAAGTCCTATATTACTTGTCAGACTGCGTACACTTGTGTGTGCGTTTGGAATCAACACACCCATATTGCTAGGGGTGTACAAAATCGAACCTTAAATCAAACCAAATCGTAAATTGAATCAAACCACAAAAAAAAATCCGACTAGTGGTTTGGTGTTGGAAAAAAAACCCGACTATAATTGATTTGGTTTGGTTTTAACTAAAAAAAGTCAAACCTAATCGAACCAACCCGATATTACATATATACTATTTTTAAAAATATTTTATATATAAAAATATTTATTGTGATGCAATTTATAAATATTTCTTCAACTTTTTCATAGTTTTTATTTTTAAATATATTATTTCAAGTTTAAACTTATAATTTTAAATGGTTCAATAAGTCTTTTTACAATCTATAGATATTAGTAACTCAAATAAAACCCAAATCAATACGAATGTTAACAAAAGATTATTCAATCCAACACTAGGAATGACAATCATGTTAGATATTTATTCTTTAATTTTACATAAATGCATAAACTAATTTATTTTTCTCGTTAATATTTAGTCATGTAGTTAATACTTATTAGACTTATTTTAGCATGACTTAATACTTTTAAATTATGATTACTTTTATTATGACTTATTAATATGCAATATTTATTCCATGCGATTTCATTATTTTTTTGATTGAATATTTTATTGTCATCACTCACTTCATAAATTTCAAATAAAATGAATATATTTTGTGTTTTTTTAAGAAATACCTTAGATAGTTGTATTTTGCACGGACTAAAAAAATATTTGAAGAACAAGTTAATTATATATTTGTATGAAGATTTTATCTGGAAAAACCCAAAAAATCCGTGGAAATCGAAAAAAACCGAAAAAATCCGAGGTTGGAAAACTCGACTTTTATTGGTTTGGTTTGGTTTATAAATTCAAAAATCCGACACTAATGGTTTGATTTGGTATTTAAAAAATCTGAACCAACCCGGTTCATGTACACCCCTACATATTGCTTTATTTCTATTCCAGGTCCAAAACATTAATCCAAATTCAAATTAAAGTCTCTAAGGGAAAAACTACAATTTTCCTTGAATATCAGATTACCCGTAAGGTAAGGAACTCAAATTTAAAATTTTATCAAAAGTAAAGTTCAAATCGATCCTCATATCATCAAAATATAATTCTTTAACTTTATCAAGAAATATATATTAATTTTTTTTGGGTACAATCCATATATTAACATAGTAATCTTTTAAATAACATATCATCACAATTTTAACATGTTAGGACCAATATGGAAAAGCCATTATGAAATACCCAAAATTCTTTGTATTTCCTTAAGTAGTATTCTAATTTCTTACCTTTTTTAAAATGATGGAAAGATAAGCACTATTCCTTTCTAGGCTAGTAATGGATGGTAACAATTTAATTAAGTATAGATTTATGTAGTATCAAAATCAAAGACACCTAATCATTTATCATATTATAAATAGCATCACCTCTTTCTCACTTGTAAGAACAAATATACACATTCTCCAAAATTTCTACTGTAAGCATGGCTATCAAGAGTGTTTTAGTTCTTGTTTTCACACTCCTTATACTTTTCATAGGTATTTCAAACATGCATTAATTTCTCTTTATTATATTTGATACTTTCAGTCCATTAATGAAAGATATATTTAAATTGTTTATTAGTAAATTTGCCCGTGACTACCTCATTTTCGTTACTTAAATGTTCAAGATGATAGATTGATATAATAATATGCCTTTTTTTTGTCTGATTCAAGTGATACAAAAATGTATTATTTATTTATTTATTAGATCTGACACATATTTTATTTTAAAAAATTATTGAAAAATTGTTTATATAATTCAAGCACAAGATTATGTACATTTTTAAATAGTCAGACTTAATTAAGATATTTTAAACACTAGTTTTTCAAAAATTAGACATGTACGTGCGCACATTATGTATATGTGTATATTTAAATTAATAATTTATGCACATTATTGTTATTTTGTAGGTTGCAATAACATAGTTGATGCATCATCCAATTCTGTGTGTTGCCAGGATCACCCAGAGATGAGTCCATGTATAAAGGGTATAGATGATAATCCAGAAAAAAATGGTAAATGTTGGAAACTATGCAATCCTGCATGTGAACTAGGAGGAGTTTGCAAAACAGTTGGAAGCAAGACTTTATGTCACTGCACATGTTCTTAGTTTAATTTCTATAAAAAAAAATATATATCAAAGATGGATTTAAATTTATTCATTAGAGGACATTTTTGTCTTTTTAATATGAATTACAATGTATGTTTTAAATTTATAAAATATGTCTCTTTTTAATAAGATCAAGTTTCAATGAATTTTCTTCTGAAATAAAATTAAATTTATTCTCTTTTGGGTATTTATGATAGGGGTCAGGAATCTGGTTACTAAAATTAGATCCTTCTGGTCTAAAATAATTATTCAACTAAAAAAAAAAAGAAACAATAGTTTATTGAATAAAATACTATTTCTAAGTATTCATTTCGTTTTAATTTATTTGGTATACTTTAACTTTGCACAAAATTTATATAAATAAATAAATAAATAATTTTGAAATTTGTGATCTTAAATATGCCATAAACGTTTATGTGGCTATAGGACTTTTAAAATTTATCATCTTAAATTTGTAATGACATTTTTCTGGTTATAAAAGTTTTTCATTAATGGTAAAATGGAAGATTATTATATTTAAATATATTACAAAAATATATTACCTTTTTTAATAAGACTAATAATAAAAACGTATTCAACAAATTTGAACAAAGAAAGTACTACTCTCTCCATTTCATATTACTTGTTGACTTTCATCTTTATACGTTATTTAATAAATCATAAATAAGATAGATAGTTTTACTAATTCACCATTTATCCACTCCTTTGAAAAAAAAAAACTTTTTAAAACTTATATGCTTGTTTAGGCTTTTAAAAAAATATTAATTGTAGGGGTAAAATAGAAAAAATTTAATTAATTTTGTTTTGATTATGTAAATGGACAAGTAATTTTATACAACTACTTATAGTAAGATGAACAACTAATATGGGACGAAAGTAGTATAATCCAAACCTATGTTCAAAATATCTTCCGGGGACTCGTTTATGAATATGCATTTGATGAAATAAGAAACATATATAGATGTTCCAGCTGAAATATTTGGAATAATTCTACCACTTCTACTAGGAGTAGTCTTTTTAGTGCTAGCTGAACGTAAGGTAATGGCTTTTGTGCAACGTTAATTGTTGGTTGTGAGTTTTGTTTTAACTATTATTGTCATGCCAAGAAAAACTTTGATATTTAACATGTATGAAGTAGTTAATTTATTCATTCCATTTTCTTATCATGTAGGCTTTGTTGACCCCAATTTTTGCCCTCCACAGTCCTAATTAATTTTGAACTTTTACTATTTTAAAATAATTTTGGAATAATTTTTTTTTCTTATATTAAAAGTTATTTCAAAATTAATTTGAACCTAACTTCATCATTTTTAAGTAAGAATATATATGTTTTGTATTTAATTATATCGAATTATATAGATTTTACTTAAAGAAAATATTTTAAAAATTATTTTGAGTGAAATCATGCTTAAATAGAAGAATACTTTATTTTTTCTCAAAATTTGTTTAAAATTGGCAATTAGTTGTGTAACTACTCTCTTGATTTGGAATAAAATTATTGTGATGTATAAAATAATAATTGTTAATTGTGGAAATTAAAAGCTCATTAATTAGTTTGGAATTGAAATCATCTTTATTCAATTGACCCATTTACCATTTCTTGAATCGATTTGGCTACTTTTTAAATAATTTAGTAGAAATTTTCAATTGAGTTTATCAACCATTTAATCCTTAGGCCAACTCCCAAATTAATTCTCCAATACCCGGCCCACTCCTTATTTTTCCCAACTAAATCCCTCCTCTCAGATTATACAACATACACATATAACTCACACGCGTTTTCATAACTTGGCCATTTTGATCGAAAATAAATTTTTTTACACAAATGCCTCAAAATAAAATTCAATCCAATTTTAACACTCAAGGAGGTATGCTTCATGTACATCATCAAATCAAGAATAGTTCATGAATTTGGCCAAGAATTTCACTAGGGTCATTCATCAAACACAGCATACTTTATTCACCCCATTAGAGCAACTATGGGTACTCATATTTCTCCATTTTTTAGATCAAGAAGCACACTCATTCTCAAAATCAATCTCGCCCAGCTAAAAACAATAATTTCTAACAAATTAACTAAAAAATAATCACTATTCATGCCCTAGGTGTTGAGAGAAAATAGTGAAAAGAGAAAGACAATCTTACAATCACAACGAGTATAAGAAGTTAGCATTCCATACCTGGTCTCTTGCAAGGATGAGCAAAATTGGTATTGAAATTTGAAGGTGTGAGGAAAAGAGAACCAGATCGAGCCTTTGAGGAGAGAAACAAACATATTTTTTTGTGTTTTCAATTGTAGTGCCTAATTCAGTTTAATACCTCGGGATCCATTTTTCGGTCAAGTGTCGCAATTGAGGACATCAAGAAAATCCAATTCTCCACAAATGCGGTCAGAGATTCGCATTGCGGTATTTTTTCCTTCTTCAAGAATCACATTTATGGTTTAAAGGCCACAATTGTGATATATGCAGCTGGGTAAGTTGTTCTTCTCTCATTTTTTCTATTGTGCATTTTTGCTCACTCTTTTATAAACCTATACCAATCACCTTCAAACACCATCAAACTTGATAGAATGACCAAGAATAGTCAACTAAATTATTCTAAAAATGAAAATTCCAAAAGCGACTTCAAAATTTTAAAATGATGAGTTGACTCCCATCAAGCGCTTGATTTAGCATTCACGATGCAAGTCAATCTTACTTTTCCCATGAACCTTTTGTCAAACTTTAAATCATGACCCGGTGATGGTAACTAAGCAAAAATGCCATTTTTTCAGTGTCCTATCTTACACTTTTTGGCCTTTAAGTGAGGGATATCATTTTGTCTTCTTGGTATGACAAACTTAAAAATAAACACACTTTGATCCTTATATTCAAAACTCTCAATCGACTTGATTATTTTCATTCCCATATCATCAACCAAGCACAACGTTGAAAAATGGGTGGAATGAGATCGAAGTCTCTCCATTTTCAAAGTTGCTCCATTCTTGACATCCTCACCTTCAAATGAAGTAGAGTTCTCAAAAATAATTTATTGAACTATTCTTTACAACTCTAGTCTCATTTCTTCAATTGTGGCATCTTGAGTTACTTCAAACTCATTTTCATCCCAAGATGTCATTGTAATGATCCTTCTGGTCATTTTCGCATTTATGCTTTCTTAGCACTATTAGAGCTTTTCTATAGTGGTCCCAAGTCATTTATGACTTGCTGGGACCGGTGATTTGGTGCCCTGGCCATTCATTTAGTCTTTATGGCCGTT
Organism: Jaltomata sinuosa; assembly: GCA_003996215.1. NCBI lineage: Eukaryota > Viridiplantae > Streptophyta > Magnoliopsida > Solanales > Solanaceae > Jaltomata > Jaltomata sinuosa. The sequence continues at coordinate 839,142 of QJPP01000412.1, forward strand.
TCCCTATTTAGAGATGAGTCTTATTAAGAGTTATGTTACCGAATCGTGCGATAGTGATTTGCAAACGTATGACCTCAACTGACCTTGTGGGCGGTCGAACCTGATTCGAGGTGTCGTGTGACCTTCACCTTCATCCCGTACCAAAGGCGTGCGAGCCTAAATTTGAGAATTTTTGTAACATCGCGGTATTTGAAAATATTTGATTTAAATTAGCACTTGGTAAAACGTTTTATATTTCTAAAAATGTTTTCAACATTTATGAAAAAAGAATACCTTTGTTATGATATATTTGTGTATGTATTTATTTTATAATAGTTTTATAAGTTATTAATATTTTTAACGGAGATAGTAAACTTAGTTATGTTAAAAATTATTATTATAATATAGTAGGTTTAATTTGAAATGATTTTCTATTAATTATGAGATATTCAAAAAGTTATATATATATTAGCACGAACCTACGCAATACCCGAGTACATATATAATGAGAAAAGAAAATATATTTTTGTATTTTAATGTAACGACCGGGTCCGTCATTACTGGTAGTCCAATCGTGCCAAGTTTTAGAGTTAGAAAACTCCGAGTTTGGGAGTTTGAAATTCGGGGCTAGGCTAACCTCAGCCAGTTTTGGAGTGAGGTGGAGTCTAGGGAAATCCGGGTAAGGATTGGGTTAGGAGTCTTATTTTGAGCTAGTTTTCTATGTAGCCAAGACATAAAGGAGTCCGTTAGACTTTTTGGAATCGAATTCGGGTAAGTAGAACTCCCAGAATCGAGGTTGATATGAAGAGGTTGTTTCGAAACGTCGGAAAAACAAGTGTGTTGTAAAATGGACTAGTTTTGGAGATTTTATGACTTTCTGTTCCGTGTCAACTATCATGGCGGTTGCACTCCGCCATAGCGACCTCCGCTATAGCAGAGTAATTACCGCTACAGCGGAAGTCAATATCGGTCAGCCTCCGCCATAGCGGATGACTCCACTACGGTGGTACCGCTATAGCGGAGTGGATCGCTATAGCGGGGATCGACGGGAATTAATGCAGAAACATTTCCCAAAATATTCAGTTTTCACAATTTCATTTTGGAAGAAGGGCAAGGCGATTCCAGGCGATTTTCCTCCGTTTTTCATTTATTTTCTTCCCTAAGGTAAGGTTTCTACTCCCCAAACTTCGTACTACTTTTCCTACGCAGTAGAATTGCTATGAGGGAACTTGGGGAAATGTTGGAATAACCTAGGGATGGTAGAGTCCGGGTAAAAAGGGGGATTCTAGGAATGAAAGTTCTTGGTTATTGTTAAAACCAAGGTTTATTGATCGCATGTTGTTAGATTCTCTATTTTGTCCGTGAAAATGATAGAACTAGGGGAATTAATGGCGGGAAACCTGGGAAAAAGGGTAGGATGATCATGGTTGGTCTGGGATTTGGTATTTGGTGTAATCTGGGTAATATGCAGGCCTTGTTGTTAATTCAAGTACTTGTATGTTGTTTTAGACCAAGAACGAGAAAGGAATCCTGAACATGGGAAAGCTCGGGTTGAGTAGAGCTTGGATCATTTTGAGGTAGGTGATGGATTACGATTCCTGTGAATGTTGTATATTTTTGTACTCTTATCTAAGTTTTTGTATGAATTACATTGCTTAGAGGAATTTTTTTGAATGTCTAAGGGTCCTATCTTACAGTGTGTGGATTGAACAGTGTGTTGCTTGTTGGTTTTACAAGTTGTTTATTCATTATTTGACGGTGGATTAATTGACATTTGGTTGGCTCGGGTACCACGCCTGGTACAGAATACTAACGGTTGGCTTAGGTACCACGCCTAGTACGGGATACTAAAGATTGGCTTTTTAATGCATCATTGCATTGATATTATTGTATTGCATTAACTGTTATTGGTTCCGTGAGTGGACCGGGCAGTTTTATTGAAATGTGATATTTGTTGGTGGTCCTTGAGTGACCCAGAATCCTGTTGTATCTATTGAGTTAGCCTTGGATTAGGCCGGGTTGTCTGGTTAACACTTAGGTGTTGTTAGAGGGGATCTCAGGATGGGTCCAGGTTAGACGAAAAGGGATAGTTTATTGGTTATATGATTGTTGCTTACAATTAGAAAAGGTGGATTTTATGCGGGAACAAGCTAGGTAGAGACTTGTAGTCTAGGGGTGCATGTTGACTTGTTGCATGTCTTTCTTACTTATACTTGGTTTGTTGTACTGACTATACACTGTTTTTATTTGGAACTGGCTGATGATCCTACCAGTACACAGTGGTGGTGTACTGATACTGCACTTGCTTTTCTTTTTGTGAGTACAGGAAATCTTCCAGCGGTTAAGACGCGACCTCATCTGTAGTACCGGCAGTTCCAGGCTTCAAGAGTGAGCTGATTTGATCGAGCTACCTTGAATTTATCATTATATTTGTAGCCCACTTGTTTTGAGCTTAAACTATTTCCTTATTTTGGGGTTTCATCCTCGTATTCTAGACATTGGTAGATTGTTTGGTACTGCGACTTTCAGATTCTAGGGGTAATTTTTGCAGGTTTATATTAATGAAGTGGTTTTGTTATTATTGCATTGCTAGTTTAATTTCCACACTTTGGTTTTGAGCTGTTAGAATGGTAAAATTCAGGGAAAGTGATGGTTCGCTCACCCAGGAGGGGTTGGGTGAGTGCCTCTCACGGCGGTCTAAGTCATGACAAAGATGGTATCAGAGCCCTAGGTTTGTTGATCTCGTCGTACCAAAAAAGTCTAGTAGAGTCTTGCGGAACGGTGCGGAGACGTCCGTACTTTTCTTCGAGAGGCTATGGGGCTTTGGGAAAAACTATCTCTTCCTTTCTTTCCTTCGTGCTATAACTCGATTCCAATTGGTATCTGGTGATACAAATTGGAATCTAACCTCATCCATTCTTCTGTCCTCAGATGGTTAATACAAGGAACAATAGAGCTAGAGCAGCGGTCCCAGCAGCGGGCCTGGTTGTCCGTGGTAGAGGCAGGGGAAGGGGCAGAGGACGAGGTAGAGCTGCACCCGCCAAGGGTGGAGCTCAAGCGACTGCTGGAGAGCGTGAAGCAACCCCTCCCCCACCTAAGGAACATGTTGCTGAAGATGTAGAAGTTGTGGCTGAAGATAGCGAGGCATAAGCGAAGCAGCACCGGTTAGGGGTGCAGGACTTCCTAATATGACACCAAAAGCTTTTCAAGAGGCTTGGAATATTTTGAGTGGTTTGGTAGGTGATGGAGCCATACCCGCGACATTTGCAAATTAGGCTTTGAATACTCAGCTAGCGATTACTACAGCACCTAGGATGGACTCCACTTCAGGCACGAATGACTTTTTCAGGCCAATGTTAGGCCCAGTGATGACAGGGAATGAGCATGAGATGCTGACCAAGTTTCTCAAGCTGAAACCTCCGACATTTTAGGGTACCAACAAGGAGGATGCCTATGAGTTTATCTTGGATTGCTATGAGGGGTTGCACATGTTGGGTATTGTACGTCAGCATAGGGTTGAGTTTGTCACATTTCCGCTGCAGGGTGATGCTAAGCAGTGGTGGAGGTCTCATGTGGAGTGTCGGTCTTCTGTTCTACCCCCACTGACTTGGGAACAGTTCCACGCTTTGTTTTTAGAGAAGTACGTACCCCGTACTTTGAGGAACCGGAAGAAGGATGAGTTCTTGAACTTGGAGCAGGGTAGCATGTCAGTCTCTGCTTACGAGGCTAAGTTCCATGCTTTGTCTCATTTTGCCATACAGATGTTGGGTTTCGAGGAGGAACGGGTCTAATTTTTTGTGAAAGGTTTGAATACTAAGCTATAGGTACTGTCAGTGCATATGACTTCATCAGGGAGGGGCTTCAATGAAGTGGTAGATTATGTGAAGAAATTGGAAGGGGTCAAGCAAGCGGGGTAGGCTAAGACTTTAGCCAAGAAGCCCCGACATGAGGGAAATTTAGGTAGTTCATACTCCAGGGGCTAGACTCAGCAGGCATACCCAGCCCGTCATATTCAGTCAGCTCTGCCAGCTGCTAAAGGTGGTCATCAGGGAGCTCATAATCAGTCTTCAGCTTCTAGAGGCTAGGGAGCATCTTATACATCAGCTAGCAGGCCTACACTTGACCGTGGTTGCTTCCATTGTGGTGATCTGGGCAATATTAAGAGGGAGTGCCCACTCAGGCAGACAAGTAATCAGGGTCAGCAACAGTCTAGAGCGGTGGTTCCGGCAGGTAGAGGTGGTAATGCTAGAGGTCGTCAACAGGGTGGGCAAGGTAACTTTCAAGGAGGGTGGAGCGACAGAAGGAACGGTGGTGCGGGAAGGAGTGCAGTGCAGTCGGCCTAAAAAGTTGCCCAGATTGATGATCGGGCTTATTGCTATGCATTTCCAAGGAGAACTAAGGTGGAAGCATCAGATGCGGTGATCACAGGTACCATTCTTGTATGCGATAAAATGGTTTTGGTATTATTAGACCCAGGTTCTACATATTCTTATGTATCTGTGAGTTTTGCGTTGGGTTTGGAATTAATTTGTGATATCCTTGATTCCCCTATCTATGTTTCTACCCCGGTTAGAGAGTCTGTGATTGTGCCTCATGTTTATCATGACTGTTCTGTTGTGTTTTTGGGGTTGCATACTTGGGTAGACTTGGTAATCCTAGATATGGTTGATTTTGATATTATCTTGGGCATGACCTGGAGGTCCTCTTATCATGCTGTGTTGAACTATAACACCAAGACGGTGGCTCTAGATATTCCGGGTAAGGATAGGCTAGAGTGGGAAGGTGTGTACAGGCCTAAGCCAGTTGAGATCATATCATTTATTCGGGCTAGAAAGCTAGTGAGAAGGGGGTGTCTAGCCTTCTTGGCTCATCTCCGGGATGATAGTGTGGAGTCCCCATCTATTGAGTCAGTTCCAATTATTTCTGAGTTTCGAGAGGTGCTTCCAGCAGATTTGCGTGGTATGCCTCCGGACAGGGATATAGACTTTTGTATTGATTTGGAGCCAGACACTCATCCCATTTCCATTCCTCCGTCTCCTATGGCTCCGGCAGAGTTAAGGGAACTTAAGACTCAGCTACAGGAACTCCTAGATAAGGGATTTATCTGTCCCAGTGCGTCGCCTTGGGGTGCTCCTGTTTTATTTGCCAGTCATCTTCGTATTGTGTTGTACATCTTGAGATGCCAGAAGCTTTATGCCAAGTTCACTAAGTATGAGTTTTAGTTGACTTCAGTTGCATTCATGGGGCATGTAGTGTCAGAACAAGGGGTAATAGTGGATCCTCAGAAGATTGAGACAGTCAAGAGTTAGGCCTGGCCTAGCTCTGTGATAGAGGTGAGGAGTTTTGTTGGGCTCACAGGGTACTACCAGAGGTTTGTTAAGGATTTTGCGTCTATTGCTACTCACCTGACCAGGTTGACATATAAAGATGTACCATTCGTGTGGTCCGATAAGTTTGATGAGAGCTTCAAAAATCTCAAGACACTTCTGACCACGGCTCTTATATTGTCCTTGCCGGTTGAATGTAAAGACTTTATTGTTTATGGTGATGCTTCACATTCTAGTTTGGGTGTTGTGTTGATGTAGGATAGGAATGTGATATAGCCTATGCATCTAGGCAGTTGAAGGTGCATGAGAGGAACTACCCGACTCGCGACTTAGAGTTGGCAGCAGTGGTCTTTGCACTCAAGATTTTGATACACTATCTCTATGGTGTCAAGTGTGAGGTGTTCACCGATCATCGCAGTCTGCAGCATGTGGTCACTCAGAAGGATTTGACTTTGAGGCAGAGAAGGTGGATGGAGTTATTGAAGTACTATGATGTGACTATTCAATATCATCCGAGTAAGGCTAATATGGTGGCAGACGCATTGAGCCGGAAGACAGTTAGCATGGGTAGTTTGGCTTATTTGGGGGTGTCCAAATGACCACTAGCAAAGGAAATTGGGGATTTGGAGGCCAAGTCCATGCACTTGGGTGTTTCATAACAGGGTGGGTTGTTAGCCAGCATTAAGGTCAAAACCACCTTCATAGAGGAAATAAAGGCCAAATAGTTTCCGGGGAATCCAGGGACGTCATGTTAGACTCCGGTGGAGTGCTACATTTCAGAGAAAGGATTTGTGTTCCTCGGGTTGATGATATAATTCATAAAATCTTGGAGAAGCTAATGGTTTGCGGTACTCAATTCATCCGGGTGAGACTAAAATGTACAGGAACTTGAGGCAGCGTTACTGGTGGCCCGGGATGAAAAGGGACATAGTCGACTTTGTGTCCAAATGTCAGAACTGCCAGCAGGTAAAGTATGAACATTAGAGACCTGCAGGACTACTTCAGAGAATGCCAATTCCAGAGTGGTAGTGGGAAAGGATAGCCATGGACTCTGTGGTGGGTCTTCCTAGGACATTGGGGAAGTATGACTCAATTTGGGTCATTATTGACAGGTTGACCAAGTCCGCTCACTTCATTCTGGTCAGGGTAGATTACAATTCGCAATAATTGGCTAAGATCTACATGAAGGAGATTGTGAGATTACATGGGGTGCCACTGTCCATCAGTTCAGACAGGGGTACGCAGTTCATCTCTAAATTTTGGGGAAAGCTACATGAAGAGTTGGGTACACAACTCACTTTTAGCACACCCTTTCTACTCAGACTGATGGTCAGTTAGAGAGGACGATTCAGGTATTGGAGGACATGCTGAGAGCATGAGTGATGGACTTTGGTGGCCATTGGAACCAGTTCCTACTGTTGTGTGAATTCTCGTACAATAATAGCTACCACTCCAGTATTGACATGGAACCATTCTAGGCATTGTATGGGAGGAGCTGCAGATCACCGATTGGGTGGTTTGAGGAAGGCGGTGTAAAGACTTTGGGAGTGGAATTGGTGAAGGAAGCACAAGAAAAGGTAAGGGGAATTCAGGCCAAATTATTCGCTGCCCAAAGCAGGCAGAAGAAGTATGCAGATCGCAAGGTCTGGGACATGGAATTTCAGGTTGGTGAACAGGTATTGTTGAAATTATCACCAACGAAGGGAGTATATGATTTAGTAAGGAGGGCAAGCTTAGACCTCGGTTCATCGGTCCGTTTGAGGTTCTTGAGATTGTGAAGCTAGTGGCTTACAAGTTAGCACTGTCGCCCAGTTTATCGGGCATCCATCCGGTATTCCATGTATCTATGCTTAAGAGATACCATGGGGATGGGGACTACATCATCAAGGGGATGAGGTGCTTTTCGATAAGGATCTTCATTATGAAGAGGAACCAGTCTTAATTCTTGCTCGGGATGTCCAAAAGTTAAGGACAAAGGTGATTGATATGGTAAAGGTTTAGTGGAAGCATCATCCGGTTGATGAATCCACTAGGGAAACTGAGAAGGACATGCGGGATAAGTACCCTCAATTGTTTGAGGATTCAGGTACTACACTTTCTTTCCTTTATTTCTGTAAATTCGGGTTTGATCATTTGGGGATGAATGATGGGTAAATTGGTATCTGTTGTAACAACCAGGTCTGTCATTATGGGTAGTCCAATCGTGCCAAGTTTTAGAGTTAGAAAACTCTGGGTTTGGGAGTTTGAAATTTGGGGCTAGGCTAGCCTCGGTCAGTTTTGGAGTGAGGTGAAGTCTAGGGAAATACGGGTAAGGATTGGGTTAAGAGTCATGTTTTGAGCTAGTTTTCCATGTAACCAAGACATAAAGGAGTCCTGGGGACTTTTCGGAATCAAATTTGGGTAAGTAGAACTCCTGGAATTGAGGTTGACGTAAAGAGGTTATTTCAGAACGTCGCGAAAACAAGTGTGTTGTAAAATGGACTAGTTTTGGAGATTTTACGACTTTCTGTTGCCGGTTGACACTCCGCCATAGTGACCTCCGATGTAGCGGAGAAATTATCGCTACATCGAAAGTCAATGTCGGCCAGCCTCCACCATAGCGGATAACTCCGCTACGGTGGTATCGCTATAGCGGGGCTCGATGGGAATTAATGCCGAAACATTCCCCAAAACGTTCAGTTTTCACAATTTCATTTTGGGAGAAGGGCAAGGCAATTCCAGGCGATTTTCCTCAGTTTTCCATTATTTTTTTTCCCTAAGGTAAGGTTTCTACTCCCCAAACTTCGTACTACTTTTCCTACGTGGTAGAATTGCTAGGAGGAAACTTGGGGAAAGGTTGGAATAAACTAGGGATGGTAGAATCCGGGGAAGAAGGGGGATTCTAGGCATGAAAGTTCTTGGGTATTGTTAAAAACAAGGTTTATTTATCGCATGTTGTTAGATTCTCTATTTTATCCGTGAAAATGATAAAACTAGGGATTTAATGGCGAGAAACCCAGGAAAAAGGGTAGGATGATCATGGTTGGTCTGGGATTTAGGATTTGGTGTAATCCGAGTAATACGCAGGCCTTGTTTGTTAATTCAAGTGCTAGTATGTTATTTTAGACCAAGAACGAGAAAGGTATCCGGAACATGAGAAAGCACGAGTTGAGTAGAGCTTGGATCATTTCAAGGTAGGTGATGGCTTCTGATTCTAATGAATGTTGTATATTTTTGTACTCTTATCTAAGTGTTTGTATGAATTACATTGCTTAGAGTAATTGTTAGAATATCTAAGGGTCCTGTTTTATAGTCTGTGGATTGAATGGTGTGTTGCTTGTTGGTTTTACAAGGTATTTGTTCATTATTTGACTGTGGATTAATTGACTTTCGGTTGGCTCGGGTTCCACGCCTGGTACCGAATACTAACTGTTGGCTCGGGTACCATGCCTGGTACAGGATACTAACAGTTGGCTCGGGTAGCACACCTGGTACGAGTTTATTTTACTGCATTATTGCATTGATATTGTTGTATTGCATTAACTTTTATTGGTTCCATGAGTGGACCGGCCTGTTTTATTTAAATGTGATATTTGATGGTGGTCCTTGAGTGACCGGGAATCCTGTTGTATGTATTGAGTTGGCCTTGGATTAGGCTGGGTTGTCTGGTTAACACTTAGGTGTTGTTAGAAGGGATCCCAGGGTGGGTATGGGTTAGACGAAAAGGGATAGTTTATTGGTTATATGATTGTTGCTTACAGTTAGAAAGGGTGGATTTCTTACGGGAACAAGGTAGGTAGAGACTTGTAGTGTAGGGGTGCTTGTTGCATGTCTTCCGTACTTATACTTGGTTTGTTTTACTGATTATACACTATTTTTATTTAGAATTGGCTGATGATCCTACCAGTACACAGTGGTGATGTACTGATACTGCACTGGCTTTTTTTTTTGTGAGTACAGGCAATCTTCCAGCAGTTGAGACGCGACCTCATCTGTAGTACCGGCGCTTCCAGGCTTCAAGGGTGAGCTGCTTCAATCGAGCTATCATTAGATTTGTAGCCCACTCGTTTTGGGCTTAAACTATTTCCTTGTTTTGGGGTTACATCCCCGTATTCTAGACATTGGTAGATTGTTTGGTACTGTGACTTTCAAATTCTAGGGGGTAATTTCTGCAGGTTTATATTAATGAAGTGGTTTTATTATTATTGCGTTGCTAGTTTAATTTCCGCACTTTGGTTTTGAGCTGTTAGAATGGTTAAGTTCGGGGAAGTGATGGTTCACTCACCCGGTAGGGGTTGGGTGAGTGTCACTCACAGCGGTTTGGATCGTGACATTTAACCTCCACTTCCACATGGAAGTGGAGGAGGGCTACAACAAATGGGTACTTTAGTTGGTGGAATTAGTACATGCCAAAATGTGGCACACTTTTCTTAACAAGTGAAATAATAAACAATCATTTATTTATCATTTTTAGCCAATTATGTTGTCTTTATACATATATATATTTAGCTCCTAAAGCATTGATTAACTCTAATTCCTTTAAAAGCACGCTTACTAAGCATTTTCAACTTGTACATGAACATTCACGGTTTGGAAATCATTTTCGACCATTTTTCCAAGGCAGATAACTTTCATTCATTTACTTGGTTAATACGTTGAAGATGTTTTGGCAGCAAAAGAATATATCTTGATATTTTATTTGATCTTTGAGAGAAATTGATTATCTTCATCAAGTTATTCAACCACGAATTTGATTCTGATTTTGTATCGGAGCTTCTCAGCGCGGTCCGGGCTAGGACATCGTCATTCTAGCAGCTTGTCATCGGACAACAGGTAGGTTACGGTTTAAACTCTTTAGACTTAGCATATATAGAATAAAATTATATTAATGGGCATCCTTGGGTTGGGTTTACTAGTTTGTACCACAGACATTGACCGCTTTATTCATGTCTAATTACTTTTCTTCCTCCGATGTTTGTAGTATTTGTTTTATACGTTCTATTCACCCTTGTGGTACTGTGTGGCCTTATATTGACTCTAAAAATAGTTGGTGGGATATTGGAAATGTCCGTGAGTCCCAAAATCGTTATTATTGATATAGAGCTGGCTATATGTGTTGTAGAATGATTGGAGCCTGTGCAGGGCCGATACGTTGATTGTGAGTCGTTGGGCTACTATTTGTGTTTGAGCATGTCATGATCATGCATATAAAGGATTTTCTACTTGATTTCACTGCGGTTTTGGCTTCGGGCCTTCTAGTGTTGATTTCTAAAAACCTGCATGCCCCGTGGGGCCTGTTTTTGGTAAAAATGATTGCAAAGAGGTTTGGTACCATTTTAATGAATCTTCTTGGGGTAAGAGAAAATAAAAAGGATGTTTTATCACTATTTCTACTATAACTAGACTCTAGGGGGCCAAGGGCTAGACTTTTTGTACTACAGCTTCCGTGATAATACTAGGCTCGGCGAGGCCGTGCGTTAGAACCATTTGATTTACTAATTTAGAAACGGATATCCTCCGGGCAGCTTTACTAGGAGATTTTCGAGATTGCGGGGCATCTAATATATTGCTCGAGGGCCTCCATAGACCTCCTATTCCAGATCAGGGGCTACGTGCTGAGAGTGCCAGAGAGAGGGTATACGGTGTAGTAGAGGTATACGAGTGTAACCTTTCATGGATCCTGTCTTCTGGGCCTTATAGGACGTCGGAAGCAGGTAACATACGTTACTTCTATCACATCTAGTGCATCATATCATCATTTTGTGCGAGGTACCACCCTTGTTTGTTGTTTGTTGATTGTACGCTCCGGTAGTATGGGATGCCGGAGGGTTTGTCTTCACTTGATTGTGTTCGTTGGGTATATGGGCGCCTGTAGGACTATAGGTAGACTTATTATTACTATTTCGCACTATTGGTTCCTATTGTGGTTCTTATGACTTTGGATATTGTTAAGGTTAAGACTGGGACTTCCAGTTGTTGAATTCTTGACTTGAGATACATGCTAAGTTGGGTTATCGTTCTTTGTATTCGAGCATGTTTACTGTTCCCTCCTCTCCTTCTCTATTCGTTGAGGTTACCGGTATACTGCCTACTTTCTAAACTCTTCTTTATATGCTTATTGTTGCGAGGATCCTGGTTACGTGTTTCTTTCTTTTGCCTGTGATGTGTATTCTTTTAGTTAGCCATATTTATTATTCCTGCATGTATTCCTTCCATGCTAGCTTTCGTGTACTTATTCGTTGCCTTCTGTGACTAATTGTTTTCTATTCTGCTTATTACTGCTCTTTTATTTTATATGTTCCCAGTCGGCCTATGATACCTACTGGGTTCTAGTTGTTTTGCAATTGGTTCTCATACTACACTCTGCATCTTCTGGTGCAGATCCTAGTGTGAGCCATCGCCGCTATCTTGTTGGAGAGTCATTCTTGGTGATCTTTTGGACTATCTGAACTGAGGGTGAGCTCTTGGCGATGGAGCTTGACTTTTAGTTTATCCTTTGCTTAATGTACTCTATTTCTACTCGGAGACATTTGTGTATATATTATTTTGGATCGTTTGTGCTTCGCTGGTGTAGTTCTGGCTCTATACTATGATACTAGGTTTTGGGGTTTGGTTTAACTTTCGCATATGTATATATATATTCTTGTTATCTATCTTTTGATCTTGATCCTTTGCTTCTGCTTGATTATATCATTTCTTCCGCTTAACTGTTAGCTAGTATCCCATTACTAACCGTTCTGAGCTACAGGGATTGGTTCGCCTACTGAAGGGTTGTAGGTGCCATCATGACCGAGAAACTGGGTCGTGATAGCTTGGTATCAGAGCCTAGATTCACTGGTGTCATTGGTATAGGAGCCACTGTCTAGTAGAGTCCTGTGGATCAGGGTGGAGACGTTCGTAATCAATCTTCGGGAGGCTATAGTGACATATTAGGAAATATGACTCTTTTATTGCTTTGGTATCATGCGTAATCCTTGAAGGTTTCTTGAAATCTCACTTGTTCTAGTTCATTCTTCCGCAGATGGTTTGTATGAGAGCGCCAACATCAGGTAGAGTCGAGCCTCCGACTCCAGCACCCCAGACACCAGCTAGGGTCCCGGGGAGGTCATAGATGTAGAGGTCGAGGAAATCCCAGATCAGCGGCACCTTCTAGAGCTGCTAGAGTTGAGGTAGAGCCCAAGCATGATTATGAGCCAGAGTTTATTCTTGAGCAGTAGAATATGGACCCAAGGATAGCCTAGGTACCACCAGCCCCAGTCAGTTCCAACACTGATTTCTGTGCCAGCTTCAGCCCCAGCTCAGCCTTCAGATATTCAGGTTTACTATTACAGCTTTTAGGTATGATTGGAGAGTGGCCTTTTGAGGTAGCACAGACATTCGCTCAAGGGGAAGCCCTAAGTACACCGAGTTCAGAAGCGCAGCCTGCTAATGTGGCTCCCCGTGCTGAGGTTATTCCAGTCTAATTAGTTGCACAGCCTCTTGCTTCTTGCCCAGCTATGACAGAGACGGAGCAGAAGGCGTTGGGTAAGTTTTTGAGATTGGCACCTCTGAGGTTCGCTGGTACTGATGGTCCGGCTAGAGGTGGTGCCCAGCGTGGCAGGACAGGTGGAAAGGATGTCGGTTGGTCAAGTGGTGGTCGTCGTCAGTTTTATGTGATACTTGGGAGATCGGAGGCAGAGGCCTCGAATGCTGTGATCACAAGTACGATTTCTGTATGCCGTCATTCAGCTTTGGCTTGATTTCATCCTAGATATACCTGCTCGTATGTTTATGCCTACTATTTGCCTTGTTTGGGGTTGACTAGTGAGCCATTATCTATACCTGTATCTATTTCAACCCCGGTAGAAGATTCTTTAGTAGTGGATCAGATTGTGAGATCATGCATGATTTTTGTTGGAGATATTGAGACTTGGGGTGATTTGATAACTCTTGATATGTTAGACTTTGATGCCATTCTAGGTATGGACTGGTTATCCCCTCATTGTGTGGTTTTGGATTATTATGCCAAGACTGTTACCATAGACATGCCCGGTGCATCCCCGGTTATGTGGCAGGGTTTTGTCAGCCGCGCACCATCTGGGATCATCTCTTGTCTTCGAGCTAGTAAGTTGATTTCTCGTGGATGTTTGTCTTATCTAGCATATGTCCGAGATACTAAAGCCGACCCTTCTTCCCCTGAGTCAGTTCCTATGGTTTGAGATTTCCTAGATGTGTTGCCTACCGACCTTCCAGGCCTTCCACCCGAGTAAGATATCGACTTTGCTATTGAGTTAGAGCCAGGAACCAGGCCCATTTCCATCTCTCCTTGTTGTATGGCTTTAACTGAGTTGAGAAAGCTGAAGGAGTAGCTCTAGGATTTGTTAGCTAAGGATTTCATTAGGCCGAGTGTATCACCTTGGGGTGCTCCTATTCTATTTATGAAGAAGAAGGATGGGTCGATGCGGATATGTATTGATTATCGACAGTTGAATAGGGTGACTGTAAGGAATAGGTATCTGATGCCGCACATAGATGATTAATTTGATCAGCTTCAGGGTTCGGCCATATTTTCAAAGATAGATTTGAGGTTAGGCTACCACCAGTTGAGGGTTAGGGTGGATTACATCCCTAAGACAGCATTCAGGACACGATATGGCTATTATGAGTTCCTTGTGATGTCTTTTGGGTTGACTAATGCCCCTGCAACTTTTATGAACTTGATGCACAGGGTGCTTGGCCCGTATTTGGACTCATTTGTGATAGTTTTCATAAATAACATCTTGGTATACTCGCGGAGTAGAGATGAGCATGATCAACACTTGAGGATTATACTTCAAACTTTGAGAGATCATCGACTTTATGCCAAGTTCTCAAGGTGTGAGTTTTGGCTTGAGTCAGTTGCATTCCTAGGGCACGTGGTGTCTAAGGATGGGATTAGAGTTATTTTGGGTAAGATTTTAGTTGTTCGTGATTGTCCTATACCTACTACTACTATCGAGGTTCGCAGTTTTATTGGGTTAGCAGGGTACTACAAAAGGTTCATCGAGGGGTTTTCTTCTGTAGAAGCACCCTTGACTATGTTGACTAGGAAGGATATTCCATTTTAGTGGTCAAATCAGTGCGATGATAGCTTCTAGAGGCTTAAGTCCTTGTTGACTTCAGCTCTAGTTATGACTTTACCAGTTGAGGGTTAGAGTTTCTCGGTATATTGTGATGCTTCAGGGGTTGGTCTGGGTTGTGTATTGATGCAGCAAGGTCGTGTGATAGCATATGCGTCGAGACAGCTGAAGGTTCATGAGCGCAACTACCCCACTCATGACTTAGAGTTGGTGGCAGTAGTCTTCACGCTCAAGATCTGGAGGCACTACTTATATGGAGTTCATTGTGAGATATTCACCGACCATCATAGTCTTCAGTACATTACGAGTCAGCGAGAGCTGAACTCGAGGCAGAGGAGATGGATAGAGTTACTGAAGGAATATCATTTCACCATTCTATATCATCCGGGCAAGGCAAACATGGTAGCGGATACCTTGAGCCAAAAGGCGGTAAGTATGGGCAGCCTAATTTCACTTTCAATTTCAGAGTGACTGTTGGCCTTGGACATCCAGACCTTGGCTAACCATTTGGTTAGGCTTGACTTGTCAGTATTGAGGTTCGATCTACTCTAGTTGATCAGATTCAGAGCTGACAGATTGAGGATCAGAGTTTGTGTGACCTTCTGATCAGGTAGTTCGGGGTGAAGCCAGCTGGGCTACTTTGGGTACTGATGGTATTCTGGGCTGACTAAGCTAGCATATTTCTTGTCGGTTCAGACTTATTATGGTGTAGAGAGGTTAGCTCAGATCTACCTTCGTGAGATTGTTCGATTACACGGGGTCCCAGCTTCGATCATTTCAAACTGCGGCACTCAGTTCACATCTCAGTTCTGGAGACCTATTCAGTGAGATTTGGGTACAGAGGTTCAGCTTAGTACTGCATTCCACCCTCATACAGATGGCCAGTCCGAGAGGACTATTTAGGTCCTGGAGGACACGCTTTGGGCTTGTGTTCTTGACTTTGGAGGTTTATGGGATCAGTTTGTGCCTTTGGCCGAGTTTGCTTATAATAATAGCTTTTATTCGAGCATCAATATGGCACCATTCAAGGCTTTGTATGGTAGGCATTGTAGATAACTGATTGGTTGGTTTGATGGGTTAGAGTCTAGACCGCAGAATACAGATTTGCTTCGAGATTCCTTAGATCGAGTCCATTTGATTCATGATAGACTTAGAGCAACCCAGAGTAGGAAGAATAGCTACGTTGATCATAGACTATCTCAGAGTAGGCAGAAGAGCTACGTTGATCGTAGACTTCGTGCCTTGGAGTTCAGTGTTAGTGACTAGGTATTCCTTCGAGTATCGCCCATGAAAGGCATGATGAGATTTGGTCGGCAAGGCAAGATTAGCCCCAGATAGATTGGGTAATTTGAGATTCTTCAGAGGGTTGGTAGTGTTGTCTATCCGTTAGCTTTACCTCCATTATTTTCAGCTATACATCCAGTTTTCTATGTATTGATGTTGCGTCGGTATGTTCCAGATGAGTCTCATATGTTGCAGTGGGACACGGTTCAGTTGGATGAGAGGTTGGCTTTTGTTAAGGAGACGATTGCTATCGTGGCCAGATATGACAGGAGGTTGAGATCTTGGGTAATTTTGATTGTTAAGGTTCAGTGGGGGCACCGTTCGGTTAAGGAGGCTACCTGGGAAACCGAGAGGGAGATGCGGGCTCAGTACCCGCAGCTGTTTGAGCCTTCAGGTACTTCTTGTTCTTGACTTTTGAGGACGAAATTCTTTTTTAGTAGTGGATGATGTAATGACCCTTCTGGTCATTTTCGCATTTATGCTTTCTTAACACTGTTAGAGGTCTTCTGTAGCGGTCTCAAGTCATTTATGGCTTGCTAGGACCGGTGGTTCGGTGCCCTGACCGTTCGTTTGGTCTTTGTGGTCATTTCCCTATTTTAGAGCTGAGTCTTATTAAGAGTTATGTTACTGAATCGTGCGATAGTAATTTGCAAACGTATGACCTCAACTGACCTTGTGGGCAGGTCAATCCTGATTCGAGGTGTCGTGTGACCTTAACCTTCATCCTGTACTAAAGGCTTGCGAGCCTAAATTTGAGAATATTTGTAATATGGCGCGTATTTGAAAATATTTGATTTACATTAGGACTTGGTAAAAAGTTTTATTTTTCTAAACATGTTTTAAGCATTTATGAAAAAAGAATACCTTTGTTATGATATATTTGTGTATGTATTTATTTTATAATAGTTTTATAAGTTATTAATATTTTTAACGGAGATAGTAAACTTATTTATGTTAAAAATTATTATTATAATATAGTAGGTTTAATTTGAAATAATTTTCTATTAATTATGATATATTCAAAAAGTTATATATATCTTACCACGAATCTACGCAATACCTGAGTACATATATAATGAGAAAAGAAAATATATTTTTGTATTTTAACCTCCACTTCCACGTGGAAGTGGAGGAGGGCTACAATAAATGGGTACTTTAGTTGGTGGCATTAGTACATGCCAAAAAGTGGCACACTTTTTTAGCAAGTGAAATAATAAACAATCATTTATTTATCATTTTTAGCCAATTATGTTATCTTTATATATATATATATATATATATATATATATATATATATATATATATATTCCTGAAGCATTGATTAACTCTAATTCCTTTAAAAGCACGCTTACTTAGCATTTTCAACTTGTACATGAACATTCACGGTTTGGAAATCATTTTCGACCATTTTCCCAAGGGGAACTTTCATTCATTTACTTGGTTAATATGTTGAAGATGTTTTGGAAATAAAAGAATATATCTTGATATTTTATTTGATCTTTTATAGAAATTGATTATCTACATTAAGTTATTCAAGCACGAATTCGAGTCTGATTTCGTTTCAGAGCTTCTCGAAGCGGTTCAGGCTAGGAAATATGTCGTCATTGTAGCAGCTTGTCATCGGACAATAGGTAGGTTACAGTTTAAACTCTTTAGACTTTACATATATAGAATAAAATTATATTAATGGGCATCCTTGGGTTGGATTTACTAGTTGGTACAACATACCTTGATTGCTTTATTCATGTCCGATTACTTTTCTTCCTCCAATGTTTGTAGTATTTGTTTTATATGCTCTATTCACCCTTGTGGTCCTGTGTGGCCTTATATTGACTCTGTAACATATTTGATGGGATATTGAGAATGTCCGCGACTCCCAGACATCGTTATTATTGATATAGAGCTGGCTATATGTGTTGTAGAACGATTGGAGCTTGTGCAGGGCCGATAGGTTGATTGTGAGCCGTTGGGCTACTATTTGTGTTTGAGCATGTCATGATCATGCATATAAAGGATTTTCTACTTGATTTCACTGCAGCTTTGGATTCGAGCCTTCTACTGTTGATTTCAAAAAACCTGCATGGCCCATGGGGCCCATTTTTGGTAAAAATGATAGCAAAGAGGTTTGGTACTGTTTTAATGAATCTTCTTGGGGTAAGAGAAAATAAAAAGGATGTTTTATCACTATTTCTACTATTACTAGACTCGGCGGGGCCGAGGGCTAGACTAATTTTTACTACAGCTTCTGTGATAATACTAGGCTCGGTGAGGCCGTGCGCTAGAACCATTTGATTTACTGATTTAGACCCGTATATCCTCCGGGCAGCTTTACTTGGGGAGTTTTGAGATTGCAGGTCATCTAGTATGTTGGTCGGGGACCTCCATGGACCTCGCTATTCCGGACCAGGGGCTACGTGCTGAGAGTACCGGAGGGAGGGTCTACAATGTAGTAGAGGTGTACGGGTGTGACCTTTCATGGATCCTGTCTTCTGGGCCTTATAATACGCCGGAAGCATGTAACATACGTTACTTTTATCACATCTAGTGCATCATATCATCATTTTGTGCAAGGTACCACCCTTGTTTGCTGTTTGATGATTGTACGCTCTGGTAGTATGGGATGCCAGAGGATTTGTCTTCACTTGGTTGTGTTCCTTGGATGTATGGGAGCCCATGGGACTGTAGGTAGACTTATTGTTACTATTTCTCACTATTTCCTATTGTGGTTCTTATGACTTTGGATATTGTTAAGGTTAAGCCTGGGGCTTCCAGTTGTTGAATTCTTGTCTTGAGATACATGTTTAGTTGGGTTATCGTTCTTTGTATTCGAGCATGTTTACTGTTCCCTCCTCTCCTTCTCTATTCATTGAGGTTACCGGTATACTGCTTGCTTTCTAAACTTTTCTTTATATGCTTGTTGTTGCGAGGATCCTGGGTACGTGTTTCTTTCTTTCGCTTGTGATGTGTATTCTTTTAGTTAGCCATATGTATTATTCCTGCTTGTATTCCTTTCGTGCTAGCTTTCGTGTACTTATTCATTGCCTTCTGTGACTAATTATTTTCTATTCTGCTTATTACTGCTCTTTTATTTTATATGTGCTCAGTTGGCCTATGATACCTATTGGGTACTAGTTGCTTTGCAATTGGTGCTCATACTACACTCTGTATCTTCTGGTGCAGATCCTAGTGTGAGCCATCACTGCTAGCTTGTTGAAGAGTCGTGCTTGGTGATCTTTTGGACTATCCGGACTGAGGGTGAGCTCTTGGTGACCGAAGCTTGACTTTTAGTTTATCTTTTGCTTGATGTACTCTATTTCCACTCGGAGATATTTGCGTATATATTATTTTGGATCGTTTGTGCTCCGCTGATGTAGTTCTGGCTCTCTACTATGATACCAGGTTTTGGGGTTTGGTTAAGCTTCCGCATATGCATATATATTCCTGTTATCTATCTTTTCATCTTGATCCTTTGTTTCTGCTTGATTATATCATTTCTTTCGCTTAACTGTTAGCTAGTAGCCCATTACTAACCATTCTAATCTACGGGAATTGGTTTGCCTACTGAAGGATTGTAGGTTCCATCATGACCGAGACACTGGATCGTGACAGTCATAAAATCAAAAATAACAAAATAATACAAACACAAAAATCACAAACACATATTCATAAGTGTAGACTAAAGCAAGTAAGCTTAAATCCCAAAGCTTCCTGGCAGTGACATCGAAATTGATAACGTCCAAAATCATCTTTCACTTAAGAGAAAATGTAAATGGTCGCATAAAATATAAATACCCACCTTAGAGTTGGAGTTTATCCTAATGGGAACAATATAAGGGTGATCCCTGTTGTGCTTTTTCCTGTTGTGCTTTTATAAATAGGCTAAATAAACAGGAAGTGATAAGTGAGTTGAACTGGCTATGTATGAATAATGTCTTGGGCACTAAGTTTATTCTTGAGAATTAGGTCTGAGAGCCTAGTTATGCAGATATTGTTGTTGATATATTTGATATAAAGTGAATACCACGATGATATGGTACATAGACACCTACGGTCCCCTGTAGGTCATGGCTAGCGGACAGAAATAAGAACCACAGCATGTGGGTACACATTTTTATTCTTCTATTCTTATACAATATTGCCATACTATCTTAGGTAGTGAATTTGGTTGTGAACTGAGGTGAGACTAGAGATACATGTTTGTAAGTAGAGATTGATGGACATAGCGATATGTGAGATAGTGGTTAAGGGTGATTACTATGTTTTCTTCTCATGATGATATTCAATAAATTGTGAACTTCAGATTGCTGTTGTTGAACTTGCATTGAAAAGACTATATTTTGGTTGATTACATGCTAAGTATTGAATTCATGTTACTTGTTATATGTTTTACTATTTTTATGTTATATTATTGTGTCGGTCTATGATACTTATAGTACATAGCGTGTTGTACTGATACTACCCTGTGCTCTTTTTCTGTTGAGTGCAGACCGTGTTCTAGATATTGAGACGCAACCTCAGCTAGAGTAGAGAGAACGACTTCAGATTCAAGGGTGAGCATTACTTCTCAGGTTTCCATGGATCCTCCATGAGTTGTTGTCCTTCCTCTGAATAATAGAACTCTTTATCTTACTGTTTTTAGACATTGTTGGATATCTTATAATATG
This sequence comes from Jaltomata sinuosa, assembly GCA_003996215.1. Classification (NCBI taxonomy): domain Eukaryota; kingdom Viridiplantae; phylum Streptophyta; class Magnoliopsida; order Solanales; family Solanaceae; genus Jaltomata; species Jaltomata sinuosa. Next base: position 859,473 of record QJPP01000412.1, read on the forward strand.
TTGGTTTAGAGTTTCGAACGATAACTTTCTATTCTTTGGGGGATATTTTAGTTGTTGAATTCCTTATTGTTTTTATATTATATTAGAGGAGTATTATTTATTTATAATACAGGTTGGTATTACTGTTTACTCCTCTAAAATTAGTTAAGTCTGAGAGTTAGGTTTGGATTATTTGGTTCTCCCACCGGAGAGTTAGTGTGGGTTCCAATCATGGCTCATTTGGATCATGACAGTCTTTTACAATCCCAAACCAAAGATGTTAACAAAAATCTAGTACCCCGTACCCCTAGTACGCGGTGACTTTAGTACTGACAAAATGGATCGTTACACTAGGTGCCCCCATAGTGCATGTGGACAAAACAACAGAGGAGGCTGGACAAATGACCTATTGCACTGCACAGGGTGCCGCATAGGACTTTGCCATAGTGCAAATTTGGGCAGCTTTTGGCCCAAGTCATTTTTCAGAAGGACAATCGACCCGGAACCCCCCACCCACCCAACCCTACAAATACTATTTCTCAGCTATTTTTCATTACTGTTGAGCAGAGGAAGACACACGTACTTTAGAGGAACATCTCCTCGTAGATTTTTCTTCTCTTTTTCATTACTTTTCATCATTCAATCTCTATCTATTCATGAATTCATTATCTTGTAATTAGTTTATGAGTAGCTAAACTCATAGTAACAAGGGTTGTAGTTAAAGACATGAAAATTATGGTTTGAATATCATATTATTTGGTTTAGTTTTTATTGAGTTATTTATCTTCTCTTGGTCTTAATTGTTTGGAAGCTTGACAACCTATCAAACACTATCTATAGTGCATAATTTAGGCTAGGAGTAGGAAAATTACGTACGCAATAAGAAACGGTAGGGCTTGATCATTAAATTTATTGAAAAGGAGAAATAATTCATTAACGTGGATAGGAATATACCCGTTAGTCTTGCTTAGTTGATATGGAAGAGAAATCACATGTACTTCACAATTTAACTACGACCATACGAATATAAGCGTTAGGAATAGTCAAGTAGGCATAGAAGTTGTTTGAAAAGGCGTTCAACATCGCAAACATCAACATGCAGCTAGTAACTCAGGAAATAAACTAAACGTATGGTTTGAAGACTCAACTGGATTGTCAAAATACCATAACCCTTGATCATCTCTCTAATATGAAATTTCAAACTAATAATCTATGAGTTACTTCAATTTACTTTTATTCTTGCAAAACACAAAATCACTCTTTATTATTTGTTTCTAACTGAATAGAAATTATAAGAATTCAAACTAGTTAATCAATTCGTCAAATTTCTGTGAAATCTATATCTGGACTTACAAGTCTTATATTACTTGTCAGACTGCGTACACTTGTGTGTGCGTTTGAAATCAACACAACCATATTGCTAGGGGTGTACAAAATCGAACCGTAAATTGAACCAAACTGCAAAAAAAAACCGACTAGTGATTTGGTTTGACTTGGTTTGGTGTTGGGAAAAAAACCCGACTATAATTGGTTTGGTTTGATTTTAACTAAAAAAAAGTCAATCCGAACCAAACCAACCCGATATTACATATATACAATTTTTAAAAATATTTTATACCTAAAAATATTTATTGTGATGTAATTTATAAATATTTCTTCAACTTTTTCATAGTTTTTATCATTCAATATGTTATTTCAAGTTTAAACTTATAATTTTAAATGGTTCAATAAGTCGTTTTACAACCTATAGATATTAGTAACTCAAATAAAACCCAAATCAATACGAATGTTAACAAAAGATTATTCAATCCAATACTAGGAATGACAATCATGTTAAATATTTATTTTTTAATTTAACATAAATGCATAAACTAATTTATTTTTCTGTTGATAATTAGTCATGTAGTTAATACTTATTAGACTTATTTTAGCATGACTTAATACTTTTAAATTATGATTATTTTTATTATGACTTATTAATATGCAATATTTATTCCATGCGATTTCATTATTTTTTTTGGTTGAATATTTTATTGTCATCACTCACTTCATAAATTTCAAATAAAATGAATATATTTTGTGTTGTTTTTTTAAGAAATACCTTATATAGCTATTTTTTGCTCGGACTAAAGAAATATTTGAAGCACAAGTTAATTATATATTTGTATGAAGACTTTATCAGAAAAAACTTGAAAAAACCCAAAAAACCCGAGGAAATCAAAAAAATCCGAAAAAACCCGAGGAAATCAAAAAAATCCGAAAAAATCCGAGGTTGGAAAACTCGACTTTTATTGGTTTGGTTTGGTTTATAAATTTAAAAATCTGACACTAATGGTTTGATTTGGTATTTAAAAAATACGAACCAACCCGGTTCATGTACACCCCTACATATTGCTTTATTTCTATTCCAAGCCCAAAAAATTAATCCAAATTCAAACTCAAGTCTCTAACGAAAAAACTATAATTTTCTTTGAATATCAGATTACCCATAAGGTAAAGAACTCAAATTTAAAATTTTATCAAAAATAAAGTTCAAATCAATCCTCGTATCATCAAAATATAATTCTTTAACTTTATCAAGAAATATATATTAACTTTTGTTTGGGTACAATCCATATATTAACATAGTAGGCTTTTTAATGACATATCATAACAATTTTTAAATGCTAGGACCAATATGGAAAAGTCATTATGAAATACCCAAAATTCTTTGTATTTCCTTAAGTAGTATTTTAATTTCTTACCTTTTTTTAAATGATGAAAAGATAATAAGCACTATTCCTTTCTAGGCTAGTAATGGATGGTAACAATTTAATTAAGTATAGATTTATGTAGTATCAAAATCAAAGACACCTAATCATTTCTCACATTATAAATAGCACCATCTCTTTCTCACTTGTAAGAACAAATATACACATTCTCAAAAATTTCTACTGTAGGCATGGCTATCAAGAGTGTTTTAGTTCTTGTTTTCACACTACTTATACTTTTCATAGGTATTTCAAACGTGTATTAATTTATCTTTATTATATTTGATATTTTCAATCCAATAATGAAAGATATATTTAAATTGTTTAGTAGTAAATTTGCCCGTGACTACCTCATTTTCATTACTTAAATGTTCAAGATGATAGATTGATATAATGATATGCCTTTTTTTGTCTGATTCAAGTGATACAAAAATGTATTTTTTATTTATTTATTAGATCTGACACATATTTTATTTAAAAAAATTATTGAAAAATTATTTATATAATTCAAGCACAAGATTATGTATATTTTTAAATAGTCAGACTTAATTAAGACATTTTAAACACTAGTTAACAAAAATTAGACATGTACGTGCTCACATTATGTATATGTGTGTATTTAAATTAATAATTTATGCACATTATTGTTATTTTGTAAGTTGCAATAACATAGCAGATGCATCATCCAATTCTGTGTGTTGCCAGAATCACCCAGAGATGAGTCGATGTATAAAGGGTATAGATGATAATCCAGAAAAAGATGGTAAATGTTGGAAACTATGCAATTCTGCATGTGAACTAGGAGGAGTTTGCAAAACAGTTGGAAGCAAGACTTTATGTCACTGCACATGTTCTTAGTTTAATTTCTATAAAAAAATATATATCAAAGATGGATTTAAATTTATTTATTAGAGGACATTTTTGTCTTTTTAATATGAATTACGATGTATGTTTTAAATTTATAAAATATGTCTCTTTTTAATAAGATCAAATTTCAATGAATTTTCTTCTGAAATAAAATTAAATTTATTCTCTTTTGGATATTTACGATAGGAGTCAGAAATCCGGTTACTAAAATTAGATCCATCTGGTCTAAAATAATTATTCAACTAAAAAAAGAGAAACAATAGTTTATTGTATAAACTACTCTTTCTAAGTATTCATTTCGTTTCAATTTATTTAGTATACTTTAACTTTGCACAAAATTTATATAAGTAAATTAAAAAAAATGAAATTTATGATCTTAAATATGCCATAAACGTTTATGTGGCTATAGGACTTTTAAAATTTGTAATCTTAAATTTGTAATCACGTTTTTATGGCTATAAAAGTTTCTCATTAATGGTAAAATGGAAGATTATTATTTTTACATACAAAAATATATTACCTTTTTTAGTAAGACTAATAATAAAAACGTGTTCAACAAATTTGAACAAAGAAAGTACTACTCCCTCCGTTTCATATTAGTTGTTCACTTTCATCTTTATACGTTATTTAAGAAATCATAAATAAAATAGATAGTTTTACTAATTCACCCTTTATCCACTCCTTTGGAGAAAAAAAACTTTTTAAAACTTATATGCTTGTTTAGGCTTTTAAAAAATATTAATTGTAGGGGTAAAATAGAAAAAATTTAATTAATTTTGTTTTGATTTTGTAAATGGACATTTAATTTTATACAACTACTTATAGTAAGATGAACAACTAATATGGGACGAAAGGAGTATACTCCAAACCTATGTTCAAAATATCTTTTGGAGGCTCGTTTATGAATATGCATTTGATGAAATAAGAAACATATAATAATTGTTGGTTGTGAGTTTTGTTTTAATTTTTATTGTCATGCCAAGAAAAACTTTGATATTTAACATGTATGAAGTAGTTAATTTATTCATTCCATTTTCTTATCATGTAGGCTTTGTTGACCCCAATTTTTGCCCTCCACAGTCCTAATTAATTTTGAATTTTACTATTTTAAAATAATTTTGGAATAATTATTTTTTCTAAAATTGAAACTTATTTCAAAATTAATTTGAACCTAACTTCATCATTTTTAAGTAAGAATATATATTTTTTGTATTTAATTATATCAAATTATATAAATTTTACTTAAAGAAAATATTTTTAAAATTATTTTGAGTGAAAATCATGCTTAAATAGAAGAATACTTTATTTTTTCTCAAAATTTGTTTAAAATTGGCAATTAGTTGTGTAACTACTCTCTTGATTTGAAATAAAATTATTATGATGTATAAAATAATAAAATAGAAGAATACTCTCATTTTTTTCTTGTGCATCTTTGCTCACTTTTTTACAAACCTATACCAATCACCTTCAAACACCATCAAACTTGATAGAATGATCAGGAATAGTCAACTAAATTATTCTAAAAAGGAAAATTTCAAAAATGGCCTCAAAATTTAAAAGGTTTGCTTCAGACCTCAATGATACCACGCGATTTTTCATGTAGGACGCGTGTGTCTACTTGTTCAACTTTATGATAGTTTAAGTGTTTACTTGTGCACACCTAAAGTTGAAGGGCATAAATGAAATTTGTGTTCAAGAGTGCTTGCCTGTTAATTTAAGGAATGCTTCATATTGATTTTAGGATATATATACTCGCTCTTGAATTGTAACTCTGGTTTACAGTCCTCAAGCCAAATCACATGTATGATATCATGTTGGAATTTTTACATAGATAGTATCTTATGGAAGCTTTATTATACTTTTTAAGGGTGCTTTAAATTTATTATGATGTATAGCCTATTATTACATTTAATAGCTAATTAATTAGATAAAGTATATTCTCTCTTCTTTCTTCTTCTTCTTCTCTTCTTCTTCTCCACATTTCTTCTTTCTTCTGCACTTTCTTTCTTCTCTTCTTCTTCTCCACTTTTCATCTTCTTTTTCTCCATCCTCAAATCCTTTATTATTTTTCCGACGAAACCCCACCATAGCACCACCAAATAACCACCCCCGCCACTGTACAGCTTCACTTCTTCATTTTCATTACAGATTTGAAACATGCTCCGATGAAAGAAATGGAGCTTCGAGCTCCGGCCAAAAAAAATCCACCACAGCCCCTCTTATCTTCCACTCTTTTCATTTTTTTATTTTTTGAGTAGAAATTTCAATGAACAAATTTGGATTTTTTTTTCCAGATCTAAGACAAGGTGAAGTGGACTGATTTCTTGTTAATCAGAGCTGAATTTTTCGATAGGACAGAGACAAAGGAGCAATGGGGTTGGGTATTTGGGTGATTTCGTGGTGGTCTGAGTTGGAAGTTTGCTGATTACAACGATGGTTGTTTTGGTTTGCTGAAATTCGCCAGGAAAGGAAAGGGAGAGATGAATCAGAAAAGAGGGTGATGGTGGTGTTTAGTGATAGTCTGGACGGTGGTGGTTTACTTTTGAGTTTGGTTGAAGCTATTGATAGTCCGATGGTGGTATGGTGGTGGTGATTCACCGGAGAGGAAGAGGTGAAACTTTTAAAAGTTGTATTAAAATTGTATTAAATAAATGATAGTTATAATACAATTCGAATTCAATATTATACATTATTATGAATTTGATAGTTATTATTTCAGAATAAATATAATACATTTTAACAACGTAAACTAATTTAAGCAGTACGAAAATATTTGAAATTTACATATAATACGTATAATACATTTGTATTTAAAATGTTTTAGTTATGTATTCACCACGTGCATTAAAATATCCCTATAATATATATATACTATAATCCGTAATAAAACTTTCATAATACATTATCTAGGTAAAAAGGCCCATCATGTATCCATTTCTTGTCATCAAATCCCTCTGTTAGAAATGTATTAGGCGATTCGGATCCTAGTTCTACGCCACTGTATTTGGAATCAGGTAGAACTCACTAATCTGTGATATGCGATAAAGATATTTCAAATTTGTTGATCATGATATGCTTTTTGTTCTCCTATCTAAGATATTTCATCTTTCGCAATTAGATTATTAAATTTTACACCTAAGTAGATGTATTTGAAAAGTTCAGGTCTGAGGTCTTCTAGATTTACTAATCTTGGAATGTCTCTGGAATTAATCGTTCTGAATCAACCCATTTAAAAGATGCAACTTTAGTTGATGTTAAGCCGTTCTTGTACACCTTTTGCAAGTCATTTTAATCAGTGTAAAAAATTAGCAACTGGGTGTAGTTACCATTTATGATATTGGTGTGACACTTAGTAGTTTATTTCTTAAGGTCATTATAGAAAAACTCATCCCGTTCAATTAGTTCCTTGATTTTCTTATTATTATGAGTAAAATACAGAGTTCATAACATTTTTCCCTGTTTCGCTTTTATGCAGACTTTGTGAAATTAGTAATTTTGATTCTTTATTCATGTGTCTATACTAGGGGATTTATGATATTTCCCAGTTGCTGCCTACCCACGTTCAAATCGGAGTGTTTTCTGTGAGCATGCCACCAGAAGCTATTGACATCACAAGAAAACTCATGAATGAGCCGTGAAAATCTTGGTTAAACGTGATGAATACTTGAGGGTATTAAACAGTTCTCTCCTAATATTGACAAGGAGGAATGGAAGCCTGAGACACTCTGTGATCTGTACGAGACGTTAGCGATCACGCAGAGCGTTGCTTTTGTGAACATCAGGTGCAAGAGTGATTGGTTAACATCATAACATGAAGCTGTGAATCACAGTCTTAGCTGCACATGGATATATGGGCCAGAATATTAGGAACATAATCATGCGCAAGTTTTGCTCTGAATTCCTCTGTCCTTATCACAACTTATTTGTTGGCTCGTGGTATTGATGTACAAGTATCACTTGTGATCTCTAAAATTAGCCGGAGAATTATCCTCATTGTATTGGAAGAAGTGTCAGGTTCAAAAGAAAAGGAGTTGAAATCAACTTGTGATGCAGGCGAGATTTTACCCGCGTCTTTACTGCATCAGAGGAATACTGGATTACAGGTGACTACTAAATCATTTCTGAAATAAAAATATATGTAGGAAGTTCTTACTCCCTTTTCTTATAGAGAAGAGCTTTTTCTTGTATGTAATTTTAATCCATATATAGCAGCACTAAGATAGTGTCACAATCATATTCAAAGTGTCTTTATAGATGTTAAGAGGATTCAGCTTTAGCCTACTCTATTTTTTTATAGAGCTAAATGCTCTTTAACCTGAAATGATCACTTAATGCTTGCACTTGTATTGATTGTTGTTGATATATAAGTTTATGCTACCATATGTGAAAGTTTTTATTGTTTTCATACGAATGGTCCATCTTAGGCGACGTTTAACAACATGAAAGTGAACTTGGTAATAATACTATTGATCTGTTAGTTTCATGAATCGATTCAGAGCTATGTAAACCTCCTTTGAAGTGTCTTGCTGATAATTCTTAAAACTTCAATTTCTTATTTAATTTGTTCAAAATGAGCTCCTTAAAGCTGAGTGACTTCAATATTATGGATCATTTACTAAGTAAAGTAAATTTCATTTTGATATCTAGAAAGTGGAAACTTGATGCTTGCTAAATTTGAAACAAGTTCTTATTAGTACTTCAATGTTCATTGTATCTGTATTTGCAACTGCGCCGTTATACTCATACAAATTTAATGACTTAGGAAGGAGTTATTTTGTATTTTGCAGCATTTTGTATTAGCTTTCCCCCCTGTTTTTCTTGTATCGTCATTTGAATTACCTGGACATAAAGCATAATTTGGACAACTTACACCATCTACTTTTGAATTTGCAATTCTAAAGTTAGATGATTTTCAACTTTATTGTTCAATGACTTTTAACCTTTTTGCAAGAAGGTTATAACAGACTTTACAAAGAGCAGATGTTTGCCTTCTCTGATTGGGGAACACTAACATAAACAAACTGTTATCATCTGATGGTCAATTCATTGCTTGACGTTTCAATTTCCTTGAAATCAGTTTAGGCATGCTTTAATAACACCTTTTACCTTAGCAATAAAATATACTAGGAATTAGCTACCTATTACTCCCTCCGTCCCATATTAACTGAATTATTGAGATAATGCACACCCTTTAAGAAAACTCTTCTAGGACATATTTTGAGCATTACTTTTCATTACTACCCTTTTCATTATTCTCACACTATTCTCAAAAGTCGAGTTAGTCATTTATGAAAAAAAAAATCAATAATTATCTTGATATTTGAACAATTCACTTATTTTGAACCATGAAAAAAGCCTCAACAATTCAATTAATATGGAACGGAGGGAGTAATGTTTAATTTCAATGCTAGCTCAAATGATTTCAATGGGAAGTCATACCTTAAACTTGTAGTATTTTATACCACAAAATTGACTATATTGCTGTTACAACTATATTTTTTGGCCGAATATATGTGTTTTTAATAATGAGGAGTGAATGCTTACTCTTACCTTCTAACAGAATTGTCTCAATTTTCCTGTAATCTCATTTGTGCTTTATATATTAAGATAGGTCATTTGTTGCAGTTTGCTTCCATAAGTGTCTATAGGCTGGGGAAAATGAGCTGATGGATTAATAATGTCAAGGCTTTATGGAGCTTCCATAAGTGAGTGTTTCTTTATCTCTCTTTTGCGTACTGAATGTAGCTCCATGTGAAAAGAGCCACACAAAATAAGAGAATTAAGGTGATTTAATGTCATAAAGCATATGGGAAAAAACATTAAGTGTTCACACTAATTTCTTTGCAGCCAGATTTGAAGTTGAGTGATGCATACAAAATAGGCACACTAATTTCCTACTGGAGGACTCAGTGGTTATTGTCAACATGCTAAAAGATCAATCCACAATGTGGGATATCCAACATTGCTTCAGGGAAGCCAACTAAGTTAAGATGTGTCAATGTAGCTGATGGTTTGAGAGAATATGCAGCTAATTTAGACCAAGCTATGGCAACGAAGTTCTTAAATGACTAGATTCTCCCGGAACGCTAGCTAAGCTAATCGTCTTAGTTCCCTTCAATTAAATCAATAAGCTTTTTGATTGATTCAGGGCGCCGCCCCCTAAGATGTGTCATACTCTCCAGCAAATGCCCTCAACCTCTAAGGGGTCTTTCTTCACGGATAAGTGGCAGGTGCCATGTTTCGGGATAAAGTAATATAGACTACTTTTATGTTAGTTAATGCAAGTACTCTCTACTTTATGGTTCTATTTAGATGGATCGATAAGTTTTTTTGTCTTCAAGTAACACAATCATGTAAATGTAATAGAGATAAGGTATAATCCCTCTCACATGTACCTTTTTGGATGAAATAAATGTTTCACCCATGCACAATGTATAATTTGATAATAATAACAAAAAATATTCAGGAGAATTCCATCTGACAAGAACATGGTTCTTATGGCTGCAAGGTACAAACTATATCATTTATAAGTAAACTAATATATGACCTGGTACACATTGAATGTTGTATAATCGGACTGATCACAAGGCTAAGAGCCCATTTGGATTGGTTTTTGGCTTATGACATATAATCCAAAAGCTATAAGTAGGAAATCCTAACTTGTAGCTTTTGACTTATTTTCACTATTTTGGCTCAAAATGAAGTGCTTAAAAGCACTACTTTTAATTCACCGAAACACTATTAAAGTTCTTAAAAACTATTTTGTCTTAAAAGTACTTAAAATAAGTCAATCCAAGCATGAAGAATGAACAATGACCTAAGCACATAGTTTGGCTTTTTAATACAATAAATAGGTTGTGGAAACGAAGTCTATATATAGCAACATCATAATATGTCTATGTTCCGGATATGAAGTCAAACCTGTTGTTTTCTGTTCTTCTGGAGCCGTACGTGGTGCCATCATAATGAGCTAGGGGAATGAAGGCAATGGACACATAACATGTCAACTGCACGTTGCTAATTCCATACATGTTTGGAGGGTGCGTCATGTATACAACGTTCAATAAATTATGCACCCTTATGCAGTGTCATCAACAACTCACACACTTTAATTGACTATTATGTATGCCTTAATCACAAATCCACAAAATCCTTCTTCATAAACTACCATCAAATCCCCGTTGGGCCTTTTGAATTTCCAAGTATGGACAGGCCATATGGTCGGGATAGAGTCAAAGGTGGAGGATCGGATACCATATCTTATTCAATGTAAGTCATTAAAACTACAATTTAAAAATGACTTGGGACACAAATAGTATCCCATTAACAGACAAAAAAAAACCCAGAAAATATCATTTATTAATTAAGCTCTATATTTTATCAGATTGAAATACATATGCGAAAACAAAAAGAGGGTCAAATGCGAAACTTATTCTGTAGTACTTGAAATTTCTCAAATTTTTTCCCTCTGTGGCGGTCTTTGATTCCATTGAGTATTGAAAGATGCAACATCATTTCTTTGTAAACAAGATGTTCCGGTGGGCAATTGATTTTGAAGGACCAAGTTGGGGACTTGGTATAACGCTTGAGAGTGCACTTATGTCTGGTGAAAAGAAATGAAGGCGCACATTTTCACATTTTTTGGTACTTTCCTGTATCTACCAATTTATGCAATATTAAAGAAAAATATTCCCCTCGCACATATTGCATTAGAAATCCCTGTCCATCCAACAGATAATCTACTATAACATGTGAAATTAAATGATTTAAGATTTCACAATGATTAACCTGTTAGATTAATATTTTCAAGCTTTATAAGTTTTAGTATCCCTATTCATTAACTTAAGTTACTCATTTATATAGGTAAAGAAGTTATAATTTATTGGACAGTTATCCAAAAACTTATGACAACAAAGATTTATTGGTGTACAAAATCAAAAAAGTAATAACCTTCTTTTATTCAAAAAAGTTATAATTTTCAAGCGCAGGCATTGTACCTAATAATAATAAGTAATAACCTTCTTTTATTGTTCTTAAGTTTATACTCCCTTCGTTCCTTTTTAGTCTGTTAGGTGCATATGTTGAGGTAATGGAATTCTGGGTAAAGAGTAGTATTTGCTGCTTGTCATTAGGCATATGAATCCAGTTTTCTAGAAAAAAAATGTAGGAAAAATCTAGATACTTTCCATTCTAACAAAGGGTATGTGCCCCGAGCCCCGACACACGATTCCAACGTATGTGTATCATACTACCAGTTTTCAGGGGCGGAGCTACAATACAACGTGGGGGTTCGGCTGAACCCAGTAGTTTTTGTGTAAACTTAATATTTGATTGGAAAATCCACTACATTTGTATAAAGATTGACGCGGCGAACCCACATACCAAGATGGGTTGACGGCTCAGTGGTTAGGCGGATGGTAAGAAGGTCCTCTGTGCGTCAGCGTTGCGGGTTTGAATTGCAATTATGCAGATTGTTTTTCTAAAAGACATTATTTTGAAAAACAAACATATAAGATTAACAATTACAAAAATTAGAAAAGGCAAAAAAATTAGTAATTGTTTCACTCTTAAAACCTATTTGGCCTTCTTCACAAATAAAATCAAAATCACATTTTTACAGAGACCAAAACATATTCGGTTTGAAACCTCGTGATACATGAAACTCTTTCAGTCTTTCTCTCCTCTTTCTCTTTTTTTCTTTAATTTGTTTGCCTATTATAATATGTAATAATATAATCAAAATTTGATTTGTAATCTTTGGTTCTAGGATTGTTCTACATTGTCCTTTTATATTTATCAATTTTTCTATGCAAAGTTTCAACACCCAACTCCCGACAAGTCGACAAGTATATGATGCCTTTCTTATTTTTGATTTTTTTTTCTTTTTCATAATTTGCAATCTTTATATGGTTGACAATGAGAAATAAGCACACAATTTGTGTTCTATGATTTTTAGGATCTTTAAAGCGAGAGTCAATATGATCACAAATTATTTTAAGGCTCGAAATTCTTTAAATATTGCTCCTAGCTATCCTTTGCCAAGTTCTGCATCTCCCGTCATTCTTTCCAAAATATCGAATAATGACAAAGTGTTGGATTTGAATCTTCAATCATATCTTGTTGAAAGAAAATTAATTTTAGAATTTTCTCCTAATATACGTGACAGAGTGAAGAGATATTACATATAAAAGTAATGATGATGTTTATATTTATGTAATATTAAGTTGTTCATTGCTTTTTTAAAAATATTAAGTATCAGTACGCGTTCGTTAAATTGACGATTATTATATATTATCTTGAGTCGTTGTCCTGTCTTACCATTCAGAACCCCCAAATTTTAAATCCTGGCTTCACCTCTGTATTCATGTTATTATTAGCAGAACCTTGTTACAAGTGCATAAAAGAAGAAGTTTGAACATAAGAAATTTAAAAAAAAAAAAAAAAAACAAATTCTTCACATAATTTTTTTTAAAGAACATGCAACTCTAGCTTGAGACCAGTAAAGCAGCCTTCTTTGTTTGTAGAGATGAAGTAGTATGGCCCAGATTTATCAAGAGTAATTGAAGTCTGGCCACTGTTATCCTTGTAGAAAGTTTTTACAGTACTGTCACAAAGTGCATAGCTTGAAATATCCACTGATGCCACATCTATCACTTTTGGGGTGTAGAAGAAATCTGTCGACATGGAGCCAAGATTTGAAATTTATGAGTTTGGGTTTCAAGTCCATCTAAGTTGTAAATTGTTAATTTGTACGCATTCAATAGATATTTTAAGACAAATACAAAGTTTGGACTAAAATTACTGGATTCGATTAGGATTCAAGTTCATCTAAGTTATTGAGTTGTAAATTGATAATTTGGACGTATATTCAATAGATGTTTTAAGACAAATACAAAGTTTGGACCAAAACTATTGGATTCGATAGGGATTTAAGTCCATCTAAGTTATTGAGTTGTAAATTATAATTTATACGTATTTAATAGATATTTTAAGACAAATACAAATTTTGGACCAAAGTTATTGAATTTGATTGAATTCGTGACCGAAGCTCCAGCTCTAGCTCCGCCCCAGATTCTTTTCTTCGTAAATAATGTAAGTGTCTTATTCTTAAAAGAGTTTATACTCCTCTTTATAATGTTTTAAGAAATAAAAAGATCTTTAAGAAATATGGTGTAAATCGATTGTATAACTATAAATCTATCTTATAAGGGTAAAATGAGAACTAGTTTACTATATGGCAAACAATACAATTTTGTTTGGCCTCGTCTGGGATCTGTGTCCTCCAATTTGGGTGTACACAAGTAAACACTTAAATTTGTATAAAGTTGAACAAGTAGACACACACGTCCTTCATGGCAATTCGCGTGAGACACACTCGAACTGATTTGTGTTATGCCATGTCGGGCGCGTGTGTTCAACTTGACACAAGTTTAAATGTCTACTTAGATTGTGCAGACCCAAGTTGAAAGGCATAGATCAGATGCGTAGCCAAGATTTTCACTAAGGGGGTTCAAAATTTGAAGAAACAAACACATGAACTAGTCGAAGGGGGTTCAACATCTACTATATATACACACAAAATAATTTTAACCATATATAAATAGTATAATTTTCCGCCAAAGGGTGTTCGGATGAACCCCTGACCAAAGGCTGGCTCCGCTTCTCACATAGATGTCAGTTGAGGTCAAGTTAAAAGGTACGTTAGATGTGTTATATATGCCTAAAATAAAACATATGGGAGCTATGAAATACTCACGGAGAACATCTCCAACACGAAAGCTTTTGCCATAAGCCCATGGATGATAATCAACGCCTGGACTCCAACCTCTTTTGTCACCAACTAAGTACTCCTTTGCTAAGCTTCTTGGCACTACAACACTCAAAATCAAGAAAATGCACACAATTATTAGTACTAAAATTCCTGTTGATTTGGCCATTTAGTAATTTCACTATGTTGCTAGAGCTCTTTCTATTTAATTTTCCTTTCTTCTAACAAAAGGAGATTGGAATATTTTAGAATAGAGATAGCAAATAGGTTTAGTTAAGGCAAGTGTATGCATATCATTAAGGTTTGTTTTTATAGAGATGTTGAAGAATCCTAGCTAGTTGCTTTTTATTTTTAAATAAATGTTTGTTTATTGATCAACTCTCTGCACGTAAGTTTTACTGAATTGGCTTCAATTATGAACTGGTTACAAACACATGCATAGGCAGATTTAAAATTTGAACATTATGAGTTCGAGTTAGAGAATTTTTGCACAACCAATATCATTTACTTTGATATGGAATCTATTATATGTTTGTACTTATTGAGTTTATTGACACATATACAGGATTTTTTATGAACCCTATGACACGTATGGTACAAATTTCATGGAGTTGTCTTTTGACCTATGTTATCATCGAGCTCAAAAGAGCACATACCATGTGAATTGTGTTATATTATATTATTTTATATTACGTTTCAGTTTTCGATCTCTCGCTTTTTAATAGGATTTACCTAAAGTGTCATCATGTGCACTTCATTTTCAAAAACTTATCAGCTCAGAAGTCTAGTCTTTCTCTTTAACCTGTCCTCATCTCTGGAACATTACAAAAACAAGTACTAAAGCTAATGAAAAGGAAATTGATGGTCTCCTTATATGTCTTGGACAATCCTCAGCTAGTTTTTGAAGCTGAATTAAGTTCAAGATTCATTTCTTTACATGGTACTAGAGCAGGACCATCTCAATTCTCATTTCCGATGTTGGGGCCCATTATTAAATTGCTCATGCATCATATGTTCAGCCCTGGGATGAGGGGGTGTGAAGAATCCCATACATCGATCCTTTAAGCGATGTGTAGTCTCTTTAATATGGTTCGGACAATCCTCACCTCTTAAGTTAGCTTTTAGGATTGAGTTAGGTCCAAAATTTATTTATTTACCATATACATTGTAATTCACATTTGCGATAAGATTTTGAAATATATTCTTATTAATTAAAAGAGAATTAACTCCAAGAACCCAATTTGCTTATAAGCCAGCTTTGGTATATGCTAGTCCACCACTCTTCGTCGACAGGAATAATTAATAAGGACTTGATTCTGGGTTTTATAACCAATTATAATTAGAAGAATTAATAAAATAATAATTATACTTAATATAATAATAAATAGATGAACGAAAAAGAAAATAGATGGAATTTCCGGAAATTTTGGATCTTGTTATATATCCATATGACAAGTTGAGTGTAGCATTGAAGGAAGCTTCATTATTTAATACTCTAGAGCAATGAAGGTGAAAATTATACAAAGACTAGTCTTCTTTTCATATACTTCTTCCGTCTCAAATTATTTGTCTTAATTTTCTTTTATACGTCCCTTTAGAAACACTAATTAGGAGGGGATTTTAACTATTTTACCCTTCATTGGTATATATTAACAATAATAACATCACTCATAATTGAGGTATGATTTGTAGTCTTCAAGAATAATAACTATGAA
This sequence comes from Jaltomata sinuosa, assembly GCA_003996215.1. Lineage (NCBI taxonomy): Eukaryota > Viridiplantae > Streptophyta > Magnoliopsida > Solanales > Solanaceae > Jaltomata > Jaltomata sinuosa. The sequence goes on from QJPP01000412.1 coordinate 875,552, forward strand.
GGGGTAAATAGGAAAAAATAATTAATTTTGTTTTTAACTTCTAAAACGATAAATAATTTGAGATAATTATTTTTAAAAGTTATGACAGATAATTTGATATGAAGAGAGTATTAATTAATGTGATAATGATCTAAAATTGCATTTAATTTGTTAAATCAAATCAAGGCATGTGACAAGTTAATGACAATATTTGGATCTTGCCGTATATCTCGCAATGTGGTAACGCAGGAAGCTACTCATATAGACATATCTGACTCCTCTTCATTTTATATTATTTCTATTTTTCCAAAGTTTTACTTATATATCGAATACATATCGGTATGTTAATGATACGATTTGAACGGTTATTTTATAAAATTTATATCATATCAAATTTTTGATTATTTTATTTTATATAACCAAAATTAAACTTTTCGAAGTCATCCTATCATATTCATCTCGGTTTCTCTTCGGTATTTGTACGGTTTGATTAATTTTTTGTATATTTTTTTAAAAAAAAAAAAACAAGTTAGAACAGTCTACCACGTATACTTGTGTATGACTTTGATAAAAACTCTCTAGACATTTTACTGTTTAAAAGGTGTTGAATCAAGAAAACATGAAAGAAAATCATAATAGAAGTTCATCCCATTATTTTGCGACAGTGTAAACTAATATTAAGCCAAGACAAAAAATATAATTTAGATTACATGAGTAGGAAGAAATCAATCAAGATGAAATTCAAGAATATATATATATATTTATATATATATATATATCTATATATATATATATATATTATTATATATATATTATTATATATATTATTATTAAGTTTAGAAATAATAAAATATTAATAATTTTGCTTTGGATCCGGGGTGATGAAAATCAACAATATCATTAACACTCAAAGTCCTAATATTAAAACTTATTATACTACTCCAATCAAAATTAAATTAGTTCTAGCATCTCGACTCTCGAGTGATAACTAGTAAGCTACAAGGTATTCAACGATTTTGGGTAACAAGTTACAAGTTATTAGATATTTTCTCTCTCTCATGATTTAAATTTCTCTTATTCGATAATTAATTTTAGTAGACTATATATATATATATAATAATATATATATATATATAAAACCTTCGATTTTATCAAAAAAACCAAAAAATCGATTTGATATGATTTGGTTCGATCAGTTACATCATTTTTTTAATAACCACTGGCACCCCTACATATCATACTTTAAAAGTATTACATTAATAATTAAGATTCCATTATTAAAACAAAATCTTAACCATTGATCAGAAATTAGAATACCAAAAATTTCCATATCCAAAGGGAAATGAAGACGAGCCTCAAGGATAATCATAGGGTTTATTGAATTATAACTCCATTTAAATTTTTTATTTTCATAAATAACTCCATATTTCATGTTTAAATTACATTTTATGTTTCTTAAAAAAATATATTTAAATTTTAAATATTATTACAAAAACTATGGTCAAACACAACTCCAACTCTAACTTTAAAATTTTAAAATAAAGTGATTTTTTATGGCAAAATTTCAGAAAATAACTAACATTTAGGCAACAATTAGGCGCTATAGCTAAAGATTGCCTAATTACAGGACATAGCTATAGTTTAGTAGCTAAATATACAAATTAGAGATTGTATATGCAAATACAAATTCGCTTTAGAGATTTATATATGAGTCTCGAAATTAGCTTTGTATACAAATACAAACCTTTAGAGATTTGTATGAAATTAATTTTATGTACAAATACAAATGTATATGAGCTCCAAAATTAGAGAGCTCCCCCTCCCCCCCCCCCCCCAAAAAAAAAAAAAAAAAAGCATTTGTATATGAGCTCTGAAATATACAAATATACAAATACAAAAGAAATGTATATTTAGCTATTTAATTTAAACCTTAACTACAAAATATAATTATTTTAAATCTTAGCTATGTCTTAAGTCTGAAAATTTTCTATATCGCATAATTTTTTTATTTTTTATTTAATTTTCATGGTCAAACGCCTACTTAATATCCACCTAATATCCTTAAGGGTGGGGCAGTATCGGGCTCCCGTATCTCACAAGAAGACTGGCCCCAAACTAGGCCCATTAAGGGTGGCCTGACCCAGTCTGGAACAAAGACTAATAGGGCTCACACTTAATGGGCCGTGATGAGCTCGGCCTGGCCCAGTTGACACATAATTTTTAGTGAAAATTACGTGGGTGAGTACTTTTTAATAAATAATTACGGTTTATAGCGATACTTTTTATTTATTACCATCTATAGCAATGCATAACAATACTATGATAAATCTGTATTATGTATTAAAAGTGAATTATGCATGCAATATATATGTATTATAAGTATTTTAAAATGTATTATACTTGTTTAATAAGAAATTGACACAATGTATTATAAGTGTATTAAAGTATGTGATAAATGTATTATCCATGAATAAAATTTGTGTTATATGTATTTTATAAATTGTTCTCTGCAATATGTATTAACACTGTATTATAAATATATTATAAGTATCCAGTATGCTATTGCTATAGATGGTAAATATTTTCTTAATATAGTATATCTATGTAATTTTTCCTTTTTTTGAGTGAGTTTTGCTATGGGAAGGTAAGGTAATGGTTACTAGTTGAAATTCACCTTGTATCAGTCAAACAACAGCTTCTGAAATTTGTTCTGTATTAGTGATACAATAATTTATTCTGCATCAATATTACAACAATTCATTCTGTATCAATGATACAACACATCACTCTGTATCAGTGATACAACAAATTCGCTCTGTATCTATGGGTATATCATTGATATAAGAGTGAAATGATGTATCACTTGTACAAAGAAAATTTTAAAAACTCTCACTACGTTTCTAAAACCCAATTATTTTTTCTCTTTTGCTTTTTTATTTTCATTGACAAGAGTATATATAGCCTAGTCTCAAGAGGATATTTTCTCAAAATTAAAATGTAAGATATTGTATTTAAATCCATTTCATTCTGGTAAATGTTGCAAATCAAAGTTCAACCACAGTCCATCACAAAAAGAACTTCATATGTATACAACAAAAGATTGGACCACTAAATAAACAAGCCAAGGCTACTTATAAAGTTGTTTGTTACATTTACATGCACATAGTCTCCAAGGCTGCGGGACCATTATTTAGATGGAAATTTCATTTGCACAAAAGACATAATGCATGGCCTCATCTAGCATCTACGCCCTTCAACTTTTGACTGTGCGTAAGTAGGCACTTACACTATCATAAAGTTGAACAAGTAGACACATACATCCTACATGAAAAATCGCGTGAGATGCACGCGTTCTACATGTCAAATCGCGTAAGATTTGCCATGCAAGACGCATGTTTCTGCTTATTCAACTTTATGATAGTTTAAGTATCTACTTGTGCACACCCAAAGTTGAAAGGCATAAATATCAGCTGAATCTAAGTTAAAAGGCACATTTATGTATTATGTCTGTTTTTTTCTTTATAAAAACAACAAATTCACACAGGCACGCGCAAAGGAGAAAAAAGAGTAGAAGAAGTAATATAATAGCGCCCATGATATTTACAACTCGAAATGGACAAACAAGAGTACAATATGATCAACATATAACTTACTATAATCACTTGTTCGAAATGTCTAAGATGATCATATCACCATTTTGATTATTAATACTTCTAATTTCCATAATATTTTCTGAAATTGCAATGGCCACAAAAACTTTCCATAATATTTTGCTTAAGATATGGTATCAACGAGGGTTTTTCATGGTTCGATTTGGATATAAGGAAAACCGAAAAAAAGTTGATATTTCAAATGTTGAAATCAAATCAAACCAACTAATCGTTTATCCATCGCTTAATTTTTGTAGATTTTTTTTGATTTAATTAATCCATATATGTAATTTCCTTCAAAAAATCACGTGTTATCCAAAAATCTAGTCACTTCCAAGGAACATAATTAAAAAAATTATGTAATTTTTTTGTGCAAAAAGTTAAAGATCTAGTTATGTTGTATACCAAGATATCTTGACGATAATTGAATTAAACAATTATGAATAATTAAAAGACATGAAAATAAGTTATTTGAACATGAAATAGATTCTAGGATTATCAAAATAAAAATTACTAATCAAACTAGAAAGTAAAAGCAAAATATTGGATTGCTATAAAGGCAAACACCTAGATTTAGAACCAGGAGCGCAAAAAATTAACATGTAGATAAAAAAAATTAAGAGCAATTATATAAAAATATAAATATATATGTGCAATTATAATTTATAAATAAGTATTTACTTAATTATTTTGATTTGATTTTTTTTATTAAAATCAAAACTAAACCAAAATTTGTCTGTTTGTAAAATTGAACTAAACTTAAAAAGGATCAATTTTTTTCTTCACTTAATTTAATTTTCAATTTGGTTTGATTTATCGATTTCCTATGAATTCTTGGTAGCAACTCACTCTCCCGATCAGTTATTCGACACATGATGGAGGGGTCATCCTAAGTAGGGTTTTAGGAGGTGAAATGTATACATATTTTATTTCTATCTGTATGGATTAAAGAGATTATTTTCAATAGATTTTCGGTTTGATTTTTTTTTTGAAATAAGGTTGTAAGAAAAATAAGACAACAAATAACAGGATACAAAGTAAATAAAGCAACAAATACTAATATAGAATAAGCAATTATGTGACTACTAAATAGTAATACTACTAATAAGGAGAAGAGGAGAGGAGGGTAGCTCCCTATATCTCCCATATAGAGTGCACAACACTTGGCTACCTACTAATTTTCCAGCTTACCTTCAACTTTCGTATCTTTCTATGTAGGATCATGTCTTCAGTAAGGTAAAGTTGTGTTATGTACTGTCTAATTTAATCACCCAGTACTTTTTCGACCTACTGCTACCTCTGCTAACTTCTGCTACATCAAACCTCTCACACTTTCTTAGTGTCGCATCTGGGCACATTTTCTTCACTTGTCTGAACCATCTCGATCTCGCTTTCCTCATCTTGTCTGCTATATAAGTCACTCCCACCTTATCCTGTATATCTCTCTCTCCTAGTATATATGCTCACACATCCATCTGAGCATCCTCATCTCCGCTACATTAATCTTCTAAATGTGGTGTGTTCTTGACTGGTCACACTCCGCCTCATACAACAACGTTGGTCTAATCACCACTCTGTAGAACTTACCTTTAAGCCTTGGCGATCACATTCTTCCGTTTATAAGTGAGCAGGAGCGGATCTAACCCTTAATGTACGGCTTCACGGAAACCCATTTACTTTCTCATGAAAAAATATGTTGTTCTCTAAAAATTGACTTGCATTTGAACCAAACCATTGTTGGGATCGAAATCGAGAGGGCGTCATGCGGAAGCTATTAATTACAAACCATTAAGGCGATAAATCAGATGACAAAGAAAAGCATACTAAAAACACAATATTATTATATGATTTGGCCAATTGGCCTACATATTAAAAACTAAAACTAAAAAGCATAAAGACTTATTGGGAGAATAATCTCCACCTAAACGAAACTCTCTAAACGACTACATTGTGGATGCTATTGTGTTTGATTTGAGAAGAGGGATCTTCAATTTATAGAAGTCTAAACTTCTCCTCCAAGAAACGGTTAACCAATTATGGAAGAGTTATTTTCCTACTAGGAAACCTTTTCAAGGTAAAACACAGTTATGGTATAATTCAGTAAAGTAGGAAATTCAGGGCAAACCCTAACAAATCTCCCCTTGGCCTGAATTTTTTGGCAAAATAATCTTCATCATCTTCTTCTTCTTCACATCATCTTCATCACTGCTGCTTTCCATGGTTAAAAATAAGATTTAAAATATTGTGGTTGAAAATGGTTTAAAAAATATTTTATTTTTATTTTTAAAGATGCAGCAACAAGTATGTTGAAAATATGGTTGAAACTTGAAACTCCTTCTCCACATGTAGTACTGGACAAAATCTTCATTATCATCAAATTGGTTGTAACTTGATTTGAAACCGCCTTAAACCTGTCTTCAACCTCATTCAACCATCGGCTCATTGAACCCATTGAATCGTTGAATCGTTGGATCGTTGAACCCATTAGATTGTCAGGCTCTGATACCACTGTTGTGTTTTTTGGAGATTTTGGAGAGAGATGCAAACAATAAAATAGAAAATATGAATGAAAACTTTCTCATATTAATTTCATTAATAATAAGCCTTTATATAGGCACATAAACAAAGTAGTAGACTCCTCCTATATCTAAAGTACTAAACTCTTATTAAAACTAATAAACTGAATATTCAACTAAATCAATAATTAGACTCCTCAAATAACTAAACAACTAATTATTCTAGAAACTATGTAGCAGTAACAGATGCAATATCCAACAGTTTGTTAGGGTTTGCCCTGAATTTCCTACTTTACTGAATTATACCATAACTGTGTTTTACCTTGAAAAGGTTTTCTTGGTGGAAAAGGTTTCCTAGTAGGAAAATAACTCTTCCATAATTGGTTAACCGTTTCTTGGAGGAGAAGTTTAGACTTCTATAAATTGAAGATCCCTCTTCTCAAATCAAACACATAGCATCCACAATGTAGTCGTTTAGAGAGTTTCGTTTAGGGGGAGATTATTCTCCCAATAAGTCTTTATGCTTTTTAGTTTTAGTTTTTAATATGTAGGCCAATTGGCCAAATCATATAATAATATTGTGTTTTTAGTATGCTTTTCTTTGTCATCTGATTTATCGCCTTAATGGTTTGTAATTAATAGCTTCCGCATGACGCCCTCTCGATTTCGATCCCAACAAGTGGTATCAGAGCCTTCATGATCTTGTGCCTTTGTTGAGAAAAAAAAAAAAACTTTCAACTATTTTTAATCCATACTCATTTTCAACTTATTTTAACCCGTGCTTACTTTTAACGCTCAGGGCTATTTTCAACCAATATCAATTTTAACAAATTTTAATCCATACCACTTTTAACCTATTTTTCATCAACCATGGCAAGCAATGGTCTTTCTTTGACTGCTCCACAAATTTTCACTGGTGAAAATTATCAAATTTGGGCAGTGAAGATGAAGTCTTATCTTGAAGCTTATGATTTGTGGGAAGTTGTAACGGAAGGATCACCTTTACAACCACTCCCTGAAAATTCTACTTCTGCCCAAATCAAAACTCTTTCAGAAGAGAAAACCAGAAGATGTTATGTAAAACACCAAAAAGAAAAAATTGATTATCCTCCTTGCAAATATTGCAAGAAGAAAACACACTTAGAAAAATTTTGTTGGTGGAGATCTGACGCAATATGTGGAAATTGCAAACAAACAGGTCATGTTACAAAAGTGTGCAAGTTCAAAGATCAAAACAACTCACAAGCACTACTAATGGAAGAAGAAACTCAGGAGGACGAACTTTACTAGATTGCAGCAACAGAAGCAAGGAGGAGTGTTGGATATTGCATCTGTTACTGCTACATAGTTTCTAGAATAGTTGTTTAGTTATTTGAGGAGTCTAATTATTGATTTAGTTGAATATTCAGTTTATTAGTTTTAATAAGAGTTTAGTACTTTAGATATAGGAGGAGTCTACTACTTTGTTTATGTGCCTATATAAAGGCTTATTATTAATGAAATTAATATGAGAAAGTTTTCATTCATATTTTCTATTTTATTGTTTGCATCTCTCTCCAAAATCTCCAAAAAACACAACAACCATCAGGGCAAAGCTACGGTGTAGGCTGCAAATTTGGCCGAACTCAGTAATTTCAATTCAAATTTTATATTTGTTACGAAAATTCATATTATTAATTTAGAATTCAATAATTTAAAAAAATTAGAATTCAAAATTCATAAACTTAGAATTCTAATGTTGCCTCTAAGTATGTTTTAGATTATGGGACCATCACAATATTAAAAACATTGAATTCTTCTCATCTAACACAACTACCTTGTCCTTCCTATGTGCAAACAATCGAAAAATTGTACCAAGTTAGATGTAACCTCCTCATAACATCATACACGTTTATTTGTTACCTTTAGAATGATAAAAGCTGCTGTGTACTCTACTTTTTTTCACAAAAGGACTCAACTTGCATTTGTCAATGAAAATTTGGGCCACACCAAATAAATGCTATACTAACAACCAACTGTTAAAACTTTAAAAGTTTGGTCCCAAAATCTTTTAAAAAAATCCTGTCAAACACGTGGTTAACGGTACTCCCTTTGTTTTATTTTCTGTGAATTTATTTAATTGGACACATTTTAAATATATTATAATATTATAAAAATTATTATTAAATATAAAATGAAAATAAATTAATTAATGTTTAATTTTTCAAACTGACTAAGGGGTCGTTTGGACATGTGATATGAAATCATAATATGAAGTTGAACTTTTGTTTGGACATGCAATTTAGATTTTTTAAGTTGAATTTTCTCTCATGAACATGAAATTCTCATAAGTTGTGAAAACTATTAAATTTTCTCAAATTTTTATACAATATTATCAAATGAACAAACCATAGCCCATAAATAAGATATCGTAATATCCAAGACACTACATTGATAAATCGTAAATCTCCATATCCCTTTTATAAATAAATATTTGCGATTACAAATTTTCAAATACACATAATTTATAAAGATTCATTAGTCAACAATAATAGTAATTAGTTACTCTTTAATATAATTCTTTCACATGGTACTGACAATCTTTTCAGGCTGGTATAAGTCTTTTTTTAAAACAAAATTTAAAATGATACGTAATTTTTTTTACAAAATATAAATTTATATTCAAATTTTATATTTAACAAAGTTGAAATTATAATATTTTGAGAATTTATAATTTTATCTTATGATTTAAAATCATGAAATGAAATCACATATTATACATTAATGGTGCACTAAATTTACCATTAAAAATTACTTAATGATATAAAAAACTTATACACTAACGGTGCACCAAATTTAAACTGAAAAGAAAATATGATCACGTAAATTTGTGATTGAAGGGAGCCAGGGGACCCTTACAACATAAAAGCTCTGGAAAAACTTCTAAGTGCACATGGTGCAACACCAAAATCGCCTTTTTCTGATGTGGACAAGAAGAGTACTGTACTATTTAGCTAGAGGCACTATTCATTGAAAACAATATGCCACGGAAGCTCGGTGCATTAAATTTTTTGTTATGTATAGCGTCAAGGGAAGAACTGAATTACAATAATTTATTGTACGCAGTCTAACATGTACAACATGCTATAAATGCAAAAGCAATTCGAAAATAGCTCACATGTAATTTAGATAACCAAAAATTTTGAGATAAATTAAGGATGTGTTTGGTATGAAAGAAAAATATTTTGCTACAAAATATTTTTTTTGGAATAAAGAGTTTTTTACTTATCTTTAGGTGTTTGATTAATAAAGAGAAGATGTTATTTTAAGGGCATTTAGATATAATTTAGGCAAATATTATGATTCCGAACTTGAATCCATGTCTTGACCCAACATAAGACTCTACCACCGAACTAACGCTGACCCAATACCTACCCAAGACACGACCTTGACGCTGACCCAAGGCCTGAACAAGAGATCCCACCCTCAAAACCTGAGATCCAACCCCAACTTTGACCCCGGGACCTGACATAGAACACAAGATCTAGCTCGATACCTGAGACCCAACCCTGACTAGATCCCGACATGAGTTTTGATCCCAAAACCCAATCCTGACCCCAACAAAGAGACCCAACCCATAGATCCAAACCCCGAGACCCAAAACCAAACTCGAGACCTGACCTTGACCTCGAGACTGAACCTTCAGATCCCAACCCTAGGACCCCGAGATTCGACCCTTGACCCCGAGACCCGACACGACCTCCCACGTAGAGACCTAACCCGACCCTGACCACAAGGCCTGATCCGGCCACGGCTCTGGGACCTGACCCGATCCCAAGACTTGACTCGACCCCGACAACGATACTTGACCTGACCTCTAGGCACAACCCTGACACCGAGAACCGACCCTAACCCAAAGACCCAACCTTGACACCGAGACCCGACCTTGAGACCTGACCCGACCCGATCCCGATCCAATGCTTGACCCAACCCCAACCTCGAGACCCGACCCGACCCGAGCTTCTAAATGCTTCCGATGCATTCTAATTCTTTAATTCCATTTCAATCCTTAACATGATCAAACACCATTAAAGTCATAAATTAGGGTACTGTAAAAGTAGGGCTATTATATAATAACATAATAGTACTAATGGTGATTTGCTGATCCTTATAAAAAAAGAATTGATATAGGATCCGACCTTTATTAGAGGTTTCGTGTTCGAGTCCTGGATACGAGAAATATTTAGGGATCACTTTTTCCTTAAATGGGCCTTACACAGTGCGAGTTTAAATTAGTCGGGACCCTAATTCTGATCTGAACACTGCGTGTGAGAATTTTTTTTTCAACAAAGGAATTGCCAAAAAGTTTATGCATGAGAATTTTATATTAACACCCAAAACAAATGAGCAAGACAAAGTTTTCTGGTTCGGAGAAGTTTCCTTTATTGTGTCTGTGTGTTTGTAGATCCAATTTGCCCCAATAATTTTAAAGTTTTTTTTTTAATGTATAAGAACAACCAAATTAATGAATGCAAAATACGTGTCTTATGTATACATATTTATAACTTAAATCATTCGCCAAATGATATAGATTCTCATTTTAATTTTTAACTATTACGATTAATTTGTTTGATTCGATAATGCATGTCGAGTGCATGTAAGCTATATAGGTTGCTTAGACTATTTAAAAATGTCAAAATGTGCATATTAATCGATAGAGATGGATTCATGATTTAAGTTTTATGGATCCAACTCATTATAAGGTTCATATCTACTTTTGTTGCAATTTTCGTGAATTTTACATAAAAGTTTACCCTAAGTACTTTGCATGTCAGATTCTCTAAAATAATATATTTTAAGAATTCGATACAAATGGGGCGACATTTTAGAGAGGCCGAACAACATAGCATATAAGTATTTATCGATTCTTATTTCTTGAACATTACAAAGCCAATCGAGAAGTACACAATTTTGTCATGGACGGAGAAAATGTTGAGGAAATTATGGACATGTTTTGAAGTTTCCTTTCATTGTTTGGATTTGCTTTTCTACCTTAGGAAAAAAATGTCCAATTTCCTAGACATGTTTTATACGTATATGAAAAGTTAAAGAGACTCTCTTTTGTTTTTCTTAATAAAATCATTCTGTTCTTCCATTTTTGTGTAGACATGTTTTATTTTTATGTACCTCTATATTGGAGGTGTTAAATGGACAGATTAAGCTAAATTTGAGTAGGTCAAAATAGATTGTATTATGATTCGCTAGCTCAAAAGTTATTTAGGCTGATATGAGCTAAAAAATAGATCATAACCTAACCCGTCCAATTCTTACTAAATTTTAATTTGTTTATTTGTTTTCTTAATAATTTGTTCGCGTATGTACCTAATAAAATTTTGTTTCATTATTATGGCTAAATATCATATCAAACAAGAAAAAATTGACAAAGTTTCTCGTGAGTCTTGGTCTACATATCCGATCAGATTTTAGATGAGCTAAATTGGATGAGTTAAAATAATTAAGCTGAGCTATATATTGACCCCTCTAACATTAAACGGGTTGACCGAATCATATTTTTATGGACTAATTTTGTTACATCTACTCTATATTCCTATTATTAGTCCAATTAAAAATAGTGATATTTTTATAGTTAAAATAATTTCATTTTTATCTTAATTGAAAGTTTTATAGTCATAAAAATCTCATTACATATTTTAAAAATTATAATTTTTAAAAAACAAATTAAAAAAAATTAAATATGCTACCTATAAACCAACATGTTCACTTGATAACTACTAATTAAACGATTCATATTTTCAATTCTTTTATTAATGGTCCAGTTGAATTAAACGTGGACTATAAATTTCCAATATTTTTATTTTGTTTACATATAATTTTAATCTCTTAGACTATTTCAATACCTAACACTAAGATATGTACGAGAAACTTATACTTTTTTGTCCATAATAAATTAATAATGATCATCCAAAATTGAAATTATTAAATACAACCATTTTTGGGAAGTTTCCTTTTTTGTATTATTATCTACTTTTTATAATTACATTAAGCCACATATGATTCAATCATTATTATAATGTTTAATAAAGTTATCAAAGATTGCTCTAGAGACAGGATCAAAGCTCTATCAATTCATGCAAAAGATGAAAGAGACATTTTATACTCTTGTATTGCAAACTTGTTTAGCATATATAAATTACACTAGTAATCTTTAGAAATATGAAGTGTCATCTCGAAACAAAATGAAAAAACGTTAACCTATTCGTAAAATTATTGTCAATCTCGCTACTCTTTTAGTTGCCGTCCCCTATATTTAGAGTTCGACCTCCAAATCATACGTGGGACAAGCTTTTACTTCATACCACTAGAATTGAAGACCGAGAGAAATTTAGAAGTTAAAGGTTTTTCAATGTTTTGTTGGGGAGTTATAAATATTAATCTCGAAACAAAATGATTTTCACTTATCAAAACCAAATGAAAAAAAGTCAACCTATTTGTAAAATTATTGTCAGTCTCGCTATCTTTTTAGTTATCGTCTCCTATTTGGTGTTCGACCTCCAAATTATACTTGGGACAAGCTTTTACTTAATACCCACTCGAATCGAAGACTGAGGGAAGTTTAGAAGTTCAGAGTTGTAAATATTAATTATTTCGTTTTGGTCAAAGAAATATTCACAGTAATTTCATACCATATCGTGTATTTTTGCTATTGAATAAAGTAGTAATAGGTACTTTTAACTCTTGAATCAACCTCATTCTATTTACTATGTACTTTATTATAGATATAATTAGGTCTTGAGTTTAACTAATATACTAAAGAGGACGATTATCCAAATCTTAATAAAGAGATCACTCATTATTATTTCATCTTGTTGAAGAAGTTAGAAAATTCAGTATTATACAACACAATTTTAGATAAGGGAATAGAGTAAGATGTTTTCATAAAATTAGATCTTGGGCTTAATTCACGCTTTAAAAGTTCAAAGGGAGGAGCAAGGATTACCCAAGCCTTATAATAAGGAGATTATCCATCTCATTAATAATCGATGTATGTGATACTTTTTCATTTTCCAATACCTCACCTCACACACAAGGCTGGACAATTCAATTTGAGGGTCCAACATCAGGTGAAATGGCTCATACTCTGATACCATATAAAATTAGGTCTTGAGTCTAATTCACACTAGGGGTGTGCAAAAATCGACTTAACCAATAAACCAAATCGATAAAAATGTTATTGGTTTATTGGTATCGGGTTATTGGGTTAACGATTTTTTAACGGTTTTGTAAAAAAAATATTGGGCTATCGTTTCGATTTTGGTTTTAATGTTTTTGTTAATGGTTAAACCGCTAACCCAATAAGATTATATTAAAACTATATTTTTATCCATAATTATAATAGTGGCTTTAGATTTTAAATATATACCCTATTATTTTTTTGCATTTTATAGTTGTCTTAGTGTTGTTCTTTTCTTTCTAAAGACGTTGGTTTGGTGAGGTTCTACCTATCAGTGTTATTTTTCTTTTTGAGATATTGCTAGTGTTGCTACTGCATTCAAGTTTGCTAGTTAACAAGAATGAAAATAAGTTTGTTTTAATAATAACATATTTGAATTTGCTTATGCTTGTAATTTGTATAGACTTTTATGCATGAAGGTAGTGTATATATGTAGATGAAAATAAGAGAGCAAAAAAATTATAGAAACATTTTCTTATCGGTTAAATCGAAAATCGAATCGTTAAGGACGAAAACCGATAATGAATATCTTATTGGTTTGGTTATCGGTTTTGCATGTTGACAAATCGAAAACCGAATCGATAATATACAAAACCGAACCGAACCGACCAATGCACACCCCTAATTCACACCTCAAAAACTAGCTCAAAAGAAAAAGAATTATCCAAGTCTTATAAAAAAAATCTCAATTTATTAACCACCGATATGAAACTTTTTTCATTCTTTAACAATTTTAGCTGAACAAGGATATATCCAAATTACCCATATGTAATCAATTAGCTATCTTGATAAACCCTCCTGAATCTATCAAGAGAATATTTCAAGCAGATAAGGATGACATAGTATATAGAAAGTCAGTAGTAGTATTTATGTATAATAAATTGGCCAGTGATTGAAAAAAATAAAATTGGCCAGTGATCTTACAAACCTAAGCATTTTCTTTCTCACTATAAATGATAGTGACTATGTATCTACTAATGTGGATATAATATTTTAATAATATTATCCCATTAACCAAAAAAATAAAAAAATAAAGTAGTAGACTAGTAGTAACTTTTTTTCTTTTTGCAATTGACATATGTTATACATATATTATAAATAACAGCTACTTCTTGTCCATAAGAAAAAAAAAAATACTTCTTTTCTAGTCCTTTGCAGACCTTTCTCCTCATACAAATGCTTGAATATGAGAGGTGTCGCAGAACGGCTTAATTTTATATATGGTCATTCAACTTTATATTTATAATTAAAAAAAATTATTTAATTATACTTATATATGTATCACAAAAAGTCATAAAACTACTTTGTAACAGAAAAAATAATTAACTTGGTCTAAATATTACAGAAAGTCATTACAAGGAGAAAAAGGAGGTATTATACTTAGTAAAATATTAGTGCACATGTATAATATTAATTTTATAATAATTTAACAAAGTTATTTTTTTTTTATCAGGAAAATTATATAATGAGCTGATGTGATAGTTAATTATGTTAAAATAAGTAACTTTTGTACAATAAATTAAAAGTTGTCATGAAATTACGACGGTGGGAGACCCTATATACTGGTACTTACATGACACCTCCTCCCAAGATACATGGTTAAGTCGCTTATAAAATGCCGACGATTATTTTTCACTTAATAAATAAAAGGGAGAGGGAGAGGAGTAAATTTTATATATACATTTTAATTATGTTTATTTTCAGTTGAGTATTTAAATATATGATAAAATATTTTAATTAAATATTTTCAGCTTAACATTTTAGAAAAGTTTTTGTGTGTGTTCTCAAACGTTCATTACATATATAAGTTAATCACATAATATATGTCACCTTTTTTTATTATACACATCAACCTCAATTTAAACAGGCCTGAGTTTTACAGTTATTAAGGCTAATGCACATAATTAAAATAAGTAATATATTTTAAGTGGTTAATTTATCTGTATAATTTGTCTTTGAGAATACACATAAATTTTAATTAAAATTTTGAGTAAAAATGTCTAATATATAAGAAACCTTTATCACGTGTCTTCAAGTGCTAAATAGAAACATACCAATAACAACAACAATAGAAACAGACCCAGTAGTGTAGTTACGCAGATCTTACTCTTATTTCGTGGTAGTAAAATAAATTATTTTCAGAAAATCCCTCATCTTAAGAATAAAAATATATCATAACTAAAATATCTAAATAAAATTTATTGATGATTTTAAAAGATTGTTAATGTATTCTATCTTTTTTAATATAACAAAAGGCACCAAACAATAACATACTCAGTGAATTCTTATAAAATGGGGTCTGAAAAAGATAGAGTGCATGTAAATCTTATCCTTATCTTAAAAGTGAGATAAAGAAACTGTTTTTGGTACACCCTCGATCAGCTTAAGAAAAAAGGCACCAACTTTGAAATAAATAATACTCCCTCCATTCAAAATTACTTGTCACTTTTTGACTTGACACACACATTAAGAAAATAATAATTAACATAGTGACTTTATTATATTATCCCTATTAATTAATAGTAGTTGAAATTGACCATTTTAAATTTTAACTTTTTTTAAAATAATTAAATTAAAGATAAAACAAAAAAATTTATTTTGCCTTTTCTTGATACGTCAAAAATGATATATAAAAATGAAAATAAAAAATAAAAAAAAGTGATGAATGGAGGGAGTATGAGACACTAATTAGATAAGTAGCTTTTCAAAATTTAATGTTGTCTTTTTGAGTTTGAAGGGGCATTTTTAAGGTGCTTTCTATATAAGTGGGGTTTAGAGTTCTTTATGAGGTGATGACAGCAAATACTGAAAAGGATAAGGAAGGGACCATAGCTTGATCTTTTTCTTTTAGGTAACAAGACATATACACACTAAATAGATAATATGGATAGGAACACACGACTTGTGTTGCCTTCATTTTGAGCCATCAATACTCAACAAATATTTTTTTTTTTAATTCTTTGTTCGATATCTGTATTGGAGTTCATCTAAATTTGAATCGTTTATTAGCGACGCTTATTTTTGAGGCGATGCTCTCAATAAAATTTTCTCCATTCTCAGGGGCTCAAATATGAAATCTATGATTAAAGATAGAAGAATCTCAACCATTCTACTGCAAAGTCGTGTTTTTTTTTAAACGAGATCCTCAGTAATGCAACATAAAGGCTCATTTTTCTTATTTAGAATTTTGAATTAATTCTTATTTCTATTTTTTTTTATTGAATTAATTCTTATTTCTATTTTTTTTATTGAATTTTATTTTACAAAATAAACCTAAACTAAAACTAGACTGAACTAAATGAAGCGCAGTTTACTGAAATTGTAATTGTCATTTCGTAAGATCATAATGAGAACATAATTTTTGTTTTTCTTCTAGACAAATATGATATTGAAATTTCCTTCCGAAACGCGATTGATTTCTAAAATCACTTTCGATCCTAGGCTTTTTATTAGTTAATCCTGATAAAAGCCTATAGAGGAATCTCAACCATTTTACTATAATTTATACTATAATTCATGTCTTCTTTTTTTTTTACTTAAGTTTGAGTAGTATAAGTATTTTTTAAGAATCACAAATAGGAAAGAGTTTGACTTATCAGTATATTGGTAAGCTATCAAATTATTTTTATAAGATAATTGTAGATATGCTCGTAATGAGTCGAGTTAGTATCTTGAAAAATAAAATAATTAGGTAATATTATATAACAAGTTGAAAATAAAATAAGTAATATTATATAACAAGTTAAATTATATTGATTTAGTGAGTTTTTTTCTTACATTATTAGTGTATATAAGCTAAATACAATAAGGAAATAGATATTACTGATACTTCTAGAACATTTTCTTTCTTTTTTATTTTTCCTTTTTTGGTGATTGAACAATGTGGATTTCTGAGTCATGAACAATCAAGGTGATTTTTAGAAATTACAATGTCATCAACACTTTTTTTTTTTGGATGATATATCGATCAGAGAGCAGCCAATAACATTCACTCTTCCTAAAAAAAATCAATAATATTGCAATGACTAGACATCTTGAAATTACAATGAAATTCTCTGTATTTACAAAATCATAGTAATTTCAAAGAAAAAACAGAATAAAAAAGTAGCCACGGTGCGGCCTAGCAATCAATGCCATTGGTTGAAATCATGAGAGATCAGAGTCCAAATCTCCACCGAATAGTATGGTACCGGTGGAATGACAACATGTAACGAATAAACAGTTAAAGTACACATAAGCTAGCCCGAGCCCCAAAGTAATAACCATTCTCCAAATCTCAACAAGTTAGGTTAGATCGGCTATGTGATTTTTTACTGGCCCAATCATCACCGTCATAAAAGAACAGAATAAAAAAATGGAATTAATTGGAAGAAGAGGGAGAAAAACAGAAAACTCATCCTCATGGAATGTGAAAGAGAGAATAAGAATTAAAATGTAGAAATACACGCAAGCTAGCTTGAACATTACCAACAATAAATATGACTTAATCCCAAATAAATTGAGAGTGGTCATATAAATCTGTACTAGCTCGAACATCACCATTATAAAAAAAATGAAATCAATTGGCAGAAGAGGGAGAAAACTCATCCTAATGGAATGGGAAAGAGGGGGGAAAAAAGGTGGAAGGGAACGAGTACCGGATAAAAGAGTAGAAATACACGCAAACTAGCTCGAACATTACCATCAATAAGTACGACTTAATCTCAGATAATATGAGAGTGGTCATATAAATCTGTACTAGCTCGAACATCACCGTTATAAAAAAAATGAAATCAATTGGCAGAAGAGGGAAAAAACTCATCCTAATGGAATGGGAAAGAGGGAAAAAAAAGGTGGAAGGAAACGAGTACCGGATAAAAGAGTAGAAATACACGCAAGCTAGGTCGAACATATCATCAATAAGTAGGACTTAATCCCAAATAAGGTGAGGATCCAAGACTGTTGGGTACAGAATTCGATGGTACTTTTTTATATATCCTCATCATGGAATTGGAAAAAAGAGTGAAAAAAGGTGAAGAATATTTTTTGTTCAAGAAGAATACAAGACTAAACTCCTAGAACAAAGTGTACATTGATATTTTCTCTTCATAATGAAGCAAAGCGGAAGAAAGCAGAATTTCCAGCTGCTTTCAACATCAACAGCTTGAACTTTGCCACCACAAGAAGGGCATGCTCCTGATGCTGTTTGTCTACCTAGCTCTTTCTCTTCTGCATCACAAACATATATTATCAAACACATTTTTTTTTCACTTTCTTTCTCTCTCACTTATGTGGTTGGGAGGAGGGAGTATTTATGTTTTTTCTCTTATAAATTATGGTGATGTGATTGGCAAGTACACTTGTATAGATGTGGTATCAAGTGTGTAAAGGATTTTTTTACTGACTGTAAAAATCTTTTTTTTTTTTTTTTTTTGTTAAGAGTTCCACATTGGCTATGAGATGGGTATATAATTGATTTTTTTATATGAACTTGGACTATTTTCATCCAATGATCCACTTCTTCTTAAAAAAAAGTTTAGGGGGAAGGGAAGTTGGGGGTAATAGGTAAAGGAAGGGATGGGGTAAGAAAAAAATAATTTTTTTTAAAAAGAATTTTTTTTTCCTCTTCTTTAAGTGCTAAATTCTTAGCATTTAATTTTTTAATTTTTTTTTTGACTATATATATCTATGTGTATGTCATATCAGCAGAAAATTCCACATGTACGCATGTGTGGCATACGAGGGATGTTTTTAAATTCACTTAATCAAGTAGAAGAGTGTTTTTAAGGCTGTCAATAGTTCGGGTACTAAAGTAATAATTTGCGCTAAGTTTAGGGGTGTTTCAATACTTATCTCTCTATGTAATTTAATTTGATTGGATACTAACAATGTTTATGATAAGATTTTAAAAATTTAAATTCGATACACTTAAACTATTCTCTTTTTTGGAGTTTTATACCTAAATTATTGGAAGTATGAGTTTCATACCTAAACTATCACTCATTAGTTTGAGAAACACACCTCATATGTGATGATGTGTGTACTACACTCTCTCTTTTATTTAAAAAATCTTGTCACATGGCACTTCACGAGATTTTTTTTTTCCACCTTGGCAAAGATTAAACTAATTATTAATATTAGGTTAAAAATTATATATTCACCGTGTTGAGAAATGATGAAGAAAAAGGGAACAGTTTAGGGTAACATCAATTGAATTTTTTTTTAAAAATAACGGATCAGCTTAAAAAAAATAAAAATATGTCATATCATCAGAATATTTAATGGTCAGACGCGCCTAAATGTATTTGTATACAAACACTGGTCCAGTCAGTGTTGAGGTGTGTTTTTCAAACTAATAAGTCATAATTTAGGTATGAAATAAACACTTCCAATAGTTTATATATGAAACTAAAAAAAAAGAAGATAATTTAGGTGTGTTTTTGATACTTCACTCTTTTATTTTTGATTTTTTGAAATGCTCAAATCATTACCATATTGAATTAATTTGGTATGATTTAACAAGTAACCTTATCTTATATATTACATTTATTATGCTTAGGATCCTATTTAATTGTCATGTCTATTAAAACAAACATTCTAAAACACTAATCTTTTTAAAAAAAAAATAATAATCAGGGAACTGACAAATAATACAACTCTTGTTGTTGTAAAGGTTAAAATGGCAAATAAACAGGATTTGAAAGAGTACTGTAAAGGAAATTAAAGATAGTTTTTGACCCAAATGCATGAGTTTGACTCAGAGCTGATAATATCATATTATATTACAAATATTTTTATAACAAATGATAATCTAAAGATAGAGTCAATAGTCCATTGTAACATGTTAAATAGTACTCTCTTCGTTTCAATTTATTTGTCCTACTTTTCTTTTAAATCCATTTCAGAAAGAATGTCTTTTTCCTTTTTTTAGAAACTCTTTAATTTCAACTTTTCACGTAGGCATATTCAAGATCACAAAATTAAATAATATTTTAATATATTTGACATATCTTTAATTTAAGGCCACAAATTTTAAAAGTCTTTTTTACTTTGTTAAACTTCGCGTCAAACTAAAATAAGCTAAACAAATTAAAATGGAGAAAGTAATACTTATGATATTTCTTCTTTTTTTTTAGTATCGCTTCTTAAAAATGTACCAACTAGCCTTTGCTTTGCCATTTCCATGAGGATGAAAATATTTATTTGGTATTAATTGTTATTACAATTTTATTTTTTAAAGTCTTTGGAAATGATCTCTTGTGATCACTTATAAAATTAAAAAGAAGAAAATAACATTTTTAGATTTCTTATAAGTAAAACTAAAATTTCCTATAAAAATTATAAAATTAAAATAAATTTGTGAAAAATTATATAGGAAAAATAACATTTTCAGATTTTGCAATATACAATAATTGAAAAAAAATCTACTTTTGCATATCTTAATTCTCCATATATTTAGGCGTCCACAAAAATCTTTGATAATCATTGTTCAATTACATCGATGGAATTGCATTCTAAAAGTGGACTATGCTTTACCATATTATGGAATTGCATTCCAAAAGTGAATTACGTTTCACCACAAAAGCAAATTTATGTTAGTTTAAGAGGTGTCGCGTGACACTGCTTCATCAAAATATTTTATAAATAAAGAAATGTGACATTGCTTGACACAGAGAGCTGCGCAACTCAATGGTCAAGCGCCTCATTCTAATAATATTATTTTGAATATATTTCAAAAATAAAAATTTCATCATAGAGAATTATAATAATAACCGTGAATAGTGCTTTATTTATATATATATATTTTTTAATATGACGTATAGTGTTTCATTTTTTATTTTAAATGTGACATCACTTAAGAAAAATCCTTGTACACCACTGCTTCACCTCATTGCGTTTAAAGTTATTATTTTTTTTAATTTAATTAAATTCTATTAGTCATCGGACCAAAATAGCACACATTATTAAAATAAAGATTAAAAATGTTTAATCAAATATCACAAAAATTAAAATTAAAATAACGCAATAACTTAAAAACTAAAATGTGGGAGCACAGGAAAACTACTTACTTTTTGTTTCTACGCATTTGGTTAAGATGGAAGTTGATTCCATATTTATTCTACATTTTATAGTCAAGCAAATTTTCCACAGGAAAAAAACAATCTTGCGAAACTCACAAGAAAATGATGGCAAATTTCAACAAATCATTAATATGACCCTTTTCTTATACAGTCAAATCTCTCTAGATCTCTTGTTATAATGACATTTTATTATAAAAGTATGATTTTTTTTAAAAGTAATTTTTCATATTATATTTTATTTTTCTATAACAACATTTTATTTATAACAATAATAACATTCATTATAGCAGTACACTTTTTATAAAAATTACTCCTTTATAATAGCCATACTCAAGTATTATGTAATAATATTTTATTTAAAAAAATATATTATGTAGAAGATGAAATGATGAATATGAAAGTGCTGATGAAGAAGAGCCTCAATTTACTGCTACTTGAGTGAGATAAAGGAGTCAATTGTGAAACTCTTAAACAATTCTTCAAGAGAAAGCTATTGAATACCCTTTTCTTCAAAGTATGGACAATTTTTTTTCCTTCAATTTAAGCGATATATTATCATTAAGAAACTTAAATTCACGAAACAACCTATAATTATAAAATTCTTACATCAAACTGGATATATTTAAATTTTTAATTAATTTTAAATTTATATGTTCCTTAGATTTTTAATTCTTTATCGGTATGGTACAATTAGTTATGAATTTATTAGTAACATATTAGTCTTTTTCATTTTTAATGAATCATATATAAAAATCAATTGAGATTTTAAATATAACAAGTATTTTATTTTTGTTTATAACATAAAAAATATAAAAAAATAATTTTGCATATTTTTGTTTATAATAGCTAAATGAGATCGAAATATCAAATGTCATTATATATACATAATAATACATTACTATATCAGTCATAAAACTTTCAGACAATCGCTGCCAATATAGAGAGGTTTGATTGTATTTATGTGATGATGTTTGATTTAATACGAAATTTAAGAATAAAGAATTTTTTAAAATTTGTGGTGTAAACATATATATAAATTTGTGTGACTGTAAATCATCTCTTTAAGGATAAAATGAGAAGTTTAGATTTTAATGATAGTCTTAAAACAATATTTCTCACTCCATCCCCAATTAAATGTCTTAAAATTTGAACATATAAAAAATATGTCATTTTTTAGAAAAAAGATCCGGTTAAATATAATTCCGTCAAGTAATATTCAATGGCTTTGTAGATTCATGTCATGTGTATTATAAATAATTTATGGTTAAGATCTACTTTAATTTATACACTTATTAAATAAAATAAAAATGGCAAAACATAAACTAATGATAGTAACAAATACTAATGGTAGTTAATTTTATTTATTTGGAATTGCAACAAACTTTTGTACTTGGGACTTGCTTCTTACCTTTGAATATTTTTTATATTTAAATGTAAAATAAAATAAAAATACAAAAATTGACACTATATTTTCAAAACTAATCCAACTCCGATCCATATTGGGGTGTCCTTGATATGATTTGATCGATTATTTTATTTTGTATAATAAAAATTAGACTTTATAAAATTATCTCATTTTCTTGATTTTTTTTCCGTATTAGTATAAATTTATTCCGTAGAAAAGCGAGAGAGCACTCAACTACCAACTAACCTTTACTCTAATTCGCAACCTCAAGAAACCAAGATAATGAGATGATCTCGTAAAGTCTAAATTTTATTATTTAAAATAAAATAATCGATCAAATCATATCAATGTCACCTCAATCATGGAGTTTGATTAAATTTTAAAAATAAAATGTCAATTTTTGTATTTTATTTTATTTTATATTTAAAAATAAAAATATTAAAGGTAAGAAGTGGGTCTCAAGTACAAAAGTTTATTGCGATTCCAACAAATAAAATTAACTACCGTTAGTATTATTTTGCCATTTTTATTTTATTTAATAAGTGTATAAATTAAAATAGCTCTTAACCATAGATTATTTATAATACACATGACATGAATCTACAAGGCCATTGAATATTACTTGATCGAATTATACTTGACCAAATCTTTTTTTCATTTTTTAAGACCGACTAAAAAAAAAAGAGTATCACATAAACGAAGGGGTAATAGTTTTCAATTTTAATGATAGTCTTAAAACAATATTCTCACTCCATCCCCAATTAATGTCTTTTATTTTGAGATTTTTACCCTCGTAAATAAACAAGATCCTGTATTATTAAATATATAGGTATTTCATATTATTTACAAAAACATAACAAATATATTACATTTTGTATCAGATTTGGACTTCTTTGCTGCCCAAGATTTTGCCACAATTTTAGACTTAATTTTAGAAAAAATATAAGGTTGGGGGTTGATTTTTCAGGGAATATCTCCATCACTCTATCATCTTCATCTCCTTTCCTTATTTATTTCAAAATTTCTATTTGCAATTTCCTCATTCACGATTTCAACTTCATCAACCCGTTATTTTACCATTGTTATTGGTATAGAGATATTTTCAATTTAGCAAGAGTTCACTCTATTGTTAGTCATTAAAGGAGCTAAAAACTCAAGTTTAAAAAAAAAAGTTTATTTTAAGTAGGTGATATCTCAAAAAATATATCTAGAACATTGCGGGGGTATGGATCTAAAATTGAGGCTATTTGGATAAGATTTAACTAGTTTTAGACTGAATTTCAGTCCTAGTTTTTTACAGTCGAATTGTATCATTTTTTTTTTTATGAAAGTTGTATTATAATTGTTTGTTTAGTTGTATGAAATTGTAATTTAAGCTTGTATGTTGTTGTATTAAATTTGTACAAATATAGTGTGAAAGTTGTATAGAATGTTGTTCTAATTGTATTTTAAATTTTCAAAAACTAGATGAAATTTATACAAAATTAATACAGTTATATACATTTTATATAAAATTAATATATATTTTATACATAAAATCGCAAGCGAGTTTCAAAACCTTGAGAGTGATTCAAAGTGTGATTTTTTCAAAAATCTAATATAAACTTTATATATATATATATATATATATATATATAATCATGCTAATTTTATACATGAAATTGTGAGCAAAATTCTTAACTTTGAGTGAGATAGAAGCGTGATTTCATATATGCCTTGAAAAATAAAACTCATGCTATTTTTTTTAAAACGAAAAATAATTCGAGTTTTATTTTTTATATATATATATATATAATTTTTTTCCCCTTTATTAGCCCCTAAACTCTTGTTTTGGCACAAACCCCTAACATTCTTGATTGGGCCTCTAAAACTAGTCTTGAGACATTTTTCTGATAAGCCTGTTAGGAACAGAACTAAATTATGATAAAAGTTTTTTTTTATTTTTTTTATTTTTTTATATTTGTAGTCTTAAATATCTCAGAATAATCGTGTAGTTATAAGTTTTTGAGACTTGTAATTTTAAATATTTCATAATATTTGTATGATTATAAAAACTTTTGATTAAAGAAATTTGAAAATGTATTTCTTTTTTAAAATCGCAACATATATAATAAAATTTCAATAAGTAGAGTCTGAAAATGATAGAATATATACAGACTTTATCCTTATTTTTTTTTTTAAAAAATAGACTAATAAAAAATAGTGCCTAATAAAATGAAACAGAGAGAGTAACAACTATCTAGTATATTTTTGGCCAAAACAACTTCTCCAAACCTTTCAAAAAAATAATTCTTGAAAAATATTTCCACTTTTTTTTAGCCTTATTCAGTACTCTCCCTATTCCATATTAAATGAATTGTTGAAATTATTTTTGTAATTCAAAATAAATGAATTTTTTAAATTTTAAGAGAATTACTGATTTTTTTTTATAAATTTACCCTCTTTTTAATGAGATTCTTAATTACTTTACATTTTCTAAGAAAATAGTTTGGCAATGATCAAAAAGTAATAGTGGAAAGTAGCCTTTAATTTATATCCTTAAATATTTTTTTAAAGGGTGTATCATACCACAACAATTCACTTAATATGGATTAGAGGCAGAGACAAATTTATGTATAAAAATTGAGGTACGTGAACTCGTGGTCTCTTCGTAAAATTAGATATTTTATATATATATTTTTTAAAATTAGTATAATATTATATGTTGGCACACATGCTACAAGAAAACCAAATGATACACTTGATTAAAATTTGACCTATTTACCTAGAGGACTAGATACCAATTCTTACTAAACACATTTTTTTCCTTTATTTTTTAGTGATGTATTCATATTCTAAAAATTCTAGATTCGGCGCAGATTTAGTGAGTACCATGAAACCTTACGACAACCTCTTCTCTATCTGGGACCAAAAAACAAAAAAAATGGTCACAACATATGTACATTGATTTTTTATTTTTTTTTGTCTTGGAAAATTGGTTCAATTTGTCAGAGAACTTGGCATTTGATGTCCTATATGTTGTGTCCATTAAATTTTTTTGTTTGTTAATTGGTTCAATTGTCAAGAGCTGCAACAATATTGCAATTTCCAAATAAATTCCCGTGAAGCTTCAACTGAATAGTACTTTTTTGGTCGACATTGATTGGTAGGTCACCTCTATTGCCAGCTACCATGCTGTTTGAGCTGTCAAAATTCATCAGACTCTTTTTGTTGTGGCGATGCTATGATTTGAAATTTATGGGTTTAAAATTTTGTTCGTTAAAATTATTGGATTCAATAATAATTCGTACATATTAAATAATTTTATTTAATACGAATATATGTTTTGGATTAGAACTATATACTACTTAGAAATAACTATTTTTTCATTGAAATTTTTTACTGAAAATTGTTCGGTGACTATTCTAATAAATATTTTGATTGAATCAGTGAAACGAATAAATAGTAGTGTAAAAATTAGGAAGCTTTTCAGTGTTTCAATGAGAATATATTTTTCACCATGCGTTTTTTCAGTGAGCTGGTTAGGTGAGAAATGAGTGACAAAATCATGTTTTATAGCATAAATTTTCTATTAATTGCGATGAAAAAAATCTCTATTTCTAGTAATGATATATTGGGTTTTGCTGAACTCTGCCAAATTCTTAACTGAAATGTTAGCTTCGCCTCTGATTGTGGTGCTTTTTTGTTAAGTCCCACAATGGACAAATTTCAATTTATGAATTATCATGTATGTTGAGTTAAGCTTAACGTCAAATTTTCATCAACTGATGATTGCTAAGAATTATATTGAGTAGTTATAAGAAAAGTAGTACCGATTTAATGGAGTTTTCATGAGAAATATATCAGTGGTTCCTATTAACTTTCGTGAATTTGAGTCTGTTTTTCTTCAAAATTCACCATCTACTCTACATGATCATTTAAATTTGGCAAAAAAATATAAATAAATCATATAAGAGTCAATATAATAAATTTTAACATGAGTTTTTATTTTTTAAAACACAGCAATAGAATTTTATCAAAATCTAACAAAGAAGGTGAAAACAAAACACGCCCCCCCCCCCCCTGAAATCACGTTATTACGGAGATATATTAATTCCCTTTAATAATGTTTCCTTGATATTAACCCCCCAAATTTATCCTAGATCATTGCCTTTCTTACTATCGCGTTTTCAGATCCATTCAGGATTCATATTACAAATATCCCTGAATTTTCTATTTCTTTATTCAAACCTCCATTGAAAAACACTATTGTTTTTTCTGAAAAGGAACACGATTTGCCCTTTTTCAGTATGGACGACGGTAACATTTATTCAATATTGATTCAATATGAATGTAAACAAGCAGATATTTTCCTGTTTCTCTCCATCTTTTATTATATGAGATTTCGAAAGCAATATCAATATATATACAGCCAAATCGATTTCTAAATTATAATCTACGTGATTTTCATACTTTCATTCATGATTTTTCTTATTTTTTTTACGAGATAGCGAATTCAGTGAATAACTTATAATTCACATTCACTATTGATACCAATTTGTAAACAAATTTCATACATACAACACATGTAAAAACAACAGAAAAAGTAAAGATACATTAGTTTCTATACAAATTTCAAATCCCAAAAAATAAAATTACACCTAGACTAATTAAATTTATTATATTTTATACACAATTCATACACTAAATCATGTTTGTATATAACTCAATATAAGAAATTAAGTAAACCAGTTTGTATGCCCATTTCATATACATACAAAAAAAAATCTAAGCATATCATTTTGTATGCCCCAGTTTCAGACTCCAGATAGTTAAATGTTCAAAAAGGTGAACATATTATATTATATATTCATTCCATATGATACATAGTGAAACAAAACATGATAATATACCTAGTGAAAAGCTTCTACTACTAATGAAAAGTAGTAAATTGATCCAAAATAATTGAATTTTTCGTCTGCATCCTTCATCACATAATTCATGATCTTCTCTTTCTTCAGAAACTTGAAGCCTATATGCACATATACTTCACACTAATAATGCAATGATTTAGAAAAACGTATGATGCTATAACTTTAGGGATATTTTTGTTGGTTTTGTGTGGAGAGAGAGAGAGAGTGTGTATATGAAAAGTGATGAGAATTATGTCCAAAATAATACCACTAAATTTGAGCAAAAAAAATGTGGAACATCTCATGCCCGTAAACATCTCTCCACTCCTGTGAATGAAGCCAAAATTTAGATAAAATCTCAGCTGAAATCTGCCCTAATCTGCTACGTTTTGTAATATAAAACTATGTTTGATAAATAGTAAAAAATATTTTTATGTATTGTAATATATGTACTTATTTATATGGTGTAATTTTTTCCTTAAATTTTTCAACAAAATTAATTTTGCCTTATCTCTCTTTGTTTAAGTCTTCCCTGCCCCGTCCGTCTCTACCCAGCTCCAAAATAGCCATCTCTATTTGTAGACTTGATTGATAGAATTTGCTTACATCTGGAATTTGGCTAGTCAAATGTGTGTAACCTTGTGGTTCTCTTACATAAAATAAAGAAAAAAATTATGTGCTTTAGCTAACTTAGCCCCTTTCATAGTTTCATTATTTGAAATAGTGTTATTTTAAAAATATTACCTACAATATATAGCGACAGTTTGAGGTTTTATAGCAGATGCATATGAATACACTTATTATTTGTGTAAATACAGTAGAGAGAAATATTGTATATATACACATGGATACACTTATTAAGCATGCAGATACATTATATTTCATTATTACTATATGTACAAATACAACGTATTTCGCTATAGAGATATTATAACGCGTCGATACAATTATTATGCACGTAAATATAATGTATTTCACTATTATTATGCATGCAAATACATTGCATTCCTTATATTTTGAAATTAAAATACTGCTACATTACGTAATTAAGCATAATCTCACTATTTTTCACAAATCTGAACACACATAACGCTATTTACAAAATTTTCCCCAAA
Organism: Jaltomata sinuosa; assembly: GCA_003996215.1. Classification (NCBI taxonomy): domain Eukaryota; kingdom Viridiplantae; phylum Streptophyta; class Magnoliopsida; order Solanales; family Solanaceae; genus Jaltomata; species Jaltomata sinuosa. The sequence goes on from QJPP01000412.1 coordinate 904,400, forward strand.
ATAAAACAGGAGCCTTTGCTTCTTTGACCACCCTATAAGAATGAGTAACACAATATATTCTCCCTTCCCCCTTTGATGATAGCCGAGTTGGTACAATCTTGCTTGATTTAATTAATGGGACACATATGGATCTGGTACTAGGCCTTATGCCTCTACAACCCATATAATATATTTTTTTCTAAGAAAATAAATAAATTATAAGCCATCATCAAAGGGTTAGGCTTCACTCTTATTATGTCTATACATTCAAAAAAGGTTTGTTTGATAAGCAAACTAAATTATCTCAGAATTATAATTATAAGATTATAATCTGTAGACTAATTTATTCTATATGGGAGATGAGATAAAATAATCCATGTTAGATGGGATAAGATGAGATATTCCAGTATTAAGTTTGATATTTAATTTATATCTTATTTGGTTGACGGTATAAAATTAATCTAGTTTAGTGAAATCTTTGAATTTTTTGGGGAGTTGTTGATGGGAAGCATAAAAGGTTCTAGTTCCACTAGTAGATGAAATTCATGTTTTAAAATATAAATTTTCCCCTGATTCGCGATGAGAAAAACCTTTGTTTCTAGAATGAATGTAACTCTTTCTTTGAACACACCATGAGAAAGCTTATGATAAAATCTCCATTACTATCTCTGATGATGCCCCAAATATCCAGCAGTTTCATTTTCTTTATAGCTACCATCCACATTAATTTTGTAAGTTCCAATCTATGATATTTCTGCTAGATTATTGGTTGCACAATTACTTGTGGTTTCATTACTAGAAACAAAAGTTTTTGCCACCGGGAATCAGTGGAAAATTTGTGCTATAGAACATGATTTTTTCACTTATTTTCCACGAACTAGCTCACCAGAAAATGCATGATAGGAAACAAATTATCATTGAAATAGTGAAAAACTTCCATTCTTAATTTTTCCATACGAAAACATTACTATTTTTCTTTTATCATCGATTCAATCAAAATATCTGTAGGAATAGTCACAGAATATGTTTCAGTCGGAAAATAGTGATTTTTTTTAGTAGTGTTTCAATTCTTTTTTTTTGTTTTTGTTTTGGGTAACTAGTGTTTCAATTCTTTATAGCCCATATGTTTTAGATTTCGTCTATTAGTATATACTTTAATTTATCACATAGTGATTCATGGATAAAGCACTCTTTGATTTTATTTATGATATTGCCATTTAGCCTGGTGCTAAATGTCCTTTTAATAATAATAATAAAAGAACTCAAAATAGTGCATTTAATCCAAAATTTGATCTATACTTTATATACATTATAGTTCACCTGTTTTTGGAAAAAGTACACTATGCAGGGATAATTTTAAGGTAGAACACGACCATTACATGTTTGCATGTATACAAGGATATTGAAAAGGAACTACGTCACTACATAGAAGGCATAAGATTTTTATGCAATACAGTCATTTTGGATAATATTTAGTTAAAGTTTAAAACAAAAGAGTAATTTAGTAGGGTCTGGGAAAAGGATTGTACCAAGGATTATAATGTAAGCAGTTTACTCTAATAAAAATATCAAGGTAGTTACTATAGCAAAAGACGTAGTATTTGGAGGATTTTTATATCATTAGGTCATTTTTATATATTGCATCGGATAACTTATTTTATTTTTATGACTATAAATTTCATACTTTAAGAAGGTTTAGCTGACTATAAATTTCATACTTTAAGAAGGTTTAGCTATCAATATACTTCATCGATAATTTGATAAATTTAATATTTTTTTACACTTACGGTGCATATAACTTAAATTCAAAACTAATTAGCATAAGATATGTTTGTCATTAGCCATATGTTGCTATGAATAAAGAACAAAACAAAGTATTAGGAGTTACACTTTTTTTCTAGTATATACTCTTGAAAATTGGAGAAAACCTATGACCTTTTATTTCAAACTGGGGTTACAACTTTGTATATTTAAACACTTTTCCTTTTAAAAATTAAATTTACTTTATTGATGTTCATCCATTTCAAACTTTGAATCTTTTATATCCTAGTACCTAGTTCAGTGGAATATGATTTTGATATCTTGTCATTTATAACTAGATGTCTAGATTAGGGATGATAGATAGGGTAGCAATTTGAATTAACTTTAGTTATACTCACTCGCGGAAGAGAAGAATTTTCGTGTTACATATTGAACTCTTATTTACAAACTTTCAAATACACAAGGCTTTTTCCTCTGTAGAGAAAAATGGCATAGAGGTACTAACCGGGTGAATAATTGGCAGAAAATAACCATTTTCTCTATTATTGACAAGAACAAGCACATAAATCGTTTCAATTTCAAATCCCATAATCTCAAAAAAAACAAAATATTACACCGTGAATTGAGACATAAATCGGTGGGTTTCATCGAGGATTTAATTGTCATTGCGTTGTCTGATGGTATTGTCCGGTGATATACATGCGATATACACTAATATGCTTTGTTGGGAAATTTGCTGTAAATGGAACTTTCTGGCAACCTATCATTTTTTCTGTTTACAATAGTATGTCCTCCCTATATATCTTCCTTATATATTTGTGTATTGTATGTATATCCTGTATATATGTGTATGATTATACTGTGATATACATGATATATGACGTGATATATATTTTCGGAAAATATGCTAGAAATTGAACTTTTCACCGACCTGCCATTTTTTTTATGAGTTATAAGGGGTTGTTGGGGAAAATATCTGAGGTGTGTTGAGAAAAAATATGAAGAAAGAGAGATAAAATTATAGAAATTATCTATTGTCAGTTTTTTATTTTATTTTGGACTACATGTATGGTTATGTCAATTATTTTGTTCTTTTATTTTTCATTCGGTGTTAGATATTTATGTTAAAGTCGGATTAATTTAATTTTGTGCCGCGTAGGGCTCACTCAAAAAAAGGCTTCCTATCAAAAAAAAATTTATATTCAAAGCTCAAAGCCGAGATCTCTAAAGATTATGTCAATTTTTCACTAAATGACAGTAGATTTCATTTGAAGTTGTATAGAGCCCCTTTCCTTTATATCATGATGATTGCATAAGGAAATGAAATGTACTTGTCCACTTTTTCGGGCCAAATGACAAAACTTAATTCTCTTTTTTACGAATTTGCTCGCTCGATTAAAAATAATTATAACCACTAATTAATATATAAAATACATATATTTATTAATCATTATTTTGAAGGGAAAATACCAACTTTTTAATAAATGAAAAGAAGTGAAATTTACCTTATATTACCAATTACCAAATAATAATAATAATAATAATAATAATAATAATAATAATAATGGATTACATACTATATATTGACAATGTAGTATATTTTAACCTCTTATAGTATGTAATTTCCTCTATTAATACTATATAACCAAATTATACTTGTTATAAAGAACTAATTCATGCAGTCCATATTATATGACATTATATTGTAATATAGACCAGAAGGAGTACATTTTTACACAAATAATTTAACCTCAAAATATAAGAAAATTATAACTATCAATCCATAAACGTATATGAAATAAATTACTAAAATAAACTTACACATTCAGACCCGCTTTAACCAAAACACTAAAAATAAAAATTGAAATTAGCTATAAATTTCTCCTTTGATTTGTCATTAAATATTTGCTCATAGCTAACATACTTTCTTGATAATTCTTCACTTAAATAGAATTAGCGACAAATCTTACTGATTAATTACAAAATTTATCCGTCGTTGATTCCTAATTTTTTAGTAATAAAAAATACATTTATTTTGCGGTGCACCAAAAAAAAAACACAAATGACATTAGTTAATAATGGCTAGATTTAATTTTAATTAAGATAGAAGAAACCTATACATTCCAGAAACACTACAAAAAAATTGGAATTAACTATAAATTTCTAATATGTCATTAAATTGCTCGTAGCTAACATACTTTCTTGATAATCTATCGCTTCAATAGAATCAACGACGAATCTTACTGATTAATTACATAATTATCTGTCGTTGATTCCTATTTCTCTAGTAATAAAAAATACATTTATTTTGCGATGCACCAAAAAAAAACAACACAAATGACACTAAATAATAATGGCTAGATTTAATTAGATAGAAGAAACCTACACATTCCAGCCAGCCTTAACAGAAACACTACGAAAAAAAATTAAAATTAGCTATAAATTTCATTGCTAATCTCTCATTAGATTGCTCATAACTAACATACTTTCTTGATAATTCATCACTTAAATAGAATTAGCGACAAATCTTACTGATAATTAGTTACAAAATTTATCCGTAGTTAATTCCTATTTTTCTAGTAAGGAAAAATACATTTATTTTGCGGTGCACTCAAAAAAGAACAAGTGCATAAGCGCTTAGAACACAAAGAACAACGATACTTGCTTTTGGAAAGCTAGAAGTCCGAATACGAGTTCGACTGACATCAACAACTAGGGGTACAAAACAAGGGTCCTAGAACATAAAGAACAAAGATACTTGCGTTTGGAGAGCTAGAAGTCCAAATACGAATTCGAGCGACATCAATAGCTAGGGGTACAAAACAAGGCGCCTAGAACATAAAGAACAAAGATACTTGTGTTTGGAGAGCTAGAAGTCCGAATACGAATTCGAGCGACATCAATAGCTAGGGGTACAAAACAAGGCGCCTAGAACATAAAGAACAAAGATACTTGCGTTTGAACCTCAAGCAAAGGGGCAAACAGAAAAGCTTGCCTTTGCCTTCAATGTCCACAGCCTCAACTGTTCCTCCACAATATGGACATGATCCTGATGCTTTCTTTCTTCCTACTTCTTTTTCTTCTTCTTCACACACATATATCATACGCATTCTCTCTCTTTCTCTCTTTCTATGTGTGTCTCCAATGTGTATATCTTGTGCTTTATATAGGTGTGTTTTGGCCTCTTGGGTGAGAGTAAATTAGTCACTGCTAAAAAAACAAAAATTAATGACGGATAAATTCTGTAACTAATTAAATAACAAATTTGTCGCTATATCCTATTTAGCGACGGATTAGCAAAGGTAATCAAACAATTTTGTTAGCTACGAGAAATCTAGAGGCAGACTAATAATGAAATTCGTAGCTAATTTTAGGCTTTTTTTGATACTGAGTTATAATAATAAGTTTAAGTCATAGATACTGACAGTCAAAGGGCATATCCACATTTTGAACTTTATAGGTTCAAGTTTGAGATTTTATCATACTCCATTCATTTGATCTGTTTGGTCCGGAATCAATTATTATTTTTATTTAATAATTTTCTTTAACATATAAGAGAAGTCTGAGCTGAGCCAAAGCTACTGAATTCAGATAAACCCATGAGTTGAATTCTACATTTGCCCCTACTAAAGAATTTTACTTGATCAGTGAATTTAATTGATTATTGCAATATATTATTCTATTTTTTAAGTTACATTATTTGGTTTGATAAAAAGAGTTATCTACGGTTATAATTAGGCTAATTTAACTTGATATTATTAAAAAAAATTACAATATCAACTATAATGTATTGTAAATTGCACACCTAAATAATATGGGGATTCTATCACGCCCCTCGATTTTCCTTCTTTTCTATCATCCCCCCACCCTCCCTCACAAATTACATGGTAAAAAAATAAGTTAAAGCATACCAGGTGCATATATAACCTTTATGAGTGGTTGAATTTTCACTTTGTTAATTATCTGTAGTATATACTTCAAATTGAACATGAATTTTTTGGTTCTTTTTATAGATAAAAATATTTTTGCACCTAATATACACGAGGGACGTGGAATATTACTATGACTAATGGTGTAAAGCCAGGTGTCCTTATCTATTGCAGGTGCTAACCAATATTCTCTGTTTGGGTCAAACAAGTGCACTACGCGTCCACGCACTTGATAGATCTGATGCCTCTTCCCCTGTTTTTTGCTTCCACATCACTTGGACCCTTCGAAGATACCATCGAATGGTGTTCCCTTCGAGGTGGTCTTTGGCGAAAGTTCCTTCGAGGGTGCCATAATTACCGAACCCCCCGGGGGAACTTCTTTCGTGGGTGATCCCCTTACTCCGTTCTGTAACCCTCGAGGGTTTCTACCTAATAAAGTTAATTTTATTAAATTGTTTGTAGTTTTATCACCGTTGATTAAATCGATCCACTATTCGAATCTTTAGTCCTTCTAAAGTTCTAAAGTACTATCACATGATGCTGATACTCCTTTCACAAAAATGCCATGTCTTTATGCAAATGTACAAACTATATGATGGACCATTTCTATTGAATAATAAAAAAAAAAAAGCAACAAGTTACCAAACTGTTAATAGCCATTTTTCCCTTTCTAGTTGTCACTTTCCATTTTGGTTGGATAATAGTTAAAATAAGAACACAACCAAATTACTTTCTCAACTCAGAGTCCAAACAAAAATGCTCAAAGCAATGTTAGTTTTCTTTGACAATGACATCTTTCTCTATTGAGTCAATCTACTGTCCAACTTTCTTGAGTCTCTTTTTGAATGTTTCTGTAAAAATGTATATGAATTTATCATGATATAATTGATCATTATTGTGTTTTATTTTGGAATTTTTTTCTAGTATATTGCTAATGACGTTTTTGCCTTAATTGCACAAAAACTTTTTGCAAATCTTAAAAGGTATCTTTTCCACTTTTGTGGTGAAATAATTAATGTTGGTATCTTTTCTCGTTTTGATAATAATTATTAGTTCACAGATGGAGATTTTTAGGAATTATTGTGCTATGAATTTCTAATTGACATAATACATAAATGTGCATTTTAACTTTGTCTCAGTTGACATCTATGTCTTCCAATGTTAGATGTGCACAAGTAACCACTTACACTTGTATAAATTGGACAAGTAGACACACGTGTCCTATGTCATGTAAGACGTGAATTTTCATGTAGGACGCATGTGTCTAATTGCTCAACTTTATACAAGTTTAAGTGTCCACTTGTGCACATCCAAAATTAAAGGACATAGATACCAATTGAGGCAAGTAAAAGGGCACATTTATGTATTATGCCTTTCTAATTTTACTTCCAAATTTCCTTTTTTCAATTGCAATCATTACGTTCATGCATACTTTCTAGACCAATATTTGGCATGGTTGTTGATATATAGTGGTGACAAATGGCTAGATTGTAATCCACCATAGAAATATGAGTAAAATATGGATTGAGTAAAATATAAATTGGGTAAAATGGTTCTAACTTCTAACTCACTTTAATTTCCTAAAGCCAAAAACTTTAAACCTTCTGTATGTTAATTTCTACCAAGCTTTAAATTTAGTCCATTATTAGCTATCAAATTAGAGAATGCAACTACTACATTGTCCTTAGTGTTGCATACATACAGTTCAATTAAATATTTTTTCTTTAAATGCATATCAACTTGATATTAAAGTCAAACTATTAGTACTCCAATATAATAAAGGAATGATTCTACATAATTATTTACCATCAGTTAATTCAAACGTAACAGACTCTAATTAAATCCAAAAATGCCAACTTTCCAAAACAAGTGGTAACATGATTCAAAATCTCGAATTTAACCCTTTACTAATACAAGCAACAATTGCTTGAAAATTGAGATAAACGTTCAAACTATAAAGAAGGGAAAGGGCAAAATGGAAAAAGGCTGACAAAATTGACTTTGAGACACACAAAGATCAAACATTTACTCATGACAAAGATAACAAAGGGTGTGTTTGGTACGGAGGAAAACATTCAATTTTCCCTTTACTAAGTAAGATAAGGCAAGAAGCAAGGGCGCAACAGCTGCACGAAGTTGCTAAGATAGGAAAAACAAGTTTTATAAGTATCTTCTTCGATTCGCACCCACCTAACATCCCCAACCAATCATACCTTGACCATTCCACCCCTTTCCCCCTCTCCCCACCCCAACTATCTTCATAATTTTTTACTAACTTACATATGAATGCTCTTGAAATATTATATTTTTTTACTTATTTACCAAATACTAGAAAATAACTAGTAAGAAATTCACTTATTTTCCAAGAAAAGTTTTCCTTCTTACCAAACACACCCTAAATAGTCATTGCTTCAGATTTCATTCTATTGAAAAGCATAGCTTCAGAATCTTATGGGAAGCAGCATCTGTTTGGGATTTTGGTTAGAGGCTTAGAGCTTAGGATGTGTTATACTGTTATTGGGTCCAGGGTGGCTCTACCCTTTTAAGAAAAAGGCAACCGTCTTAGGTCTCAAATTTGAGGGGCCTCATTTTTTTTTAATAATAATATACTTATAGGTTTTTTATAAAAAAAAATATTAAATATTATTTGCAAAAAAATAAATTTTTTATACAAAACAAAAAAATTATTATTAGAAATTTGATATATCTAGAGTACTATGTCTCAAAAAAGATTAAGGGGTTGTTTGGTAGAGTGTATTAGAGAAAATAATACATGCATTAGCTTTGTGTATTATTAGTACCTTGTTTAGTATACTTTTTTAGCCCATGTATAACTAATGCTTGCATTACTAATACACTCATGTATTGATTATATATATTATTAATTGAAAAAGAATTATTTGAAGAAATAAATTTTTAAAAAATAATTAACAACTTTGCATCTCAAGAAAATTAAAAAAGTAGACTTTATAAAAAAAAAAAAAAAATTCTTAAAAATTTAAGGCCTCCATTTGATTTTTGCCTTAGACCTCTAATGTGTTTGAGTCGCCCCTGATTGGGTCTATATGAGTATTCATATTTTACTCATTTTGTTCATATTTTTATGAATTTTCAACATAGACTAAGCTATATTTATTCACTTAAAATATAAGTGATTCAACTCATTATATATGAATTAAATAGATTGATTTCTTTAATATGGGCTGAAATTGACAATCTTACAATGATATCATACTTTGAAATCATAAAGTTTTAAATTTTTATTCCACATTTGATGTTTCCGCTTTGATTCGTCTTATATGTTTAACATTTTCAGTGAAATTCCACAAGTGAAGTTTGGAAAGGGTAGAGTGTACGCAGACCTTACCCCTATTATGTGGAGATAGAGAGGTTTGTTTCTGAAGGGCCCTCGACTCAAGTACAACAAATAAAAGTAGTTATGAAAAGGAAAAACGACAGTGAAGAAAACAAGACAATTAATAAGGAAAGCAGTGCACAACATTCAGGAAAGAACAATAATATAACAACAAATAGTGCGATAAATGAAACACAATAAATAACATATGGTAATAGATATCAAAAACAAGAAACTACAATAATGAGGCTAATGCTATGACAAACACTATCAAGTCTAAACCTGTCGAAAAGCAAGACAATGCTCCACTACCTAATAACCTTCTACCATAATCCGCGAACTCCACACTCTTATATCTAAGGTCATATCCCCGTAAGGTGGAGTTGCATCATGTCCTATCTAATCACATCTCCCCGATACTTTTTTGCCTACCCCTACCTATCATCATACTCACTATATCCAACCTCTCACACCTCCTCATTATGGCATCTACACATCTCCTCTTCACATATTCAAATCATTTCAACCTCGTTTTTCTAATCTTGTCCACCACGGAGGTCACTATCACCTTGTCCCGGATATCTCCATTCCTATCTTATCGATCCTAGTATGCCCACTCATCCATCTCAGCATCCTTATTTTCATAACTTGTATCTTTTGAACATAAGAATTCTTGACTGACCAACATTTCGCCCCATACACATGATATACACAAAATATGCAATTATATCATTGTATTATAGAAAGAATATATACATGACATACACAAAACATACAATTATATATGTTGTATGTATTTTGTATGTTATTTGTATGTCTTTTGTATGTCGTGTATACCCTAGACATACAAATGATAATCCTTCCACCACCAGAAAAGCCACCATACTCATCATAAGAAAGTATCATAACTATCATTTCTTCCACCATAACAATACAAAAGACATTTCTTTATTTAAAAGCAGAAGAAGAATTCCATTGAAATATCTGGAGTAGGTGTTTCCTAATTTTCTGGGTGGAGATTTTGGATTAAAGGAAAAAAATAGAAAGCCAAGTTGGGGAACAAAGGCGTGAGAAGGAGAGAGAGAGGGAGGTAAGTAGAAAAGATTGGAGCCTCTAATTTCTTAAATTGCTATGTTGTTGAAAATTTTTATGGGTAAATATTTCTAATAGGGGTAATTAAGCTCCATAATTGCATAAGCTAAATAAATATAAAAAATAAACAAAAATAGAGAATTCTCAAACAAAGGAACGTACGTTTGTGTGACATAAAATTGCATATTTTGTCCTTTAAATGAGCTGGTTTTAATTTTGGGCAAGGATATAATATAATTGGTCATTCCGTGCAAAATATTGCCAACCAAATAGCCAAGAAAGTTGATTTACCATTTTGACCATTTTCGCTAGTCTTCTTCTTCTTTTTTTCTTTTCGCTGCTCTTTTTTTTTTTTTGCTGCTCTTTTTTATAAAAATAAAATAAAATTTTGCTCTACTAATTGCAACTTCTCATTTTTTTTAACAATCGAATATAATTTTGTAGTCTTTCTTAATTTTCTCCCAATAGGATGAAGCACCTATTTTTTTTTTAATAATTCGTATGTAAAAGATATATTATTAAAATATATTTAATGTACAATGTGTACACACGCACGCGCGCGCACGCATATATATATATATGCACACACACAATATCCATTACATATATTTTTATTTGTAGACTTTTTATATACACTTAATATTTACTTTTTATACATATTATATACATTTTTATTAGATTTTTCATATTCACTTTTATGAATATATATATATATATATATATATATATATATATATATATAGTTTTATCATCAACCTTTTCATATACAGCATCATATATATTCAGGGGTGAAAATCTGTTAAGTTGATCTACATCTCCATTTATGTAGTTACATAGCATTTAGCTGCTCGGTTATCCGGAAAAAGTAAGCTGAAATTAAAGAACAAGAGAAACTACAAAGACGAAGAGAAAGAGAGAGCGGAGAGAGATTAGAGAAAGAGAGGTTGAAAGAGGAAGTATGAGTGAGATTTTAAGATGGGCCTAAGTGTATTTAGGGGTATATAGGTCAAAGTTGGGTCATTTAAATTTCTAGTGGCCACACAATGTCTTTTGCCCTTTAATATTTGCCTTTCAAATGGGTTGGTTTTTAATTATTATTTTTAGCAATAGAACTTATACCTAATTGAGTATAAGTTCTTTAGAAATTAAAGTCATCAAAAGACACAACTTATGAAATATTATGATACAAAAATAAACTTATGCAAAAAAATAATGTGCTATAGAGGGCATAAATTAAAAATCAGCAAAAAATAGAGCAAAAGTGCAAATGACCCCTCGTGTGATGGTGGAAGAGACCCAACTAGACTCATCCCACACCGCAGCGAGCCTAGTCAGGCTATTCCTGTCTTATGGCCCAACTAGTCCAAACTCAATGTTTCATCGCATTTATTCACTTTCCTTCTTATATCTGGGCAACTATGCACACGTATTTACGTGTAAATTTCAAGTTGGCCCAACTAATAGGTAAGCCAACCCAATAATTTTACCAATTCAATTTAGTCAATCAAATGAAAAACTAAAGATACAAGGCAAATATCTCATATATTAAGTCTTTCACAATTAAAATACAAAAATATCTTAAATACCACTCAACATTGGTGTCATAAGTACAAGAGCTTCTAAAATACAGTACAAGTATGAAGTTTGAACTACAAAATGGTGAAATGTAAGAAATGTCTTGTCTGAATATTAAAACGATAGAATAAAAGAGATAGAGGAAGATGTGGGCCACAGAACAATAAGGCAGCTCACTACAACTCCAAATAATCCAAGTTTGGACTCAGAGAGCTCCACAACATGTGCTCGTACTCGAAATCGAATTTTGACCACAAAAGAGTACAACAAATATAGTATGAGTATAAAATCATGTGTACCCAGTATGTCTCATACACCGACGGTGAATAAGTAGTGATAAGATTATGTAAGAAATCATCCTCTAAATTTACAAATCTACATTATACTTACCCGTCAAGTTTTTATCAAAACAGGAATATTCAAATATCACGTAATATTCAATCATCAATTAAGAAAATAATCAAGAAAGAATGAAGGATGTAATGTAATGCAATAATATGCAATGAGATGATACGCCTCAAACGTCAAATACTCTCTCAATCATATATACACGATACTCAATAGATATCTTTGAGAGTTCGTGACCCATGAGAGGCTCGTGAGGTCCATATAACGACACTGATGGTGCATGTCCACGTGCCCGTGTGGACGATCTCAATGTACTAGCACAAAATCAAATAATCTACATGGACGATCTCCACGTGCTCGACTCTTACTCATATTTGATCTCATGCCAATGCATATGCATAATATAATATCAATACAATGTTAGAGTTTTTCCTGAATTTCCTACCTTATTTGAATTTTACCATAATTGTGTTTTACTTTAAAAAGGTTTTCTTGGTGGAAAATGTATCCTTGTCGGAAAAGAACTCTTTGATATTTAGTTAATTATTTCTTGAAGGAGAAATTTTGGACATCTATAAATAGAATATATTTACTTTTCATACACAACACAATAGCATCCACAATGTAGTCGTTTATAGTGTTTTGTTTAGGGGAAAGATTATTCTCCCAATAAGTCTTATATTTTTTAGTATTTGTTTTTAATATGTAGGACACTTGACCAAATCAAATCAATATATTATGCTTTTTAGTATGTTTTCTTTGTCATCTAATTTATCGTCAAGAAATTTACAATTATAAGCTTTCGCATGACGCCCTGATGATTTTGATCCCAACAAGTGGCATCAGAGCTAAATGTTGAAGACAGGTTTAAGGAGAGTTCAGTTATAGTTGCAAGCAATTTGATGATAATGAAGATTTGTTATCGAAAAATAAAATTGTCTGAAGTGCTATGTGTGAAGAGAAAAAATCAATCATATTTCAACAATCCTGCTGCTAATCCATCTTTAAAAATAAAATCAATTTTCAACTCATACTTATTTTAACGCATGAATTTCAACTTTCAACCCTTGCTAATTTTTAACGCTTGGACTCCTTTCAACTCATGCATACTTTTAACGCATGAGCTCCATTGTTAACTTGTGCTTACTTTTAATACACAAGGCTTCAATTTTCAACCTTGTTCACTTTTAATACAAGGCTCCAATATTATTAACTCGTGCTTATTTTAACGCACATAGATTTAATTTTTAACCCATATTAATTTTTAATCATGGTAAGCAGCACTGATATATGAAGATTGTGTGAAGAAAGAAGATCAGATTATTTTACCAAAAAATTCAGGCCAAGGAGAAATTTGTTAGGGTTTGCCCTGAATTTTCTATCTTATTTGAATTTTACCATAATTGTATTTTACTTCAAAAAGATTTTCTTGGTGGAAAAGGTATCCTTGTCGGAAAAGAACCCTTCCATATTTAGTTAATTATTTTTTCGAGGAGAAGTTTTGGGCTTCTATAAATAAAAGATCCTTACTTTTCATACACAACGTAACACAATAGCATCCACAATGTAGTAGTTTAGAGAGTTTTGTTTAGGGGCAGATTATTCTCCCAATAAGTCTTATGTTTTTTAGTATTAGTTTTTAATATGTAGGTTACTTGACCAAATTATATCAATATATTATGCTTTTTTAATATGTTTTCTTTGTCATCTAATTTATCGTCAAAAAATTTGTAATTATTAGCTTCCGCATAACGCTCTTTCGATTTTGATTCCAACATAGAATAGGAAATGATGATGCACCTCATTTCAATCAGATACTAGGTATGACATATATTCACCTCGACTATCACAAATATATGGGTTCAATGATTAAAATACGAACATACAAAAAGCAATCAAGTCAATAATTCATCAACTAATGTCCATATGCTTTGATATTCTCGAATTATAATATGTCAATTCATATATAGTAATAAACTTTTTCTTTTATAACAACAGTACTCATACTAATGTTGTCACACCACGGGTACGAGACCCCCATTTTTCGCTCTTAGCCATTGTCTATTCCTATTTTTTAATTTTTATTTAGCAAAACTTCTATCAATGAAGCCTAGGAAGCCTTAACATACCACGAATGTCGAACAACGTATCACGAACCCTTAAGATTTTGCCTTTCCCTTTCTCAAAGCTTTAGAACATTTCTAATCTATCAAATATACATTGTTTGTAACTACACGAGTTCATAGACATCTAGATTGCAATACTTTTAGCCCAGACCCCAAAACTCATCCAAGAAGTTAAATTTAGGTCCACAAGGATAAAACTAAAATTTTATTTAAACAAAAAATACCCATAAATTGTACCGTCCAAATTTATAATGAAGTTTCAATCTTGCTACCAATTAATTGATTAAATCTTTAATTAATTAAATTATAACTTAAAATTAAAAATCCCACTCTATGAATCCCAAATACCATAAATTTAAGAGTAAAAGATATAATCCAAACTACATTACGGTACTCCATGTTCTCGTAGCTCTAAAGGAATCAAACATCAACGTCCAAAAAAATGTGAGAATTTTTCCTTTGGTGTTAACTTCCTGGTACCAATAAATCAATAATGCCCCAAAGTGTTAGAAAAGTAATGATTTCAATTGAAAAGGATACTCTTCTATTTCATATTAGTTGGTCATTATACTAAAATTAATTATCTTATATTAATTAATCACCTTACAAAATAAAGAAAGCATTAATTAATTTTTTCTCATACGCTCTCCGTCCAACAATACTTGTCCATTATATTAAAAATAGATGTCCAATAATACTTGTCCAATTTGAAAAATCAATGGATAATTTACTCATTTGTGCCCATTTTACCCTTGGTATTAAATACTAGTATTCATTATGCAATGTATTTTTCAAAGCATTAAATTTATTACTATATTCAAAGGGTAATATTGTAAATTTACTCTATAATTTATTATTTCTTAAGATGTGTGTCAAGTCAATAGTGGACAAGTATTATTGGACGGAGGGAGTATTACCCTTGCAATCAATTTTTTTTGAAAGTATTCACACTTGTTTATAAAGTTCCAAAGAAGTTTTTTAAGGGGTGAATTAGTAAAATTACCTTCTTATTTATGATTTTTTGACATTCGTATAAAAAGAAAAGTGATCAACTAATATAGGACGAAGAGAGTAATAAAGTTTTCTCACATTCAAAACACAGAGAAGATGCTTATAGAAACTCGTGCATTTTAACAAACCAAAACACTAACTCTACTTGTTACCCACATCCTAGTATTCACAACCTTTTTTTCTTAACAGAAAATGCATCAAGACCCCCCTAAAATTGGTGGACATTTAAAAGTAGACACTTAATTTTTACGGGAGTTCTATTATCTTATTCAATTAATTTTATCAATGTAAATATCTTATTTTGACTCATTTTCTCACCAGATGTAGTCTCACGTTTGAAGAGCGCGTGAGTGAATGAAATTGCTGTCACAAATCAATAAAAAAAAAGCCATGTGACATGATATATTAATTTGAATCTTTTCTTTATAAAAGACACCCGTCTTCTCAACCTCTCCCCCATACTTCATTAATAGCCGTTGAAGAAGCTTCTCCGAAAAAAAATCTCTCCTCTTCAACGAAATCAGATAGAAAAGAAACTTTTTACATCTACAGATCACTACTAAGATGTTTTTCCCCAAAAAGCTATTACTACACAAAAATAATCATTACAAAGATGTTTTTCCCAAAAAATAACTACTACACAAAAAAATTTGGACATTTTTACAGAAACAAAAAAAATTGTGAAGATCCCTAACCTGTAAGCTTTCACTACCTCATTTACTATGCTATTTTGACACCACAATCTCAGAAATTGACAAAAACGATGATAATTTTGGTTGACTATCAATGTTCCTTAGTTTTTTACTTTGAAAATTTTGATCGGTTTAGGAGAGAAGAAATATCTAGAAGGAGGTAAAGTCAAAAGAGGGTGGGTCAGGGTAAAACCTGACTTTTTTACAAGGATTGGGTAATTAAATTTATTATTAATATTTAATTTGAGGGTGAGACACACGCGCCCCTTTTGAAACAAAAGATGGTGAGAAAATGAGTCAAAATGGGATATTCACAACAATAGAATTAATTGAGTGGGGTAATAAAACTCCCGTAAAATTTAGATGTCTACTTCCGAATATCAATCAACTTTAAAAAGGTCTTGATGCATTTTCTCTTTTTTTAAACATAAATTCTTACATGAAGCAGTACTCACGTCTCCTCTTCGTAGTTCATGTAAATGTTTTGTGCTATGGCTCAAAAATATCAAAGCCATTTAACACTAATTCATTCTTACACATTGTCAAAAAAGATATAAGGTATTAAATAAATAAAGAAGGGCTTAAATTACCCTTTCAAGTATTGAAAATAGTATAAATATACCCTTCTTCTACCTCTAGGCTCTAAAATGTTCTTTTTATCCACTTTTAAGCTCTAAAATATCCTTCTCATCTACTTTTAGGCCCCATTTTATCCTTTCCCTTAAAAAATCCTTTAGAAAAAATAATTAGGATTTTTATTTAATATGTGAAAGTATTTTATTGGTTGAAATTTTAACTAATCAAAACCTATTAACCCACAAATTCAATTTGAATCCCGATTTTGGTTCCTCTCCATTTCTCATCTCTCCATTTCTTCAAGTTCTTATTCAGATGAGAGACATGCCATAAAATTAAATTAATTGTTGAAATTTAGCCAATTAATGATAAACCTTAATCATGATTAAAATAATAGATATTTTATATCTTTGCTCCAAAATATAAGACAATCCCACAATTCTAGCCACTAAATTTAATTTTAATTATATTATTATTTATTTTATCAAATATTCAAATATCTGATTGCTATGTCATTTACAATATAGAAAAAGAGTTATACTAAATTCTATTAGTAATTTTTTTAAAAAAAGGGGAAGACTTCTCTTCCAACATTGGAATTTCTTTACAGCATTTAAATTAGGCTAAAAATAATTTGAGTGAAAAAAATAGTAGCAAAAATATAAAAGTAAAAATGATGCAGGACAAAATTTACTCAAGGCAAGTAAGAATATTTTTTTTTATTTAGGAAAGATATCTTGTACAACTAAAATTGTGAGATTAAAATAATATTTTGAAAGTAAGTAATTATTTTAATCATAGCTAAGGCTTATTTTTAATTTAATAAATCTCAGTTATTAATTTAAATCTATGACATATGTCTCTAATCTAAATAAGAACTTGGGAAAATGGAGAGATGAGAAATGAAGAGGAGCTAAATCTGGGATCCGAATTGAGTTTGTGGGTTAATAAGTTTTGATTATTTAAAATTTCAACCAATAAAATATTGTTACATATTAAATAAAAATTCTAATCATTTTTCCAAAAGGATCTGTTAAGGGAAATGACAAAATAGGGCCCAAAGGTGAATGCGAAGGATATTTTAGAGGAAAAATTAGGTAAAATGTCAGCCCATCAAACTTATTTACATCCAAAATAGCCCACGTTAAAAAAGTCACCCATTTATTACCCATGGAAACATATGGTCTCAATATTACTTGCACCTTGGTGGTAGCAGGTTCTTGAACAATATCAGGTCCATGTGATTCAGTCGTTTGAATGCATGGACTTAAGCCAAATATTGATATACATTTTTTAACAGTATCGTACTTCTTTTAAAAGCAAAGAAAAGAAGAGAAATCTTGGGTTGTACAGAAATAAAATTTGATTTTGATTTTAATTTTGATTTTAATTTTGGTGTTTATGGAGTTCTGCTATACACAAATCAAAAATAATTTTGTTCTCTACTTAATGACGGGAAATATGTACTTCATTATACTTTAATCATACAGTTCGATAGACAAATGAGCAGATAAAAACTTCGACTTTAAAAAAAAAGGATCGATACATGTTTATATACTATTTATATAATATCGATACACGTTTATACACCATTTATATGATATCGATATATTACATAACTTTTATACAATATCGATACACGTTTATACACTACTTATACAATATCGATAAACGTTTATACACCATTTATATAATATTGATACATGTATGTGCACAATTTAAACAATATCGATACATTACATATACACTATATAATAATTTATAAAATATTGATACACTACATATACAACGTTCGAGAAGTTATATATGAATTTTCCTTGGTGATTAATAAAATTATTAGTTATAAAAAAAACTGGTCATTTAGCCACGGTTTTAATACCATTTAGCCACGATTTGACCGTGGCTAAAACGCGAGTACTTTTTTAATTTTTTTATAAATAAAAACATGGCTATATTCATTGCAAACTAATTATTTTTTTGTATATATATGAAAATTCCCCTATTTTAGATCCCAATTGTGGATGAGATGGACTTTTGAGAGCCCAAAAGTGAAAGAAGGGTATATTTCTACCATTTTTCTTTTTCAATACTTGAAGGGTAATTTAAGCCCTTTTTCGTTAAACAAATTGTGGACTTGGCCCGTTAATTGTCAACTAAATTAATTATTCAAAATTATCCTATAATTAAATAACCATAGTTAAAGGAATAGTTTATAATTCTTATTTAAAATTGGCGAGATGAGTATTTTATAGAGAAGAAGTTCTAGTGCTCAAAATGACCTAACAGGTCATTAGAAGAAGCTCTTATGGAGAGGTAAAAAATAAAATAAAAAATTTAAAAAGCCTTTCATTTTTCAAACCTATCGTATTTAAGCTGATTTTGTGGGGGGAAATGGATAAATAATCACTTTTACACTGCTAATCAATATTTAATCCCCATTTTAAACTTTAACCACTTTTCTATATGAAATTATACCTTTGACAAAATATCTCTAGCTAAAACACGAAAAGGCTTCAAAAACTTTTACTGGACTTTGTACTTTGAACCGTATAGTTTAAATTCTATGAAAATTTTATGGAGTTTGAAACTTTATCAGTTTGACTAAGAGACAATTCAAACTTTAGAAAAGTGTCATGAAGTTTCACTTATACTAGCTCGAACTCATGAAGTTTTAATGGTATAAGTGCAAACTTAAAGATATTTTTATAAATTGCATGATAAGGTAATTTTATGGATGATACCTGAAAAATAATGAAATAATTTAACAGGTGGTATCTGAGAAAATAATGTGCTAATTTCAATTCAAAATATAGAAACAAAATTATAATGAGGTAATTTGATGGATAATTTTAGTTTAATTAATGACCATTTTAGTGAATTCGTAATATCAACATCACTAGCGTGTCATTAACTCCCTATGTTTATTTTTACTTATTCACTTTGAATTTTGCATATTTTTTAAAAATAATGATTGATATAAGTATTTTATCATTATTCATATAAATTGATGTATAAGATAGAAATAGCCTAAACACGTGAACGAATCAAGAGCACGACATGCAAAATAACTCAATTGTCAGCTGGATAGAATCCACAATGACAGACCATAACTGTACTGACTAAGACAACTGAGACACAGGCCAATACATCGCGTCAGAAGGGCATCTTAACTTGGAGAAAAATCAACCAACTTGTACTAGTCGTTGGCTGCCGCTACATAATCGATCCACGGACAACGGCAGGCATTACTTTTTTTAGTCATTTATTTTATTTAATTAGATATTAATTAAAAAATTTAATGCATAATATTTAGTCGTTGGAGTGATGAACCCCTATATAAAATCATGTAACCATCATATTAGGCATACATATTGAAATTGTCTAACACAATTCTAATGTCTGAATAATATTACTCTTCTAATTACTGTTTAACATCTTTGCACAACTTTCTCAGGTATAGCACCTTTGGCTCTTCATCAGGATATCAACGATCCTCTCAGATTTCCTAGCCCTTTTTAACTCCAGCTTCAGCTCCAGCTGTCCTTGTTTTACTTACAACTTATATTGTTTTGTTCTTACTTTTCAATATTATACTTTATTCTATTACGACCGATCAAATCAGGACCACTTATTCTTAAAACTTCACTAACAAATTTAACTGTACCTTTTGCGCATAGATCTGTCCATGTATAAATAACTTATTTTATTATTTTATTTACATTTACATAATTTTCATTTAAAATAAGAGGGAGTTGTATTTCAAAATTATCTTTTATCCTTCTCAACAGTAAACCCCATAAACGGGAAAACTTACGTAAATATACTATATTAAAAAAATATTTATCATCTATATATAGCAATAATATACTGGACACTTATAATACATTTATAATACAATTTTAATATATATTGTAGAGAACAATTTATAAAACACACATAATATAAATTTTATTCATGGATAATACATTTATCATATACTTTAATACACTTATAATACATTGTGTCAATTTCTTATTAAACAAGCATAATCCATTTTAAAACACTTATAATACACATATATTGCATGCATAATTCACTTTTAATACATAATGCAGATTTATCATATTATTGCTATGCATTACTATAGATGGTAATAAATAAAAAGTGTCGGTATAAACCGTAATTATTTATTAAAAAGTACTCACCCACGTAATTTTTACTAAACGGTAGTTAGCCATCTGAATTAGTTTTAGGGTGTGTTTGGCATGAAGGAAAATATTTTTGAAAAAATGTTTTACAATATTTTCATATTTGGTTGGTTAATTTTTTTGAAAAAATACTTTCTTTATAAAATAAGGGAATGACTTCTTTAGTGAAAATAGAAAAAACAAGTTTCACAAATGTTATTCCACATTGATTGTCTCTTCCATCCTCCAACACATCTTATTATATTCCCACCCCACCCTCACCCTCATAGCCCTCATCCCCACCATCCACTCACTTCTAACTCCCCACCCCTATCGGACCTCATATAATATTTGCGTAAATTACATACAAATATTTTTAAAATAATATTTTTTGCTTACATATATACCAATCACACAAAAAAAGAAGTAAGAAATCACTTATTTTTTAATAGTCAGAGTTGCATTAGCTAGCCAAAAAAAAGAAGAAGATGCATTAGAATCAATAATTCATTATCTAATTGATCTTTTCATTCTAATCCTCTATTTGAGAGTTATCAGTATTTATTATATATGTTATATGAAAACATTTCCCTTCCTACCAAACACACGCATAGTTCAGCAAATTAATCCTCACGTTGAACGAAATAAACTGTAACTAAAAATGAAAAAAGATTTAAAATAATATTAAGTGCACGTTTGGTCATGGATAGTCTTCACTTTTTTCAAAATTTTATTTTGAAAAATTATTTTGATATAGAATTGTTACAAGTTTTCGGACTTAAACTTGAAGTTGAATCCCAAAGTTCAAAAAACTTCAAAAGGCTGATTTCACAATTTTCACTCTAAATTACTTACAAAAATTTAAAAATAACTTCAATTTATATTCATGTTCAAACACAACTTCAATTTTTAAATATTATTTTCAGCTTGAAAATAAACTATTTTTTTTAAAAAAAATGCACAATTCTTATATCGAAACTCTCACTACTAATCATTAAGGTTAGCATAAAGGTAGTTTTAGAATAATTCAACAAAAGTGGATGAAGCTCGTAGGTTGTACGCCAAACAAAAGTGCTTTAAACTAGGAACCACTTATTAATAAGGATGGCTGCAATAATTTCCCTATAACCTGGTAATATGGTGATAATTAGGGATCATTTGGTACGCGGGATAAGATGAGATATCTCAAGATTAAGTTTGATATTAAAATTTATACCATATTTGGTTGAAGATATAAATTACTTTATACCTTCAACTAAACATGATATAAATCTAATATCAAATCTAGTTTTGGAATATTCCACCTTATCCCATCTAACATGAGATTATTTTATCTCACATTTTATATGATATAAATTAGTCCAACAATTATAATTTCATAACTATAATTCCGTGATAATTTAATTTGTATATCAAATGATCCCTTAAAAAATAATTTGGTGCATAAAATATTTTATGTTAGCAAAGTTCGGAGAAAGACCGGATCCTATGATGATAATTGAGAAAGACAATTAGGTCAAATTGATTAGAAAAGAAAAGACATATAAAGTAACAAACATATTGTAACACTTTTTGATTTGAAAATCAAGTATGTTCATCATTCACATTCAATTTCCACATATGAAGGTCAGATCATGTTTTGTTCCATGAATGTAATTCTTAGACGTCAAACATTCTTTTTTTCAACACTATGGAGTCGTTTTGGCGGTTGGTTAGAATTATACATATATTAATTATGTGGGTCATTATTAGTTATGTATGTATTAATTATTTCATCTTTTATTTCACATAAGATAATACATCAACTCTCTCATAACTTATACAAGTATATTAGTTATGTGGGTTTCTAAATTGCAAATCAAACGTCGTATTAATTTTATATATGAATAACTTACTTCCTAACTAGCTACCAAACATTGTATAACTTATGCAAAAATCAATACATGGATAAGCTACCTCTTTACTAGCTACCAGACGACTCCTTAATCTAACAGATTATATGGATTCAACTAAATGCATTGTTTTTCGATTGAATTACATATATGAAATGAAATTTAAAAATTCGCAACCCTCCTCCATCTAATCTGACTGGCTAACCATACCTCATTGGCTCAGATCTGCGGGCATGATAGGAAAATGAGGGAGCTAATCGTCTTGTTTTTGTTGGCAAGGATTGCTTGATTATATATATATATATATATATATATATATATATATATATATATATATATATATATATGAATGATCACTCTAATTATCATTCACTAATTCTAGATACTGAAAATTTCTCTCTGATTAGATGAAGTTAAGAGTTGGTAGCTTAAATGGTCATCAAAATCATCTATGTATTTTTGTCTTTCAAACATCATTTTACTTTGCTTAATAAATTTCAATGGTCATCTTCACTGAATTTTATATTTTTAGGTGAAATTCAATAATATGACAAGTTTAATTTTAAGAAAAAATAATGATTAAAATAATGATTAAAAATTTGGATCAATTTAGAACCCAACCCAACACAAAATTGATCCAATATTTGACCATTTCTTGTGTTTGCATTCTCCTTATCAACCTGATTGTTGTATAGTAAATCAAAGAGAAAATTATATGACATAACAAATTTAAGCCCTTAATTGGGAACCATAAGAACACTTTAAAATAGTTACTATTCGCAATATAAATAACAATATTTATAGTGAGCCCAACTGATCTACTGTAAATACATTTAGAAGAGTATTAGACTCCTAATTTCACTCTTAATTACAATTTTCGCTACCTTTTTGAATTAAATCTCTTTCTTACTTTTTAAAATTTTCGTCATTATTTTTGTTACCAGATTCTACACGATTTTAACAAGTTTCTCTCTCAAAATTGTGTCTTTTACAAAATCACACGATTTTAATTTTTTTTTTCGCTCTCAAAATCGTGATTTTAATTTCCTTTCTCTCAAAAAATTATGATTTCAATTTCTTTTCTCTTCTAAAATCGTGATTACTGAAAATTACATAACTACAATGACGGTTTTAAAATACATTCAGATCTACAATGAATTTTTTCAATGATGAGATGACAAGATTAGAAGGAGTCGTCAAGATTTATTATTTTTGCAACTGGAAATGGTATATGAGACATTTTTAGCTTGATGTACGACGCAAAGCTTTAACTCTCACGGAGAGTCCCCCAACTTATTCTCTACGTCATTGTTGATACGAACACTATAAGAGCAGAAATTATCAAAAGTGACGCAGATCAAGTGTTCCGAATTTTAAATACATTCAGAGTTTTATTTTCATATCTACAATGACGATTTTCAATTCGTTTTTCCAGATCTATGTTCTAAATACATTCAGAATTTCATTTGTAATTTCGTTATTTTTCCTTCACTCTTCAATTGCATTTGTATAGTGAAAGAGTTGTATATGTATCAATATGTGTTTATGTATTTGTATTTTGATTTCCAATTGTAATAAACAAATGCAAATACAAATTATATTTAGTGGAAGAGTACTTGTATATGTATTTAGGTATTTGTATTTTGATTTTCAATTATAATATACAAATGCAAATGCAAATTATATTTAGTGGAAGAGTTGTATATGTATCAATATGTATTTAGGTATTTGTATTTTGGTTTTCAATTGTAATACAAATAAAAAATGTAATGATTTATATATATAATTATTCAATATGTATTTGTCTTACAAATTCAAAGGTGTAATATACAAGTTTTAATTTTAATATACAAAATATGCAAATACAACTTAAGTATGTCATATACAAATCGGTTCTTCTCTCCTTTATTTCAATACTGAAATTTAACTTCAAAAAAATAATCTTCCAACTAAAAATATTTTATTTATTATCAAAAATCAATAATTTGATGAAAAAATTTGAATTTTGAAATAACGTTTTTCTTGTTTGAATATTTTTTCATTCAAGTTTCTTGTTTGAAAATGGAACCTTCATTAAAGATTTTTTCTTTTTTTAACTGAATCTTCATTAAAGATTTAATCTTCATCAGATTTTCAGATCACACGCGTGATATGAGGAGAGATTAGTACTCATTAGAGATTTTTTATTTTTTTAACTGAATCAATTATGCGAAATTTACTCTCCCATCTTCAATTTGTGTTTGTATTTTCTTCTGTCAAAAATCCGTGAAATACATATTAAATAGTAATATTTTATCAAAAATCTTACCATCGAACGTAATTATGAAAATGTTGCTATCTGCTCCTTGATTATGGCCCCATCTTTGCTATTTGCAAAATTTCCCTTAGAACCATCTTCCTAATCAGTGTAGAGCAACATATATGGGGGCCATTTGACTATAAATTTTACACTTTTTTTTTTTGGAGTTGAACTCTAGAAAATATGTTTTGTGATAAAAATTTGAAAATTTTGTTTTTTATTTTCTTTTAAAAAATTTCAAAAATTTAAAAACAAAAAAAAATTATTTTCACTTTTTTTTTTTAACTTCAAATTATCCACGGAAATTAAAAAAAAACTCTTATTTTTTTATGGCCAAACATAACTTAAATTTTAAATATTATTTTTCACTTTAAAAATAAAAAATTATTTTTTTCTATTTTCACAATGAAACATGGTCAAACGCCTACATAATCACTATTGTCAATGTACAAATTAGGCCTATACGAAAAGATGTTGCACTTTCCTCGTAGCTCGTTTTGGGAGTTGATTTCAGATGGTCACTTAATTAATAAATATTATATTAAAAATTTATTCTCTTTTTTTTTAATTTATGTGATATTTTTTAAATTTTGAGATTTAGATAATTTTTATATATTTATTTTAAATATTTTGAATTGTCAGTTATTATGACTTATAGTACTTTTACGTATTTTTCAAATATGTAAATTTTATTTGAAAAAAATAAATATTCCAAGCACGAATTCACGATCAAAATTAAATTATTTGACTCTCTAGAAATTCAAAATATGTCGCATAAATTGGACGGAAAAAGTATTTTTTTTATTAAAGAAAATTAAAATATAAAAAAATAGTAATTATTAGTTAAGTGGGACCATACAAGAAATCAATTTATCGTTAAGTATTAAAATCCAAAGGGGACATTGATTTGAACCTTTTCCACGGGAATCTAGCTTTTTTCTCCAATGTTCTCAAGTGGAACACCCCATGGGTCTGCATTTGTTGTTTTTTCAATCAAAAATAATTAATTAGTGTTTTAATTATTTTATTCTTAAAACTAAACTTGCTACGTTATTAAATTTCATCGAAAAATACAAAATAAAGCTAACTAGATAAAGTAATTTTTGAAAGATAAAAAGAAGATTGATGATTTTAGTGACCAATTATTCAGAGATATGTAGCCATTTGAGTGAGTAATTATTTATGCATACAAGTAATAATTAAATCACCACTACACAAAGTATGTGTGTATGCATCACACAGATACATAAGTATATAGGCATTCATTTTAATTTGCCAAACTATTAAGGATTAAACCTCATTATTTTTTATTTATTTTACGTAATTTGACTTGACGTAAAATTTAAGATTTTTCTTAAAATTTGTAGTGCTAAACACATGCTCCATAATTTTCAAACGGCTCCCCGATTTTGATCCACCTTTTGCCTCTATACATGTTCACTTGTTCAAGTTTAGGTTCACGCTTTCAGAATTTAAGCTTCATCTTCAATACGGACATTTGTATCGCTATATATAAGAGTTTTGAAACTTATGATATTAAGTATAGAGATATGTGTAGATGTCGAAATTTTGTGAGACTCTACGAGATGAGTCTAATTTTTGATAGGGTTTTTTGGAGGCTACTCTATCCTAAACCCTAGCTTGGAGGCTACTCTATCCTAAACCAGTTCACGCCTATATAAAGGGTAATATATCTCTTGAAGAGGCATTTCGAAATCTCATAAACTCATGGGATATTCATAAAGTGATCAAGATGTGACTCTTTCATGGAGATCAAATAAATTTCAAGGAGGTCAAAATCATCCTATGTTCGAGAAATACGCTACTAACGGTCCTCGAATCATGAAGAACATTTAGGAGAGAAGAATCAAGAGAGGAACAGTATTATAGTCACATTGTTTAACAATATTTATCCGTTTCTTCATATTTTATTTGTAATTGTTATTTCTTTTCTATCACTTTAAAATTTGTTGCAAATAATATGCTATTTTCAAAATTAAAATAACAAAAAGACTCATAGTCTTCTTTTTATATGCAAAATGTGGAAAATTAGAATGAGATAAATGTGTTACACGTTGTCATAAACTCATATAGACCATAGTCTTCTTTTTAATTTTTTAGTGAACTTCTGCGAAATTCAGAAAACAGAACTAAAAGCACAGAAGAAAAAGAGTCACGTTACAAGTTGCAAGTTGCAACTAACATTAATTAGTAATTAATTAAGGGGAATTGACCAGCCACCTTTCTTGATTTCTTAAATTGATTTACTGTTCCCTCCGTTTCTAAATACTTATCCTGTTTTTTTTTTATTTCTTAAGAAAAATATTAAGTAGTTAAGTAATTTAATCAAATTATCCTTTTTTATTACTTCTTTCAATTTATCGCTCTTTTGCACTATATTGATATATCTCTCCATATTTATAATTAAAGGTAAAAGTGAAAACAAACCGCTAATTATGTCTTGATTTTCTACAATAACAATAACATACTCATATATTTTCACGAAGTGAGGTGTGGGGAGGGTAGAATGTACGTAGTCCATACCACTACCTCAAAAATGAGTTAGAGAAGCTATTTCCGATAGACCTCGGCTAAAGACACAAACAATCTAGAAAAGGGCATAATATAAGAACAAGAAACAATAGGTAGTATCAAAACAACAGATAGTAACAGAAACAAGACTACCACAAAATAATACTATAATCGATCTACTCGAAATAACAAGCATCACCAAAACTCCAAGAACAAGATAATACAAGCGTAGCACTACGACTACTAACACGGGCCACAAACCCAAGCACTGCTACCTACTAACAAGAAAGTATCCCTTCATTCTAATCTTCTACCCTAATTCGCACTATATCTTAATTTTGTAAGATGATAAATACTATGAATCATCTAATTTTACTAAAGATGGCAAGTATTTAAGAACGGGAAAAGTATCACCTTATGAGTATTTATAGAAATCGTAATTACAATTGATTTCTCCCAGAATCTTACTTAAAAACGGAAATGTTCTTAGTTTTTGAAAAAAGACGCGTGAAAGAAAATGTGACAATTAATAAAAAAAAAGAGGAGAAAGTAACTAGTAAACACTTTTCCAAAAATGGGACAAAGACTTTTGCTACAAGAAGTGTTTTAAGTATTGACTGTATGCACTTCACTTTCTAATAAAAGCAAGGTGGCTGATCATAAGAGATAAAACCTTATTAACATTAGCCAATTGGATATGCATAATATACCTAATTGTTAGGTGGGTCAATCTAATATACAACCAAGAAATTTAAATCTTCAAGATATTTTTCTAATAGAAGAAAATCGTACCTAACTCGTCATTCATTTATTTGAAAGGGAGTTTCAGAATAATAAATAAAATAGTTGTCATGTGATCAGGAGGTTATGGGTTCAAGCCGTAAATATAGTCTCTTATATAAATACAGAATAAGACTGTACAATAAACCTTTGTGATTCGGCCCTTTCTCGAACCCCGCGCTCATTGATTTGTTTATTGTATTTTCTTGCTCCAAAAGCTTGGAATATTATTAAATACAATGCTCTAGTTGCTAATTTCACTATTACAATTAAAAAAATCCTACAGGTTGGTTAACTCCAAAATTAGGAACCATGCAAATCTTTTCACGTTTGAAAATGTCACACTGTTCGTTCTATTTGAACACCTAAACCATGTTGCGGCTCCATTTGCTTTAAAATATTTGAAAGTTTCTAATTTCACTATTTTTTTTAAACATATATTTTAGGTAAAGGGTAAATTAAATTTGCCTCTGAACTATTGAGATGGAATAAGTTTTACATCTGTTAATAGTTGGGGTCATTATGCCTAGACGTTACTAGCTAGTTGGGTCGAATTTGCCTTTGAATTATGCGAAGTAGAACACATTATCCTTTATTTTTAAACAGTGGAAGATTAGCACCCGGTGATATCATGTGTCACATAATTGATGATTAATTTTTTCTGAGCGGAGAAAAATTTAAACTTTTCACATAGTTCGGGGGGCATTTTGATTTTTTGCATAGTTTAAGGACAAATTAATCCTTTTCCCTAATTTTGAGTTTTTAAATTTTTTGTTCCTCCTTTCTCTCTTCTGGCCGCTACCTCTACTACCAATCGTCCTTTTTACTCTTCCCTCCTTGTCTCTCGCTACCACCATTGTCATCGTCACTTCCACCGCCATCTTCTATTCTCCTTTCTTTTCTCGTTCTCTCTCACCGTCACCCTCACCACCACCTACATCAATAGGAGGAATGCACTAAATGACTTGAACATGCAATATAATATAATTCTAATGTAGGTGTATAGTCACATAGTGGTCTGAGGAGGAAGAAAGGGTGATTGATAAGAGAGTTAGTAGCGCAGGGAGAGAAAATAGAAATAATGTTTGACTCCTATGCAACTATACAATCTTTTTCCCTTTTTTCTCTCTTCGCGTCATTAATTGATTTTAAATCGGAAGAGATTGTATAATATTGTATTCAACAATGTACAATATTATAATGTAAACAATGTATTAACCGATAAGATGAGATTGCTCATATGGCAAGCACTGATCTCTACCTTCAATCTTAAGGATGTGAGTTTGAATCACCAAGGAAGCAAAAAAGGTAAGGGTTCCTAGAGAAAAGTTTAAAAAAAAATTAACCTTGAATAAAAGTGTAAAAGATATGTTTATATTCACTTTTACACAATTATACAAAATTATATAATATTATTACACAAACTTATACAAAAAATGAATCTTTGTCTCCTACAAACTCCGACTACGAAATTCCACCTGGAATGGATCAATTAGTATTCATCGACTAGCTTAAAGTTTTAACCATAACTTCAAACTGACATTCCAAGGAACCCCTATCTTTTATTTGTCAACAAATTACAAAATTCATTTGTGAATTTCAAGGTGGAGTTTTTAAAATTTTCACTTTAATTCATCAAATAATATCTAAACACTTGATGATAAACATGAATATCACTCTCAATCAGTTTCTAAGCATTCAAAATGAAAATCATAGTCATCAATTAAGGAATCACTGTCTTTTTTTAAGTATCTCAAATTATATACAAAATGGTTTAAATAATGTAAAATGTGAAAAAGTGAACTCTTTTTTATTAGAAATAACTATATAATGAAGCAAATATAGCAAGTATATCTACTCAACTCAGCTATGGTTTTGAAAAATTACAAAACCTAATGAGAGTTTCTTTTTTCTAAGATTCGCTTCTCCTCCCTCTCTCCCCTCTCTTTCTCTACTCACGTCCCTCTCTCCCCTCTTTCTCTCTCCCTCACTCTTGCCCTTTTCTCATCAATCTTCTGGAAAAAAGAGAGTAGATCTTTGTCTCTCCCATTCTAATTGAACTAATATCTTCGAAGTATTTTCAGATTTGAAAAGCTCTGGACCCATCAATGGTGAATTGCAGATTTCAAAAATAGTAAATACGTCTAAATTTGGGTCTTCGAATAACTCTAACTTTCTTAGATTAGCAAATCTTAGGTATCAGTGGTGAAACACAAAGGGAAATAGTGAAGACGAGTAATTAAGAAGATATATATCTATGTATCTATGTATGTGTATCTATGTATCTATGCATCTATGATAAACAAGTGCGCAACTTTGAGTGTATCTATGGGAGACGAGAAGGCGGCTTTGAAGAAATACATAATTTGTGTATCTATGTATCTACAACAAATGAGTGGGTCTCCCTCTTCTAATAAGTATGTATCTTTGTACATATATACTGGAAACACAAATACAATGTATGATACTTAAAACTGATACATGTATACTATGAAATGGGTACATGTTGGTATAAAGAGTATAAAACACATATACACAAAGTACATGTGTATCAGATACATGTATGGTACTTAAAATTAAAATTGTGAAACTCAGATATATTATGAAACACATATACAGAGAGAGATGAACGAGAGAGTGTAGACGAATGTGATACTTGAGGCTATGTAACTTAAACTATCTAATATCTATAATTAGTTACTAATGATAGTTAGCTATAACAAATTAGTTAGTTAGATATTTGTAGAATAGGTCGGTGAGTAGTCTATAAATAGTGTAGGCAATTACACTTTCTGTTTGTTCTGTTTCATTGAGCTTTCACTAGGAATAAATATTTTCCCTCATTTCTTCCTCTTCTCTGTAACTACCTTTCTCTTGCTTCATTACTGAGTTCTTCAACCATGGTATTAGAGCATCCAGGTTGATGTCTCAACTAACTCAAGAAGCTAAGTAGTTATATGTGGAAGCAATATCTAAAGCTCAAACAATTCATTTTTCGATTCATATTTTCTAATTGAAATTTGAGAAATTCTTCAATTCAGCAACAATCGAGGTGAAATTCAGCTCAAAAAGAGCAATTGCAAAATTGATTCAGTGTTGTGTGTGAGAAATTTGCTCAAATCTGACAGATTCAATAGCACCAGTTGAAAATGCAACCATCAGAACTACGAGTCAGTCACAAATAACAGCTCAGTGTGAGAAGGTTCATCAAAATCACCCACTCTACATCCATCCTTCAGATACTCAAAGTTCGATTCTTATCTCTATAAAACTTCAAGGTTCTTAGAATTACTCACTATGGAGTAAATCCTTGAAGATAGTTCTAATGGGCAAAAACAAGCTAGGTTTTGTGTTAGGTACCTGTCGTAAGAGCAATTTCGACTCTAAGTTGCATGAGGTATGGGATAGATGTAATGCTATTGTTCTAGCCTGGATTATGAACACAGTGTCTAAGGATCTGGTTAGCACAGTGATCTATGGAACAGATGCTCACAGTGTATGGGAGGATCTAAGAGAATGATTTGATAAAGTGAATGCTTCTAGAACCTTCTATCTGCACAGGGAAATAGATACTCTGACTCAGGGTGTGTCTTCTGTGTCTGCTTATTTTTCTAGGCTTAAAGAGTTTTGGGATGAACTTGGAGCTCTAATTCCACCTCCTAATGTCCTTGTCCCGAGTCCAAAGAGTATAGTGAGCACTTCCAATTACACAGGCTATGGCAATTTTTGATGGGCCTAAATGAATCCTATGATAATGCTAGAAGTCAAATTCTAATGATATTTCCTTTGCCTAATATAAACAAAACATATGCTATGATTGTGAATGTTGAAAGTCAGAGAAAGAACCTACCAATTGGTGAAAGTAGTGAGGCCACTACTCTCTTGACAAAAAAGGTTACACTCAAGAAATAGTAGTGTATCCAGCAGTAACAATATAGGTTCTATCAGTAATAGTGGTGGATATAACAGTCAAGGTGGAGGTTATAATAATGCTATAGGTTTCAAGGCTAGAGGAAACTATGGTAAGTCAAGACCATACTGTGAGTACTGTAAATTCAGAGGTCATACCAAGGAGATCTGTTACAAGCTGCATGGGTATCTAGCAGACTACAAGTTTAAAAAGAAGGGTGGTTTCTCTCCTAGCTATGCAAATAATGTCACAAGTGAAAGAGTTGAATTTCCAGGTGAGCAAGGATACTTGTCACACAACACTCCACAAGTAAGTTCTCCTGCTCAGTATAATTCCTCTACATCTGGAACTGCTCCAGCATTCACACCAGAGCAGCATGCAAGGTTGCTTCACATGCTTGAAAATGGGAAATAGAAGGAGTCATATGAAGTGGCCAATGTATCCAGGCTCAGCTCCACAGGTATATCTGGTACTGCAAATACCATTACTGCTTTTATGTCTCATCTAGTTGAAAATAATTGGATAATTGACACTGGAGCTTCTAATCATATGGTACACAATATTAATTTACTCAGCAAACTTGAGGAATTGACATGATTAAGGAAAGGTAGAGTACAATTACCTACAGGTGAATCAGTTGCTATTAATCACAAGGGAAAAGCCTCAGCCCTGCAAGGCAGAGAAATTCAGAATATGCTCTATATACCTGGTTTTAAGTACAACCTGCTTGTTGTATCAAAGATCACCAAGGAATTAGACTGTATGGTTGCTTTCTTCTTTAACTTTTGTGTCTTTCAGGAACTCTCAAGTGGGAAGGTGATAGGGATTGGTAAAGAAGAGGAAGGACTTTACATTCTAAAAGCTGACTGTGAGAATGAGAAGGAAGTCATCTCAGTTCTGTCAAAGAATACTTCTGCTTTACTCAATCAACTTAAAATTTCTCAACAATGTGCTAGCTCTAATAATGTTCTTAGAAGTTCTGATTCAAACAATGATAGCTTGAGTAATAATGGTTTCTTGTGGCATAGAAAACTAGGACATGCTCCTTTGAGAGTTTTGAAGTGTATTGATTGTTTGCACTATGTTCAGGTCACTGATCATGTATGCAGTGTATATCATGTTGTAAAGCAATCCAGAATTCCCTTTTCTACAAGTCAAACTGTATCCTCTTGTGCTTTTGAATTGATTCATGCAGATGTTTGGGGTCCTTATATGGTACCTACTCATAGTGGGAGGAGATATTTCCTTACTTTAGTTGATGACTTCTCAAGATATATCTGGATTTTCTTGCTTCATACTAAATCTGATGTAGTGGTGGTCCTAAGAGAGTTCTTGCATATGGTTAGTAATCAGTTCTCTTCTGAAGTTAAATGTGTTAGAAAAGACAATGGGATTGAATTTCTGAATGAACAAGTCAGGATTTTATTCAAGGGTAGAGGTATTGAACATCAAAATTCTTGCACTTATACACCTCAACAGAATGGGGTGGTTGAGAGGAGACACAAATCCATTTTGGATATGGCAAGAGCCCTGAGATTTCAAGCTGGTATCCCTTTGAGGTTTTGGGGTTAGTGTGTATCTATAATTGTGTATCTTCTTAACAGATTACCTACACCACTACTCCAGGGTGTCTTTTCTTTTGAGAAGTTGTACTCTAGAGAACCTTGTTTACTTCATTTGAAAGTCTTTGGTAGCCTATGTTATGCAACTATTCCTAGGAGAAATGACAAGTTTAGTCCTAGAGCTATTCCTGCTGTACATCTTGGTTACTCTTCTTCCCAAAAGGGCTATATTTTGTATGACCTTTGCTCTAAAGTCTTGTTTGTCAGTAGAGATACTGTCTTTCAAGAAGATGTCTATCCTTTCAAAAAAGTTCAAACAACACATTCTCCTCTCTTTCCAGTTCTTCAACTGAGTGACAATGAAGGACCTACTTCTGCTTCATCAGACATAGATCATGTTATTCCTGTTGTCCCTTCCTCAGCTGCACCTACTGAGTCTCCAGCTTCTCCTCTTTTACATGTTGACACTGGTGTTCCTCTTACTGACATCTCATGCAGTGACTTGGCTCATCCATCATCTCTACCACTTCCTCCTTCTGAGCCCAGAAAGTCTTCAAGAGCTTCCAAACCTCCTGGATGTCTGATTATATGTTACCTTTCAAAACCTCTACTTGTGTCTATCCCAGTAACTATGTCTCTTATGACCAACTCCAACCAGCTCATAAAGCTTCTATTACTGCTTTCTCAGCTGTGACTGAGTCAAGTTCCTTTGTTGAAGCTTGCAAAGATCCTCTTTGGATAGAAGCTATGCAGAATGAGATTTCTGCACTTGAAGAAAATCAGACTTGGTCCATTGTAGATTTGCCTTCTGAGAAGGTTCCTATAGGGTGCAAGTGTGTGTTTAATATCAAGTATCATGCCCCAGGGGATGTGGAGAGGTATAAGGCCAGGATGGTTGCCAAAGGCTACTCCCAACAAATAGGTTTGGATTTTACTGAGACCTTCTCTCCAGTGGCAAAAATGGTTACTGCTCTATTGCTCTTGCTGCCTCTTCTTCTTGGTATGTGTTCCAGATGGATGGTCACAATGCCTTTCTCCAAGGTGATTTCCTAGAGGATGTCTATATGCAGGTGCCTGAGGGGTTTCCAAGCCAGGGGTGTCTAAAGGTGTATGCAAGCTACATAAATCCTTGTATGGATTGAAACAAGCCCCTAGGAAATGGAACTTGAAGTTAACAGAGGCTCTTACTACTATGGGATTCACTCAGTCTCACTATTACTATTCTTTGTTCACTCAGATCATAGACGGGGCACTGATCATAGTATTAGTTTATGTTGATAATCTTTTGGTGACAGGGAGTAATTTAACTCACATTCAACTAGTAAGAAAGGACATGCAGTCAAAGTTTAAGATGAAAGATCTGAGGGAACTTAAGTATTTTCTTGGTATAGAATTCTCCATAAATGAAAAAGGGATCCATATGTGCCAGAGGAAGTATGCTCTTGAACTAATTTCAGAAATGAGACTTGCTGGTAGCAAACCAGTAGGAACACCTCTTGAATTCAATCATAAATTAACTTCTGTTGAGTATGACAAATAAGTTCAGCCTGATGTATTAGTTGGTGATAAACCACTTGAAGAGAAAGGGGTATATCAAAGAACAGTTGGAAGGCTTCTATACCTGACCATGACCAGACCAGATTTCTCTTTTGTAGTACAAGTTTTGAGTCAGCACATGCATGCTCCCAAGCAAACTCTTATGGATGCAGCTCTAAGGGTGATCAAGCACATCAATGGCACTCCAGGTCTTGGTTTATTTCTACCTGCTAATGGCAATCTCAGGTTGACAGCTTATTGTGATTCTGACTGGGGTTCATATGTGGAGACAAGAAAGTCAATCACAGGCTATGTTGTTAAGATTGGTGAGGCTATAGTGTCATGGAAATCTAAGAAGCAACGGACAATTTCTAGGAGCTCAGCTGAAGCTGAGTTCAGAAGTATGGCAACTACTGTGGCTGAGATAACTTGGTTAACTGGAGTCTTCAAAGAACTGGGAGTTGATTTAGAGAAACTAGTGACATTATTTTGTGACAGCAAAGCTGCTATACAAATTGCAGCTCATCCCATCTTTCATGAAAGGACCAAGCACATTGACATTGATTGTCACTTTGTGAGGAAAACAATACAAGACAAGCTTATTCAGACACAATATATTGGTACAAGAGAACAAGTGGAAGACCTACTCACAAAGAGCTTATGCAAGCCTCAACATGACAATTTGGTTAGCAAGCTAGGGATGAAAAATCTGTTTTCTTCCATTAGCTTGAGGGGGGTGTAGACGAATGTGATACTTGAGGTTATGTAACTCAAACTATCTAATAGCTGTAATTAGTTACTAATGATAGTTAGCTATAACAGATTAGTTAGTTAGATATTTTGTAGAATAGGTCGGTGAGTAGTCTATAAATAGTGTAGGCAGTTACACTTTCTGTTTGTACTGTTTCATTGAGCTTTCACTGGGAATAAATATTTTCCCTCATTTCTTCCTCTTCGATCTGTAACTACTTTTCTCTTGCTTCATTACTGAGTTCTTCAACAGAGAGAGAGAGAGAGGTGACTGAGAGAGGAGAGAGGCATGCTATATCCTAGATACTCTCACTTGGCAAGTCGGATACAGTGTATCCCGATAGAAAATTCGAACAAGATATGTAATTATTGAAATTGTCGTTGCGTTGAGTAAGACCATGTATATGAGCTTGTTTCATGAAATTTCCTCTTTTTATTATAAGTTTGAGTCAAGTGATATAAAATATAAAAATCTCAATTATATCTGTTGAAAGTCCCTTATTCTTGTCCCATCTTGCTCGCTTTGGTTTCTCCAATTTTCATTTTACATTGTGATTTAGACTCATCTATCTCAACCTGGTTGGAAAATCACTTTTACCTGTCGAATAAAAACATTTAACGTACTTCGATAATAATTATATTGTTGAAATTAAACAATATTCCTGAATAAATCACACCCAAAATTTAGGGGGCAAACTGGATTTTTGTCCACTATAGTAACAGAAATGACAGGCTATTCTGTTTTTTTCAACAACCAATAAACACCTTAGTGGGCTCCATTTGCTCTCTATTATTGAAGTTTAATCTTTCTAATTTGCTCAAAAAAATGTAGCTTTTCTTATGTTTAATTAATGATAAGGGAACACTACTACAAGAGAACATGAAATTAGCTATGAAATTTGTTGGTAATCCCTAGCTAATTCATCACTAAGAAGTTCTTAGATAACTGAAATTTCTTATAATCCATCACTAATGCATAGCTAAATGGGATTAACATGAAATTTTTTATGTTTAGCTATGAAATTTTATCCGTCTAAATATTCCCTATTTTCTAATAGTGAAAGAAAACAAAAGATATCAACAACTTTCATCCTCGTATTTCCTCGAAGGACAAGATAGACCATATTTTTACGAGAAAAATGTGTTAATGTCACAACCACAACAACAACAACAACAACAACAATGCTCGTGAGATGAAATAGATAGGGCTCCACAAATTCTAAATTTGTCGTTGGGGAATTCACACAAAAGAAAATGAGGAATTCTCAATGAAAAAAATACTCTCTAAATCGAACATTGATAAAAAAATAATAATATCATATATCATATAAATAATAATATCATATATCATATTAAATGATTTTCTTAATATAAATATAAGATATCGACTTAAGTTACATACTAGGTCTAGATCATAGTTTTGGTGAGTCTATAGGGGAATGGAGTTTCAAGATGCCAATTGGGAATTTGATCCATTAGGTTGGTGACCTAATGACTTTTTACCTACTTTTTTATTTTTCTTGTCCTCTATCTTTTCTTTATTGTGTCGTTTTCATAATTAAAATATTTTTCTCCCTCGTTTATCCTTGATTATTTTTCTGATTTGATAAGCAATAACTTCCTTAATATAGCTGTCGTAGTATTTGATCCAACGTAGTAAATTTGTCTTTGTTCTGAAAAGGGAAACTTGAAAATTATTTGAAAGTGAAATGAGGGTCTTTCCAAGAAGGAGTAATCTATTAGACACTTTTATTTCACGTGGAATTTAATTGAAAATAGAAGGGAGGTTTTTCTAGTGGAATAAACTAAATATTAGCCAATTCTTTCCCATAATAAATTAAACAAAGAACGATTAAAATGTATTCCGATTAAATACTTAATTAATTATTTATGGCCCCTCAAGATTTGGAAGTCAATATTTATACTGTATATTTTACGACTTAGTTTAGTAGTTGTTCTGATAGTTGTAATACATCACATTAATTTACGTACTCCCATTTTATATTATTATCCAAAGATTAAGTAAGCCTTTACAATGAGAGTAGAAGACATCTTATTTTTCTCACTTAAAATATGCAATTTTTATTCAAAGAATGAATATACGATGTTTCTCGTCTTCCATTTTAGTTCTTGTATTATCAAACAGTTTTACTTTTTGCTCTTGCTTGTTCAAGTTACTCAATTAACAAAAAGAAAAAAAACAAACTCGATCAAACTTAATTCATTTGTTTTTAAAGTCCTATTTTTACAAATTTAACTTAGTGTGTATTCATACGAATTTTGAGACAAACATTTTTATTTGTCCATTGTATTAAAAGAAGATGCTTTGTCTTACTTCTCCAATTCAAATAATTAAGAAATTTATCATTTTATACCTATTTTATTCTTATTTATTAATTTTTACTTCCTCTATTTCAATTTATGTGGCATTTTTTGTTTCTCGAGAGTCAAACAACTTAAGTTTGACCGTGAATTTGAGCATGAAATCTTCAAATTTTTTGAAGTAAAATTTATATATTTGCAAACCAGGTAAAAAGTACTTATAAGTCACAATAATTGATAATTCAAAATATTTAAAAGATATATGAAAAACTTACAGTCAAAGATAGACTTGTTTAAATCTCGTGATCCGAAAAGTGCCACGTAAATTAGGACGAAGCGAATAATTATTTTTAAATTTTTAAATATTAAATGCCTTTCAGTCCAAGATAAATTATTTTTAAATTTTTTAATATAATTAAAGATAATATGTTATGATTATTATTTTATTTATTATTTTTTAAGAAACGTATTAGGTCAGAAGAGGTATATAACATTCTTTTCTCTTTTTGCTCAAGACCTTGCTAATAGTAAAGACCCCACAAGAAAAAGAGATGGAAAAAAATTGGCCTGTTATAAATATATTGTAGTTTCTTTGATAAATTTTAAATCAAGTAGGTAGTTTGTAAATAGCTAAAGTAAATAGGTTGCAAACAGCTTGTAAATAGCTTTCTGAAAAGTTTTTTCTTATTTTCTTCAAATTTATAATCAAATAGATAGCTTGCAATTAGCTTTTGAAAAGCCTTGCAACTACTTTTTTTCTTCTAAAAATAAAAAATCTACTCAATTCAAAATTGAGTAATATATCGATCTCTCTATACTTTTTTCTGATATATTTATTTTGTAGTTTTTATTTTATAACATGACTTATATAATCTGAGTCAATTATTTACAATTGTATACCCAAACTTAAAGAAACGCTTTGGTAGCACGTGATAATAGTAGCATATTGTATAAGAGCCAACTACAAGGAGCACTATTTTTTGGGGGGACAAACTAAGGTGTCATTTGACCGTGAGAACTAATTTTTTTTTTATTTTCTTGAAATTTTCAAAGTTAGAATTTGAATTGAAATTGTGTTTGATCATAATTTTTATAATAATTATCTAGATCTTAAATATATATTTTTAAAAAATATAAAATATAATTTAAATGAGATTATTTTATAAAAATAAAAAATTTAAGATTTTTTTTTAAAAAAAGAATAATTTAAAAAGTGGAAAAAGTGAAAACACCTTTTGGAATTTTCACTTTTCCAAATATAACTCCGTAATTGTATTTAGAATTTTTATGGCCAAACACTATTTACGAAAAAAAGTGAAATAATTTTTTGAAAAATAGTAAAAAATTCTCATGGCCAAACGCCAACTAAATTTTATGTTCTCTTGGCTGCTTGAAAGTCAAAAATACTAGAAGTGCCTCGATGTTTCTCACAATTTGTCAAATATATCCATTTAGTAGGTATGAGGATCGTTATCAACAAAAAATAAATAAATTAGTACTGATATCTCAATAGAGTATTATCTTATCCAAGTTACAAATACCTGGTATAACTTTCTGGTGAGATCTAGATAGACATAAACAAAGAAATAAGGAGGGAAAAGTGCAAAAAGACAAAAAATAAGAAAATAAAAACAAGAAAGAAAACATAAAGTGCAATAATTTGGTCCGATCGATTGGCTTCAAACTCAGTTTAGATTTTTCAGATTTTGTTCAATATTTTATTCCAAAAAGAAGTGTCAGATACCAAAAACAAACTTATGCGTCACAAATAGATCAAAATTTTATTTTATTAAATATTTTATTTATTTACTTTTACTTGTCTACTTTAAATTTTACATATTTTTCAAAAAATAAAAATTAATATATTTATTTTACTTATATTAATTAATGTGTATTAAATTTTAAAGAATGAGTAATTAATGCTAAGGATAACTGTTGGAAATAAACTAAGACTTTAATCCTAATTAGTTTAGGATTTACTTTTTTGGTATTTATTTAATCCATGTTTAGTTAGGATTTGTTTGTCCTAGTTCTTATTGGAATAGGTTTTCTAGTCTTAGTTTAATTTGGTTGTTTAGTATTATAAATAGGGGTGCCTGCTACTTATTTTCTCAGGTTGTGAGGAAGCTCTCGTGTTGAGAGTAAGCTCTCGTGTAGTAAGAATTTATGAGCTTTTGAGTTATTAAATAAAGTCTCCTACCTCTTCTCTCTGGTTTGATTAAATTCTTCTATTTAGTCATTGTTGGGTCTTTCACGTGTGCCTATATTATTTCGTTGGAAACTTATACTTTCTTTAAATTGGTATCAAAATTTGTGTGAGATCCTGTTAGAGCCTCGTGTGAGATCTGACATATATAAAAAGAAAAAAGAATATGAAAATTTCATATTTACCTGATTGTCCTGTTTTTGTGTTTGATGGAAGAAATTTTGAGAGTTGGTATCAACAGATGAAGAGTTTTTTTAATGCTATTGGACTATGGTCTATTATTGATGAAGGGTTTGTGTAACCTCCAGAAGGCACATTATTGACGGTTGAAGAAGATACAAAATTGAAGAAAAATAGACAATTAAATTATAAAGCACTCTTTACCTTTAGAATCAAGTTGAATTGCATGTATTCAATAAATTTTTGTATACAAAATCAACAAAGGAGGCTTGGACAATTTTAATAAAATCACATCGACGTGCTGAAGACGTGAAGAGAGAGAAACTTCAAGAGCTTTGGAGACAATATGAGTTGGCTCAGATGAAACCAACAGAATCAATCAAATAATTTTTATAAGAATTGTAGAAATTGTCAATGGTTTAAGAACCAATGGAGAAATATTAGAAGAAGTTAAAATTGTTAAGAAGGTTTTGGAATCTCTAAGTTTTAGAGTTTCATAACAAGAAGACAGTTCTTGAAGCTACCCAAGATCTTAGAACTTTGACACTTGATGATTTAGAAGGAGAATTGGTGACATACGAGATGTCACTAAATCAAAAGGTAGATGAAATAGTAGAGGAAACATTGCAAACAAAGTATAATCAACCACAAGAAAAAGAAGAATCATTAAATCTGACAGAAATAGATGAAGAAGATCAAAATTCAAAAGTAATGGAGAAAATAAGGTAAAGATAATTTTTGTTGTGGTATAAATGTCTTTGATTGTAAAGAAGACTTCAACAATGTCCAAACTGATTTGCCAAGAAATATTGAGATGACTAAAAAGGATTATTTGGTTGAGACTGATGCTCTTTCAATAGAAGCTAGTATTTTATGTCATGAGACATGTAATAGACATGATTGGTCTATACAAGCTAAGGATATTGAAAAAGAAATATCCGCTGTTGTCAAACAAGAAAAAATGTTTGAAGATGAAGCTAGCAATGAAAGAAGCAAAAATGCTCATCAAGAGAAGGTTTTTGATGATCTATACAAAATTGAAGTAAAAATAATTAAGGGTTTAAATCTGTAATTGAAGTGCATGATTATGGATGTTGAAGATACAATCAACTTTGAGCCATTATTCAAAGTTGTAGCTTTTGAAGAGCATGAAAAATTGATCGTTGATGATACTACTCTACCACATACAAAAAGAGAAACTGAAGTCGAATGGGCACCCAAGATCAAGTACAAATCAATTGGAGAAGCAGAAAATTTTAAGACAAGAATAATTATTCAAGGTTACAAGAAGAGGAAAGAATATGATGATGATACTAAGAAGATGTCTGACATGAAGAAAGTCAAATTGACTTTTGGCGTTGAAGAGAAATTGAAGCTGACTATAGATAGCACCCACAAATTTGTTGACATATTTTAGAAAATTGATGGAGAGTCTAAGGTGCTTGACTTCTATAAGACATGACATTATTCATGACATGCTCAAGTTTGAAGATCTTGATTTAAGGGATGCTATTGAAAATAAATCAAGACTTTAATTCTAATTAGTCTAAGATTTACTTTTTTGGTATTTATTTAATCCATGTTTAGTTAGAATTTGTTTGTCCTAGTTCTTATTGGAATAGATTTTCTAGTCTTAGTTTAATTTGATTGTCTAGTATTATAAATAGGGGTGTCTGCTACCTATTTTCTTAGGTTGTGAGGAAGCTCTCGTGTAGCGAGAATTTATGAGCTTTTGAATTATTAAATAAAGTCTCCTACCTCTTCTCTGTAGTTTGATTAAATTCTTCTATTTAGTCATTTTTGGGTTTTTCACGTATGCCTATATTATTTCGTAGAAAAATATTATTTCCTTCAATAACACATGAAAAAAATTGGTTTTTTCTCAATATGTTAAAAGTGATAAGGGAAAGTGAAATTCTATTTTAATTTTAAAATAGTGGAGAAGTAAAAATGAATGGAGGGAGTAAATCATGACCGAAGTCGTGATTTGAAAATTCATTCGATAGAGACGGGTGACTTGGTTGTTGATACCGAGGTTGAATGAATCATTCCACCTAGTTATTACTTCTCCGTTCATTTTTAATTGTCCACTTTAAACTTTATATGCCTCTTAAAAAATAATGATTAATATGAGTATTCTACCACGATAATCATTTGAATTGATGTATAATCTTGAATCTTAGAAAATAATTTGAGGAATAAGACTTATATAGAGAATAAAATAAAATAAAATTATCTTTTCTTATTATGTTAAAGTGATGAATAAAAATGAAAATTCATTTTTTTTAAAATATTAAACAAGTAAAGTGAACAAAAAAAGGCTTTAATTATGAACTCAATTATTGCTCTGTATTAATTTTTAAATTATAATAAAAATTTATAAATTTTAAATTTTAAATCCATCAAACGACAAAGTAATCGATACGATACCACCAAATCTTGCAAGGGCAGGAGCTCGATCAGACCAGAGAGCTTCATTAGGAAACATCCCACAATATTAAGGAAGTTTCCTTAATTTGGAAAAGGCATAAAGGGATGTAAATTATATATATTTGGAGAATGTGTTTGCCCCACACGAACATCATATCATGCCATTCACACATTTCTTGTGGAGGGGTTGAGCTAATATTACTCTCCCCAACAAAATAGCCTCACTCAATATTGATAAGGACACATTGCCCACTCATGTCTTAGATTTTTATCTTCTTTTTTTTGAATTTAGGAATTTAAAATTTGAAATTCACCGTATCATATTTCATCAAATAAACTCACTAAGAGGGTAAATATCTTATTTTTCTCCATTTTTATGATTTATCGAATAATATGTTTTTAAGAAAATCCTTTTTAGTGTGCTAAGCCTCCTCCAAACAATCTCAAGCCATGATCTGAGTCAATGAATTAGTCTCGTCTCTTTTAACTTAAAAGTTTTGATTATGACTAATCGAAAACTGATCCTCTAAATACCTTATAACCATTTTTTTATCCATTTTCTCCTTATGCATATTTCATGACTAATAAATTTACAAATGCTTAAATTCGAGTAAAAAACTAAAAATCCAATTACTCAAGTTTTACAACTCATTCCGTATTCAAAATCAAAATACTCCAAATTTCGAATTTTTGTTATTGCTGCCCCTTTTTAGCTATAGAAGTTTTGACATAATTGATAAAATATAATTTAAAAATTACAAATTTAAATTATGAAAATAACTTTTTAGAAAAATATCGAATAAAATCATACATATAATAAATTCTCGTAATTCAATCCTTTCCTGAACCCGCACATAGCAAAGACAAAAAATAGTGCACTAACACTACGAGGAAGACGAGTCTGATACGGCGACTCATCCACCGTCCAACAAGTTGGTGGAAAAAGCAAGGAAAAGCTTATCACGCCGTCAAGAAAGAGAAGTAGGCGGAATCAAAATT
The DNA here is from genome assembly GCA_003996215.1 of Jaltomata sinuosa. NCBI lineage: Eukaryota > Viridiplantae > Streptophyta > Magnoliopsida > Solanales > Solanaceae > Jaltomata > Jaltomata sinuosa. Next base: position 948,408 of record QJPP01000412.1, read on the forward strand.
TAAAGTTTATAAATATAAAATTTTAATTATTTTTAAAATTTATTAAATTTTAAATTTATAATTTATAGTATTTAGAAAAACTTTTTTTAATATAAATACAAATTTAGCTTAAAATTATTAAATTTAGCCGAACTCGTAATCAAAAGGCTAGCTCTGCCCTTGCTACTCATCCACCAAATAGGAGAGCAAAATGATCAAATTTCTCGATTCTCAAGACTCGAATTCAACATAAGAATGTAGGATGCAATAAGCAATCAATTAAAACCCCTCAAAAGTGTTTCGGCCCATTTTATTAATTTCTCTTAATTGAGCACAAATTTCATTTCATACATTGTTGAGCAAAATGAATTGAGTCTCATTAAAACAAACCCTCTTTCAACAAATAAAAAAAATCATACATACCTACATAGGATACAATACAAAGCACAAACAAATAAATTGGGTGACAATCTACCTAAATAGTTGCTCAAACTCTTTAAAAATGTCGATTGACACGAGTGTGATAACATTTTTGGAGAATCGGAGCAGCATAGTAATTAATCAAGAATACAAAACTAAACGTTTGGAACAGAGAGTACAGAGATACTTCCTCTTGAACCTAAAGCAAATAGGAATAAGAAAACAAAGACGAAAACGCCCTTCAACATCAACAGCTTGTACTTTTCCTCCACAGCAAGGACATGCCCCTGGTGCTACTTTTCTTCCTAGCTCTTTCTCATCTTCTCCACAAACACATGAAAAACAAAACATCTTTCCTCTTTCTTTTGTTTAATTCAAACTTCTAAAATTTCTTCCTCACTTGCAATTTCTTCTAAAATTTCAAGAAAAGAAAAGGGGAATTTTGCAAAGGACAGAAAAGAGAGAGAGAGAAGGGGTGGGGGTAAATGGGGTTTGTTGTATACGATGTTCTGGTGAGGTTTTTTAGGTATGAGGTAATATGTGTGTCTATCAGTCTATATATAGAAGCATAAATTTGTGGTGGTGTCGATATAATGCTTTCTCCGTCCATCATTACTTGTTCATATATTAAAAATAAGTGTTCAACAATACTTGTTTAATTTGAAAAATGAATAGATAATTTATCATTATATGTTCATTTTAGTATTTGTTATTAAATACTATTCATTATCCTATGCATTTTTCAAAGCATTAAATTTATTATATTCAAAAGGTAATATAATAAATTAACTTCATTATTTATTACTCCCTTCATCTCATTTTATGTGACATACTTTTCTTTTTAGTCTGTCCCAAAAAGAATGTCACATTTTTATAATTAGAAAAAATTTAACTTTGAAATTCTCCTTTTACCTTTAATGAAATGATTTACAACCACACAAATATTCAAGAATTATTTTGGACCACAAGTTTCAAAAGTCTTCCTTTTTTTCTTAATCACCGTGGCAAGTCAAAGATTGCCACATAAAATGGGACGAAGGGAGTATTTCTTAAGGTGTGTATAAAGTCAATAGTGGACAAGTAAAGATGAAAGAAAGAATTACTTTCTCAGTTTATCTTTATCTTTACTTGTTCAGTATACTAAAAATAGATATCTAATACTCCCTTCGCCACATAATAATTGATCACCATACTAAAAATAGTTATTCCATATTAATTAACTGCTTTACTAAATCAAAAAAATATTAATTAAATTTTTCTCATATTATTCTTGTAATTAATTTTTTTTGAAAGTTTTCACATTTATTTGTAAAATTTCAAAAATTTCTTAAGGGTGAATTAATAAAACTAACTTATTATTTATAATTTCTTAACAAACATATAAAAAGAAAAGTGACCAATTACTATAGAAAAGAAGGAGTAATATTTATCCAGTTAAAAAATCAATAGATAATTATATATTCATTTTATCCTTAAATATTATTCATTATCCAATACATTTTTTAAAGCATTAAATTTATTATATTAAAAAAAAGTGATATAATAAAATTACCTTTATTATTTATTATTTCTTAAGGTGTGTGCTTAGTCAATAGTGATCAAGTAACGATGGACAAAGAGAAAATAAATATAAAAATATATTATAAAATAATTTATTGTTTCACTTTACATACTTTATTTTTAATCTTTATTTTTTGGTGGTTGATATTTATATTAAAGTTTAATTAATCTAAATCTGTGTAATGTAGAATTTATTTTTTGGGGCAACATTCTAAATAAGACTATTTCATTCTTACTGCTCAAATTTCTTTGTAAGCATTTAAACTTTGTCGGATATAAATTCGTAAGATGATTTACTATATTTTAAATTTAAGATATGTTAGTTTAAATAAATACTGCTTAGATAATGTTGAAATTGAATTAATTGTGTTTAGCTTAAAAAAATTGAATTTAATTAAGGGAAAAAGATATGAGGTGATCATTAGAAAAAATATTAAATGTACTATAAGTCAAAATAATGACAATTTATAGCGAAACTCCCTCTATCTCACCTCTCTCCCCGTCTCTCCCCCCCTCTCTCTCTCTTGCACTCTCCCCCATTTTTCTCGCCTCTCTCCTCCTCTCTCTCGGCTTTTGCTATTCGTTTTTTTCCTCTCTTTTTCATTATTTTTTTAAAAAATTTATCTCCATATTGTAGTTAAAAATTGCATAAAATATGTATAGAAACTGTATGCTCTCTTTGTCCCACTTTATATGACTCACTTTTTTTTAGTCAATTCCAAAAAGAATGACACATTTCTACATTTAGTAACAATTTAACTTTAAAATGTCATTTTACCCTTAATGAAATGATTTACAACCACACAAACATCTAAAACTCATTTTAGACCACAAGTTTCAAAAGTCTTTCTTTCTTTCTTAAAGTCCATGCCAAGTCAAAGTAACTCATATAAAATGATACGGAGGGAGTAAATATTATCTAAAATATGTATATGATTTCTATAGAAAACTGTTTAATCCATCATGTTCAAAATCAAGCTCAAACACCTTTTAATTTTTTTTATAGAAAAGAATGAGAGGAATTATAGAGATTATAATACATAATATATTGAAAATAAAATATTATAATTGTTAAATATATTTCATCCACATAAATATTTATAATTTATTTACATTATAAGTTTCAAGAAATTTTCTTTCTTAAAATTCGTATTAATTAACTATCATCTCATAAATAAATTATATATATCTTTATTTAAAATTATAATATTCAAAAAAAAATTTGACTTATTCTCTTTTTTTTTTTATATTTCTTACCTAATTAAACTAAAGCAAATTAAATGGAACACTTGGAATATGTTTATAATACACGTGTGTGTGTGTGTGTGTGTGGGGGGGGGGGGGGGGGGGGGGGGGGGGGGGGGGGGGGGGGGGGGGGGGGGGATGTTGTTGAGTGAAAGAGAGAGAGATTTGGACTGTAGGCGCCCACTGTTTGAAGCAGCTTCGACGTGGCAAGTGTGTAGATTAAAGTATAAAGCCAAATAAGCAGCAGAATAGGTGATGTCAATTACTAGGGGCATTCCAAGACAAACCAAAATATCAAATTGAAGGGCAAAGCACAGTCAGATGCACTAAATCTCCTGCTATGTGCAGAATTTAAAAAAGAATCAACTATAAGGGGTTATTTGGTTGAGAACTAATTATCTCGGAATTGACTATTCTAAGATAAGTTATCTCATCATGTATATAAAATAACGTATTTCATTACTATGATAAATATGATGGATAAGTTATTTCGGACTTGATAATCAAACATGACACTTAAATTTTATCTCCAAATTATTTATTTTATTTCAAGACTATTTATTTTTGTCCTTCACGCCAAACAACTCCTAAGAGTCTATTATACGCAATCTTATCTTACCTGAGATAAATATCAAATTGGACAAAGAAAATGTAATCAAATGCACCAAAAATATGGTTATTGGTTTTGGTTTGATGTAAATTTTTACCAGGTATGATTAGATAAAATATTTATTGAGTTAAAATTTTTTATTCAAATAATTCAATCATCATTTATTATTTAAAATGGTCATCGATCAATGTTTTTTTTTATGTAAAGAGGCCAAAAAGGCCATTTATTATAAACCAAAAGAGCTGTACAGGAAAGATCCAGGCCCAAGGACCGGCCCAGACCCGAAAATGAAAAAAAAACAAAAGGAAAGCAAGAGTTCTACAACTAATCAAACAAAAAAAGGAAAGTAAAAATTCTCCCCATAGTATTCTTCATCGTCCACTTCGCAATAGCCGATGGAGCTTCGTCGTGGAGGTTGTAAAGGTCCATGGTGTTTGACGCCCCTCTCGTACTATCACCTTTGATGTTAAAACTAAGCAAGCTCGAGTAGATGTCACTAAGGGCGCTTAAAGCTCTCACAAGCGCCATGACTCTGTCTCAACGAAGACTCCTTCAACAAAGCTTAGCTAACATCAGAGTGTTCGTAAAAGGTGAGTGCACTTCCATTTTCCTTTAAGTCGACTTGAAAGGTCATGAGATGTGAAGAACTCCTCGCTTAACAGGTTGAGCTCCAATGGAGCTAATACCACTGTTCAGGGAGAAAATTGTCGGATCTTGACTTTCTATGATCCTTGCTACTGGTATGTTGCTAACCCACACCTGATCTGTTGGTATTACTTGTTCTATCCCTCATTAGACTTGTTGTCTTGATTGGTAGTTCCTATTTTGATGTTTCCTTATGCGCAAATTTGGGATTTGCCGCTTTTCCATGTCTAGAATTACTTTTCCTTCTTTTGGTACCTGCTGAAGATTAGAGAATTGAATCTAATTTGTACCTGCCAAAGAGAAAATAATGTTAGCAAAGTAATCCGTCACTTGTTCCCTTCCATGAATATGTGTGTCACTTCCACCAAATCTGGGAACTCTTTCCTTATATTATCAATTTTCTGCACCTTCATCGAAATATTCCAAGGAACTTTCCAAACATTGTCTAACACCTTCTTTAGGGTGAGTGAGTCTGTTTTCAACACAATTGGTAATAGATTCTGAGCTACACAATATTTCAAACCATTCCTCAAAGCTAGAATTTCAACTTTCAAAACAATACCTTCTCCAGTAGTTCTGACTTTCGCATATATAAATTCACTTCAGCTTCCAAAACAGTACCTTCGATCAATATCATTGCATGCGAAATGCATTTTATTATGTTCATTTTTTCTTCTCTTTCTTTCTTCTTCTTTTTCTTTGTTGCTTTCCTTTTTCTCTGTGATTGAAGCTTGCTGATTACATTGCTGGTTACTAATTATTTAAAGTTGGGTAATCGTATTTAAGCCTTGGAAACGTGAAAAGAAGCTTAAGACTCTATGTGAAGCCATTAAATTTTTTTCAAAGCTCGTTTCTTAAAATTTGATGTGCCGCAAATGTAAATCATTTTGGTTGAATAATATATCAAAAGACTTGAAACATTAAGAGCCGTTTCTAGGCCTTGAAAACATGAAAGGAGGCTTAAGACTCCATGTTTAGACATTAAAGCTTCTTCAAAGTTTGATTTTAAAATTCGACATGCTGCAAATGTGAATCGTCTTCGAGTGAATAATCTATCAAAAGACTCAAAATATCAAGAGGAGCTCATATCTAAAATTTGAGACTGTCTAGAGGAGATTTGAGTTGGCCAGGATTGAAAAATAATTCAGCTTGTTGAGGAAGATGAACTGCTTCAATATATAAATATTATATAAATAATGTATATAAATCTATATACATCTCTGATATATAGTTATACAGCATATATACACGATTATCTATTATTTATACAATATCGATACATTATATATACATTACATAACTATTTATACAGTATCGATACATTACATAACATGCGACATTTTTGTTGAAATTTTTTCCTGTCACCTATACGATTACGTAAGTAGTCATTTTTACTAAGACCAAGTACATCAATCGGTGATCCTTTAGATTTGTCAATATATTTTATTTAGATATTTGAACTACGATATATTTTAATTTAACATATGAATATATAATAAAGTATTTTTATTTAGTCATGATTGACTTGGTATTTAAAAAAAATATTTACTTACTTGAAGTATTACTATGTACTATAAATACAATAGAGAAAAGAAAAATGAGATGAATTGGATAAATATACAGAATCTCGTGTTCTTAAACACCCCTCGCATAAGTAAGTTAAATACTTAAAATATGTCACTTAATTTAATCATACGCGTTAACATCAATAAGTTAAAAAATTTCATACATATTTTAAGTGTAACTGATGTGTGTAACTAAAAGATATCACATATTTATATGATTAACTTATATATATAATAATGTTAAACACATGTATAATTATTTTTCTAAAATTTGAGTCTAAAATATATAATAAGAATAATTTATTATATGTTCACGTGGTTAATTGAAATAAGCCGTCATTCGAGCATCTGAATGTAATTTACTTGCAAGTATATAAGGACCTTTTATAAAAATAAAAAAAAAAAGAAACACCAACTATGGTGGTTTTTGTTGGGTGTTGATGAAAAAACAGTTGAACATTGAGTATTTGGCACGTGGCTTTGGTCATACTAATTACATAAATTACCACTTTTAATTGAATTGTTTATACAAAAATATTTAATTTCTAGAGCAATTTTTTTATAATATTGGACTATATATCTTGTCTAATTTTCTACACTTTAAAACGTTGTCTTTGGCACGTGGCTTTGGTCATACTAATTGTGTCTAGACATATCCATGTCAATTGGTCTAGCTGTATACTTGATTTAATGAGCATACTATGAGTTGAAATACAGAAACATATAAAACAACTATATGTTCGTGATATATATAGTTTGATATTTTGTTTGTTGACGTGAATTATTTAATTGTGACATATTTTTTTCTATTTTAATAGCAATTTGTTGGTTAATATTAATTAAGTACTCCCTCTGTTCAATTTATTGACCGTGATTTTCAGTAAAATTTTAAGCTTTTTGAAATAAAATTTACATATTTAAAAACTATGTAAAAAGTATTATAAGTCATAATAATTGATAATTAAAGATATATAAAAAGATATATAAAAAATTACAATAATTTTTTTTTATTTGAATCTCGAAATTCAAAAAATGCCATATCAATTGGGACGAAAGAAATACTACTTTTCTTTTTTACTTCTTAGGATGCATTTTCCCCTCTCTTTTCTAACATTAGTTTTTGTATTGGGGAGGAATAGGAGGGGAGAACGATCTAGGTTAGTGTAACTATTATAACATTGAAGAATTACTTTTTTGACAAGAGAAAAAGTGAACTACAATGCGTGTGGTACAAAAGTTTAAGGGAAATGTAACATGTTTACTTTGGTTATGATTTGAATAATTGAATTAATGAGATTATTTTCTAAAGTTTACAGTCTTTGATCTTAGCTAAGAAGAGAGATATTGTAACAAAGCACCTCCTTGTTTTGAATATTTTGTGTCCCAATTTATATTTTGAGCATGCCTATAAGCTGATATAACAATTTATGATCTGTTATGATGATTTAGGTTGAGACCCGAGAGCTTCAAACAAGTTTTGGAACAAGTTCAAACAAAAAATCAGATGTTGTAGTTTTTGTATCAGGTGCCATTTTCACGAATGAATTGAGAAAGTCAACATAATGAAAGCTTGTGACATGTTAACTAATGCTATAGCCGGTGAAGGGATCGAGATACCAAAAGCTTGAGACTTGTTGATTACCGCAATAGTAGTGAAGGGACTGTGATACCGGAAGCTTGTGAGTTGTTGACCACCGCAATAGTGTTGAAGGTTGACCACAATGATACCGGTTAAGGGATAGTGATAGTGGAAGCTTGTGACATGCTGACCATTGGTATACATAGGTCGGATTGGTTTGGGTTTTCATTAAAATATTACTAAATCAATTATGTCGGTTTATTAAATCTAGAAATCAAATTAAACCAACATAAAAATCAGTTTTTTCGATTTTGATATTTGTAGGTTATCTTTCAGTTTTCTCGGTTCTTTTGATTTTCTCATTTTTTTTATAATTATACTATATATGAAAGTGTAATTTAATCCTTGGCTCTTCCGGCCTCCATCCCACTAAGGGAAGACTCAAAAATCGTGCTTTGTTTCGTCCTCAACTACTCCCTCATTCTTGTGTTTGACCCTAGGCCGCCTTTATTGTTCTGGTCACCGAGGTCTTTGATGAGTGTGAGGTAGTAGCTGGGGGCAAAGACAAGGGAGAGAGTAGAGCTAACACACTTCATCAGGCCACTCTCCTTCTTAGTGTCCCAGGGCTACGACGTTCTTTCCATGAGATGTTCCATTTTGTAAACTGTGAGCAAATATAGAGTCACTGGAGTAGGAAATGCGCTGGTTTACTTAGGATGGCCAACGAGGGGCCTTAGCAGTTGGGTTGAGCATCTAAGCTTTAGTCACTCTGACAGTTTGCATGAACTCCTAACAGTTACCGTGTCACTAGAGGCTTCAAGTGAAAGTGCACCTCGGACCCAGAAAGGAGTTGCGGGCCTTCCTTGTGTGGGAGAATGTTGGGTCTAAGAAAAAAAGTGGGGAATCTGTCAAGCACTGTTGCTATCTTCAGGATATTTCTCTTTCAAAATTGGCTTGGACGCTCCCTCTTTTTTTCTTAAGCCATCCAACTGTAGAGCTGTTCTAGTTGTTCCACCGATCAGTGGCGACATTCTTTTTTGAACTGGCGCGTGCTTTTGGGCGCATTTTATTTCAAATTTTGTTGTATTTTTCTCCACTATTGAGAGTAATGATTGTAAACCCTTTTTTCGGGCACCACAATAAAGAAAGCCTTTTTCTGCAAGTTTTTGGCTATCTTTACGTGTCCTGCTTGTATTCTTAATGCTTTCAGATTTTTCCCTCGAATTTTGCATTCTTTCCTTTATATTGTTGATGCGATTATTGATCGACCATCACCAATCCTTTAACTGTGTAAACCTGTTCATGGCACTCCCTTACTAAAGAAAGGAAACTCGCTTTTCCATTGGGAAATTATATGTGAGGATCCTTCTTTTTGAGAGGCGTTCTGCTGTTATCAAGCCAAGTTGAAAAGCATTGAGTTGTTTTAAATTGTGATAGAAGGTGATTTCCTGATTGGTATTTTCTAATTACTGGTGTTGCCTTCGCTATATATTGTCATTTTTATCAAATCAGGGAATGGAATCTCTTCGTGTATTTCAGGACATTGAGTCCTTAATCCTCATTTCTCGAGAGGGATCCCTTAGATTAAATTTTATGTACTGAGCCGCTAAGCTAGGACGTCTCCCAATTGCCTAAGGCATAGCATTTCAAGAAAGGCCAACCTATCTCGCATAATTATTTCTTTAATTTGAGGCTTTTGCGAACAGGGACTAAGAACCTTCCCTGATAACAAGGGTATCTTGGTGCTAAGTTCCATGAGCTCCCTTATGGAGAGTTGTCCCACCTTGTTCACTTAATTTGGCCCATAAACTCCAAAAATCGAGTTCGCCCCTTCCAACAGTCCCTGATGTTTTGACCAATTCAATGGGTTTTTGGGTGTTTGCATTAGAATCCTCATAAAGGGGGAAGTTCTCAGGGCTTTCAGAACACTGTGTCCCTAGTTTGGGTGTGGATCATTTTCTTTAACTCATGGTTGCTGGAATTTTAGCTTTGCTATTTTTCAGAACACTAAACTTTGCTTTAGGTACAAGAGAGTTTGTTGGCAAATAAATCATGTCATTCAAACATTGAATTGAGAATGTCAATGTCGTGCTTAAGACGTTTGAATTTTACATTACTAGATAAGAATTAGGAAACTGACTGAATCCTTAAGGACCTTTCTATGCCACCTCGTTAAAAACCTTGCCAGTAAAACCCGTTTGAGGGACAAAACCTGGTCGAAGGGAAAAAGAGTGCAACCTATGACCTCCCAGGGTCTCGTAGCTACTTCCAACTCCCTCTTCTTCCTGCCTCTACTGTCTCCAAGAGTTGTCCGTTGGTATTCCCTCGATGCATTCAACGATATTTTTTGAGGTCAGGACATCTTTCTCATCGAAGCGGCTTAGTCAGGTTTCCTGCAGAATCATTAGGAGAAGGAGAGAAAGAAAGTTATAACTTGAAAGAAAGAGAGAAAAAGAAAGACATACCTAGAGCACGATTGTTGTGCTCAGTTTATGACTTTCTAACGGTAGACGGGGTTGTTCGGCGGCTTTTTGCCTTTTTATCTTTGATCATAGTTATTTTTAGTGTGATTGCTCAAGAACTTCTTTAGGTGTCCGTCTTTCAAAAGGTCTGCCATCTCTTCTCTGAGGTACAATAGTCCCCCGTATCGTGGCTGTGAGTGTTGTGATACTCGCACCACTGGATCCTATCTCTCATGTTTGGGTTTGACCTAATTTGCTTTGAAAAATGAGCTCTATTTATTTCTCTCATGATCGACACTAGCTGAGATAGGCTAATGGTGAAGCAATGCTCCAAAAGAGTGGGGGGTTCGTTGATTGAATACACCAGTGGTTTAATTGCATCCTTATCCTGCAACCCCCACGTTTGATATCCTCATAACCTCTTCTTGCCCTGTCCCATTAACTGTGAGTCATGCCCTTTTCTCGCGTTCAATCTTCCTTCAGATAATTATGGCAGATACTTGTTTGGATGAGCTTCCCTTGAGTCAGACTCTCATCGAGGATGACTCTTCCTCGAGCCACCACCTATTGGCCTTTTGGCACCTTTGCTTTACTCAAGACTCAGAGTCCCTTGTTGTGAGTCCTTCAATAGTCATCTTACACCATCGGTAGCTGCATTCTTTCCTTGTGGAATCTAGCTACAAACTCTCGGAGCAACTCCATGTATCCCTGCTCAATTTTGAAAATTTCTCCCCTTCAAGGTTGTACCTTCTTTGCCCCCACATGAGCTTTGATGAAGCTATTTGTCAACATGTTAAAAGTGTCGATTGAATTTTCAAGGAGGAGGGAATACCAGACCAGAGCACTGCTCGACAGGGTTTCTCTAAACTTTTTCAACATAATCGACTTGGCTTCCTCTTTAGTCAAGTCGTTCCTATTCACAGCGGTGATGAAGAATAACAAATGCTCTTCTAGATGTTTGGTTCTATCATACTTGGGTATGTCGCGCATCTTGAACCTCTTCGAGATTGGTTTGTTTTTAGCACTAGCCAGGTAGGTCACCTTCGCATAGCTCTTCGAATATGGTCCTTTAATGACTGGCAGAGCCCACGGGATATGATTTATCTGAGAGTTAAGCTCCACATAATTTGTTTTCATTTTATTCCTTAACATATCCACTATTGTTGATGGGATCTGCTTCTCTGCCTCTGCCTCATTCATCTCTTTGTCCTCAGAGTGTTTTCCTGATCCAAGTCCTACTTTTCTCCTCAAGCTCCATATTAGTTTCCCCCTAGGCATTAAAGGTATTTTGGACCAATCTGCTTTCCAACTCATCCATCTTCTTCTTTTGCGTCTCTGTCTGCCTTACCAGCTCTTTTTGGGACTTAGTAAAACCCAGGAGGATGCCTTTGAGATTTTTGAGTGACTGTCGCATTTTCCCCTTTGTTTTCATCACCATCTCGGGGGGGAGGCATGCATCCCCTCTTTTGCGTGTTCATGTTTGTCAAGTTCATATCCACGAGCTATTCATCCTCATTTTGGTGAACCAAGATATTTTTCGAGTTCCCTGGCAGTGTTTCTGACTTACCACTATCACCAAGCCTTTTTGTGATTTGATCGTCACCAGTAGCCATCCCACGTTACCTGCAAAGTATGCATAACCAAGCTAGTGAGGCAAACAAATCTAAATCCACACACAACTGCTCTGTCCCCATGGTGGAGGCCAAACTATTTATCCTTAAAATAGTAGAGTTGAATTTGTATATGAGGTCAAGAGCACGTGTGGTAGATCTAACTTTGTTTAGAATCTATTACTAGCAAATTAGTAATCTATGAGATTAACAGTTGAATATGGAACACAAATAAAGTAAAGAAAAGCAATGAACAATAGTAAATTTGTGATACGATGCCTTTGACAACATTCCTCGAAGGTTGGGATCTTTCCAATGAGAGTCAAATGTGAACAAGAAAGTAAGGAGAAAACTAATGCTTGAAGAGCAAGTAAAAAAGGTGTTGTATTGGTAGAGCAGGATAACAGATGCCTTACAAATGAAAAGAAATTCCTGTTTTATAGGTTACAATCTGGTGGCTTATGGCCAAGCAATAAGGTTTATTCCCTAAACCCTAACAGTACTACGGCTAATGATGCAGCACCAGGTGTCTTACCAATTATAGGTGCCAGCCTGTATCCTTTGCCTAGGTCAGATAGGTGCACTATGCATCCACGCACCCGACAGATCTGACGCTTTTGTCCCATGTATTTTTCTTTTATGTCACATGAGCCCTTCGAAGAGACTTGCTTTCGCAAGATGTGGCTCCCCACAATACGATTTTAAACGGGGGCCTCTTCGAGAGTGCCATAATCTCCTAATTAGTCATGGAAAACTCTTCTCTCGAGGGATCCATTCGCTCTGCACCTCTAGAGGATCTTCTACCCAATACAAAAACTTAGAAAATCGAGTAGATTGGGTCAATGCTACAACACCTAGCGGGATATTTAATTGTATCACCTAAGAACTAATGCATGTTAGATGTTTGTTTAAATTCAAAAATGTATTTGACATATTTGTTAGGAGTCGTGTGCTTGTGGAGGACCATCATTTCATGGAGAATCGATCTTAAATGACTAATGTGAAACATGAATTACCCCAAGATGATAATTCGATTAATAAATGAAAAGATAATGTGTTCATATGATAAGTATAATGTAATGTGACTCTTATGTCGTGTGAATGAAATAAGTTAATACAATTAGAGAAACACTTCTCTTTTTGATGGTTGATGAATGATAATGGCAAGATATGTAAATATTGTATGGCTAACTAAGAAATAGATTGGACGATTAGGTGTCATATGTAAGTGAAATATAGATTATGGTAATTTGATAAAGAGATGGAACAAATTACTTTTGTAATTGTGAAAAAGATAATTTTTTCATTATAGTGAAAAATATAACCATATTTGTCCAATATTAATTTAGAAATCAAATTTCATCTATAAGATAGTAGGATATAACTGTGTAATTACGCCCAATTATACTCAAATCTCATTATCATGTGGCTTTTCAAACAAGCCCTAAATCTCATTCAAATCCAAACAGAAGGCAATTCTTAACAATTATGATTTGAAATTTTAATCTCTTCGGCTTGCAACAATTTATTGTTGCCAACGCAAATGTATGTTTCACCACCAGTAGAGTTTCAGCAATAAAATAGCAGGGCTAATTGGGAGTCCATTGAAGGCTGATAGAGCTACTACTCAAAGGGATAGGCTGACGTTTGCAAGAGTATTAGTGGAAATGCCCCTAAATAGGGACTACCCGAAGGAGATAATGTTTGAAAATGAGGAGGTCCAGATAGTGCACCAGAGGGTTGAGTATGAATGGAAGCCGATAATATGTACCAAATGTAAAAATTTTGGACATGACGTAGGTGAATGTAGAAGACAAAAATAGGAAGACACGATGAAGGAATAAACAACACAAGATGGGGTGCAACAAAGGGATCAGGTGGCTGATACAGGGCTAAATGGTGATCAAAATAGGCATATGAAGAAGGGGATACATGCAGGGAATACAAAATGGGGAACAGGAAGACCAAACACACAATGGGGTAAAGCCCAACGGGCGACTACTTCGATAAGCAATTTATTTAGTGCACTGGAAAAGGATGGCAAGGGGGAAGGCAGTGATAATCAGAATAGTATAATGCAACATGGTGAGTGTGGAAAGGATAAGGATGGGGGAGACCCCATCCACCATGGATAGAATTGGGTTTTGGAACTCCAGGGGACTGAATAGGACTAGCAAACAAAGAGATATGCAGGTTTTCTTGCACAACTCTAAAGTTAGTTTATTTGGTTTCCTGGAGACAAAGATTAAGAGAGCCAATGCTAACAAGGCTGCTCTTAATATATGTAGCGGTTGGTCTTTCACAACCAACCTTTCAGCCCATCCAGGGGGACATATATGGCTTGTATGGAAACCATTGGTGTATTCTGTAGACATTGTTGTCGTCACAGAGCAACTAATGCATTGTGGGGTGGAGCACAGAGGAACAGGGAATAAATTTGCTATTACACTAGTGTATGGGTTCAATGACCAAGCTCTACGGAGGAAATTATGGAGTGACTTACAGGGGATAAAAAGTATTGTGAAGGGTGCATGGGCAATTTTGGGGGATTTTAATTGTGTATTGAACAAAGATGAGAGACTGGGAAGACCTGTGCAAATGGCGGAGATAAGAGAGTTTAGACAATGTGTTGCAGCATGTGAAGTTCATGATCTTAAATCGTCAGGAGCATTTTATACTTGGAACAATAAGCAGCAAGGGAATGACAGGGTATGAAGTAGAATCGATAGAGTGTTGGTGAACACTGAGTGGATCACATAGTTACCAGGTTCCGAAGTTAACTACATGAATGAAGGCCTATATGATCATTGTGCTGCCATAATTAATTGGGAAGATGATGTACAAGCAGGCAAGAAGATGTTTAGATACTTTAACATGTGGAAAATGGCTCCAGGATATAAAAACAAAGTTTAGGCAAGCTGGGAGGAGAGAGTACAGGGAAGGAACATGTTCCGAGTGGTGGGTAAATTGCACAAATTAAAAAAGGTTTTGTTGACTATTAATAGAGAAAATTTCAGTGATATTGAACTGAAAACTCACAAAGCACAGGAGGAGCTAATAAAATTCCAGAAGGAGTTACAAACACAACCATTGAATCACCAGATGATTGACGAGGAAAGAACACTAGCTGCTAAATATGGGAATCTAAAAAAGGTTAGAGATCAGTACTTCCAACAAAAGACTAAAATTTTGTGGCTTAAGAAAGGGGGATAGGAATACTATGTTCTATCATAGCTTCTTAAAGTCGAGAAGGAACAATAATAGAGTATTTAGTGTTAAAGATAAGCAGAATATACAGCAAACAAGACTGGATGCAATCAGTAAGGCCTTCATTGAATATTACACAAAGCTATTGGGGAAGTCCAACACTTTAAGGTCGAAGGTAAACAACGATATACTGAAAAGGGGTCCGGTGGTGACTGGGGAGCAAAGGGTACAATTACTGGTACTATTCAAAGAAAGAGAGGTGAAAAATTCATTGTGGGCTATTGATAGAAACAAGTCTTTGGGGCCAGATGGATATGGTAGTCAATTTTTCAAAGATAATTGGGAGATAGTAGGCAATGATGTAGTGGCAACAATACTAGAGTTTTTCCAAATAGGGCAACTGCTGAAGGGCCTAAATAACACTATTATTACCTTGATCCCGAAAGGTACTCATGTAGAGACAGTAGGGGAGTACATGCCTATTTCATACTGTAACACTCTATACAAGATCATCTCAAAGATGCTATGTGCTAGACTGAGGCTAGTGTTACCGGGGATTGTATCCAATAACCAAAGTGCATTTGTGGCTGGGAGAACTATAATGCAGAACATACTCATATGCCAGGACTTGGTCAGGCTCTATAACAGGAAGAACACCACGAGTAGTTGCCTCATCAAAATAGATCTGCATAAGGCTTATGATAGTGTGGAGTGGGAATTTGTCAAGGAAATGTTGCATGGTATGATTTTTTCGCATAGGTTCATAGGATGGGTGATGGAATGTGTAACTACTACACAATATAGTATTGCATTGAATGGAGGTGTTCATGGGGAAATTATAGGGAAGAGGGGCCTCCGCCAAGGAGATCCTATGTCACCCTTATTATTTGTGGCGGGCATGGAATACTTTACAAGACTCATGAATTGGGTGGCCTTGCAATATGGGTTTGCATACCATACTAGATGCAAAGGAATGCAATTAAACCATCTTTGTTTTGCGGACGATATGCTAATATTTAGCAAAGGGGAGTTTAGCACTGTAATGATGATGTTGAGAGGGTTGAAAATGTTCTCGAAGGCATCAGGGTTAATGACTAATGCAACAAATCCAACATCTTCTCGGCCAATATGAAGAAGAAGGACTTGGAGGACCTTTGCGAGATAACAGGTTATACAAAAGGCAAGCTGCCTTTTAAATATTTAGGAGTGCCAGTCTCAGCCAAAAAACTCTCAGCTATTGACTGTGAGATACTAGTGGACAAGCTGGTAGCACGGGTAAGAACTTGGGGCTCGAGGAATCTTTCATATGCTGGGAGGGTGCAACTTGTTAACTCAGTTCTAATGCAAACACATATGTATTGGTCGTTTATTTTCCTCTTGCCAAAAAAGGTGCTAAAGGATGTCACGGCAGTATGCGGAAACTTTATATGGAGTGGCCAAACAACTACTACTAAACTCCCACTTGTTTCCTGGGAATTAGTATGTAAACCAAAAAGGGAAGGGGGGTTAGCAGTGCATGATTGCATCATTTGGAATGAGGCTGCTATAGCCAAGTACGTATGGAATATAGCTTCTAAAGTTGACGACCTCTGGATGAAGTGGGTTAACCACATATATATAAAGGGTACTGACTGGTGGCAATAAAAACCAAGTCAAGATAGTTGTTGGTATTGGAAAAGAATTTGTATCATAAAGGAGAAATTTGCAACAGGGTACAGTGGGGATGGCTGGATACAATGCACAGGGAAGTATACAATTGCTCGTGGTTATAAATGGAGAATAGGGGCTGGGACTGATTGGCCATGGTGGAGAGAAGTTTGGAATAAGGCAGCTATTCCTAAGCATAGCTTTATAAGCTGGATTACGATGCATGAACGGCTGTTGACTAAAGAGAGACTGGCTAAAATGAACCTTTGTCAAGACACAACGTGTTTGCTATGTGGGGATCACCCGGAAACTATTTCTCACATTTTCTTTGAGTGTGTATTCTCAAGAAACTATTTGCAGGAGATTCTACATTGGTTGGGAGTACAGATAGTATACACCGACATACAAGGCATATGGAGTAGATTGGCTAGAAGAGTAAAAGGGAAGGTTAGTAGGACAGTCATGTGGGCTGTGTTGACTGCACTAATCTACGAAATTTGGAAAGCAAGGAATGATGCATTGTGGAACCATAGAGTTAATAGGCCACAACTGTTATGCAAACACATACAAATGGAGAGTAAGCCTGGAATACTTGAAATGTTAAATAGGAAGTCCAATTGTAAAGACAGGAAGTGGATTGAGGCTTTATACACAGAGATTGGCACTTGTAGACAATAGGGAGATGATGTATATATGATCGAAGGGGAGGGACGTAGAATAGTTAGCTAGTTCTATTTCAGTTTGTAGTGGAGTAGGAAGCTGTAAACAAGCATGGCAGTTCTTTTTGAATAAAATGTGTTCTCTTCGACCAAAACAAAGAGTTTCAGCAATATAACCAGCCTTATTCAAGATTAAGTGTGCACCTCCAATGTTAGCCACTATATGATAAAGAAATGAACCTTAAACTTAACTCAACTTCACGAGCCAACTTAAAAGGAGGAGGATTTCCCTAAGCCATATAAACAGTCTCAGGATCTCGTTTCAGTCAAATGTGGAATATTTCTTTCAACACCCTTCCACCCTCTTGCCCAAACACTGTCCGTACTGGAGTGTGCACAATCATACACCGGGGGTATATTCACAACCCACACACGGTTTGGGGCCCCACATCGAACCTAATGAACCTGAATCTAATACTATGTTAAGGAAATGAATCTTGAACCTAACTCAACCCCAAAAACTAGCTCAAAAGGAAGAGGATTGCACATGCAAGTCATACAAGGAGTTTCGAGATATCGTCCAATGTGGGCCCCCAAACCGTGCCGCGGGGGGGGGGGGGGGGGGGTTGCGAATATGCTCTCGCGTCCATGATTGTGCAGTCTCCTGTGTGGACATTGTTTGGCATGGGGCGGGGAGGTGGAGGGTGATAAAGATCCCACATTGGATCAAGACAAGAACCCGAAACTCCTTATTTGATCACTTGGACAATGCTTCTTCCTTTTAACTAATTTTTGGAGTGTGAGTTAGACCCAAAATCTATGCAAGTATAAGCGGGAAGAAGTGGAGGAGCTTCTGAATGTGATTTCTCAAAGAGGACTTCAATTTGAATCTTTTTGTTGTTTCAATTTGAATATAGAGGGGTTTCATCCCCTCTGTATACTTTTTTGTGTTTCTTCATTAGCTAGAGAACATGTCTAATTTATTTAAATTAATCATTGATATTAGTAGTGATGATTTTAGGAAATCTTCACATAATGAAGTTCTTAAGAAAACGCATAGTGTATGCCATAAAACTAAATACTCTATATTTTTGTGTACATATAGAGAGATAAATTCATAAGTTTTGGTACAAGGAAAAATAATATTCATAAGTTTAATGAGGTCACTCAAGATTGCGTGAAATACGAGCAAATTACCTAGTAGAGATATAACTTATACCTATTCAAATGTGAAGAAAAACTAGTCATAATCATTCTGTATTAAAATTTAGAAACATCTTAACTTAACAATCAAACATGTATTCAGATTTAGATACTTTAATCCTAGAAAAGCAAGCAAAATCCTAAGTCAAAAGGAAAGTTTATAGCTTAATGTAGTAAAAAAAATATTACTCAGTCCATCAAGCAAATATATATGATGATATTTGATTGAGGGTAGAATTTATCGAAAGCTTGCTTTTTTTTCTTTCCATGAATCAAAGGGTGAGAGGCTGGATTCGGTCTCAAGGACTTGTGGTTGAGACATTTCTTTGATCGACTAGAAAAAAAAAGAGAAATTTAAAATTAAATTATTTATAAATATAAAAAGACATTTGCTTTTTTACTATAATAATCAAGAATACAACAAGACCAAATGCCTAGAACAAACTGTACATATAAACTTCTTCTTCATCCTATAACAAATGGGAAGAAAGCAAAACTTTAAAATTCCTTCAACATCTACTGCTTCTACTTTTCCTTCACAATGTGGACAAATTCCTGATGCTATTTTCCTTCCGAACTCTTTTTCTTCTTCATTACAAACACATTTCAAAAAACACATTTTCCTAATGGTATTTAAAAAAAAAAAAAAGAGAAATGGATCTTTCTCTTTTTCATAGGTTTTTGGGGGAGAAGAGGGGTTTTCTTATATGAGGTTTTCTTGAGGAATAAGCTTAGGGGTTAAGTTACATAAAATTGAAGATAAGGTAATATTTACTAAGTTTTGTTTTTTAGTAGTAGTTGAATTGTTTTGACTCATGACTTGTTGTTGTGTCATGTGTGAACGTGAGAAAGGTAGTATTAGGTTGTTGGAGAATTCTTTTTTTTTTTTATTTTATTGATGTGATTTACTATCAATATTCCGAGGCAGAATTATAATTCCGAGTTAATTAGTTTTGTAGCTTATTCGGGTTTTAATAAATTATTTATACATATTACGTAAATTTTTAAATACAGATATACTATTTGACTCAAAATTATTAAGTTCTGTTAAGCCTATACGTGAAACTTTAGCTCCATGCCTAGCAGTAATGGCGCAGGAGCCAGAAATTTTAACAAAAAAATCTAAAATTCTAATGATAATTTAAAGCAACTTTCGAACTACTTTTATCACAGCAATAAAAACTTTCCCTAGACCACAATTAGGAATTCAAAAGTTTGTACATGTATACGTACGAAAATTTTATTTTTATGGCTACTTATATGGTACGATTTCCCAACGAAAGAATCCCGGTATTATTTTTCAACGAAGGATTATATTGAATCCTAGAGGACGACCACAGTGGAAGATTTTGTAATCCTATTTAGGATCAACTTGTTGCATTTTTAGTCATGCTTAATTTTAGTAAGTACTCCCTCGTCCATTTTTACTTGTCCGATTGGTACACATCTTAAGAAATTATAAATAATTGGGGTAATTTTATTATATCACCTTTTGAATATAATAAATTTAATGATTTGGAAAATGTATTGGGTAATGAATAATATTTAATAGCAAGGGTAAAATGGACACAAATAGTTAGGTCACTTTGGGTTAATAAATTGACCGAATGATCATTTTCTCTAATTTTCCATTAACTTTACAATGTTGTGATCGGGCTTTTCCACATCTAATAATGACATCAGTACAAAGCATTAAACAAAAATAAAATAAAAAAGCAAGAGGAAAAGGAACCTTACGAAATCCAATTTTGTTTACGATTAGGATTAGGATTTTAAACACTAATATATATAGTCCCACTATGCACACAAAAGAATCATTCACATAATTTTTCTCTTGAGAGAGTTTTCCATTTAATAGTAGAAGCACTAGATTTTGTAAATCCTTTTTCAAGTTGGAATTGGCCGTTGTGCCATTCATATAAACCCGTACATATCAATCACATTAACAACATCAATAGCGGGGCATGACGAGGTTACTACTTGGGTCATCGCGGATTGACATCGTTGGTTTGACAATCCACTGGTGGAACGACGTGAATAAGTCCGTTCAGTGGCAAGAGCGGATTTTCTACTCCCTTTGTGCTTCTTATGCTCTTGTTGCGACCGTTGCACTAATTCAATTAATAAGGGTCCATTTGAGGGTACCCGCGTATGGTTGGACAACACAAAAGGTTTTCCATCTGATGAACTTTATTGTAAACGGAGTTGGTGCAATCGTCTTTGGATTTCACAAATATGTTTTTTTGATCCATCCTAAGGTGTTGACTCGCGCAATATTAGACCTACCAGGTCTCCTTTTCTTTTCGACATTCACACTCCTTGTTCTATTTTGGGCCGAGGTATATCACCAGGCTAGGAATATACCAACAGATAATCTTAGAATTTCTTATATTTCAATAAATGGCGCGATATATTTCATTCAGGCTTGTATCTGGTGTGTCAGTATTCTCAATGACAATAGTAACACAGTAGAATTATTCATTATTGGGAGGATGTTATAGCAGTTGTATCATTCATTGCAGCCTTGGGCTTTCTGCTCTATGGTGGAAGGTTATTTCTCATGTTGCGACGCTTCCCTATTGAATCTAAAGGGAAGAGAAAGAAGCTTCGTGAGGTTGGATCTGTGACTATCATATGTTTCACGTGTTTCCTCATAAGATGCTTCGCGGTTGTGTTATCTGCTTTTATTGATCCTGATCATCACGCGTCTCTTGATGTCTTGGACCATCCAGTTTTGAATCTGATATACTACTTGTTGGTAGAAATTCTTCCTTCAGCTCTTGTGCTCTACATTCTGCGAAAACTGCCTCCAAAAAGAGTATCTGCACAATACCATCCAATCATTTAGCTGCAGCATTGTTCCCCAAGTTTGTGAAAAAACCTAGTCATAATGTAGTGAGGCAGAGGGTGATCTCAGTTTCATGATATTGTAATGGCTTGTTCTAACTATGATGTTTTGGGTTTCCTTTACTATAACGGTCGTTGGATAGGGTGTATAAGAAGTGTTAAATATGTTGTATTAGTTGTTGATATTAGTTATGCGGATATTATTTCCTATACACTGTCGAGAATTTCAACATTATTCTTACACTAACCAACATTCAGCTTGAAGATTATCATTTATCATATGATGTAATTAAATTACCACTTCAAATAAAGTTTATTTCTATTATATGGTGTTCCAATTTTATTTTTTTTTATTTCAAGATTAACCTCATCCTCATGTAAACTCTACGTCAAGAATTTCACTCTTCTTAATTCGATAAAGAAAAGCCACACTCCATACATCATATATATGTGGTATAAGACGTTGATAACTAATTACGACCTTAACTGATAATTAAAGCCCAAAAATATACTCCCCGTTTCAATTTGTTTGGCCTATTTTTCTTTTTAGTCCGTTTCAAAAAGAATGTCTCTTTCCCTTTTTAGAAACTCTTCAATTCTAACTTTCCACATGGCATATTCAAGACCACAAGATTAAAGGATATTTTAATACATTTAACATATCTTTAATTTAAGACTACAAGTTTCAAAAATCTTTTTTAATTTCTTAAACTCCGTGCAAAATCAAAATAAGCCAAACAAATTGAAACAAAGGGAGTATTAAATACTAGTATACTAGTTTTCAAGAATTAATATCAGAGAAACCCAACAATAAAAGATAAGAACAATGAAGAGCAAATCAAGGCATGCAACATACATATGATAATCAATCAGGATTGTCTTGGCAGACATCACTTTCATCACCTAAAATTGCACCACAAGCAGCTCGACTTGCGTCAATCTCTCCTTCTTTCTTCTTGCACATTGTCTGATCGAGTCCATTCTACCTTCCGATACTGGTCTTCTAGTAACCCTTGCGACACGACGACGCGTGTTGATCACCTCAGCAATGACCCTCAGGATTTTGTCTGAATCTTTTCAGGCCGAGCTCATTGACCCTCAGCAGCTCAATAGCAAAGTGCATGATTCTTCTCCCGTGAGGAGCTCAATATTCAGGCCGAACTTGTGTTCGATGAAGGTCAAGTTCAGAAATGGGTTGATCTTTATATTTTGTCCCTCATAAAAAAAGTCTTATAAAAATAACCTTCATAAAAGGTGATCTTGAATTTTTGACCCCGCTTAACAAATTTTGCCCATAAGGCAGACGTTTTAACTTTTTCCCTTCAGACGTTCAGAACATTTTAAGACGGTGACCCTGCAAAATTGACCAGAAGTTCTACCTCATAGGCAAAAGTTAGAACTTAATTATATTGCCTGTCATACATAAGTTTTAACTTTTTCTCATAAGACGTAAGTTATAAATTATCTCATTATTGGATCGAGGTAGATTTTGAAGATTGACAAAGCTGTGGAACACATGCAAATGAATAGGTATCTGTGACATGTTCCTTCAGGGCAGAATCCAACTAGGATCAGGAGAAGGTCAACGACATGGAGAAGGAAGCAAAGCGTGTGGAGAAAGCGTGTCTATAAGGAGAGTCTAGCTTGCAAGGAGTTTTCTTTCATAGGGAAGAATCCTACGAGGAAAGAAATCGAGAAGATTGGCTTGACAAGTCCTACAAGGAAGGGGATTTCCAATATGGAAGGAAATCAACCGAAATAAGGGGAAGACTCTCAAGTATAAAAACAAGAGAGGTTTCATAATAAACTTTACGCACTTACATAGAGAGATACAAGCAGAGCACAATCAAATTGAGGGAGTTCATATTTGAGAGAGTTCGGAGTGAAGATCCAAGTGCAGTCAATACAAGAAACCAGATTGAAGAACGTGTTCGTTAAGTCTATGCTTTACAGTTCTTAAGTCGAGTTAATTGTATTATTTTCATTGAGTTGTAATCATTTATTCTTAGTACCAGTAAGTTATAAACTGGTGTAGGAGTTAGTCTTCAAGTTGAAATAACTCGAAGGCTTGGGCACATAAACTTGGGGAGGTTTGTGTGGTGTTAAGAATTAGGTTTAGTTCCTAGGATTGAATTCCTTGAAATCTGATTTGTTGGGGCTTATTGTTTTAGTGAAATTAGGTTAAATCCTACAGAGGTGTAGGTCGTGATTTTTACCCTTTGTGAGCCGGGAGTTTTCTACGTAAAATATCGTGTTTTCTCTTTACTTTCTTTATATTAAAGTATTCGACAAAGAAATAGATCACTTAACCTGTTCCTTAGAAAAATTAGGGGGGTCAATATTCTAACAATTGGTATCACAGTGGGTTATCTTAATAAGAGTATTATAGCTCAAGATATGATCACTATGAATTTTGCACCTCCTCTTGGACACGGTGAAGGACAACATATCAACATACTATCTCTCTTCAAGAATGAAAGATTTTCTTTAGGCAGAGGACTATGAGCTATTGACTAGAGTTACTGATGGTCCTAGAATTCCTATGACTAAGGATGCTGAAGGGAAAGACATTTCCAAACCAAAGGCTCAATACAATGATGATGATTACAAAATGCCCGGAAAGAATGCCAAAGCCAAGTGCATACTTGTGTGTGGACTTGGTCCTGATGAGTTCAATCGCATATCTAGCTGCACAACAGCCAAACAGATTTTGGATACACTTGTCAATGCTCATGAGGGTACTACTCAGGTAAGAAAACTCAGGATTGCCAGGCTTTGCACTGAATACGAGACCTTCAAAATGAAGAATGGTGAAACTCTTTGGGAGATGATCACTAAATTCACTATTGTTGTGAATGAATTGGTGTCTTTGGGTAAAATATACACCACTGAGGAACAGGTTGATAAGGTACTACGGACTCTTCCTAAATCATAAATAAAGGTCACTGCAATCAGAGAAGCAAAAGTTATGACAAACATGTCTTTGAATGAACTGGTAGGTAAACTAAAGACCTATGAAATGAAAATTGAGAGCACAAAGAGGGGTAAAGAAAGCAAGGATAAAACTCTTGCTCTCAAGGCTACTGAGAGTGATGAATCTGAGCTGGATGATGAATACATTGCCCTGATAAGCAGAAACTTCAAAAAGTTCTTCAAAAAGATAGGAAATTTTGAAAAAAGAAAATCATCACCAAGAAGAGAAGAATGTAGAAAAGGGACAAATTGGTGGCTTCTTTAAATGTGGAAAAACTGACCATCAAGTCAAATATTTTCCTATGTGGTTAGTTGAATGGACAAAGGAGAGAGGTGAAAGGGAAAGAAAAGAGCAAGCCAGCAAGAAGAAGAAAAAGGATACTGGAAAGGCCATGTACGCTGCTTGGGGACCAGGTTTAGATCACTCAAAAGAGGATGACACAGAAGATGTGGCACTGATGGCCATAGAGGACACATAATCAGACTCTGAATCAGACACTGAAGTAAACGAGGTAAATTTTCTTGATCTTAAGGACAAGATGAAACTCTTTTCTAAGAAAAAACTGTCCTCCCTAATGATGACCTTTATTGATAACTTTCAAGAATTGAGTGAAAACAAAGATTAGTTGCTAGCATCTTTGACCAATTTGAAATTTGAGTACATTGATCTTGAAAAGATCAATATTGGTCTAAAAGAAAAAATCAATCTCTCAAGGAACAGGTCCAGCAACTTGAAACTGTCATTCTTTCTCTCAAGTCTGAAATTTTAAAATTAAGGGTTACTCAACGGGGGAAAGAGCACAAGAGTGATGAACAAAAAATGATCTAAAGAGGTTCAAAGATGAAATATACTCAGAAAGGGAGAACTCCAGAAGAATAAATCTTGAATTATCCAGAACCAAATATGAGCTTGAAAGAGTAAATAAATGGACTAAGTCTTTAATGATTGTTACTCAACTGGGTAATAAAACATATAGCACTAAAACTGGAATATGCTTTAATAAAGAATTTTCTGAAGGAACCGCTGATCTTTGTACACACTGTGGTAAGGTTGGTCACCTAAGGGAAGCTTTCCCAATTGCTAAAGCTCAATAGGATAAAAACTTCAAAGTTGCCTACAAAAGTAAAATTAAGTATGTTAACAGAAATGTTCCTCATCTAAGGAACAGGTCTACACATAAGAGACAGCCAACCAAAAGTCTGCCAAAATGGACCAACAGAGATCTCATTCATCCTTTTGATCAAAGGAAAGGACCCAAGTTATTCTGGGTTTCTAAAACTAACCTTTAGTTTCTATTGCAGGAAAGGGTGAGAGAAAGCAAGCAATATTGGTACATGAATAGTGTTTGCTCAAGACACAAGACAGGTGATAAGCGAAAATTCCTCTCACTGGCTGAAGAAATAGGTGGAAATGTGGTTTTAGAGGAGGAAAAAAAGGCAAAATCAAAGGAGTTGGCAAAATAGGTAAGCCAGAAGAGCGCTCAATTGAAAAGGTATACCATATTGAAGTATTGAATCATAATCTACTCAGCATATCACAACTCTGTGATAAGGGAAACAAGGTAACCTTCTACTCTTCAGGTGTGGAGGTGATAGACCTAAAAACAAGGGAAACTGTCTTGACTGGACAAATATATAAGCATGTGTACACTACCAATATCTCAAAGATCCCTATTGAAGATCTTGTTTGTCTCAGTGTGATGGACAAAGATCCCTTGCTGTGGCATAAACGACTGGGGAATGCTAGTCATGTTCAGCTGAACAAACTAGTCTCCCAGGACTTGGTAATAGGCCTTTCTAAAACTAAGTTCAAGGAAGACAAAGTCTATGCAGCCTGTGCTCGAGGTAAGCAAGTGAAATCCTCCTTCAAATCCAAACAGATTATCAGTTTGACCAGGTCCTTAGAACTGGTCCATATGGATCTTTGTGGCCCTATGAGAGGAAGGAGCAGAGGTGGCAAAAAGTATGTTTTTGTACTAGTTGATGAATATACAAGTTACTCTTGGACAATTTTTCTTGCTTGTAAAGAAGTTGAATTTGAGGCATTCTACACTTTAGTAAGAAAGCTGGAAAAGAAACTTGACAAATAACTAACTACAATCAGATCAGGCCATGGAACTGAGTTTGAAAATGCTAAATTTGTTGACCACTGTTCCACCCATGGTATTGATCATAACTGCTCTGCTCCTAGGACCCCTCAAAAAAATGGGGTGGTTGAAAGGAAGAATAGAACCCTGCAGGAGATGGCTAGAACTATGATGATTGCTAGTAATATAGCTAGCCAGTTCTGGACTGAAGCTATCAACACTACTTGCTATATAACTAATAGAAGCATATCTAGGCCTCTCCTAGATAAAACTCCCTATGAATTACTCAAAGGCAGAAAACCTAACATCTCTCATCTGAGAGCTTTTGGATGTAAATGCTTCATCCACAATAATGGAAAGAATTTGTTAGGAAAATTTGACGCTAAAAGTGATGAGGGAATTTTTCTAGGTTATTCTTCACATAGTAAAGCTTATAGGGTGCTAAATGAAAGAACTATATGTATAGAGAAAATTGTGCATGTTGTATTTGATGAAAGCAATGTTATGGCTAACCAAACTTTGCAGAAAATTGATGATCTGTCAAAAACATCTGAACCAGTTATGCAGGAATAGGTGAAAGGAACAGGTTCAACTGATGCTGAAACTGTCAGAAATAACAAAGGTGATGAAGTACCTTTGGCTGAAAAGGAGGATCAAGCTGAGGAGGCACAAGATACTCAAAGGGTATAAGTATCAAGGCTCACATCCAATAGACAACATCTTTTCTGATTTGAGAACTGACATAACCACCAGATCTATACTGAAGAATTTATGTGCTTTTAAATCTTTTTGGTCCATGATAGAACCCAAGAAAGTCAATGAAGCCTTACAGGATGCAGATTGGATCATTGTAATGGAAGAAAAGCTCAATCAGTTCAAAAGGAACAAAGTATGACACTTGAAACCTAAACCAAAGAACAGAACCATCATAGATACCAAGTGGGTGTTCAGAATCAAGATGGACAAAAATGGAACAGTTACAAGGAACAAGGCTAGACTGGTGGTCCAGGGGTACAATCAGGAAGAAGGAATAGACTATGATGAGACCTTCACACCAGTGGCTAGATTGGAGGCAATCAGACTCCTCATTGCCTTTGCAGCCTACAAGGAATTCACACTCTACCAAATGGATATGAAGAGCGCCTTCCTTAATGGGATGTTGAAAAAAGAAGTATTTGTCAAACAACCTCCAGGATTTAAAGATTCTAACTACCCTGACCATGTTTACAAACTTGATAAAGCTCTTTATAGACTTAAATAGGCCCCTAGATCATGGTATGAAAGGTTATCAAAGTTTTTTCTAAGCCATGGCTACACAAGAGGTAAGATTGATAACACTTTATTTCTAAAAAGCAATGGAAGAGATTTGTTGGTTGTGCAGGTATATGTTGATGACATTATATTTGGTGGCACTAGCAAGGACCTCACAAAGAAATTTGCTGCCCTGATGAGCAAAGAATTTGAAATGAGCATAATGGGAGAGCTCAACTTCTTCTTAGGCCTCTAGATCAAACAAACTCCTTCAGGAACAATGATTCACCAGCAGAAGTATGCCAAGGAGTTGCTCAAAAGGTTTAAAATAGAAGATGAAAATGAAATAGATACTCCAATAGACATAGCAACAAAGTTAGGTCTAGAAGGAACATGTCCAGCAGTAGAGCAGAAACTGTACAGGGGGATGATTGGATCTCTTTTGTATCTCACAACTAGTAGGCCTGATATTATCTTCAGTGTGGGTCTTTGTGCTAGATTTTAGGCAAATCCTAAGGAACCTCACTTGAAAGTTGTCAAGAGAATCCTAAGATACTTGAAAGGTACAACTGACTTGGGGCTATAATATCTAACATACAGTAACTTTGAGCTTGTAGGGTATGCAGATGCAAACTATGCAGGTTATTTGATAGACAGGAAGAGCACCACTAGAATGGCACACTTCTTGGGATCATGTTTAATCTCTTGGGCAAAAAAAAAACTAAAACTCTGTGGATTTGTCTATTGCTGAAGATGAATATGTGATTGATGCCTCATGTTGTGCATAATTGCTCTAGATCAAGCAATAGCTCAAAGACTTTAGGTTGAACATTGAGTGTGTGCCCATCTTCTGTGACAATACCAGTGCAATCAATATTTCCAAGAATTTAGTTGAACATAAAAGGTCTAAGAATATTGATATTAGACACCACTTTCTGAGAGATAATGTAGAGAAGGGATTGAACTCCATGCATTTCTATGCCACAGATAAGCAAATTGCTGATATATTCACAAAGTCACTAGCAAGGGATCACTTTGAAAGGAACAGGTTGGAACTGGGGATGATTATGATCACATGAGCATCCCTCAGTGACCAGCTAATGAACACTGTACATATTGTAGTCTAATTTTAAAATTTTATGCTCAGTCTTATATATTTAGTTGTATGTCCCTCTGCCACTTTTAAAGTTTAAGTTTCTCAAGCACTATAACTCATTATTTGGTTATGCAACAGGAAATCAGCATGCCAAATTGGGACACAAACTCAGCATAAATTTGAAAATCCAAGGTATGTGCACTATGTTTAAGAAACATTGATTGCTCAAAATATGCATTTGTACTTATCCCTTCTACTTGAACCTAAAGAAATTGATTCACCCTAAAGTCTATAACCGCCACTCTCTAAAAAGGAAAATAGATCCAATCAAATCAGGTCACTTTTGTGACAAGATTTGTCACCTGTCAATCCAGATCTCTTCCCTAGAATAAAACTCTTCCACTTAAAGGACTCCAATCAATTCCAAATGGTTAAATCCCTATTTAAAGTCCTTTTTGAACTCATTCTCCTTATTCACTTCCACCTTCTCCTTCTACAAGAGCCTTTGCACCAAAACACAAACTCTTTTTCACTTCTTTCTTCTCTTATCTCTCTACCATGGATCAACACACACCATTTTCTCCTAAAACACCAGAAAACCCTCCATATGCTACCAGTCCATCTATGTTACCTGAACTTGCCTTGGTACCATACAAGGAACAAGTCAACACTATTCGTCTTCCTCCTGTAATTCTCGTTGTTACTCAAGGAATGACTCACTTTGATAAATTTTCAGAAGTTGTGGGGGATGATTTGACTGGTGATGATGATTCTTCGATGGTGTCATATGTGAATGAATTTGAGGCACTAGAAGTGGATGTTGCTGGGTCTAAGGGGGAAAGTGAGGCTGAAGGAACACTGCGTGATGAGGAAGTACAGAAGGATGCACCTTATGAGGGGGGAAAACTCTGAGAATCCCACAGTTAAACTTAGTTCTCCTATTAGGGACACTTTGGGTGCATTTGTTGAGGGGGAAACAATAGGGGACCCCACAGTTGAATTTGCTTCTTTTGTTGGGCTCCAACAAGGCTTGGATGGAGTTGT
Source organism: Jaltomata sinuosa (assembly GCA_003996215.1). Lineage (NCBI taxonomy): Eukaryota > Viridiplantae > Streptophyta > Magnoliopsida > Solanales > Solanaceae > Jaltomata > Jaltomata sinuosa. The sequence continues at coordinate 978,097 of QJPP01000412.1, forward strand.
GGGAACTGCTATTGTGGGTGCTACTGTTGGTGATGCATCGAAACCTAGGGAATAGGTTCGTCAGACCCATTCCTCTGCAGCTGCTGAGGAAGATGAGAACACTCCCATTGCTAACCTAGTCCCCAAGAGGACAAGATCTCGTCTAACAAAGGCCTCAGGCAGACCTGTTCGTATACCAGATGATGAACCTAAAGAAAATTTTCCTGCTCCTGTGGCTCAGGCTGTTCCTATTCGAATAATCAGAGCTACCAAGAGATCTATTGATGAAAATATAGTTGCTTCTGCAGCCAAGAGGTCTAAACCTACTAAAGGTATGTCTGTCTCACCATCTGTTCCTATTAATATCTTGGATGATGAGGCTGAGGTGGATGAAAGAAGAAAGAAAGGAAAGGGGATGGCCTCTTCCAAACTACGCAAGGAACATGTCAGGAAACCTATTCCTTCCAAGAGCTCTATCAAATCCAAATTAATGGATGAGGCCTGGGAGAGTGAAATAGATGATCATGGGCATCCATCCTCTGAGTTTCATGGGAATGAGGATACTAATGATGCTGCATTTCACAAGGATATATAGTCTAAGGTTCCTGAGAATATGGAAGAAGAGGATGACACCCTGGACCCTATTGATGGAACTCTTGATGCTAGAAATGGTAGGCTGATTAATTTTGGGGTAAAAACTGTGGTAAGGGGTAGCATATTGACTGGGTATGGAGGAGTTGAGATGACTGAGTTGCTAGCACTGGTGGAGGCATAAGGTTGATCAAACATGTTCCTTCAAGGTGGTGCTAGAAGAAAGATGGCAATAACTGAGACCATACAATTCTATATCAATTCTACTAGTACCTCCTCCTCTATTTCTAGCGAGGTAAGTGATGTCTCTTTCACCCTTACTCCTGCCGTGTTGGAATAAATTTTGGGGGTTCCTAATGCTGGATGGTGTCAATATATGAAGAGGCAACGACCTTCTCTGGATGGGTTGCCTTCTGCCTTGGATATCACAAGAAGATTTGCAAATGATCCTACACTAGAGGAGCACTCTAGGGTGGATAAGGGGGATATACTTCCTCTACATTGGATGCTCTTTGTCATGATCCAACCCGTCGTGAGTGGCATCCACCTAACCCCCGGATGAGCGAACCAATAGAGTACCACTCTTTTGCCTAGATTAACAGCCTAAAACTAGCAAGCATAAATGTAAGTAGCAATCAGGGTAACTAATACTAATCATTAGTATAATCCTGCAGAAATTCCCACCTAGGAACTGAAAGTCATCGTACCAAACAACAATACCAAATCTAGAATATGGGGATGCAACCCCAAAAGATAAACTAAAATAGTTTTAAGCCCGAAATAATTGGACTGAAACTCTAAGGATAACCCAAGGTAGCTCGAATCAAGCAACTCACCCTTGAAAGTCAGAAATCGCCGGTGCTAGATGCGAGGTCGCATCTCAGTCGCTGGTAGATTTCCTATACTCACCAAAAGAAAGACAAGTGTAGTATCAGTACACCACCACTGTATACTGGTAGGATCATCAGCCAGTTTTCAAGTAAAGAGTATATAATTAGTACAACAATATCAAGTAAGGAGTATGGCAAACATACAACAATAATCACATGCACATCTAGACTACAGGTCTCTACCTAGCTTGTTACCGCATGAATCCATCTCTTACAGTTCTAATCCATAACATGTAACCATAACTGTCCTTTCCGTCTAGCCCAGACCCACCCTGGAATCCCCTCTAAAAACACCAAAGGTAATTGATCAACCCGGCCTAAACAAAGACCAACACAACAGTTATACAACAGTTCCTGGCCACTCAAGGACCACCAACAACAGCACCTTTAACTAGACAACCCGGTCCACTCACAAAACTAATATCAAGTATCACATTCAGTAAAACAACTAGGTCCACTCACGGAACCAATATCAACCAATACAATACAATAGTCAATGAAATAATGCAAGATGCAATAAAGTAAACCCGTACCAGGCGTGGTACTCGTGCCAACCGAATGATATACCCATACCAGGTGTGATACCCGTGTCAACCATTTGTTATACCCGTACCAGGCGTGGTACCCGAGCCAACCGAATGTCAACAACCACAGTCAATATATGAACACACACAACTTGTAAAACCAACAAGTAAACCGTTCAATCACAGACTGTAAACAGGAACCTAGATATTTCACACAATTTCCCTAAGCTATGTAATGCATACAATCCCTTAGAAATGAGTACATCAATATACACATTCACAGAAAATGATAAGCCATCACCTACCTCGAAATATTCCAAGCTCTATTCGACCCGAGCTTTTCCGTATTCCGGATTCCTCTCTTTTTCTTGGTCTAAAAACAACACATAATACATACAATTAACACACAAGGCCTGCACATTACCCGGATTATACCAAATCCCCAGACCCCAGGCGATTCATGATCATCCCATCTCTTTTTCGGGATTTCCCACTGTTAATTCTCCTAGTTCTATCATTTTTACAGATAAAAATAGGGAATTAATCAACCTATGATCATTTTAATGTACTTTTCTTAATGTCCAAGAACACACATGCTTAGAATCCCCTTCCTTTCCTGAATTCCACCATCCCTAGGTTATTCTAACCTTTCCCCAATTTCCCTCCTAGCAATTCTACCGCATAGGAAACGTATTACCAAGTTTGGGGAACGAAAGCCTTACCTTAGGGAAGATTTTTGACGGGAGAGTGAAGAAAATTGCCTGGAAATCGCCCAACTCTTCTCCAAACAAACTTGTGAAAACTGAATGTTTTGGAGCTGTTTCTGCATTAAAAACTTGTCGGCCCGCTATAGAGGTCCCCTCTCCACTATAGCGGTAGGCTGCCACTATAGCGGTAGGCTATCACTATAGCGGTCTTAAGTAGGTTGACCTCCCTTTGACCACCGCTATAGCGGTAATTTCTACCCTATAGTGGTGGCCGCTATCACGCGTGACAGCGCTCGTCACAGACAGAAAGTACAGAACTCTGCCAGTTTTGGCCATTTCACAACACACTTATTTCCCCCGACGTTCCAAAATAATCCCTTCACGTCAAACGCGATTCCAGGAGTTCTACTTACCCAAAACTGATTCTGAAAAGTCCCCCCGGACTCCTTTTATATCTTGGCTACGTGGAAAACTAGCTCACTCCAAGACACCTAAATCCATTTTTACCTGGATTTCCCTAGACTCTACCTCGCTCTAAAACTGGCCGAGGCTAGCCTAGCCCAGAATTTCAAACTCCCAAACTCGGAGTTTTCTAACTCTAAAACTTGGCACGATTAGTCTACCCGTAATGACGGACCCAGTCGTTACACTCTTTGTTATTGTGCACAAGATGGTGCATCCTAGGGAGCAAAAATGTACTGAGACAAACTTCTTGGACCTCACCTTGATGCAGTTGCTACTCTCCAGGATTCCCATCAACCTGCCCAAACTCATTGTTTGCCATATGCATTGGATTTGCAAATATGACAAAACTAAATGTGTCTTGGGTTATGGGTTCTGGTTGGGGGATATCTTTCAAAACTTTGGTGTGCCTGTCCAAGCATGGAAAGATCAAACAACCAAAAATATGATTGGTACTGTGAACCAAGCTGTTGTACCTGCTCCTCAGAGGGGGGCCAATGCACCTCTGCAGAGGATAAAAACAAGTTTGGCTGCTAAGGATGAGGATATTGCAACTATAAGGGCATCTCATGATGAGGAAATGACTGAGCTTTATGACACCTATAGCATTGAGCATGCACTTTTGGTGGAAGAGAATGCAAGGCTCAAGGCTGACCTTGCACATGCACATGCTGCCTTAGTAACTGAGCAAGCCACTAATTCTGCCATCCTAAAGGGCATTTATGAGCTGCTCAAGAAGGACGCTCCTTCTCCCACTGCCTAGCATGAACCCTTCTAGCCTTCCCAACCTTTCTTTTGTTCTCACAAGTGCATGTTTTGATCTTTTAATTTTAATTTCTAGTGTACATGCTTTGTGATTAATAATATGTTGAATTTTTGTTATGGTCTCATCTTGAATCCTGTGCAATTGCAAATACTTTTCTATAGCTAAATAAGTTCTTACTTTTGAGTGTTTGCATAGGTGATAGCCCTAGTGGCCATGCGTATTGAATTGAACTTGAATTAGGATGATGTGTGTCTTCACAATATTTTATGCCAAAAAGGGAAAAGTCTTTCTTGTGTGGTATTTATAACCCGTTGGTCCGACCTGTTCCTCTAATATATTCTTTTTGCTGTTTTGCTTAAAGAAAACTGACATAATATAGGTTGAACTCTGTATACAAAAAGCAAGAATTTGTCATCATGAAAAAGGGAGAATTTGTTGGATTGAGGTAGATTTTGAAGATTAACAAAACTGTGGAACACATGCAAAGTAACAAGTATCTGTGACATAGATGGTTCCATTTTTCTATGTACCCATTAACAACTTAGAGCATGTTTGAATATGTCTTATTTTAAGTCTAAGTTAATTTTTTCACTTTTAGTTTTTCTTTTTATTTTGTTATTTAGACTTAAAATCAAGGGTTCATAATTTTTTTTAATTTAAATATTATAAAAAAAATTAAAATTATTTTGACTTAAAAATACTTAAAATAAGTCAATACATACCGTTAATAAAATGAAATGCACATGTATAAACGGATGAAGTAAAGAAGCAAAGTAAAGTTGCACGTGGAATAGTCATACATTAGTGTGTATTTACGGAACGTCGCCGCTTTCACTTATTAAATACTCCCTTTTTTACTCCTAATTTTTAATATGTCAAGAAAAAATAATTTTTTAAAAATATTTTATCCACTTATTTCCTGAATTATTTTTCAAGAGTAACACTAAACATTAATTAATATGAATTGTATAGTAAAATAGTCATATCAATCATTATTTTCTTAATGAGTGTATCAGATTCAAATATAACAAGTAAAAATGAACGGAATGAATACTTACTTACTTTTAGCGGAATTGATAGTAGAATAAAGTACAAATTTCTACATAAAGTAGAATTAAAAAGCCAACCAAACCCACAAATCTCGCAGGAACCAACTAATCACTACTTCAAAGATGGGAAAATGGCTAAACTTTTCAAATCACTACTTCAAATTCTGACCTTTGTATCTCTAGACTGCTTTTTTATTGGAACTTCATCAAAAAAAAGAAGAAGATGATGTTTCCAGATCTTAAAGGTTGTTGTATTATATTTTTTTTCTTCTTGTTTGAGCCAGATGCTTGACTATTCCATCAGATGTGTGACTAAAAGCTCACATTTTTAATTGCAGGGAAATCGTCAAATGATATAATTGCAGAGAAGATAGTTGGAGTGAAGCCGTCAAAGAATATAAAAGTTGGGGTGAAGCCGTCAAAGAATATAAAAGTTGGGGTGGAACTGTCAAAGAATATAATTGAAGAGAAGATAGTTGGGGTGAAGCCGTCAAAAAATATAAAAGTTGAGGTGAAACTGTCAAGGAATATAATTGAAAAGAAGATAGTTGGGGTGAAACCGTCAAAGAATATAAAAGTTAGGGTGAAGTCGTCAAAGAAGCGGTCGAAAAGCATAAAACAGATGGATGTTGATCCGGTGAGTTTTAATTTCACGATTCTTTAGTTATTTCTTGTTTTAGTTGTTTTAAGTTAATTTTCTTTGATTATGTCTATGAACATGAACCTTAATGCAAATGCATTTGCAATCTAGTTATACGTCTATCCTAGGTGCAAATTCTCTACCCAATGTCCAGGGTCTTAAATTCGAGTTCAATTCAAGATTCATAGAAATAATATGAATTTAATAACTAAATTAATTAATTGAAATCAATATTCGAATAGCAACAATCATGAAAGAGTCATAATCCTAAAAATAAAAGTTTAGCTCCACATTGAAATGGAAAAAAACAATAAATTAACTAAAGAAAATATAAAAACGAATAGTATGGAGAATAAAGATAAAACTCAATAACTTGGATCTTCATGACGGCTCACAGCTCTCCTCAGGTCAAAATTAGGTGTATGACACGTTTTAATTTAATCCAAAACTGAATTGGAGAATTTCCAGGCAGTTAGCACTGTCTTCGCGCGAGGTGTATTTATAGAGCTAATCATATTCCAAGCATTAGCCAATTTATTTCATATTATTGTCTTTTATAATTTTTGTAATTTCTAACACTTTTCACCCATTTTTGCTCCAAATTTCATCTCCAATGTAACCACAAAGTAAAAATACATTGTTAAGTATAAATTATTATTATTAATATTCGAGCGATGATAAAAATACTAAAATGTCAGGTAATCGTTTGTTTTCATTAAAATTAAGATGTCTGAATCTGAATCCACATCTGAATAATTAAGATGTCTCTAGATTTGAATACTGAACAATTAAGATGATGAAGATGGTTTGTAATGGTGGTGGTGATAATAGTTGGTATTAGTAGCTAATAATGTTAGCGGTGATAGTTGTGATGGTAGAGGTGGTTGGCGTTGTAATGATTATCATGATGGTGACGGTTGGTAGTGTTGGTGGTGATTTTGTGATGGTGAAGTTGGTTAAGGTTAGTAGTTGGCGGTGTTGATGGTGGTGACTGAAGAATGTGTGGTAGTTGGCGGCGGTTCTAGTTGTGATGGTGGAGGGGGTTGGTAGTAGGGATTGACCATACTGGTGGTAGTGGATGATAGTGGTGGAGGTGGCACTGACGGTAACAACAGTGGTGGTGATGACTAAATAATGTGTGGTGGTTGACGTTGTATTGGTGATAGTTGGCGGCGGTGCTCGTTGTGATGGTGGAGTTGGTTAGTAGTAGGAATTGACCATAGTGGTGGTGGAGATGGCGGTGATGGCAGTGATAATGGACATAATTATAATGATGCAGGTAGTAGGTGTGGTAGTGGTTGATAGTAGTGGTGGTTGACAACGGTAATGGTGTTGACAATGATGGTGGTGGTTGTGATGACAAAGGTGGTAAGTGGTGGTGACGGGTGATTATGAATAAAGTGGTGGTGAATATTATCCATACAAGAATACCTCTTAATGGTATTAAAACTTTGTTTTAGATTTTAATGATTAAAACCCATTCAGACCAATTAAGTACTTAAATCTTGATTAAAACAAATGCACTTAATGGCCTAAGGCCTGAACCATTCAGATTCAGACCTCCAATAAGTGCAAACAAATGAAATATGCATTTTAGGTCGAAAATCAGTTTCTTCCTAAAACTAACAGCTTGTTTGGATGGTCGTTACCTATTGTATTCTCATATTTTTACTTTAGCTATAATGTTTGTTTAGATTGTTATTGTTATATCTGATGAAAATACACCTTACCTTTCATGTAACATGCTCGATAATTATTACTCTAGCCCATAATTTACTTTTTCTTTGTAATACTGTGAGTTTATTCTTGAAATTGTTGAGCCCAAAAAATAATACAATCTGTCTAAATATTATATTCATTAAAACAATAAAATTTGATACGATACATTAAGAAATGATATGTAACAACCATCCAAACAAGCTGTAAAAGGTAAATGAGGATTTTCATTAACTAAGTGCATCCATCGGAACTTTAGCCTGTAGTATGAATAGAATCTAGCTGTTTGATATAATTCAGCTCTTTGATGAGCACTTATAATATAGAAATTAGAATATAATAATCTTTCCCTCACATGTTTAAACACATTTTAATCTCGCTCACATTTGGATGAGCTACAAGTTAGACATAACACTTTCATGGCAAGCTTTTGCAAGGTTGGAATTAATTTGACCAAAAAAAGGCGATCACTATTCAACTATAGAAAAATAAATTTGAAGTTTTATAAGTATAAATAAATTAAATAACTTAAATAACTTAAATAACTTAAGTAAAGTTATAAAGACAACTAAACAAACTCACTTACCCGTGACCTTTTTTCTCTGCCTCTAATAGCCAGACTGCTACCAAACATCCCATCTGCTATTTTGTGCTTAGGAAGCTCAATGACTAGTACATCTTTTGTTACTTCATCGGACCATCTCAACACATTTATGGTAATCTATCCACACTTCTAAATCTAAAGTGTCATTTTCATTGGAACTATAAAACAATCCCGAGTTCAAAATATGGCCTGTTGCATGCAAAGGCCAATGAAGTTGGTCAGACCACCTTGCATTAATGATATCGAAAACTTTCTCATATTGTTTCCAAACTCTATTAAAAGCACGTTCAATAGCTTCTTTGGCTCTATCCATTGCTTCATAAATATAGCCCATTGGTGGATTTTTCCCCCATTCACCAAACGGAACACTTCAATCAAAGGATGACCAACTTTAACTGCCCGGACAACATCACTAGATCAACACTGGAACTCTACTTTGAAAATCCATTTGTATCCTTTCTTTGGAACATCGATCGAGGGATTTTTATTTAAAAAAAAATAAAAGCGGCGTCCTTAACCGCCGTAATTACATTAAAACCGCCGTTATTAAATTACATAATATGGCATTTCTGGAAGCGTCGTATTATAATACGTTTTGCGGCGGTTCATTGAAACTGCCGTAATATACCCGCCGTAAATACTTCCTTTTTTTGTAGTGATGTCTATCATTGGCAGGTCTTCTCAACCAAATCAAGGTAAGCTGTACAAGTTGCACTTGAAACCTGTTTTTGTTCTCTAATTGATGTAGCTTTCTTCTTTGACAATGATTTTGTACACACGCAAACATATATATAGTTAACTACTAAAGCACTTGCTTTTTCCTATCTAGGCCATGGAAATCGACTTCCCAGGGAAATAATTGTGGACATCCTCATCAGGTTAACTGTGCAGTCTCTTCTTCGATACAAATGTGCTTCAAAATTTTGGAAGACATTGATCATCTCGGATTCATACTTTAAGGTGAAGCATTGCAATCATGCAAAGAATAATAAAAAAATTCTTATTGCCCATATGTCCCCTGAGGTTGATACAATTTCATATTATTGTTCTCCTTTATCATCGGTTCAACCATTACAAAAGCTTGGTTGCCCTTCAAATCATAAACCGTGCAGTTATGTAATGTTATGCTGTTGCGATGGCTTGTCTCTTCTTTGGTCTAGTGCTGGTTATTTACTGTGGAACCCATCCTCAAATGAATCAGTAGAACTTCCTAATCATGAATTTTCTGCTGACGCATGGAGAAGCACTTACGGGTTGGAATATGACTCGATTAGTGATGACTATAAGATTCTTATGATTGACAACCGGGGTTATGGTTCAACGTCACCCAATATGATCCTTGCACTAAAGAGTGGTTCTTGGAGAAAAATTGATAACCATCCTCGTGGCTTTCCCAATAGTGTGTGTAGTAAGGGTACTGCTTTGGCATTTTTTCGTGGTGCATTTCATTGGATCTGCAAGGATAATTTAAAAAAGTATTTTATGATTTCATTCGGTATATCAAATGAGGTGTACGGAGAGATATCGTTGCTGGAGGAGGGAATTTGCAATAATATTTCCAATGTGATTTCCGTAACACGTGGTGTTTCAGTATTAGAAGGAATGCTTTGTGCTTATTGTGCTTGCCGATATAGGGAGGCAAGCACTTTTAAGTTATGGGTAATGAAAGACTACGGTGTCAAGAAATCTTAGACTGAATTATTTACTATTCGAGATGCCAATCTAACTTTGGCCATACCAAAATATAGGTTTGCGGATGGTGAAGTGCTACTCTACTACGAAGAGGGTGGATATCGTGCGTTTAGGACATCGAAAGGACCATATGGTGGATTGCCGGCTTCATATAACTCCTTACTACGAGGATTCGTTTATACTGAAAGTTTGATCTCTCCAAAATTACTTATTAAAGTATTAGCTTATATTTGATCAAGTCACCTTTTTTTTTTTTGAATGTCATGCTACTAACCTTTTATTCTTATAAGTTTATTAACTTGCTAGTTGTGGTTTCAAAATGTGTTTGCCAATGTTGTTGGTTCTTATTTCAAAATGTATTTGCCAATATTAATGTTATATAGTCCTATTTTAACGGAATTAAATCAAATTAGAATTAATATTAATGAATAGGAGTAGTACATTATTAGAATTAGATATAATTATATTGTCTAGAAAAATCACTGGTTATCCAGAATCCCTTTACAAATGAATGGAGTTATCAATTTATAGGTTACAATGGTGAGGCCCTAGCCAATGATAAAGCTATACTAGAGCCCTAAAGTACTAAGCCGATCACTTTGTGCCATGTGGTGATGCTATTGGTAGTGCTTGCAAATATTCCTTCTATGTCCAGGTCGAGCTCGTCCGCACACCTGCATCTCCTCACATCTTTGTCTCTTTTGTCTTTTATTTTATGTCATCAGGGTACAAATACTTTTTACGATACCTCTCCCGAGGATGCCTTTCCAAAGGTTCAGTTTTCCAAGACTCAATATATGCGACATACTTTCCCTACACGTGTCCATCCCTTACTAGGTCATGTGTCTCAGACCGATTTTTCCCCAATACAATTTATATTTATTTTGACAGATGAGGCTAGTAAATCCTCTGCGTGCCGAGACAATCCTGATTGATTATCATATATATGTTGCATGCCTTGAATTTGCCTTAATATATTTGCTCTTTTCTGTTCTTATATATCTTTTATTATTGAGTTTCTCTGACATTAATACTTAAAAACTAGTTTACTAGTATTTGACTATACATGAGTAAATGAGGATGAGGTTAATCTTGAAATAAAAGAAAAATTGAACACTACATATATGTTTTCTCTTTAGTTTAAAGCTTTTCAGTTGATGTCAAGAATAATAAAATTTGCATGACAATGGATATGAAGATTATCCATACATATTTTTTGATAACACACTCTGGGCTAGTTTGCGCTCGCCTCTTTTAATTCTGCGAAATACCTGTCACCTCCCACCAACAACAGATACCAGGTATGGAAACAAATTTAACCATACAATTAAAGTATAGATTAAATTCGTGCAAACATAAATAAGAGACAAAACTTTCCCCTTCCCAATATATATTCCTCTAGGTCAACGCAATTCCAACTTAAACCTCTTTATGTACAGGACCTAAATTCACAACTCAATAAGCACAAGATTAATACAATTTGAAGTTTTCCAGATTGAATCAATTTCTTGTTGATGTCAAGATTAATAAAATTTGCATGGCGATGGATACTTTACACATAAAACAAAAAGAAGCCCTTCAACAACTTGTAATTTAATTACATTACAATAAATCTTCAAGAAGGAAAAAATACACTCGTAATGTTGAAATAAAAAGAAAAAAAAATTGAACACCATATAATAAAAAGAAACCCTTACTTTATTTGAAGTGGTAATTTAATTACATCATATGATAATCTTCAAATTGAATCTTGGTGAGTGTAAGAAGAATCTTGAAAGTCTCGACAGTGCAAGTGGGCACATAGAATACCAAGTCTGTTTTCTTGTCTATTACTTTGATGTCTCCTTTGTAACTATGGAACAAAGATTCTGCAAAATATGGAAAAGACAAGTACTCTTTTGGGACTTCAAACATCTTCAATTGTTCCTCTTCTTTGCCAACATACACATAAAATATTGGTTTCTTGCATGCCCTTTGGAGCTTTGATCCTAATTTAGTTACATCACCATAAAAGATTTGGTTTCTTCCATGCCCTTTGCATCTTTGGATTTTCATCACCTTCATCACCATGTTTTGAACCCTTGTGCACAAACCAATCATTTTTGAATCAATAGAGAAATTAATGAAGCTTTAAGCCAAGAGAAAAATTATGTGAATGATTCTTTTGTGTGCATAGTGGGACTATATATATATATATATATATATTTTAAAATATATATATATATATATATATATATATATATATATATATATATATATTATATTAGTGTTTAAAATCCTAATCCTAACAAAATTGGGATTTCCTAAAGTTCCTTTTCCTTTCCTAAATCAACTCGGTTGCCAAATCATTACTTACTTTCCAAGGTTGCTTTTAATTAGGAATTTTGATTTTAATTTATTTCCTCTTATGCTTTATTATTATTTTTTGTTTAATGCTTTGTACTCATGTTATTACTAGAAACAAATTTCTTTATATATTTATAAAAACATCGATGATTCAGTTAAACAATAACTTATAACTTTTTTTTTGTTGTTTCCAGACTTAGAGAATTTCACATATAGCTCATTCTCCTCAAGTGTTTGCAAAGCTTCTCTCAAGTGGTTCACATGCTCTTCGCAACTTTTCGAGTAAACCAAAATATTTTTAGTAAACATAATAATGAACCGATTACAAAAGGGCTTGAAAACACGATTCATCAAGTTCGTAAACACGGCATGTGCAGTTGTCAAGCTAAATGACATCACCAAGAATTCAAAATGACAATAACGAGTATGAAAAAACTATTTTTGAAATATCTTGCTCTTTTATCTATAGCTGATGATACCTTAAGTGTAGGTCAATTTTTGAAAAAAAACTAGCTCCTTGAGGTTGATCGAATAAATCACCGATCCTAGACAAAATATATTTATTCTTGGTGGTTAATTTATTAATTTGACAATAATTTATACACATTGTGAATGATCCGTCCTTCTTTTGGACAAATAAGACCAAAGCACCCCGAGGTTAAGTACTTGATCGAATAATTTTTTTGACTAGCAAGTCTTTCAGTTTGTCCTTCAATTCACACAACTTGGCAGAAGACATACAATAAGGTGGAATAGAGATCGATTGAGTATGGAGAATAACATCGATTCTAAAATCAATAACTATGTTAGGTGGAATGCCGAGGATTTGCTTGGGAATAACTTCGAGAAACTCATTGACTATAGGCACCAAATCAAATTCGGGCACTACAGCCTGAGTGTCATTCATATTGACTAAATGGTATATACACCTGTTGAAGTATGACAGATTAAGTTATATTTGAGTTGTATTAGCTCATTAACTAGCATTAGAAATAGTTAGAGTTAGTGCGATTAGCTACAACAACTTTGTATTTGTTTGTAATAGTCGGTTAGATTAGTCGGTTAAGATGCTTAGCTGGCAGATTACATATTTTCATTTGTACAAGTATATAAGGTAGCTTAGACCTTGCATTGACTACTTCTATTCATTCTATTTTCTGATAATGAAGATCTGAGTTCATACTCTCCAATTCTCTTTACTGTTCTTAGCTTCTCAATTGCCTTCATCTCCTTTCAATGGAGTTTACCTGGCCCTATGAGTGTCAGATTTCAGTTCTCAACATGGTATCAGAGCTCAGCCCTATCGATTCCGCATTCACATTTCAATCGAAGGTTAATCCTTGAACTTTTGTTCTCAAACTGAAAATTCATTTGTTCGATTGTTTCATTTTTCTGTTTTTGTTTGTTGTTTCAAAATCGTTTTGGAATTATCTTCCTAAATTTTTCTTCCTCCACTGTATCGTTGATCATCTCGATCATTTGGATCTGAGATTTTTGTTGCTCTCCTGTTCGATCAATTGTTTCATCCAAGTACTATTTCTGTGTTTCAATTTCTATTTTCACATCATGACTGAAAATGGAGCGGGAAGCTCTGCTCCAGCAGGAAGCTCTGCTTCAACAGATTCTACCAATGTGTTATACATGCATCCTTCAGAGAACGTAGGATCTTCACTGATTCCAACAGTTTTTGATGTAACTGGATATACATCCTGGAGAAGAAGAGTGCTTAGAGGCTTGTTAGTGAAGAACAAAAATGGTTTCATCAATGGAAAAGTGAAGAATCCAGATCCTAATTCTCAAGACTACACACAATGGGAAAGATGTGATGACATGGAAAACTCATGGATCCCTAACTCTCTGTCTAAGGATTTAGCAGACAGCTTACAGTATGTAAACAATGTTAAGGAATTATGGGATGAATTAGCAGACAGATATGACCAAACTAATAGAGCAAAATTATATCAATTTCAAAGGGAGATAAATGAACTCTCATAAGGTAGCATGGACATCACCTGATATTACACGAAGATGGGAAGATTGTGGGAGGAACTCAGTACTCCAGACAATTCTACACAATGCACATGCTTGTGTAGTTGTGGAGGAAGGATAGGTATGCACAAAGTTGAACAAGACAAGAGGTTGATTCAGTTTCTAATGGGACTAAACTAGGTCTACACTGTAGTAAAAGGAAGCATACTAATGATGAGTCCACTGCCTACAATGGCACAAACTTTTGTCATCCTGTCTCAGAAAGAGAAACAAAGGGAAGTAAGGCCACACAATCACCTAGCTCTAGAGTCCACATCTCTCATTGTATTATCATCAAAATCACAAGGAGCATCTAGCTCATACAGCAAAAGATAAAGGAAAAACTACACTCCAAATAAAGGAGGTACCTCTGGAGGAGGCAACAGACCTTCACATCATCAGTCCAATTCATATCCACAAAACAACAGGTCACATATTTTTTGTGAGTATTGCAAGAAGCCTGGTCATATCATAGAGAAATGTTACAGACCACATGGATTCCCAGACAACTTCAAGTTCACAAAAGGAAAGAATGTGTTAGGATCAGCAACTGCAGTGCATAGTTCTGAGGGGCAAAAGGAGTCACAATTCCTCTCTAAGGAGAAGTATGATCAGTTATTGAGTTTACTTGGGAAAATGCAGGTTGGAAATGGACAGGAAAGCATGAACAACCTTACCAGTGGAGCTGTAAACTTTGCAGGTATCATGGCTTGCTATTCCTCTATGACTGAAATTGGTGAATTATCATGCAAGTGTACTAAACTTAGTGTTGACTCATAGATAGTGGATTTAGGGGTATCCCTTCACATGACTTACAATAAAACCTTGCTTAAGAATATTAGAATTCTACCATATCCTTTCCTAGTCACCTTGCCTAATGGCTACAGAGTCAGAGTTACAAAAATTGGTGATGCCTTCCTAAATCCAGCATTAGCATTACATAGTGTTTTATTTGCACCTAGTTTTAAATTCAACTTGATCTCAGTTCATTGTTTAGCATTGTATCTTAAAGGCATTATTGACTTTAGCAGTTTCTCTTGCTTGCTGCAGGGACCTTCACGAAAGAGCCCTTTGGAGATTAGTAAGGCAAGGAATGGATTGTACTACTTCTGCCCTAAGTGTCACAGTTGTTGTCTTAGTATTACTGATAAAGTTGGTTCTTCATTGTCTTCAGTTTCATGTTGTTCTCTACCTGTTAGTAATGATGAGACTCCTAATGTTCTCTCTACTCCACTTGTAAAAATCCCTCAAGCAAGTAATAAAGGAGTCAGTTTCTGCTTTTCATTCTCTTTTATCTTCAGTTTCTCATAGAGGCAATGTTGAACACTTGTGGCACAATAGACTAGGTCATGTCCCTTTTGTAAGAATGAAGGATATCCTGTCCATTCCCATAAAATTTAATCCCAAACAATTCTTTGAATGTTGCATCTATCCTATGGCCAGGCAAATCAGAACACCTTTTCCCCAAAGAACCAGTGTCACAACCAAGATATTTGAATTTATGCATGTGGATCTATGGGGTCCATATCACATATCCACCCATGATAATCACAACTACTTTCTCACCATGGTTGATGATTACAGTAGATCAACATGGACTCAACTACTAAGATGCAAAAGTAATGCACTTCAGACCATAAAAGCCTTTACTTCACAGATAGAAAATCAATTTAACACCACAGTCAAAACCATAAGGTCTGACAATGGATTGGAGTTCACAAGTCATGAAGCAACACAGTTTTTCCAAGAATAGGGCATCATACATCAAAGAAGCTGCCCCTACACACCTCAACAAAATGGTGTAGTAGAAAGGAAACAGAAGTATTTGTTAGAGACAACTAGAGCAATGCTATACCAATCAAAACTACACATTAAGTATTGGGGAGAATGCATACTCACTGCCACTTACATCATAAATAGATTACCCTCCAAACTACTATAAAATAAGTGTCCTTTTGATCTGCTGTATAACACCAAGCCTACCTATTCTCACCTAAGATCCTTTGGATGTCTTTGATTTCCAACCACCTTAAAATCTCACAAGGATAAATTTGAACCAAGAACCACACCTTATGTATTCATTGGCTACACAAAAGGTTACAAGGTACTTGATTTGGCTACTAAGAGGATTCATATTTTTAGAGATGTTTTGTTCCATGAAGATATATTTCCTTTTGTTATTTCTCCCGTTGGATCAAGTTTTAGTTCTATTTTAAAATTGCTTACTGTGTCTCTTGTTTTACTTAGTTCAAATAATCACTTTAGTAATGATGAATTAATGGATAAGGATGTTTCCATTTCTGTGACAAATGCTAATGAATCACCCTCACCTAATCCTCCATCTGAATCACCACCAGAAGCTAATGTATCACCCTCACCAAGCATTTCACTCAACTAGTCATCAACTGAGACAAACCTTGCTCCTATAATCAACCAGTTATCAACTGAGACAAACTCTGCATCAAGTCATCCTGTCCAGCCAGTGACTACATTTCCAACCATAGAGCCTAGAAGGTCATCTAGGACCCACACCACTCCTGTCTACTTACAAGCCTATGAGTACAAACTACCTCTTTTTCAAGCACCATAACAACAACCTAATTCCCTGACTATTCTTCTCAAATTCTCTTCTCCTATTTGTCTCACTACTTTGTGTCCAAATAATCAGCAACTAGTTAAGAACATCTCTCATGAGAATGAACCAGGGTCTTATGAAGAAGTTGTCATGAACCCTGCTTGGCAAGCAGCTATGACACAAGAATTTGATGCCTTATATGCTAATCATACTTGGGATCTAGTGTCTTTACCTACAGGTAAGAAAGCTATAGGTTGCAAATGGGTGTATAAAATCAAGCACAAAGCTGATGGAAGTGTAGAAAGATTCAAAGCAAGGCTGGTTGTCAAAGGCTATACTCAGTTCGGGAGCAGACAGTGTTTCTCTTCCTTCTCTTATGATAGAGCACAGGGAGCGGTTGGTAACTTTTTTTCTATGGGCCTGAAAAAAAAGCATTTTAAACTGGGATTGATTACAATGAGACTTTTTCTCCTGTTGTGAAGATGACCACAATGAGAGCACTCATTGCTTTGGCCACTAAAAGAGGTTGGGATCTTTACCAATTAGATGTCAATAATGCATTCCTTCATGGTGACTTACATGAGGAAGTCTATATGAGTACTCTACAAGGTCTGTCAGTTCCAGATAGAGGCCTTATTTGTAGGTTGAAAAAGTCATTATATGGCTTAAAGTAGGCCAGTAGGAAATGGTATGACAAGCTGGCAAGTTCATTATATTCTAAAGGGTACTCATACTCTACTAGTGATTACTCTCTTTTCTACAAGAAGCAGGACCACTCCATTGTGTTTGTTGCCATTTATGTTCATGATGTCATTTTGACTGGAACTGATTTGGAGGAGATCAGATCACTCAAAGCCTTCTTGCATGATCAGTTTAAGATAAAGGATCTTGGAAAGCTCCATTACTTCTTAGGCTTGGAGATTTTGCATAGATATGATGGTGTCCTGATCTCACAAAGAAAGTTTACCAATGATCTGATCACATAGTTTGATTGCCTCAGTCACAAGCCAGTTTCTTCACCCCTTGATTCCACCATCAAGCTACAGAGTAATGATGGTGTTCTCCTATCTGATCCTATTTATTACAGGAAGCTAGTTGAGAAACTCAATTTTCTCACCAACACTAGATTTTACATTGCCTTTAGTATGCAGCACCTGATCCAGTTCATGCAAGCACCAAGGGAGCCATACCTCACAGCTGCTCTTCATGTCCTTAGATACCTTAAAGGTGATCCTACCTTGGGGATATTCATCTCAAACAAACATGATTATTCTATCTCTGCCTTCTGTGACTCAGATTGGGTAGCATGCCCTAACTTTAGGAGGTCAGTAAGTGGTCATGTGGTTCTTATGGGGGATAGTTCCATCTGTTGGAAGTCCAAGAAACAATCTACAATCTCCTTGTCATCAGCAGAAGCTGAGTACAGGGCCATTAGATAGGTAGTTGGTGAGCTGGTTTGGCTAGATAGATTGATGCAGGAAATTGCAGTCCCTTGTCCCTTGCCTATTCCAGTGTTTTGTGATAGCCAGACATCAGTTCATATAGCAAAGAACCCTGTCTTCCATAAAAGGACCAAACACATAGAGATGTATTGTCATTTTGTAAGGGACAAGTTTCAAGAAGTATTGATCAGCCTCCATCACATCTCTACCAACTCTCAACTGGCAGACATCTTCACCAAAGCATTAACTGGTTTTAAGCATTTATCTAATTTACGCAAGTTGATAGTGGATCTCTCCCCTCCAACTCGAGGGGGGGGGTGTTGAAGTATGAAAGATTAAGTCATATTTGAGTTGTATTAGCTCATTAGCCAGCATTAGAAACAGTTAGAGTTAGTGCAGTTAGCTACAACAACTTTGTATTTGTTTGTTATAGTCGGTTAGATTAGTCGGTTAAGATGCGTAGATGGCAGATTAGATATTTTCATTTGTACAGGTATATAAGGCAGCTTAGACCTTGCATTGACTACTTTTATTCATTTTATTTTCTGATAATGAAGATCTGAGTTCATACTCTCCAATTTTCTCTACTGTTCTTAGCTTCTCAATTGTCTTCATCTCCTTTCAATGGAGTTTACCTGACCCTAAGAGTGTCAGATTTCAGTTCTCAACAACACCCCTTCGAAACCATCTTGCTAGCCTTGAGGTAAGAAATAAATCATCCTCGAGGTTTACCGTATCAACCTTCTATTCTATCACGGGTTCATCAGGGAATTGGAAACGGATCAACTTGAATTAGTAATCCACTATTGCATAGCAAGAGGTAAGCCAGTCCATTTCCATGATTACATCAAAGTCCAATATTTCTAACTCGAACAAATCGAGTGGGGGAGAAGAGGGGATCTTTTTATACGAGGCTTTTTGAAGAATAAGCTTAGGGGCTAAGTTGAATTAAATTGAAGATAAGGTAATATTTACTAGGTTTTGTTTTTTTAGTAGTAGTTGAATTGTTTTGACTCATGACTTCTTATGTCATGTGTGAACATGAGAAAGGTAGTACTAGGTTGTTGGAGAATTCTTTTTTAATAGTTATTTCTTATCGATAGTCAGAGGCAGAACTAGAATTTTGAGTTTATTAGTTTTGTAGCTTAATTAATCATTTTTTAATAAATTATATACATATTAGGTAAATTTTAAACACATATATACTGTTTGATTGAAAACTATTAAGTTATGTTGAGCTTGTACGTGAAGCTCTAGCTTCGTCCCCGTCGATAATGCCGCACGAGTCAAAATTTTTAATAAAAGAATCTAAAATTCTAATGATAATTTAAAGCAACTTTCAAACGACTTTTATCATTGCAATAAAAACTTTCCCTATACCACAATTAGGAATTCAAAAGTTTGTATATGTATACATAGGAAAAATTTATTTTTACGACTATTTTTACGATATGATTTTCCAACGAAAGAATCCCGATATTATTTTCCATAGAAGAATTATATTGAATCCTTTAATTTGGTCTGAACTAGAGGACGACAACATTGGAAGATTTTGTAATCCTATTTAGGATCAACTTGTTGCATTTTTAGTCATGCTTAATTTTAGTAAGTACTCCTTCTGGCTTCTGCCCATTTTTCCTTGTTCATTATTGACTTGACACACATTTTAAGAAATAATAAATAATGAGGGTAATTTTACTATATCATTCTTTGAATATAATAAATTTAATACTTTGGAAAATGTATTGGGTAATGAATAGCATTTAATAGCAAGGGTAAAATGGACACAAAATGATAAATTATCCATTGATTTTCTAAATTGGACAAGTATTGTTGCATATCTACTTTTAATATACTGGACAAGTGATAAGCGGGAGTTGCTCAGATGGTAAGAGTACATAACTTTGTTAATTATGCCAAAAGTTTCAAATTGGAACTTTAATTTAACTGAAAAAAGGCTTAACTACAAGAAAATCAAATTTTAGCCCAATAGGCCATGTAAAGCAAGTTACTTATTTTTTGTATGAATTGGTTATATGTTGAAAAATAAGGCAAGTAACTTATTCAAAAAATTTCCTCAATTCTAAATAATAGATATTTTCCTTCCCTTGTTATAACTGGTTTTTTTAAATGCCTATTTATTCTTACATTATCAATTTTAATTTAGATAGTCAATTAAATTTTATATGAATTTGAGATATTATTAAAAAATTTATATGATTTTTAGACATTTTAAGTTGGTAACTATCGCAATTTATAATATCTTTTACGTAATTTTCAAATAATATATGTTACTCCCTTTTTTCAGATTTATGTGGCATCGATACAATTTCGAAAGTCAACTGAATTTTATATATATCTTTTAAATACTTTAAGTTGTTAATTATTGTGATTTATAACACTTTTTCTTCTGTTGTAATTTATGTGACATTAATAAAATTTTGACAGTCAACCAAATTTTTAATGTCTTTTAAATATTTTAAGTTATTATTTTGATTTGTACTATTTTTTACTAATTTTCAAATATATAACCAATTAAAAAAAGATAAAAAAATAAAAACGAAAAAGTATAAAAGGAAATATCTAAGCAGACAGCACAAGCAAGTATATCAACCAGCTGTCTGCTTATTCGTTTTTATAAGTGAGGTAATATTTGCCTTAATTCTTGAAAACTAGTACTAATATTTAATTTTTGGGCTTTAATTATCAGTTAAGTTCTTAAGAAGAGTACTCCCTTCGTTCCATATTAGTTGATCACCTTACTAAAAGTAGTTGTTTCATATTAGTTGATCACTTTACTAATTTTTTTTTTTCATATTACCTTTGCAATTAATTCATATTGAAAATTGTGAACACTTATTTGTAAAATTTCAAAAATGTTTCTTAAAAGGTGAATTAGTAAAAACTACCTTCTTATTTATAATTTCTTAAGATGCGTGTAAAAGAGAAAGTCGTCAACTAATATGGGACGGAGAGAGTACTATTATCAGTACTAGTATTTTCTTTATCGAATTAAGAAGAGTGAAATTCTATTGTAGAGTATACATGAGGATGAGGTTAATCTTGAAAAAATAATAATTGAACACTATATGTTCTCTTTAAGTCTGAAGTGTTCCAGAGTGAATCAATATCTTGTTGATGTCAAGATTAATAAAATTTGCATGACGAAGTATATATACTTTACACATAAAACAAAAAGAAGCCCCTAAAGTTTTAAACTCTGATGTTGTAAAATTTAATTACATCACGATAAATCTTGACGTAGACTAAAGAAAGAAACTTTATTTGAAGTGATAATTTAATTACATCATATGATAATCTTCAAATTGAATCTTGGTGAGTGTAAAAAGAATTTCAAAACTCTCAACAGTGCAAGTAGGCACATAGAATACCAAGTCTATTTTCTTGTCCATTACTTTGATGTCTCCTCTATAACCGTGGAACAAAGATTCTGCAAAATATGGAAAAGACAAGTACTCTTTTGGTACCTCAAACATCTTCAATTCCTCCTCTTCTTTGCCAACATACACATAAAAAAATGGTTTCTTGCATGCCCTTTGGAGCTTTGATCCTAATTTAATTACATCACCATAAAAGATTTGGTTTCTTCCATGCCCTTTGCATCTTTGGATTTTCATCACCTTCATCACCATGTTTTGAACCCTATTGCACAAACCAATCATTTTTGAATCAATAGAGAAATTTAATGAAGCTTTAAGCCAAGAGAAAAATTATGTGAATGATTCTTTTGTGTGCATAGTGGGACTATATATATTATATTAGTGTTTAAAATCCTAATCCTTACAAAATTGGGATTACCTAAAGTTTCTTTTCCTTCTCCTAATATAACTCGGTTGCGAAATCATTACTTACTTTCCAAGGTTTCTTTTGATTAGGAATTTTGATTTTAATTTATTTCCTCTTATGCTTTATTATTATTATTTTGTTTAATGCTTTGTACTCATGTTATTACTAGAAACAAATTTCTTTATATATTTATAAAAACATCGATGATTCAGTTAAATAATAACTTATAACTTTTTTTGTTGTTGTTTTCACACTTAGAGAATTTCACATATAGCTCATTCTCCTTGGGTGTTTGCAAAGCTTCTCTCAAGTGGTTCACATGCTCTTCGCAACTTTTCGAGTAAACCAAATATTATTAATAAATATAATAATGAACCGATCCTGGAGGGGCTTGAAACACGTTTCATCAAGTTCGTAAAAACGCAATTTGTATTTGTCAAGCTAAATGACATCACCAAGAATTTAAAATGACCATAACAGGTATGAAAAATTATTTTTGAAACATCTTGCTCTTTTATCTATAGCCGATGATACCCTGAGTGTAGGTCAATTTTTGAAAAAAACTAGCTCCTTGAAGTTGATCGAATAAATCATCAATCCTAGACAAAAGATATTTATTCTTGATGGATAATTTATTAAGTTGACAATAATCTATACACATTGTGAATGATCCATCCTTCTTTCGGACAAATAAGACCAAAGCACCCTAAGGTTAAGTACTTGATCAAATAAATTCTTTGTCTAGCAAGTTTTTCAGGTAATCCTTCAATTCACACAACTTGACAGGAGCCATACGATAAGGTGGAATAGAGATCGATTGAGTATCAAGAATAACATCGATTCTAAAATCAATAACTCTGTTAGGTGGAATGCCGAGGATTTGCTTGGGAATAACTTTGACATACTCCTTGGCTATAGGCACCAAATCAAATTTGGGCACTACAGCCTGAGTGTCATTCACAACGACTAAATGGTATATACACCCCTTCAAAATTATCTTGCTAGCCTTAAGGTAAGAAATAAATCTTCCTCGAGGTTTAGCGTATCACCCTTCTATTTTATCACGTGTTCATTAGGGAATTGGAAACAGATAAACTTGAATCAGCAATCAACTATTGCATAGCAAGAGGTAAGCCAGTCCATTTCCATGATTACATCAAAGTCTAATATTTCTAACTCGAACAAATCGAGTGGCCCCGCGCCCTTTGACCACGACTATGTAACTTCTATAAACCATAGAAGCAATAACAGAGACACGAACAAGGGTATTTTAAAAAAAAATTATAAATAAGTTCGGGCTCCACCCCAAAATTAAGAGCAAAGTACGGAGTCACGTACGATAAGTTCGATCTAGATCAATCAATGCATACACATTTAAAGTGCAAACAATAAGAATACCTATCACTAGTCATCAAAATTTTTTGGTTGTCTTCCTATGAGACAATTCATAAAGTCGAGCTTGACCATCATTCATAGCATTAGCAACAACCTTACCATGAGCACTCGGGATAATATTATTATTCAGGCCAGAAGAGTTTGCCAACTCTTTTTGAAACCTCTTGCAATTCTGCTTAATGTGTCCCCTGATACCACAATGATGGCAGACTCTAGTCTCGGGATTATTGAATTCATGGCCTCTGATTAGAATTCTGATAAGGCCTAGTCTGATTGTCATGATACTTCCATCGTCTGCCAAAATGAACATTAGACTCTGTAGGTGTAGAATATCCTTTTCATTGCCCTCCATTATAAGTACCACTGTAACCACCTGTGGATCAAGCCTTCTTACTCTACTCCCTCTCTAATATGCCTTGATTTTTCATATCTTCTTGCTCCCCAACAAAACCTAGCAAGGATGTAAACGTGTATGCAGGACACATAACAACAACGCATGTAGATTTAATATGTCATTTCAAACCATGAACAAACCTTCTCAACTTCTGCCTCGTAGCAGGGATCATATACACAACATATTTAGCTAAGTGGGTGAACTGTAGGTTATACTCATAAACAACCATTATTCCTTGATCTAACTGCTAAAACTTTATAGCAAGTGCAAACTGTGCTTCCTCGAAAAGAAACCTTCCCACGAATGCTCTTTCAAATTCAACTCGAGTGGGAGGAGGAGCAATAGTTGAATACTCGTTCTCTCACACCTCGAACCAAACATGAGCTGTATTTTTTAACTAATACGCAATATAGTCAACTGCTTCAGAACCATGAACACTCATAGCCGTAAGAGCCTTAAAAGTTTCATTCATAAAGTATTGTGGGTCATCCTAAGTGCGTGAACCATAGACCTTTGGTGGGTTCAGGCTCAAAAAATTCTTAAGCCTTCCTCCACCCACTACAAGTGTAGTTTCAAAACCTATATGCTAATATTGGGCTGCTACTAGAGTAGTAAGAATTTGAATGACATTTTTCATAGACATAATATCTGCAACAACTCTAGCAGGAACCAATAAAGCTTGTGGAGGCACTCGATTGAAAGTACCATCCTCTACCTCAATGTTCACAACTGTAGTAGTAAGGTCAACAACCAGATGCCTACTCAATATTGCGTTAGAAGCATTGATGTTAGACCTGTTAGAAGCTACAGTACGTGTCAACACCATTTTCTACGTGGCACAAATAACGAACGTATTAGAACGATCCTAAAAAGAAATTTCAATCTCTATAACACAATATATAATCAAGAAGAATGAGAGACATATAAAAATTCCCTGGGAGTCCTTTGGCTATGCAGGTAATTAGGCTGCAAAAGGAAGACTTCACTATACACTACTCTACAAACATACAATTGGACAACCTCATTCAGATAGATCTTGGTCAACTTAGCCACATTATAAGTCACCTGCACAGGGATGAAGTGTGCCGACTTTGTCAATCTGTTAATAATGACCCATATCGAATCATATTTTCTCAAAGTCTTGGGAAGGCCAACTATGAAATCCATGGCTATTCTCTCTCACTTCCGCTCAGGAATGGGCATCCTCTGATGTGTACCACTAGACTTATGATGTTCATATTTCACTTGCTGGTAGTTTTAACACTTAGCCACAAAATCTACCATATATTTCTTCATTTCGCCCCACCAATAGTGTTGCTTCAAGTCTCATTGTATCTTGCTCACACCAGGATGTATAGAATACTTGGAGCTATGAGCCTCTACTAAGATGGCGAAAATTAACTCTTCAACACAGGGCACACAAACTCTCCCTTTAATTTGTTGGACAACTTCATTATCAATGATGGCCTCCTTGGCCTTACCCCTCAATACCTTGTCACGGATCTTGCTCAATATTGCATCATCAAACTATTTACTTTAGATTTGATCAAGAAAAAAGGACCTTGTCTCAATGCATGCAATAATCCGCCCAACTCAAAAACCTTCAACCTCATAAAGCTGTTAACCAGAGCCTAAATGTCTTTAGCTAATGGACACCTAGTAGCATTCAGGTAGGCCAAGCTACCCATAAACTCAGTTTTTTACTTAAAACATTAGCTACCACATTAGCTTTACCCGAATGATATAAGATAGTGATGTCATAATCTTTAAGTAACTCCATTCACCTCCACCACCTCAAGTTTAAGTATTTGAGAGAAGAAATGTAGAAAGCTGTGGAGGTCTATGAAAACTTCACAACAGACTCCTTATAGATAGTGTCTCCAAATCTTGAGAGCAAATACCACGGCAGCCAACTCTAAGTCATGAGTAGGATAGTTCTTCTTATGCACCTTGAGTTGCCTTGAAGCGTAAGCAAAGGCATTCCATTCCGGCATCAATACAACACTTAAACTAGAACGTGAGGCATCAGAATACACAATAAAGTTCTTACCTTCAACTTGCAAGGCAAGAATAGGAGTTGTAGTCAACGGAGTCTTGAGCTTTTGAAAGCTCTCCTTACATTTATCTGACCAAACAAATGGTACATCATCCTAAGTCAGGCGAGTTAGATGAGTAGCAATGGATGCAAAATCTTAAATGAACCTGTGATAGTAGCTAGCCAACCTTACAAAACTATGGACATCAGTCACCAAAGTGGGTCTAGCCCAGTTCTTAACTGCCTCTATTTTCTATTGGTCTACCATCACCCCTTCTTTAGAAAAAACATTCCCCAAGAAGGCCATAGAAGATAGCTAAAATTCACATTTGGAAATTTTTGCATACAGTTCCTTCTCTTTCAGCAACCCCAACACAATACTAAGGTGACTCCCATGCTCTTTTTCACTCTTAGAATATACCAAGATATCATCAATAAATACTATGATGGATGAGTCAAGATAGGGCTTAAATATCCTATTTGTTAAACTCATGAAATTAGCCGGGGCATTAGTCAGGCCAAATGACATCACAAGGAACTCATAATGCCCGTACCAGGTCTAAAATGCAGTCTTAGGAATATCAGAAGGCCAAATTTTCAACTGATGGTAACCACACCTTAGATCAATCTTAGAGAATACGAAAGCCCGCTATAACTGGTTAAATAGATCATAGATGCGAGAGAGAGGGTACTGGTTATGGACGGTAACCTTATTCAGTTGCCTGTAGTCTATGCACATGTGTAAACTACCATCTTTATTTTTAACAAACATAATAAGAGCATCCTAAGGGAAGACACTCAGACGAATGAATTCTTTACTTAATAGCTCTCCTGTGACTGAGCCTTAAGATCTCTTAGCTGGTGTCATCCTATAAGGAGGAATGGAGATAGGACATGTATTTGACTCTAAGTCAATGCAAAAATTAATATCTCGATTAAGTGGAATGCCAGACAAATATGTTGGAAAAACCTCTTGGAATTCACCTACCACTGGAACTGATTCAATGGCTGGGACATCGAAACTAGTGTCCCGAAGATGGGCTAGGAAGGCTAAACATCCCCTCCATATCAGACTCTGAGCACGAAGGAAGGACACAAACTTCATTGGAGTAAGGTTATAATTACCTTCCCACTCTAATTTATCCAACCCAGGTATAGCCATAGTCACTGTCTTAGCATGACAGACCAGAATAGCATGGTACGGAGATAATGAACTCATCCCCAGGATGATGTCAAAATCCACCATGTCAAGGATCACTAAATCTGTTAAGGTCTCTCTCTCCATAAATATAAAAAGTCAAGCCTGGAAGACCCTATCCACAACTATAAAATCCCCCACTAGAGTAGATAAATTAATAGGAAAGTCAAGGGATTCACATAACATATACACTCTCAAAACATCCAGCAGACACATAAGAAAATGTAGAACCAGAGTTCAAAAAAACTGAAGCCATGCAGTCGCAGACAATAATAGTACTTGTGATCACCTTGTCTAACGCCTCCGCCTCTGGTCTACTCAGAAAAATATAAAAGTGATTCTTACCACCGGTCTACGCACCACCCCTATTAGGGTGATCACCTCTTTTACCATTTCCACTGCCCGGGTTGGGCTGGGTGCCACCTCTGCTAGTTGTGTGACCATTCTGCTCTCCCTGTTGATGATTTATGTCATAACCATTACCCCTATAAATTGGGCCCAGAGATCCAGGAGTCTGCTGCTGAGCTTAATGTAGAAGCGAGGATAATTCCTCCTCAAGTGCCCAATCTCACCGCACTCATAACATACATGGTCAAAAGTAGATCGCTATGCTGGAGCCGGCGAAGTAAGATACCTACCAAAATATGATGAAGGCTCACTGGTATCTAATGGACCCCAAGTAAAAATCTATACTGATGGTTGAATGAGGCATGTAGGATATCCCTATTGACCTTGACCTTTCGAGAACTGACCGTTATAGCTGTCCCCAGACCGGGTCTTCTTTGAAGCCATATTACCTTACCCTATTGCTTTACCCCTTCTTCATTCTTCACAAATTCCATAACTTTCTGGAAAGACGTGCTAGAAGATGCTACCTGTAATGCAGAAATTTGTAGTCTTGTATTCAAACCCTTCACGAAACAGCGGATTTATTCTTCTTTTGTACTGATCAACTGAAAAAAGTAATAATCCAAGTCATGAAAGCATGCCTCATATGCATCCACAGAAGAACTACCTTTCTCAATGTTTCCGAACTCATTTTTCTTCCTGTCCCTCAAAGTTCAAGGAACATACCTTTCTAGAAACACCTGATAGAAGTGACTCCAAGTCACAGGGAGTGCTCCAGTAGTCATGGAGTATACTCCATGAATGCCCTCCACCACATCTTGGCTTCCCCTTGTAACTGGAAAGAAGCAAAATCCATGCCATGACTCTCAGCAATACCCATCTGATGCAGCTGCTCATGACAGTCAATAATAAACTCATAAGCATCCTCAGACTCCAACCCATGAAATATTGGAGGCCTTATCTTTACAAACTTGCAGAACATATCATGTTCACCACCAGTTATAACTGGGCCTGTCATTGATCATGGAAACATACCTGTCTCAGAAGAAGTATCTATTCAAGGAGCCATAGCTGTAGCATGATGGGTCACTGAATGATGTATAATAAAAACTGTAGGAGTAGCCTCATTTCCTCCCAATCCACTATAGAAGCTCAGAACTTGCTGGATTACTTTAGGTAACATTAGGACATGTGCTACACCTCCCTGAATGGGTGGCGCGCTTATCTCCTAGACTAGTTCTGTTGCCTCATCATGCTCAATTTGAACCTCTTCCTCTACCACAACCTTAGGAATATATGCTTATTAAGGAGGAGATGTTGATCTTTCACGAGCTGGAGCTGCAGCTTAAGCTCCACCCCTGGCGGGTGCACCTCCCCTCCTTTCTTTAGCTCTGCCTCTACCACATACTGCAACTTCAACAACTGGCTCGGGTGCTGCCACTCTAGTCTTAGACTAACATGTACTCACCATCTGTGATAAATAAGAGTGAAAGAGTTAGATACTAATTTAGATTGTCATATACAAATTAGAATCAAGTAATAGCATGAGGAATGAAAGAAGTTGAGGTTTCCTAAAGTCCTATAGCGTCCCGCAGAAAAGTACAGATGTCTCTGTACCATTTTGCAAGACTCTACTAAACTTATTCTTATATAAAGAGATCAACGAACCCGAGGCTCTGATATTAACTTTTGTCATGACCCAACTGGGCATGAGTGACACCCATACTAACCCTCCACTGGGAGAACCAACCAACCTAAACCTTAGTCTTATTCT
Source organism: Jaltomata sinuosa (assembly GCA_003996215.1). Classification (NCBI taxonomy): domain Eukaryota; kingdom Viridiplantae; phylum Streptophyta; class Magnoliopsida; order Solanales; family Solanaceae; genus Jaltomata; species Jaltomata sinuosa. The sequence continues at coordinate 1,007,059 of QJPP01000412.1, forward strand.
TATCCAATTTTAGAAGAATAATAGATCAAACAAACCTTAAATCATCAAAATAATATAAGTCAACTAAACTAATAAAAAAATGTGCAGAAATTGTCAACTAACATATCCCAAAGAATTGAAAGTCATTATACATAACTCTAAGCCTAAAACTTCATCTAAGATATCTAATAAGTACTAAAACAATAAGAAGTAGGAGTCCCATTGTCTGAAAGAAGGACAATAACTCTTGTAGGATCCATGGAAGCCTGAGAAGTAGTGTTCACGATTGAATTTGAAGTTAAATCTTCTACTCTAGTAGAGGTCGCATCTCAGCCTCTGAAACACGGTCTGTACTCGCTAAAAGAAGAGCACAGGATAGTATCAGTACAAAATACTATGTACTGGTAGGTATCATAGGCTGACTCAAAATAAGACATGAATGTAGCAAAAACATATAACAAGTAAAAGGAACTTCAACACTTAGCATATCGTCAGTCAATAGATGGTCTTTTCAAGTCATTCAACAACAATAATCTCAACTTCAAAAGTCACCAAAATATCACTATAAAGGGAAAGGAATAATCACTTTCAACAATTATCTCCCACATCACTATTTCCATTAACTTTCACTCATATCAGTTGTACCTCTATTCCCATCTTAGTTCATAACCAGTTCACTATGGAGACAGTATAATAATGCAATATAAGATAAAAGAGTTTACACACATGCTATGAGTTTTATTTCTACCTACTAGCCATGCTGCAGGAGACCCTAGGTGTTCATGTACCGTATCAATGTGGTATCTGATTGATAACAACTGTATGAATATAACCAGGCTCTCAGACCTATCTCTGATGAATATACACAGTGCCCAAGGCACAATCATACTTAGCCGTTTCAGCTCACTTATCACTTCCTGTTTATCTAGCCTATTCATACAAGCATACAAGAAAAACACATACAATTCAACCATGTTCGAAGATCAATTATAAGTTACATAGTTCCACCGCATATCATATAATAAAATGAGTCTTAACTCCAATTTAAAACCATAACTTACCTTGAGTAAAGAATACCACCCGCAAGCTAACTCATAATAACTTTGTCCGTCCTTAACACCTCGAAACATTCAAGGTCTCAAACGATGAACAATGTCCTAGTTTTATTGGAAAACCCATTTCTTAAAGCTCTAAAATAAAGTTAAAATGTGAGAGAAATAACTTAGAAAACTACAAAACATATAGGTATACGTCATGTATTCTCGTCGTGATGAGCCATCACGACGAGAATTGGCTCATCACGATGAGCCATCATGACGAGGCATCCTTCATCACAGTGAGCATCAGATTCTAGAATACCATTTTCTCGCTCCTATGCCCTCATTTCACAACACACTTTATTTTATAGATCAGACAAATTATCCCTGATGTGGCATCTATCATATCCAGAGTTTTATGAACCTAATTCTCATCCTGAAACTTCCTACGAGACCCTACAACAGTTGGCTACCTAAGTATAGATACCACACTATCACACAATATTACATAAATCATGAATCATCTCTAAGGCATATCACACTATATTCTTATCTAAGCTCACCCTAGCCTGAGATTTTCAAACTCTCACCTTAGGAATTTTTCTAGCCGGGTAATTATGCCTTACTTTCTATAACAACGGAATAGGTTGTTGCATCATCCATACTTTTCCTGCATCTTTCTGATGTGGATCGTGATACGAGTGGACCCCATTGTTGAATTCGTTCTCTTGGTTATTGTTCGAAGTTGTGGTGAGATCCTACCTTCAGAGATCGACCCAACTTTCTCTATTCGTTGTTTCCTATCTATTTAATTTTCTAAACAACATTGGATTATTTAGTTTTGACTTTATATTAGAGTCGCTCTTGTACTTATGACTTTTGAGACTTGTGGATGTCAAATTATCTTGTTCAGTACCGGTTGATGATATTTTGAGACATCATTTATCTTTTTGCTTGTGGATTCTATACTATTGTTTTTACCTCGAGTATATTTTTATTTCTTCGTGGTAGACTTACCTACCATGGGTGGGTTGGGGTAGGTATCATCACAACCCTATTGATTTTGGATTGTGACAGTATAAGTCCATCAATACCCATATCGTAATATAGAAGTCCAAGTCTAAAATTAGGTAAGAAAGTCAACCTCGAGACTCGAAAAATTAAATTTTTCCTTTGAAATCAGTTTTTCCATAAGACAAGAAACTCAAATCTGAAATTTCATCAAAAATAGAGTTTGAAGTGACCCTTAAATCATTTAATTGCACTTTCTTAACCTTAGGATAAAAATTCCCCAAAAGTCATTACCCATACACGGTAAATTAATGAAATAAATTATAAATCAATGAGAAAATATCAAATTGAAGGTTAGATTCTAAACCCTGCAATGATATCTCAAAATAGCCTAAAAAATTGCCTTATCCCTAGCTCAGAATCTCCCAAAATCGAGTTTAGAACAAATGAAATCGAATTGGGGATAATTCGCTGTTTCAAAAAAGTGATCCTCACTGAAGCAGAAAATCCCCCACACCCACGACCACACAAGTGAGAAAAGAGCTCCACAAAAGCAGAAGTGATAGTGCACCCTTTGCCAAAGCAGAAAATACATCACAAGAGAGACATCTTCGCAAAAGTAGAACTCTTCCGCTGAAGCAGCATTGCCGAAGCGACCAAAAGAGTGCATGTGCAACTATATACAGTTGAACCAAAATCGAATCCCAAGTCCTAACTTAGGTTTTGACCCTAAGAATTCATTCGTTATCGCTCGAACACTAATCAAACATGTAAATTGACCATAAAATATATTTCGAACCTATTAGAAAAATTAAATCACTGATTTGATGGTCTTGAACTTTAGGAAAGCTAGAAATTAACTTAATGGTCCAAATCACTCTCGGGCACCTCGAGATCTGTACAAAACATCTAAAGAAGTCATAAATTACCTCAAGATCTAGTGAAATTGTCAAAACATAAATTTGACCTTGTTGATCCAAAATGTTGGGTTTGGTCAAATTTTTCAAATTCAAACTTCTAAAAAAAAAACTCTTCTCTGTAACTCATTTGATTATCTCGATAATCATATCATCCATCTTCGCAAGTCATAATAGACATAATAAAGCTACATAAAGGGTCAAAAGAAGGAAAACAAACAGAAAACATAAAACAACTTTGAGGATCGTTACAGTACTCCAGACATTTCACATCAATTCGGAAAGAAAGAGTATTTACCTATCCAAAGTTGGAATACCCTTCAGAAAATTCTTGTGTACGTCACTGATTACGTCAATTGGGTACATCATTGATTACGTCATGTCAATGCAAAATTATAATATTTAAGTAGATAATCTAGACGCGGAGAAATTAATTTTAAGGCTAGCCATTTTTCATTTAAACAATATACAACTTTTGTTAAATGCAATAATTTTCTTTCTTCAAAATCTCAAAATCAGATTTACTTCTTTAGTTCATTGTCATCTATTCATTGACTTGCAATAACAATTTTTAATTAATTTTTTCCATATCAGTCTTGTGATGAATCCTCTATATAAATCGATAAACCAAGACCCTTTTCCAAAATAACGATTTTACGTTTTTGCAAAATGATTTTTCTCTTTTACGATATATCGTAATATAGAAGTCCAAGTCTAAAATTAGGTAAGAAAGTCAACCTCGAGACTCAAAAAATTTAAATTTTCCTTTGAAATCAGTTTTCCCATAAGACAAGAAATTCAAATCTAAAATTTCATCGAAAATAGTATTTGAAGTGACCCTTAAATCATCAAATTATACTTTCTTAACAATAAGATAAAAATTTCTCAAAATTCATTACCCATACGCGGTAAATCAATGAAATAAATGATAAATCAATGAGAAAATATCAAATTGAAGGTTAGATTCTAAACCCCGCAATGATATCTCGAAATAGCCTAAAAAATTGCCTTCACTCTAGCTCAAAATCTCCCAAAATTGAGTTTAGAACAAATGAAATCGAATTGGGGATAATTTGTTATTTTAGAAAAGTGATCCTCACTGAAGCAGAAAATCCCCCACACCCACGACCACGTAAGGGAGAAAAAAGCTCCACGAAAGCAGAAGTGATAGTGCACCCTTCGTCAAAGCAGAAAATACATCACAAGAGAGACATCTTCGCTGAAGTAGAACTCTTTCGCTGAAGCAACATCGTTGAAGCGGCCAAAAGAGTGCATGTGTGATTGCACTATATACAGTACAATTGAACCAAAACCAAATCTCAAGTCCTAACTTAGGTTTTGACCTTAAGAATTCATCCGGTATCTCCCAAACACTAATCAAACGTGTAAATTGACCATAAAATATATTTCGGACCTATTAAAAAAAATCACTGATTTGATGGTCTTGAACTTTAGGAAAGCTAGAAATTAACTTAATGGTCCAAATCACTCTCGGACACTTCGAGATCTGTGTAAAACATCTGAAGAAGTTATAAATTACCTCAAGATCTAGTGGAATTGTCAAAACACAAATTTGACCTCGTTGATCCAAAATGTTGGGTTTGATCAAACTTTCCAAATTCAAACTTCTAAAAAAAGAAACTCTTTTCTGTAACTCATTTGATTATCTCGAGAAGCATACCACCCATATCCGCAAGTCATAATAGACATAATAAAGCTACATAAAGAGTCAAAAGAATGAAAACAAATAGAAAACATAAAACAACTTTGAGGATCGTTACAATACTCCAGACATTTCACATCAATTCGAAAAGAAAGAGTATTTACCTATCCAAAGTTGGAATACCCTTCAGAAAATTCCTGAGTACGTCACTGATTACGTCAACTGGTACATCATTGATTACGTCATGTCAATGCAAAATTATAATATTTAAGTATATGATCTAGACACGGAGAAAGTAATTTAAGACTAGTCATTTTTTATTTAAAAAATATATAATTTTTGTTAAGTGCAATAAATTTCTTTCTTCAAAATCTCAAAATCAGATTTACTTCTTTAGTTCATTGTCATCTATTCATTGACTTGCAATAACTGTTTTTAATTCATTTTTCCATATCAGTCTTGTGATGAATTCTCTATATAAATCGATAAGTCAAGACCCTTTTTCAAAATAACGATTTTAAGTTTTTGCAAAATGATTCTTCTCTTTTACGATATATCATGGTAATTTACTCTTCGCTCTCCTCCTCAATTCCATCACTTAGGAGACATTTTTTGAGCAACCGTAGCAAAAGTTTTGGTCATATAATAATGTTTCATATAGGATACATGATCAATTTCATTTTTTGTTAATGGCATACACTTCTAAATAAACGTGTATTATGAAAAAAAAAAAAAATTGTATCGTTTCAATCTAGCTTTATAGTCGTGTGGTATATTTCAATTGTCATTCTCCTTTTTAATTGTGAAGCTTTCTCTTCTTTTCATTTAATTTCCTTTTTTCTTAGTGAAATGAAACTCATTTATCGTTAAAGATGTTTTAGACTTATAATTTGGGGATTTTTTTTCCTTCTTTTAGTTTTATATAAATAGTTTTGGTCTTTTGTTATACTTATCTTCATCTGTTGATACAGTCTTCCAAATATTCACAAGAAAAAGAAAGTGATTCAGAAACAAGGGTGCAAACGCCAACTATTACTTTAAGTCAACCACTGATGAATGTTGCCAGCACAAATGTAAGATTTTTGAGTTATTTTTCTCTTGCTATTTTAATTTTGTATTATCTTTTATTTTTAAAAAGGCACATAATTATCCAAGCTATTTTATATGAGTCCTTTCATGAAAATAAGCTAATCAACCAATATTATGCAATAAAAGCATATAATTCATGAAACTAACATAACTCGACATGTAACCTAGTTCCCGTATAAGAGCCCGACTCGTCTATATGTCATCACCATACCCCTAACCTCTTCATTAGCAATTTAAACGGGAAAATATGCATCATTGAAGATCAACTCCTAACTTATCTTGATTCATAGTGCCATAACTAAAAGAATCTCCTTGTCATTTCTCAAAATCTCTTAACACGCCCAATCTATTCAAAATCGAGTTCTATATGATTAAAAACACTAAGGATGTACATATCGACATAAAAATAACTAGGTAAGAAAAGACAACAAAAAGTCAACCTCAAGCCTTTATGAACAAAACAAGAAATTTCTGTCAAAATTAGGTTTCCCATACCCCAAGGGTCTCATAATTCAAATTTCACTCAAATCTAACATTTTTACCTTAAAGTAAAAATTTACTCACATCGGGTGTTTAAACCCCATGTTGTTAAGATGACCAATAGAAGACAAATTGAAATTTTAAGAGTATTATTTTTTTTAAAAAAAACAAAAAATATATTAAGTACTTCTTAATGTAAAAGGAAGAAAAATACTACTTAGCTTGCAGCTAAGTATTGAGCAAATTACAAATGTGACTACGGTAAACTGTTAAAATATAAGTAATTTTTTTCTCCCATATAAAATTTATAATCTTTTCATAATTTGTAACAATACAACTCCATAAAAAAAGTATACTTTTGTGAAAGGTATTAGTAATGTAGGTATTAATTATGAGAAAATTTATGTATTATTTATGCATGTATTAGTTATGCAAGGATTAGTTATTCATGTATTAGTTATTGAGGAAATTTCATAACGGGCTACAGTTTAAGTCTATATTATGTAGCTTAGTGATAGTTTTGATATTTTCGTAACATAGCTCACTTTTAAGTCACTATTTTGTGTATCATATATCACGTATTAGGTATCAAAGTTATGTTTGAGAACATGTATCTATATACAATTCTGATGATAAATATTTTAAGTCACTATTTCGGATATCGGGTATTGGTACCAAAATTATGTTTGAAAATATGTATCTATGATACAATTCTGATAATAATAGTTGTATTATTTTTCTGATACGTAGATAGAAAAATCATTAATACAATGTTTGAATCATTGTATCACCTCTAATATGAATATATAGATATAATTTTTTTGATAAAAGATGTATCAATTTATATGTTTTTCTGAACTCCATTGCCCCTTGCTGCTACGTCATAGTACTGGCTCCACAAATACACTGTCTCCCTTGCAACCCACATCATCTGTTCTATCTAGTTCAGGGAAATTTGCTAAATTTGTATCTAATTTATCATATATTCCAATGACAAATAATAGATCTAGTGCTTGTGCGGGAGCATACCAAGCCCCACCCCCACCAGATCCCTCCCCCCCCCCCCCCCGAGCACTAGATCTAGTGTTTGCCATTGGAATAGATGATAAACTAGACACAAGTTTAGTAAACTACCCTGGATTGGATTAAATAGATGGTGTGGGTAGCAAGGGAGACAGTGTATTTGGGGAGCCAGTACTACAATGTAGCGGCAAGGGGCGATGACGTTTAGTAAAATAGATAAATTGATACATCCATTATCAAAAAAATTATCTCTTTATATTTATTTTAGGGGTGATACAATAATTCAAACAATGTACCAATGATTTTTTTCATCTACATATCAGAAAAAATAATATAACTATTATCATCAAAATTATATCATAGATACATGTTCTCAAACATAACTTTGATACTCAATACCAGATACCCAAAATAGTGGCTTAAAATATTTATCATCAGAGTTGTATCATAGATACATATTCTCAAATATAACTTTGATACCTGGTCTTCGATACTCAAAATAGTGACTTAAAAGTGAGCTATGTTATGTAAATATCAAAATTATCATTAAGCTACATAATATAGGCCTAAACTATAGACCTTTATGAAATTTTCTTTACGGAAAAATAACTTAAATAGACAAACATAGATAGTATAACTTATCAACACAGCTATAATTTGAAAAAATTACACAATTAAACAAGGATTTTCTTTTATCTAGCAGGTTCTTCTATTAAAATACGCTCCTCACTCACCCTATATTTTATATCCCTCAAATAAGATCTCAAATATAGACCCTCCAAAGACTTCAATGGATCCCACCCTAAAAAAGCAACCTAAATCAAACCCCATTCTCCGCCACAATCTCCATTACCAAGCCCCCCCCCCCCCTATATGATCCCATCCTCCCCTCCCCCACTATCAAAAATATTAACCCCCTTCTCCGTCACCATCTCCACTGTCAAGACCCACCCCCACTTGATCCCACCCTCCCCATCCCCACGAGCACTAGATCCATTATTTACAGTCGGAACAAATGATAAATTAGATACAATTTTAGCAGACCTGGAATGGATTGAACAGATGGTGTAGGTAGAAATGGAGGTAGTGTATTTGGGGAGCCAATACTATGGCGTAGTGACAAGGGGTGATGTCAATCAAAATAACTTATAAATAGATGCATTTATTATTAAAAAATTTGTATCGATGTATTTTTTTAGGAGTGATACAATAAATCAAATATTGTATCAATGATTTTTTTTCATATGTATATCAGAATAAATTATATAACTATTATCATCAAAATTGTATCATAGATGCATATTCTCAAACATAACTTTGATACCCTATATCCGATACCTGAGATAGTGACTTAAAATATTTATCATCAAAATTGTATCATAGATACATGTTCTCAAATATAACTTTGATACCTGATACATGATACTTGAAATAGTGACTTACAAGTGAGCTATGGTATGTAAATATCAAAACTATCATTAAGATACATAATATAGACCTAAACTATAGCCTTTTATAAATTTCCCTCTAAGAAAAAATTTCTTAACTAGGAAAACATAGATGGAATAACTACTCAACACAACTTTAGTTTGAAAAAATTACATAACTCAATAAGAATTTTCTTTTTTCTAGCAGATTCTTCTATTAAGATACACTCTTCACTCACCCCGTATTTTTTTATCCCTACAATAAGACCTTAACTACATACCCTCCAAAGAGTCCAATGGGTTCCACCCTAAAAAATCAACCTAAGCTGTCACGACTGAATCAGTCATGATTGGCATCCAGCCACCCACTCTAGCTCTACTATGGGAGAACCATCTAACCCAACTCTTAACTAACTATCTAGAATGTTTTTAAACCATCTTTATCAAATCACTACTGTTTAGCTTACCAAACACAATCTTAAACAAATCAATCGTACTAACTCATTTAATATTCAAACAAGAGAGTGCTAAAGTATCTCTGATTATTATAACCCTCGGGACCCGAAAGTCACCGTACAAGAACTCTAAAGAATTTTAAAACTAAGTTTAATCAATGACCAGAATACAAAAATAAAAAATATATTTGTTTCGAAACAAAAGACAACCAATATAAAAATGATTCAATGATTTCCTGGACATGGTGCTCACCCTTGAATCACAAACTAGAGCCGAGGTCTTGTCTCAAATGCTGGAACACACTCTGCACTCAATAAAAAGAAAAGTACAGGTAGAATCAGTACAACAACTAAGTACTGGTAGGTATCACCGTTCGACTCAATCCAACACCATACAAATAATCAAGTGAAATGCAAGTAATAACAATCAAACCACAACTCACAATTAGTTGACAAACAAGTACAGTCATAACACTTCATCTAAATAGGATACATGTATACAAGTAATCAACTACACTTAGATAGATTCCTTCAACAATAGTCATCACAAATATAAGTATAATAAAATGATAATTGCATTAATGCAAGATGTATACACATACTAGAGTCGGCAGGGACTCTGAGTTATGACCTGCAGGAGACGAGCTTTGTCCATGCACCAGTGTCGCATGACACCCGTTCAATGCATATGTTCAATGCATGGTACAGTGAATAACCACAAGTAATGCCCGAAAGCAAATCACAAACACCCAATTTACATATAAGCACAGAGTCAAGTAAGTCCTTACTATAATTAAACCCTAACCTACCTCGATTCCTTGCACAAAAATAATATTACACCACAGTCTTTCCTTTCTTTCAATTTCTGTCCATTCTTGATCTATAAACAACAGATACACAAATTTTAACACAACAATTCACTTTTCCTAAGCCTTAGGAACTCACATTTACCAAATTACTCATGAACTTAACCTAGTTCATCACCTTAAGGTTTCTACCCTTTAAACTCTTTGAATTCTTCATAATTCAAATAAAAATCATGAATTCTACCATAGGAAGTATTTTCCAACCTCCTAGAATTAGTAATACTTGATAAAGAAATCATTCTCCACAAATTCTCACCACTTTATAACTTAGGGCTAAACTCCAACTTTCACTGTGGTTATGATTCTTATAATCCTATGAATCTAAAGGGGTAATTTCAAGTTTGAAGTATAAAGGAACCTTACCTCAAAGATAGAACAAGTTTGAAGTATAAAGGAACCTTACCTCAAAGATAAAAAACCTCAGAAGCTGTGAAGAATCATCTCTACTAAGCCCTTGAATATTTTTTTAGAGAAGTGGAATTACAAATGGGTTTTTTGATTTTAAAAATTGGTAAACTGCATTTCTGCCATTGCGGCAGTACTTTTGTTGCTGCAGCGGCACCATTTGTAGTTCCAAAGGATCCAAATATAGGAGAACCAGGAACGGAGGGCTTTTTTCTCTTTCCACCCAACTTTTTGGTCTTAAGAATGCTAGTTATAAGAATGAGCTACAACGGAGAATTTGCCGCTGTGGTAGCACCTAGGCCAAAATGGACTGTCGCTGCAGTGACACTTCAACCGCTACAATGGAACTTCTGTTGCTACAGTGATCCCAAACCAGTTGCTTGATAGTTGGTCCCACCTCTGTCCATTTCACAACACACTTCTCAAAATTTGACGTTATGAATTGCCTCTTTTATGGAAATCACTATAACTGGAGTTCTACTAACCCATTTTATGCACCGAAAGTTCTATAACTTTCTAAACTCGTTCTCTAACACAAAATATAATAAAAAATATAAACCAATACTCTGATAATTTCCAAATTTTCCTAGACCACCACACATTCAAAATATGCCTGAAACTAAGCCAGTCCAGAATTTCAAATTTCGGTCTAAGGGGAAACTAGGCAAAGGTTTTACTCCCTATATCAACGTAATAATGATTTAGGCCGTTACATAAATACCAATTTACCCTTTGTTCATCCTAAATGATAACTAATAAAAAAAGATGAGACAAATGACAAAGGATTACCTGAGTCGATGAATAAGTGTGGATAGCGCTTGCGCATATCCGCCTCTGTCACCCATGTGGCTTCCTTGACCGGACGATTTCTCCACTGAACCTTTACCGATAAAATAACTTTGGTACTTAGCTTCCTCAAATTTCTATCTAAGATCACAATTGGTTCCTCTTCTCCTAAGAAAGATCCTTATCAAACAATTCTGAATCCTTACGGATAATATAGTCTATCTCCGTGGTACTTCTTGACCATTGACACATGAAATACTGGATGTACCCCTGACAAATTATGAGGTAGAGTTAACATATACGCCACTAACCCTAACCCATTCAAAACCTCAAAGGGTTCAATGAACCTCGGGCTTAATTTCTCCTTCTTTCTGAATCTCATTACACCCTTCATGGTCGACACTTAAAGTAAAACTTTCTCACCTTTCTCAAATTGCACATCGTTTACCTTATTGTATGTGTACTCGTTATTTCGACTCTGAGCTGCTACCAACTTCTCCTGGATGAACCTCACTTTCTCCATTGACTCCTTTAGCATATCACTGCCCCAAGGCCTCAGCTTAAAAGCATCAAACCATTCAATTAGTGATCTACATTTTATTCCATACAAAGCTTCAAAAGGAGCCATGTCAATGCTGGAGTGGTAGCTGTTGTTGTATGCAAATTCACACAAAAGTGGATATTAGTCCCACTGACCACCAAAGTCCATCACACAAGCTCAGAGTATATCTTCAAGTACCTAAATTATCTGTTCTGACTTTCCATCAGTCTGCAGATGAAAAGTTGTACTTAGGTCCAACCTAGTACCCAATTCTGACTGAAACTTCTCCCAAAAGTTAGAGGTAAACTGCATACCTCTATCTACCACTATGGAAAAGGGCACCCCACGAAGTCTCACAATCTCGTTCACATATATCTTAGCCAACTTGGCTGCATTATAGTCCACCCTTACCAAACTAAAGTGTGCAAATTTGGTCAATCGATCAATGATCACCCATATGGAGTCACACTTCCTTAGCGTCTTAGGAAGAACTATAAAAAAATCCATGGTTATTCGCTCACAGTTCCATTCCAGAATAGGCATCCTCTGAAAAGTGCCACCAGGTTTACGATACTCATACTTAACCTGCTGACAGTTTTGACACTTGGTCACAAAATCCACAATGTCTCACTTCATTTTGCACCACCAATAATGCTGCCTCAAGTCCCTATACATTTTGGTTTTACCCGAATGTATTGAGTACTTAGAATTGTGATCCTCAACAAGGATGGTGGGAATCAAGTTTCCCACCCGAGGCATGCACACACGCCCCCGAATCCTCAACACCCTTTATTCATCAAGAATGTCCTCTTTGGCCTTACCTTGTAACACTTTCTCCATAAGGTTATTCAACTTATCATCTTCAAATTCAACTTATCATCTTCAAATTGCCTAATCTTAATCTCCTTAGAGAAAGTACACTTAGCCTCCACATGGGCTAACACTCTTCCCTTGCTAGTCACTTGTAACCTCATATAACTATGAGTTAGAGTTTGTACCTCTCTAACCAATGGGCGTCTCGACACCTCCAACTATGCCAAAATTCTCATGCTTGCCAACTTCTGGCTCAATGCATCTACTACCACATTGGCCTTGCCCGGAAGATACTGAATTGAAATGTCATAATCTTTGATCAACTCTATCCACCTTCTCTACCTCAAGTTCAGATCTTGCTGAGTAAAACATATTGTAAACTACGATGGTCTATGGACACTTCACACTTCACCCCATAGAGGTAGTGTCTCTAAATTTTTAAAGCAAAAACCACTGCTGCCAATTCCAAATTGTGGGTGGGATAGTTCTTCTTATACAGTTTCAGCTGCCTCGAAGCATAAGCAATTACATTTTGACCATGCATCAAAACAACACCTAAACCAGACCATGAAGCATCACAATACACAATGAAATCCTTACCTTCAATAGGCAAGGCAAGAACAGGAGCTGAAGTTAGCAAGGTTGAGATTTTGAAAGCTCTCCTCACATTTGTCATCCCACACAAAAGGTACCTTTTTCTGATTCAGGCGAGTCATATGCGAAGCAATAGAGGCAAATCCCTTAACAAACCAACGATAATAACTGGCCAACCCCACAAAACTATGAACCTCTATGATATTGGTTGGTATGGCCCTGTTGTTAATAGTTTCCACCTTCTGTGAGTCTACCGTAACCCCTTTTTAAGATACCATATGTCCCAGAAAGGACACTGAAGACAACCAGAATTTACACTTTGAATACTTAGCATAAAGTTGCTTCTCCTTAAGCAACCTCAACATTGTATGCAAGTGAGCTTCATGCTCCTCCTTACTCTTCAGTAAACCAGGATATCATCAATGAAAATAATAAAAAATGAATCTAAAATGTCTTGAGTATTCCATTTATCAAGCTCATAAAAGCGGATAGGGATTTGGTCAAATCAAAGGACATAACCAAGAACTCGTAATGTATATAACGAGTCTGAAAGGCAGTCTTTTGGATGTCCTCAGCCCGAATCTTAAGCTAATAGTAACTTGACCTTAAATAAATCTTTGAGAACACCGCAGCTCCCTGCAACTGGTCAAATAGGTTATCTATTCTAGGCAAAGGATACTTGTTATAGATAGTTACCATATTCAGCTGTTGGTAGTCTATGCACATCCGCATACTGCTCTCCTTATTTTTCACAAAAAGCACCTAAGCAGCCCAAAGAAAAATGCTCGGATGAATAAAACTCTTCCCTAACAAATCTTGCAACTGGGATTTCAATTCTCTTAACTCTGCTGGTGCCATTCTATAAGAAAGGATAGATATAGGACAGGTTCCCCACTCTAAGTCTATATAGAAGTCAAAATCAATATCGGGTCGTATACCATGAAGATCATCAAGAAACACCTCTAAGAATTCACACACTACTGAAACTAAAGCAATAGGAGGTGTAACACCCCAAAAATCCTAAGCTAAATACCCGAACCTTTTCCATGAGTGTAATGATTATTTTCCTAGTGTGGTGAGTGCTTTGGATGCGAATCATGTTCATAAAAAACTCCTATCATCAAGTTAAGTCACAAGCACCTCACCCAAGTAAGTTTTCATGTAAGTCTAAACTAGGGTCAACTTCAATAGATCATTCCTCCTAAAATATATAGAGTTAGGTGGCCTAGTACCCACCAATTTAAATATTTTTGAGTCTTCTTTCCAACGCCACTAACCGCGCATTAATTCGAGTCTGGAGTAAAAGGTTATGGGCAGTTTACTGTAGTACTATCAGTGATGACAGATCGGATCACGAACCGTAGTTCTGAACCATGGTCCGTACTGTGACTCGTGATTGCTGACCTGAACCTTAAAATTTTCATTTTCAAAACCACTAGTTGGTTCACAATCCATAGACCAAAACCACGGTCCATAGAGGGATCCGTGGTTTGCTAAAATTCATCTTTTCTTCCCTAGATTCCACGAGTGACTTGACGGGCTGTCATTTTGAATGACGGTCCATCCTGTAACTTGTGGAATCACCTTCAGAGAAGTACTAAGTCCTCTAAATTCCACAAGTTGGTTGATGACCCATCAACCCATTCCACGACCCGTCCTTCCACTCATAATCCCTAAAGGATAAGAGGATCCTCATATCCTAAAGTCAGAACCACGAGTCAACAGGATGGTCCGTAGTCCTGAACCACGAACCGTAGAGTGACTCATGGTGTTGAGTTCCAGTAGACCCCCAGAAGTGGCATTAGAAACCACAGATCAGTTGATGGCTCATTCTTTAGGATGACGGACCGTACATTGACTCGTGGTCTCTGAAGCTGACTTTTTCCAGCTTCTTCCAAGTTTAAGTCCAGGGTTATTTTTGTAGTTTCCCACTCTTTTAGTTCCTATACTAAGTAATTTTAAGCCTATTTAGAAGGGTTTTTATTACCACTTGGCCTAAATTCTCTCCCATTCTTTCTATCAACTTCCAAAAGGAGAAAGGGAGTTCCATCTTCTCAAGCTTCAAGCTAGGGTTTCAAGCTCCAAGTCTCAAGCTCCAAGTTCAAGTCTCCTACGTCTTTTCAATTCAAGTGGGTTATCTTCAACCAAGGTATGTGGGTAATCAACAATCAGTTCCTTTCACCCTTGTGCCCAAAACCCCTAATTCAAATTTTGATTTCATGATCTTCAAATTAGGGTTCTTATCCAATTCTTATGGGTTTTCCTAAATATGATCTTCTCATGATTTGATTATGAAATTTCTGTTAAATTGCATGATTTTACATGGGTTCTTACATGTTACCTTTTAATTTCATGAATTAAAGTTTAACCATGGAAATTTCTACATGCATAAAAGTTGATTTAAGCAAATTGGATTTTTGATAGCATGATCCTTATGGATTTTCAAGCATGTGCATGCCTAGTTCCTATGTTCTATGAAAGTATATATTTTATGAAATTGAACTAGAGCCATGAAAATTTTACAGGTCATGAAGTATGCAAATCTTTCCATGTTATGAAGTATGATGCAAGACAAGACACCCGATGTTCCATCAATGCTCATGAATTGATTTCAAAACCCTAATTCATGAGTAGTATGATGATCCGGGGTATGAATATGTTATGAACAAGTTTGGCATTTGATATGTCACATGTATGTGGGCTCATGTTATGTATATATATGTTTTAGGGGTAGTATTTAGCACCGAGTTAGACTGGGTGAGAGTACACTTAGTCCCAGAACTACGTGCCACCGTAGGTTGCCCTTTGAGGCTTATGATGACAGGATCCTGGTATGAAATGGTTCTAACTTTGGTAGGTTAGGACAACCTTTTTTGGTGTGGGGCAATGACACCGGACTCCATGTAGCTCAACATGTTTAATGTCGGTTAAGAGAAACTCCCACATGCTTATTTTACGCTATAAAGTTATATAATCATATATTTAAGACTTAAGCTTTCTTCATGACTTATGCTTCTTATCTTATTACGTGTTCATGTCCTTCTCTTTATGTAATAAGTCACTTTAAGCATGTTTTTAAACTATTTTTATCATGATCCATGCATCGCTCACATACTCGGTACATCCTATAGTACTGATGCATATCTCGCGCTGCATCCTTTGATTATGCAGATTCAGGTGTTCCTCCTCATGCACGTGGCTAGAGCTCTCGGGCCACTCTATCTGTCAGCTGTTGGTGATTCCTCTTAGGTCGAGGACTAGTTATGTTCTTAGCTTTTATTTCCGTACTTTGGGTTAGCTAGGGTCTTGTCCTAGCAACTCTTTATGTCATGAGTAGAGGCTTTTCAGACATAGACCGTATGTTGAGTCTTCTTCTGGATGTTGTACTTCTATTTGACTCGACTACCTATTTATGCTATTCTAGCTTTATCTATTATGCTTCCGCTTATCCTTGTTATGCTTGAGTATGCTATGACCAAGGGGTTAGCTTGGGTCACTTGCGGTCCCAAGTCCCGTGTTACGTCTAGGGGGTAACCTCGGGGCGTGACAGGAGGGGCTGCCAAACTATCATCCCAAAGATGATTTATGAACGCCCTACACCCCCGCTTAACTAACTTTTGGGCACAAATAACTGACACAATTATCAAAGGGGTAGGCTTAAAAATACCTTCCCGCTCTAAATTATCCATGCCAGGCTTCGCAATAGTGACGGTCTTAGCAAAATCAAGAATAGCACGATGAGGAGACAACCAACTCATCCCCAAATACTACTTAAAAAAGGCCAAAAAGAGACAGCCAAAAGCGACGCTGGCCGTCACTTTTTTGGCCAAAAGCGATGGAAAAGTGATAGCTCACTACCGTGGAAAATGGCCTGTCGCTTTTTCAAAAGCGATGGACAGCGTCGCCAAGTAAAAAGCGATGACTTTTTTTTTCTTCATTTTTTCAGAAAAGCGACGGACGCCATCGCTTTGTTCTTGAACTTGAAGAACAAAGCAACGGACAACGTCGCTTTTCCTGGTAAATTTTTTTCAGAAAAGCGATGCTGTCCGTTGTTTTTTCTGGGATTTATTTTTAAAAATTCCAGAAAAGCGACGAAAAAAAGAGACGTTGTCCGTCACTTTTTTGCATTTTTTCCAGCAGCAAAAATCTGCATTTTCAATATGCACCACCTGCCATTTCAAAAACCTATTCAATACAGCCCAAACCAGCAATTACAATTCATAAAATAATAAAAACATCAACAACAAACTAAAAACAAAGTAAAAATCTACTAATCACATAAAAGGTCCACCAAAAGGACCTATAAAGTATTCAATAACATTAAAAAAAGTGTCAAAAAATGTCAAATTGTGTCAAACTATAGAAGGAAATGAGGAAACCCTAATGAGGGGTAGTATCCACAAACTTCTCCTCATTTTCAGTAGTCTCAGTGACGTCGTCACTTGATGACGAGGAGGAAGTAGTATGATCTATACTACGACGGCGACGATCAACAAAGGATGACATTTTATCTCGAAGAGCCTGGACGATCTTGGACAGATCATCAGTGGTCTCAATCCATTTTCTCTCGGATTCTGCCAAAGCCCTAGTAAGATCTGCGATCTGCTGCGACATATGTGCAAGCTGGACCCCATCAACTGCCTCAGCCTGTCGCGAGGATCCAATACCATCCAGTCCTGCCTGGATTCGTCGCAAATCATTCCTCGAGCCTAGACCATAGACTCTCCCCTTTTGTCTGCCCCCTGCCACTTTTTCGGTCCATATTTGAGTGACTTTCTCGTTTGTAGGCTCGGTCAGCAAGCCTAGACCTTGCTGAGTTTGGCTATACTCAGACAAAACACGTCCAAACTCATCCTGCATAGAAAAAAATAAAAATTATAATATATACATAATATATATATATATATACTAATTCAAGTTTCTAAAACAAAACTCAAAACTAATTCAACAACCTATTTCAAATTGAAAGTTCCCAAATTCAAGTCAATAATCTAATTCAAGAACATAATTCCAAATTCAAGAACCAACCTAATTCTAGTTCAAAAAATCATTCCTAAAGTTGAAAACTAATTCTTAACTCAAAACTAACAAACTTAACTTAAAAAAACTTAACTTAAAAAAATTAAGATTCAAGAACCTAATTCAAAAGGTTAAAGTTAAATACTAATTCAAGATTCTAAAACAAAACTCAAAACTAATTCAACAACCTATTTCAAATTCAAAGTTCCCAAATTCAAGTCAATAATCTAATTCAAGAACTTAATTCCAAATTCAAGAACCAACCAAATTCTAGTTCAAAAAATCATTCCTAAAGTTGAAAACTAATTCTTAACTCAAAACTAACAAACTTAACTTAAAAAAACTAAAATTCAAGAACCTAATTCAAAAGGTTAAAGTTAAATACTAATTCAAGATTCTAAAACAAAAATCAAAACTAATTCAACAACCTATTTCAAATTCGAAGTTCCCAAATTCAAGTCAATAATCTAATTCAAGAACATAATTCTAAATTAAAGAACCAACCTAATTCTAGTTCAAAAAATCATTCCTAAAGTTGAAAACTAATTATAATATATATATATATATATATATATAAACTATATATATGTTAGTACTTTATTATATTTAAACTTTAAAACTTACATAGGCGTTTTGAGCCCTCTGCTCGACCCATACATCCGGATCTGACTCATTTTTTTGTCTCATATGTGGCCTTTCTTAAAGAGCTCAGCCTGAGTCGGAGGGCGCCCCAAGTCCTTCTCCTGCAAACAAAATAAATTTAACATAATAAAGTAATATAATTAATATTATTTAATCAAGTTTATATAAACATATATATAAGTTAAAAGGTTAATATTATTACTTACCATATTCCTTGCAACGTCCGCTACACTCTTTGCACCCATAGTGTGCAACGATCCACCTTTAACACTGCCTCTGGCTTTCTTGCCTTATTCAGACAATGCTTTGAACTCTTCCGAATCCCAATACTTCTGAAGCTGCTTATGAAGATGAGGTAGAAGACAAGATCCACATTTCTTACTATCCCAAATTTTTTTAAGCCATTGTCATAGCCTAGCATTGGCCTTCCTCGCGAAAGTAGTGAAAATGATCTTATTGTACTTTCGCTTCCAAGTACACATTGTCTAAAAGAAAGAAATGATTAGTATTAGGTGATATATATATGTATGTATATTATGAAAAGTTATAATATATATAGTATATATATATACCTGAAGCTCATCAAACATGGCCTGTTGGATCGATCTTGGAATCTCTGACCATGAGGTCCAAGGTTCTGTAAAAAGCCTCCTAACTGCCTCTTTTAGAGCACGTCGGGCCTCTTTCCTGGGATACCACCTGTAAAGAACATAATAAGCATCAAGTGATAAATAATCAATTAATATGAAAAAACAAACTTATCAATTAATTAGAAAAAAACTTACAATGATCCTTCAGGGCGAATCATGACTCTACCAATGGCATCATGCTCGCCGGGTCTCAGATTCACGTCGTCCTCTTCCTCCTCAGAAAGTGCTGATGCAGGTAATGGAGGAAGTCTATAACGCTGAGTCAATGGGAGTGTAGAGGTCTGTGTGTCAGAATCAGAGCTGGTATCTCTAAGTCGCAAGGCTGATAAGTGGGGGAAAGAAGAATCACATGGGGATGGCATACCAGATGGTAATCTGGTAGTCCCGCTGCCATATGGCGGAGGCATGAAAGTCATGTGATGATGAGAAGTAGTGGGTCTAGGACCATGATAATCTATGGGATTCACAGGGCCATATGGGACAGACACTGGTGGAGTAGAGCGAATCTGTGGCGAAGAAGAAAGATGACCTGGAATATCGTCATGCTCTATAGGCTTCCTAGAGCTCTTTCTAGACTTGCTAGTACTAGTTTTACTAGGACGACCTCGATCACCATCACCTGACGACATCTGTATGCATAACCCAAAACTAATTCAAAATTTCCAAATTCAAGAAACTAATTCAAAACTAACACTAACCTAAAGTTGAAAACTAATAGCAAACATTAACCTAAACTAAGGCTCACAAAGACTAACAATTTAAACTAACAAACTTAACATAAAAAAACTTAACTTAAAAAAACTTAGATTCAAGAACCTAATTCAAAAGGTTAAAGTTAAATACTAATTCAAGATTCTAAAAGAAAACTCAAAACTAATTCAACAACATATTCCAAATTCAAAGTTCTCAAATTCAAGTTAATAATCTAATTCACAAACTAATAGCAAGCCTAAACTAAGGTTCACAAACTAATAGCAAGCCTAAACTAAGGTTCACAAACTAATTAGCAAGCTTAAACTAAGGTTCACAAACTAATAGCAAGCCTAAACTAAG